>CM031235.1:809729215-810929215 GCA_018340775.1 Taxus wallichiana var. yunnanensis
TGTACTTTACATATTAAATATAGTTTTTCGTTGCTATATTCATTTGATCTCGATCCTCGATAAACATTTAAATTTCTTTAAATCATGTAACGAGACAACCTTCAACGAATTTGAATACCATGCACTTATTATAGTCACAAAGGTCACAAAAAGATGCGATATCAAATAAATAAATAATAAGTATCCACTTTCATATCCAACTAATTGTGGAGGAAATATGTAACCATAAGTGGTAACATTGTAAATATCCTAATTTAGTTCCCTTGTGTAGTTGAGCTAAAATATTTCAAAGTGTATTTGAAGTGTGTGAAATTGATCACCTTAGGTTTGATCTCCCAAAGAGAGAGTGTCGAAACATGCTCATTGTTCAATAATTGAAAATGTAATTAATGAAATTTCAAAAGAATTTGGAAAAATAAATATAATATTAATTTTGTCTAAATAAAAGTAGGAAGATAAAACAAAACAATGCACCAAAATAGCTCGCATAAGATACACAATTTTGGCCTATAAGTGGGACACAAATTTATTCTTTAATCACATAAATAGATTTACTTTGGTGTCTTTACGTTTTTTTTGTCATTATCTTATGAGTGAATGTCATTATGTAAGATTTTTATTGAATTTTGAAACTATCGAATTTAATATAAAACCAAAACATCGTAAAAGTTTATGTTCTATTAAAATTAGACAAAAAGTGGCATGTTGATAATCATTATCATCATCTACATCACATGTACTAATATCATGTTCAGTATGTCTAATTTGAGACAATACATAGCTAATATAGTATTCTTATCTAGTACACTAATCTTCTTCATTATCCTCATCCTCATTGTGGTCTTCTTTATAACCAACAAATTCATATTGACCTCCATTGTCATCTCGAACATTTTAGGGGAGGTGGTCTACATAAAGTGAATGGTGATCAATGATGTCTTCTACTTATTTCGTCATCTTCATCATCACCTATTTGTAGATATATTGGATGGTCATTTATGCTAAATACAAATAAAGAGTCATATACATGTTTTCCTCTAGGATAGAAATGCATTACCCACTTGCATTTGTGTAGGTCTTCTACCTATTTAGAAAAAATATACCTACATGCAATTTATGAGAAGATGGTGTGTGAATTACATATATTATATATACGGTGAGTGAACTTGAATGAAAATAGGCATAAAAAATTATTAATTAATAGAACAAAGAAATTAAATAAAAATAAAAATTGTGAACAATGTTAATGCAACACATATGGATCCTTACTTTTTGGTAGTTTTCGAGTGTAGTCTATGGAATATAAACTACTATATGTACATTTTTCACAAATCTATTGGCCTCAAAAGGCTCATGTCAAATACATTTTAATAACACAATTTTGAGGCTCCAATAATTTAACTCAAGAATTTATTAGATAAACCCGATGTAATCCAAATTTCCCTCGATTATTTTTTTGTCTTTGGAACTCACATGACTAGCATGTTCAAACTTGATTGTAACTCCACAATTGCAAACAACTCTCTTTTTGTCCACACTTTCTACATTGGACCTCATATAGAAGAGAGATTTCCAATCATTATTATATTGTAGGCAATATCAAATGGAGGGGATTCTTATTCAATAAATGTTGATCAACTACTAGGTTAGTAAGAAGATAAAAAATTATATTACCCTTGTGCCTTGTGCAAAATATTGTCGAGAGAGAACTAAGTTGTTGAGTCCGATCAATCTTCTATAACCATTTTTAGTTCCCAAAGTGTTTGCTATATGTTTTTAGATATTTAATAAAGTGTTGAGAGTCTCACTCTATTACAAAAGTTGACCAATTATTTTATTTTGCTATCAAAATACCTCTCTAAAAATCCTTTACTAAATAGAAAAATTATTAACAATTTTTAGGGCTTTATAGAAATCCAAAAGTGGGTCCTTAATATTTTTAAGATCCCAATACACCAATGTAACCCATATTATTTTTTCTACCCCATCAAAATTAAGCTTTATTGTTGAATCCCGAGGCCGTAACCAAACAATTTGTGTTCTACTTCTCCTAGTGGTGCTAACCAATGTTCATATTGAGCATGTCCCATGGCTTCAAACTTGTAAGACAAGTGAAGTTCTAAAAAATTGGTAAAAAAATCAAAATATATAAAGTGTTTGGAATTGTAGAAGTTCAAGTTACTATTAAAAGTTTCAAAAAAGGGGCTATATTGAAAAATTCCTATCGATCATATTGCTTTAGGTCATCCTTAGTTCGGTTGTAAATCCCAAAACAGATGTTTGATCACTAAATGAGAATTTGGACAAGTGAGATTAGATATACTACAAATTCAACTATGAGTTGTAAATAATCGAATCTAAGTCTCATAACTCAAAATCATTTCCTTTCAAAATAAATTAAAGAAACCAAATTGTAAATTTGTAATTTGTCATAAGAAAAGCATGGATAATTGACCGGTGAGACTTGAGCGGTGAATAAAACACATTTAATTCTTAATCATTGACATGAAAATGATGACGCAAATATGGGAAACCACGTCTTATCAAATTTTAATTCTTCCACTATCCACACGTAATGCATTCACCAAAGATAAAGTTTACAATTGTGAATCAAGCCAAATATGGTTCCAAATTTCCAATACTTAGCAATCATTAGGTAAAAATGGTTGTTGTGTTGGATTTTCTTTGTTGTGGTCAAAAATGTAAACCTTATTTTCTTATGAATTGTTTTTAGATAAGGAATCACATGTAAATTGTAATTTGGGCATAGTCACATTAGGGTTTACAGAATCTCCAATAAATCTTATTTCAACAATCATATTTTGTAGCCCTTTCCACATGAATATGACAAAGATAAAAAGTCAAAAGACCCCTTTTTCCAAGATTTTTTGCCCTTTGATTTAACTCTAATTTGAATTAATAAATAAGAGCATGGGTTTAATGTGTTCTTACTTATATAAGGGATACAGAGTTAACAACATGTTGATATATTGATTAATTAATAAACATAAATGTAAATCAATATGATCATTAGAAATTTGCAAGATTGAACATGGAAATGATTATTAAAACACAAGGAAATGGATAGAATTAGCTTAGTACAAATGCAGAAAGCTGAAATAGAAGTGAAAGGCAATTGTACAAACTGAAAAATACCTGGAAGTGATTCATTTTTAGAATTGGAGTGCATAATTGAGTAGGTATGGAACCATTCAACAAGTATAGAAGCGTTAGATGGTATGATCCCTTTAGGATGGTTTTGTATAGTGATGCATTGGTCCTATTGAATGGTTTGTGTGTGTGTGACTGACTATGATGACCTTTACTTTGAAACCCTAGGTATCACACATTTTTGAAATCCTCTATTTGATGTGAAATAAATGTTGAACCTTAACTATGGGAAGGGGACGTTATAAAAGGTTACTTGGTTGGGTTAAAGTGCATTTTTGCATCGTCTACGTTGGCATACTCTAAAGAGGCCACAAACCACACATAATTCTCCACCTAGAATGAAATATTTATATGAATACAACTACTTTCATAACTTGATCACTTGAAAATGAGAAATAATAGCTTGGCACACTTGATTTTTGGTTTGGCTTTAAATGTCTTTAGATTAAGAAACTTGAATCTTGAACCTAGTTGGGAGTGCTTCAGACCTATGCGAGGATACTCCTAGATTGTGTTGCTACTTTGAATGGATTTAGGAGAACTTAGTGTGCTTTTGGAATGATATGTTACAAGTATGTTTTTGAAAGTGTTGGGTGATTTCCAGGTGAGGTAAATAGGTGAATTAGAGTATTTTATATAGGAATTTATAAGTTTAATTTCATATTACAAAAAATATATAGCATATGAACTGACCCATAAAAATATTAAATTAAGAAAGTGATCATTGGGTGGCTAGGAATGAAATCGTTGGCTTTGGGTGAACTATTAAACTGCTTGGTCCCAAAATGGGCAGTCCCATGATGCGTGTGTTGGGATTATTTAAAGCTCTTCGAATGATGCATGGGGAAATATATTGCCACAAATTGATGTAATTAGTTATGTAAGCAATTGAGAAGTATGATTCTATACGAAATTCATGTAAAAGGGATAAGGATAACTCACCTAGGCTTAGAATGTACGTATGAATCACGCTTTAGGTGAAAATCCAATATTATCACTACCAAATGATAAATTTCCAAATTTAGGTGTTTACACTCTTTTCCGATTATTTTAAAATCTTTGGATGGCATACCTATGATATTGTGTAGCCTCCAATTGAGTCTTAGTTGTAAATTACGCAATGGATTTATTCTTTCCATGTAGTGTTTGATCACTATCATCTTCCCTTACCTTTCAAATCTAGCTAGGATTCTTTACCTTACTCCAAAAGCTATAGTTTTCGTTAATTTATATTATATATAGTTTAGTTTGTTAAAATGGATTTTTTAATGAAATTCGTAGGAGTTAATTTTTGTGTATTTATCTATATAGAAGATTCAACCATGACCCTCCATCTAATTTCATATTGTTTTTAGTAAAATATGTTATCAAATGATCAAGTCCTTTTAGTTTCATTTGAACATACCTTCAAATGATGAAATACTTTTTTATGTTTATAAATACCTTACATGTAAATTTTTGTGGAAAAATATATTTTGATAGTTATTTGAATAGATGTTTATGTAAGTTTGTGAGAAAACAACTTCCATTGATCATCCTAAGAAGGAGAACAAAACAATTATCACTTGTTGATGCATTTGGTATCCCTCAACATTCTAGTCAACAATTTCATTCCCAAAATGAATACTTTGATGTTCATCCACATGAAGAACATGAGTAAGATGGATAAAAACTTCTTGAAGAGGATAAACATCAAAGAAATATACAAAAACATTCAAGTCTAAATAAAAATTCATATTATATGGGCTTATGCTCTAAAAGACTACAATGGTATTGAAAGGATAAAGTGTTCTTGGTGTGTAAAATATAAAAAACAGAAACTCCATTTACTAAATATGGGAATATCACCCTTCAAGTTAGTGGTCGAATTACCCATGTAAAATCAAATCCTCGTAAATTTTCTTCACAACATTTGGAGGGAGAAACCAAACAAAAGCATTCCAATTACCAAAAATATAAAACTAATGGTAGATGTTGAGAAAGCGAGAATCATATAGGTGATGGAAAATATATAATTTGTTTCCATACATGATTTACCTTTAGAACACTACAATATAATTTGTGGCTTGAACAGAATTAAGGCACTCCACACATGCCTCTAACATGTGAATAATATGCATATACAAATACCACATCTAGAAAAGAAATTCTATGAGAAACTAAGGTGGTATATTGGAAAATTTTGAAGGTGAGATTTTTCATGGTTCGTTTTACTCATTTTTAATTGATGAAAGTATAGACCGACTATGGAACAAATTTGATTCTTTATATTGTTGTTTACACCCAAAAATCACATAGGTAAGGGTTTGATAATATTTATTTCCTTCCTTAGTCTTAGGTGTAATAATGTTGCAACTAGAATATTCTAATTGATTAATCCACATTAACTATACAATCCAAGATATAGCTATTAATGCAATAAATGATAATAGAATGATAAAATAAATGTGTAAAACACAAGGATGGATAAGTATTTAATTGATTAGAGAGGTACACAAGTGATCTGGGTGTATAGACTAGTTAAAAGGGATAATGAGAACATGGAAGAGTTTCATTCATGATACTATAACTAGAAAATGCTCGTGTATGGAACTATACAAACCTTGTTAGGTAAGCCATATTACGGTTTGATTCTAATTCATATGATTTCAATCCTGCAAATGTTGGGATTTTTAACTTCAAGTGATTGTTAGTAGTAATACATAAATGAGCTTTAATGTATATCACAAGGGTTTACATAAATGTGACACTACTTGTAATAAATTTATAACAAGTAGAAAATCCTGAATACCGTGCAAAAACTTTGTACAATGATTTGATGGTAAAATGATAAATCTATGTGTGGTGAGGTTGGATTAGACTATCACCAACCCCTATTGAACCAATCTAGACATTCCAATGCATCCCCTCAAGTGAGAGAAAGCTTAATGTAATTCTCCTAGTGTAGGTGCAATAGTGTATGAAAATATAATCCAACCCCTATCATGACCTTATGTCTATTAACACAACGAGTAACATGTGTAACTATAGATAGGATAAAGATGTACCCTATGTGGTAGTGATATAGTGTGATGTGCTTTGGATGCTAAATCGATTCTGTTTGTCCCTTCAGACTTTTGGAAATGATTCATATTACTTTATCTTGCTAAGACATAGCTATAAAACCTTTGGAGGCTCGGAAATAGAGGAATCTAAACCCTTGAACCTTGTTTGAGTTCTTCAAACTAATATGGTGACTCGCTATAAAGGATGTCTAACTACTTTAGGAAAATTTAGGAGAGCTTTGAGTTCTTTTAGAGAGTAATTTGTAATGTATTGTTGAGCGATGACAGTATGACACTAAGGAGAGGGCATACAGAAGATTCATGCGTAGGAACAAGGTGCATTTGAAGGCGTGGAAGGATAGGGAAGGAAACGTGCACCAGGACAAGTTGATTTGGGACTTAGCCATTTTCATGGATACAGCTATTTTTGGAGATAGTGTGCGGAGCACACAACAAGATGAAGACTTGCGCAACACACAAATGCTATTTTGGGGATGAGCGTCTACTAAGCGTCATGCATGAGTTTGGGATAATAATAGGATTACTATTGCCAGTTAACTGTAGGAGATATATTATTAGCGCACTTGCATGTGTGCATATTATTGTAAAGGTGCATGGTTATTTTCAACATGCGACCTATTTTGGGAAGTGCGTAGGTGGTGAAGGGAAAGTCCCCACCCCTATAAGTATGTATTAGTCTATGTAGTTAGAGAGAGACACCGAGACACTATGTATGAGTTATTGTAGAGTTATGTTGTTGGATCTGATGCGTGCATAAACTTATGGTAATGTTATATGATGTAAGAAGCTTCTATGTTTTACAATGTTTAATATAATGGAGTATATTGGATGGATAAGGTGTTAACATGACTATAATTGGTTCTTGTATGATCAATCTTGTCATAGTTATTGTTTAATTCATGATTCCTTAAGATCTAGATCTGGTTATGCACTATTGAATGGTTATGCTCTATGGAATGTTTGTGCTTATTATGGTTCTAAATATGCTCTATCTTCAACATGTTAATGTCTTGCACAAACAACTCTAAAGAGGGGCCTAGTACCTTTGTGTGCTTTGGGTGAGCGCTTAACTCAAGCTGAGTGATGTGCCAACATGCCTGGGTTGTTCAGTGGTATATTCTAGGCTGCATCATTGGTTCTATTTCGGACCTCTTTTTCAGATTGTTTTCAGGATGGTTCGCAATGAAGACGTACCGGTTGACCCTAACAAGTGTTAAGGAGTGGATAAAAGATCTAGAAGAAGAGTATGCATGGAGTTTCAACACTAGATCTGAGTTTGATGCACGCGTGTGGGTGGAACAGAATCTGTATGACTATTTATATGAGAGCTTATTTTCTATCTTCCCAGTAGAACTATACGAGTGGCTAGTTTCTTATGCATCTAAAAGGAATTGGAGGTATCACACACTTGTCTAGATGTAGGAAGAATTTCAGGCCCTTTATGATGTTGATCTGATTTGGACATGCGCTATGGATACTTGGTTCCGTGGTGTTTTGAACAACTATATTCTGGAGTACTCAATTTCCACTTATTCTTGCCCGGAGGTAGCTGAGTTCCAATTTTTACGTTATCCCAGGGGAACTTACTTGCAAGGCATTCCACTGGTGATCAAGATCTTGATGGTGACCCTGAACTTGGAAGAAAAATCGATGGCTAGATAAACCCCACCAGCACGTGGGCAGGAGTAGGTTTGGTGAAAGATAGTAGACCTAGTGGTAGAAAGATAAAGAGAAGAAAGGCGGCTTAAGTACAATGAGGCACATGAAAGGGAGATGGAGAAGCAATGAGGATATTACAGAGTGGATGGCATTGAGGAGAGAGATGGCTCGTGAAGGATTTGGAGCTCACGCAAAAGGCATGGAGCCAGAGCATCAGGAACTCCCCCATTTGGGAAAGCATGACAAGGAACCCTCCTCGGCCTCACAAGGGAGTGCTTCAGCAGAGACGACCTGGGCCGCAGGTGTGCATCTGAATCTACCTAGCAACCTAGCCCTTGCGCTTGGTTTTCCAATATCTAGTAAATCCAATAGTCAACAAGCTAAATTGGGTAGTAGGGAAGCAGGAGTAAGTCACATAGAAAGTACATCCATGGCAGGGTAAACGTCTTCATTGTTGTTTGGAGGTACCTTTTTAGGAGCATCATCAGTATAGAATTTGAGTACGTAGAATTTTGGACTCACTTAGGAGTAGCACCACCATGCAGAATGTAGGAGTTCAGTTCAATATTACTATTAGGACACATGGAAGTACATCTTTTGGTATGCTTCTGGCTACATGTGGAGGATAGAGAGGTATATATGGCTCTAGTTCTAGTGGATCTGGTTGTTATGGAGGCAGAGGTAACACATGAGTTTCTGGATCAGGTGGGTAGGGTCCACACCAACCCCATAATATTTACATGGAGATGTATCTCCATCTTCTAGAGTATGGGGCATAGAAGATGTTGTTGAATACATGCACATGTGTGAGATACTTGTGGCACACAAAAGGGATCATGGCTTATGAGCACAAGGCAAGTCAATTTGTAACTACATTACAGGACGCACACACATTTGGTACAGGAAGTTTGACCCTGATCAAACTTGTGTAGATTATGCAACATTAAAAGATTCTTTCCTTAAAGAGTTCTATATCCTTAAATTTGAGCAGAAGAGTATAAGCACGCTCAAGGATATTAAGTAAGGCACTACTAAGAGTGTTTAAGAGTATGATGCCCATTTCAAAACACTTTTGTCTAAGATTTCTTATGATATTCATGCAAGCCAGCATGCACAATGGTTCATTAGAGGTCTGATCACACCTTTTAGAAGGGCATTGTCACATAAGACATACACTAATCCACACGAAGCACTTGAAGCATCTTTGCATGTTGAGGCAGTTGGAAGTATAGACACTAGAGTCAGCCCATTCTTAGAAGCACAAATTACAACTATGGCAAAGCAGTTGGAGAAACTATCAAAAAATTCAACACATGAGACACGCACTGGGATTTGGTGTACAAATTGTGAAGTGGAAGGGCACACCAAGGATAGTTGTCCCCGTAAGTCAGTGCGTTCATTATTGCTAGACTGTGAGATATGTCATCTGAACCATGATGCCATTCTTTGCCATTATTACAACGTGCGATAAGGAAGAATGTATCTTTCTATTGTAATATTTTACTGGTCCACGACTCATGATACAAAAGATTGTAGGTTGATTGGTCAAATCCATGATGCTATAGATATTGGTGTGCGACAGACAAGAGTATCGATAACTCTAAGGGTAAAGGTGAGCACCAGGATTGGGATCACAATCAAGTGTGCTATGATCGAACGAGGGGCTATGAAGGAGGATGTGGTAGAGGTCAAGGATACTGTGGTGGATTTGGGGGTCGAGGCCATGGTGGTGGACGAGGTGAGTTTCCTCGTGGAACATGCTTTACATGTGGATCTCCTGACCACTACATGTGTGAATGTCCTCAAAATATTACTTGTTATTTTTGTGGGAAGATTCATAGCTATGAGGAATGCCCAGACCTATATGAGCATCTTAGCAAGCAACATAAACAGGAAAACAAGGGCGCGGGATGGTTAGAATACAACACACTGTGGAAAATCAGTGGATGCCAAAGTTGGCACTAGAACCTAAGGTATTACCTGTGAAGATTACTACACGCACTTTGAAGTTGCACATGTCAAAGAAGTGTTACAGTAGAAGCCTACCATCACTAAGGAGGATATTTTACATGTAAGGTATCTAGATCCTGTACACTAGAAGGAGGTTTATTAGGAGACCATGGAGGTACTCACAAATCTTTAGGTTGAAATGCAGTGTTTAAAGGAGAAATCACAGAAGAAGCGCAAGAGAGACAGTCAAATCGGATATTGATGACTTCAAGGAGGTATGCAAAATGTTGTGCCAGGAGAATATCATTCCATTACTAGGGAAACACTCTGTGCGCAGTATTGAGAATGGAGGTCAAATCCTGCATGCAAATCTTCCACCTTATAGCTTAGATTATGACAAGGAGATCACTCTGAATGTTGTTGTGGATGGATGGCTCTTGAGTAATATATTGATTGACACAAGCGTGGAGGTAAATGTGCTTACTTTAGATGCATGGGTACAGATGGGGAGACCTCCATTGTAGCCATCTTCTAATGTACTATTTATGGCTAATCAAACTAAGGCCACTCCCATCGAGTTTTAAAAGATGCATCCATTACTATACAAGGGGCCAAGTTCACTGGGGACTTTGAGGTTTTAGCACTTACAGTAGACAGTTTCCCATCTCTGCTTGGGCGCCCTTAGTGCTATGAAAATAATGATGATCTATGGTTCAACAAGGGATATATAAGTTTTGAGAACAAGGAAGAAAGATTTAATATCCCTTTAATAGATGGGAATTTGTGCCTTATGTTGAACCTTTGAGTGAGGAAGACCTGAAAAGGATTTATGTATGCACCATTCGGGACCCAGAGGTGCTTGAGCTATCTAAGGAAGGAATCCTTTAGTGGGAGGATGCATATTCTATTAGTGATACCATGAGTATTGCTTGTGATAATTGGGCTCATGGCACTTATGAGATGGTTGGGCGGAAGTAAGGATTGCATTTGTGCGAAGAAGCAAACCTCATGGTATTAGGAGGATAGGTAACAACTTTGTACCTCGATTACACTTGGAGAAGGAGACCCTATGGTATTCCTGCACACCATGGAGGAATAGTGGAAAAACCAATTTGAAAGAAGAAATATGTTAGCATATACCCTACGTGGGATAAAGAACGCGTTGGTGGGTGGCTCATAGGGATAATCTTGTAGAATGGAATGAAGTTAGGATTGCTCTAACAACTTAGTTTTTAGGAGCAATGCACCTACTCAAATATGCACATATCATGGTAATCAACCTGTTCAACACCACGTTCAATAGTGTGAGAGGCTCTAGATAGAGGGGCAAGAAGATTTACCACCTTCACTATGGGTGCACAAACTTTATTCCACTTTACAAGGCTGCACACATGTTTGGTATGTATATGTGGAGCTACATAGAGAGACTGGAAATTGACAGGATTTGATTGCAGGAATGGTCCAAAATTTTGACTACTTCTCTACTAAACCTCCAAAGGGAAGAGGCATTAAGGGTTATAAAGTGCTTAACTATGGGAGATAGTGCAAAGGTGGAAGAACTCATTTAGGAGTTATTTGGTGAGACAAACTTAGGAGTGTGCTTTGATGAAGAAGAAGAGACAGATGTCACGCTACTTAAGCGTGCTTGCTTTGAAAAAAAAGGAAAGATGGTCTACATAGTGGATGATGAGGAAGTAGAATATCTAGATATAGATCATTTAATGGGTACATGTGAGGTATTAGACAGTGTGGATAAAAACGTGTGCGCTATCATGAACCCATGAAGACAAAAAAGTGAATATTGGCACGGATGTTGAACCTAAGGAGGCAATAATTGGGGATTATTGGTCTAACTCAGAAGTGGAAAAAATCATTGAGTTACTACATGATTTTCAGGACTTATTTCCTAGGGGCTACCATGAATTAAAAGGAGTGCATGAATCATTAGGAGAGATGAAGATTAAGCTTAAGGAAGGTGCGCGCCCAGTCAAGAAAAGACCCTACAGAATGAACCCTAACCTACGCGTAAAAGTTAAGGAAGAAATTGAAAAGATGTTGAAATTTGGCATCATCAAGCCCCTAGAAGAATCAGAGTGGGTTAGCCCCATGGTCATCAGTATAAAGAAAGATGGTCATATTAGGATTTGTGTGGATTATAGGGAACTGAATGTTGCATGTGTGATTGATCCCTTTCCTACACCTTTCACAGAGGAGATATTAGAAGGCGTTACAGGCGCGAAATCTATTCTTTTATAGATGGATTCTCTAGGTATCATCAGTTAGGATTGCACATGAGGATCAAGAGAAAATGAATTTCACCACTGAATGGGGAATTTTTGCATATATTGTGATGCCCTTTGGTCTGAAAAATATATCTGATTGTATTTTCACGCATAGTTGTTCAAGCATTCCAGGATTTTATTCACAACTTCTTACAGAGTTTACTTGGATGATTGGACGGTGTATGGAATTGTTAAGGATCATTATGAAAATTGCGCTTAATGTTTGAAAGATGTAGACAATTAATCATCTCTTTAAACATCAAGAAGTGTGTGTTTGCTACACCTTTTAGCACTTTGTTAGGGCACATCATTTGCAAGGAAGGTTTTTCGATGGATCCAACTAAGGTTACGCAATTATTGTAGGTTTGGAAGAGCCTACCAAACAAAGTGAGGTGCGCGGATTATTGGGACACACTTTGGGTATTACGAAAATTTATCAAAGGATATGCTAAGATTGTTGCACCCTTGGAAGAGTTACTAAAGGGAAAATGACCATTCTATTGGGGAGAACTGCAGTAGTGTGCATTTGAGGCATTGAAGGAGAGACTTACTACAATGCCTATTCTACATTTTCCCTCATGGAACCAACCATTTCATGTACATGTGGATGCCTCTAGAATGACCATTGGCGTGGTGTTAGCTCAGCATAGAGAAGGAATTATAGATCATCCTATCTATTTTGCTAGTATAAAATTGACTCTTGTATAGCAGAGATTATACAACTACTGAGCGCGAAGCCTTGTCAATGATCTACGCACTCCATAAGTTAAGACAATACCTACTAGCAACACCATTTGTATTTTATAACGATCACATGGAATTGAAATACTTGGTAAACAAGCTCATTTTACAAGGGCACATATGTCGATGGGTGTTCTTATTCCAAGAATTTGATTTCACGGTTGTGGTAAAACTAGGTAAAGTAATTCTGGCCTAGACCATTTATCAAGAATTCAATCAGGGGAGGACACACAGACAATTGAAGATACAATACCAGATGCACAGTTGTACAGGTTACAATGCGTACCTTCAAAATTAGAGGATATTGTTGTCTTTTTACATACATGTATGGTGTCAGAAGGAATGAAATCCTTAGAGAAGAAACAACTTACAATTCGCATGGCAAATTTTACGTTGATCGGTGGTGACCTATACAAGTTAGGCCGAGATGAAGTATTTCGTTGATATGTACTAAAGCACGAGTGCATGGATATCATAGAAGAGGCTCATGGTGATATTGCAAGTAGGCACTATGCAGTGATGCCACCGAGCACAAGATTCTACTCGTTGGATTATGGTGGGAGACCCTCTACAAAGATTGTAAAGCATATTGTAAGGCGTGTGATCACTGTTAGTGCCTTAGTAAACCTGGGCAAAGAGATGAAATGCCTTTAAGACCTATTCCTAGTGCAGAGCCATTTGAGAAATGGGCTATAGACTTTGTGGGTCCTATTTCACCAACCGCACGTAGAACTAGATCGCGCTACATCATCACTTGCATAGATTATCTTACAAGGTGGGCAGAAGCAGCACCTACCAAGGATTGTACAATAGCTACAAAGAACTGTGTTCTTATGGGAAAATGTTCTTACAAGGTATGGATGCCCATTGAGCTTGTGTGCATGTATACTTTGCTTAATGCTAAATCAAATGAAGCAAGAACTACCACCTAAAATAGTTCTACAATTTAGCTAAAACGAAGCATAAACACCATCATGATAAGAATTAAACAAGGGTTAGATGCTAGCATTCATCAATACAAACTTTGAAACTAACAATGCTAAATATCTAAAATCCTCTATTCTCTAACAACAAATAAATGAATAGACCTAAGTAAGCTCCATGGCTATCAAAATGGTTGTCCTTAATGTTCCAAGAACCTAGGAATGGGGGCTAATCAAAGTTAGGCTACAAGACGCTTTTGACACCTCCCATATGACCCAAGCACTTTAAGAAAGAGGCTTAACTCTTCAAGATGATGAACTCTCAAAAGGGCAAGGTGCAAGCTCTTAGTCTCTTTGCTATATGCTTTGCATTTGCTATATGCTTTGCATTTGCTATATGCTTTGCATTTGCTCTCTAAGGAGTTTAGGTGTAAATAAAAGGTAGGTGGAGGGCTCTTTATATAGCCCCAAAGGATAAATGATTCAACACATTCTCATTAATGTGGGATAAAGGTAAAACATGATTAGGAATGGATAAGGTTGCTTTATTAAAGGTAACCTTACTTTAGAAGAGTTTAATACATGTTTAGCAAGTCATGGGAGTTGGAGGTGTTTTAATTAATCAAAGGTGATTAACTAATAAGTAGATGTAAGCTTATAGAAGATAATTAGAGGAATATTAGTACGATTTAGGCTATTAAAGGGGATTAAATCAATTAAATATTGATTTATTGGTTAAATGGAAGGGAAAGCTAATTAATTAATAATAATTAATTAGTCTAGGTAGAAGGGGTGATTTATTAACGGAAGGTCGTTAATTAGGGTATTTGTTGGATAGGAAACTTAATTAATTAGCTTAGTGTAATTAATTAATGATGATATGAGGGAAAATGAGTGCTTTTGACGATATGTCGTTGATTTGCAAGAAAGGGGATAATTAGCGCAATTTAAGTATTTAAATTTCTTGGGCGTAATTATAGGTGTCTACATTTGCCCCTCTTTGGGGTGGCGTAAGTGATGTCACTTCAAAGATAGTAGACAAAAGAGATTTTGAAGGGATAGAAGAAAAATTAGGAGGAGGGAGAGATGCCCCCTCGAGTGTCGATGAGGTGATGAAGGAAGTCAATCGACGATCAAAAAGATGAGAAGTAGGCAGAAGAATGGGGACGAGGCAGGATGCCCCGAGGAGAGGAAGAATTAGGGGTGAAAGGGAAGTGGTGTAGAAGAAATGAGGAAGAGGGGAGAGAAGAGCTTAACCTCTAGCCACTTATTTGTTTGGAACAATTTCGGTGTCATCATATGGCCATAAGAGCTACGTCATCGGTCCTTATGAAAAATATAAGCATACGATAAAGGTAGAATGACATGAAAATCCATACTACGAACGATTTTCCATTGCTGAAAACACCAACTCCATGCAACATACAAAATACAATGCAATACGAGAAAGTAAACAAGCTAAACTAACATAGAAACATAATATAATGTTTTTATTATCGAGCTTTAGTTACGACCTGTGTAAATTAACGACAAGGGTTGATGATGGTGCCCCAAGAAAGGATACATGCAAGGGGAATAACGAGGACACTTGGGTCCAATGGAAAAGCAATGTGCACTACGAAAAAGTAACTGACAACTTGTTGTGCCCCAGAGTATGGATGAAGTAAGCAGCCTAGCTTTTTTGATGGAGGTAGATAAAGATGATCCGCAAGTCGCACACATGAACAAGTGAGAACCAAAGAGTGACGTTTTGTAGGATGATTTTCAATTTTTAGAAGTTTTCTTAAACATATTTGAATGTTTTTGATGATTTTTTTTCTCTAACATATTTGAATGTTTTGGTTGATTTTAAAAGTTTTATGAAACTATGTATAGGAAGACGAGAAAGCATGGATGCCCCTAGCGATAGATGGGATGTACAAGGGCATAAGGCCACGTGCGTACCAAAAAGGTGAAGATGTAAAAATTCCCCAACGATTAGGTGGGAGTATTCAAAGGTAAACTCTTCACAGGTAGAAGTGGGATCCAAGGCCATTATGGATAGGTTCAACATGATGGTGAACGTAAACCAATGAAGTGCTGGGAAGAAGCAAGGATGCCCCCAGCGTAAGTTGGCCTACAAGCACATGATAAAGAAGATTGTTTTTTTTGGAAGGGGACAAAGGTTTCCACAAACATGGAAAATAAGTAATCTTATACACATGGATGTTCTGAACGAAGTAGAAGAATGATGTGAATGATATGAATGTAGCTTAGAAGCCTCGCGATGAAGAAGTGATTAGCCAAAGGCATAAATCGTGAGACGAGATATGGACTAGAGTAAGAGTCTAAACAAGGTCCAAAAAAGACACTTAGTAACATACTAATCCTGTTTACTCATAGAGATCCAGTGTGTGCACGTGGATTTTATTACCTCTTGAAGTGAAGATTTAATAGACAACAAGTGAAGAGACCCTAGCCAATGTGTAGGAATGATTTATTTTGATAAGTGATTTTGTGAATGGAGGGTGAAAGGATAGCCGTACATTGCTCTGCTGCCAGCCAAACGTCCATAGCCCCGATGGAGATGTATTTGATTCTAATCACAACATTGCTCTATTGTCAGTCAGGCATCCATAGCCCCGATAGAGATTATTGGAAATACCCCAAGAGAGAGTTATATATTAATTTTCTTTTGATTTGTAGCTTTTAGCTTTTGAGTTTTGTTTGATTCTTTTGCTTTCTGAAAACTTATTTCAGCTCTCTTGTTTGACAAGGGGTTAAGAACCACTGATGGCTTGATGGAAGGAGGTGGAAGTGATTGTGATGATGACATTGGCTAGTGTCAACAAATATGTCCAAAATTTCTTTACAACAAGTTTATTAGATGTTTGAATGTGATAGGATCTCCATGAGGTCAGTCGTTCTTTAATTTACCAAGGTGATAAAAGACCAGGGGCAAACAGATACCATAGAGATAAATGTCACAAAATGCATGCAAATAAGCTAACCAAAATATCACCGAAGGGATGAAAATGGTAGGAAGACTTGCAGAAGAATAGCAAGGAAGGGAAGAAAGAAATATCCATGTGTACGCAACACCTGATTGCAATGTTTGATCTTTGTACCTTTGATTTTTGTTGTTTTTTTTTTTTTAGATTTTTTATATTTTATATATATATATATTGAACCATTGTTACTAACAAAGTCACTCTGTGTGATAGGATCCAACAACGATGTTTGTGACTTCCTTGATAAGGGAGACTAAGCGTGTTTGTTTATCAAGAGTCATGTTTTCCCCAATCTCGATAATCATGGTGAGTTCACACTCAACAAAGGACTGTGATTTATCCTGAAACATGGATTTTGTATGTGGAATCTTGAGTTCCCTATCCAGAGGTTTATGCACTTTACGCCATACTTGATGGTTATGTTGATGTGCGTTCTTGAATCGCGCTTGATTTACAACTTTGAGATTGTTCTAGTTGTTGGGGGATTTTGAGCTCTTGGAAGTTTTGACCTGAGCTTGATAATGAACCTGTTTGGGTTTATTATAGGCTGACACTTGAATTTTCTGACCTCGAGAAGGAGAAGAATGTGAAAATTTACGATTGATGATAGGAACGATAGGAATGGTAGTGGGCTTGCCACAACCATTGATAGAAGAAATATGTGATAGATGAAAAGGATATGGTCCAAGAATTGAAGAGGATGGGCTACTAGGAGGTGAGCCACGGATAGAAGGTGAAAGGCTACTAGGATGTGGCCCAAGAATAGAAGAAGAAGGGACTGACCCATAAATAGGACACTGACCCATAGAAGAAGGGCTGTGACCCATAGATGTAAGATGATGGACTACCGGGATGTGGCCCAAGAATAGAAGATGATGGACTACCCGGGGGTGATTCATACATAGAAGATAAGGAGCTAGTTAGATGTGCCCCAATAATCGAAGATAGTGGGCTACTCGAAAATGTCCCACAAATAGAAGAGGGAGGGCTACTAGAAGGTGACCCACACCTAGATGAAGATGAAGGGCTACTTGGCGCTGACCCCACAAGAGATTGTGATTGAGGAATTATGATAGACGAAGAGTTATTGGGTGATGAGAAGATAGGCCATGGATCTATGCAAGACCAAGGAGTTTCATCACATAATGAAGAATGTGAAGATGGAAGAATAAGAGGAGGATCAAGTTGCATGATCTGAGGCTCTTCCTCCATTTCTTGATTAAAGGAATCAACCTTTTCCTCACAATATGCAGATGCATCAAAGTCTAAAGAGAATCCCTTTTTGTAATCTACTAAAGGAATATCTTCATATGCCCCTATAAATGCCCTGATTGTTTCTTCATTCTGAAAGAGATCAATCGGTATGAGTTGTTGATCGATCCTGAGGGTTTATTGGAAGAAATAGGTTCACTTGGTGTGGAAGGCTTAGAAGATGTTTGATGATTATTGATAGAAGAAGATGGTGTGGGGGACGAAGAATATGTGTAGCTAGATGTCTCAGGAGTAGAAGAAGGTGGTGTGGACCTACCTATATAATGGTATGTCGTATGTAAAATAGTAGGATTAAGTCCAAAGTCTGTAGATTGTGACACATGGATCGATTTAGATGTTTGTCTCAAAGGACTTTGAGTCACACGAATCTTCACAGAAGGAAGATTCCGTGGGGGTGATTTATGAAGAAGGTCCTGCAAAGAAGGGGAGGACTATGATTCAAGCATCGCATTAGATGAATGATGACAAGGGTCCTGCGAAGAAAGGGAGGACTGTGATTCAAGCATCACATTAGATGAATGATGACAAGGGTCCTGCGAAGAAAGAGAGGACCGCGATTCAAGAATTGTATTATACTTCTGATTGGAGGGATTCAGAGTCGCGTGTATCTTCAAAGGAAGAAGACATCGTTGGGCGACTGATAAAAGGGGTCCTATGAAGAAAGGGAGGACCGCGACATAAGAGTCACATTAGATGATTGATGAAGAGGATCCTGCAAAGAAAGGGAGGACCATGACTTAGGAGTCGCATTAGATGACTTAGGAGTCAAATTAGATGAATCCGAATAGTAGTTTGGATCTGAATCCTCAGAAGAGTCAGAGGAAATATTTGGATTGGAATCCTCAGAAGAAGAGGAAATGTTTGGATTAGAATTAGAAGAAGAGTGGGGGGAACTCGAATAATAATTTGGATCAGATGTGTCCAAATCATACCACCGACTATGAGATGAAGGTGGGGAATGAGTTACTCGTATGGGCTCTCTAGCACGAAGAACCAAACGAGGTTTAGTTGTGATGGGAATCCTATGATTTGAATTGCTTGAACCTAGGTTCTGTATTTTTGTAAGTATGGGGAACCACACGATAGTCATTTTTGGCATTGTTTTAAGCACAAATGTCTAGATCTAGATAGTGTGATGGAACTCCTTCAAAGGGAAGGAAGTGACATGTCAATTTGGGTAGCATAAGGACAACCAACTAGACATTTTGTAAGTATGGGGATGCGTGTGTGATTTTTGAAGAAGGTCTAAGGAAAATAGACATCGTGACGACGTAATATCGATGAGATAAAAAGGGATTGTCCTAGAAAATAAGTTTTCTGAATGAATAATCACAAGGAACAATCATGCGAGTGTGAAACCCAAAGCCAATCAACAAGGAAATACACCATATGAAAATGCGATGCAAAGATGATCAACAAGATGTTTTCACTTATGCCAAGTTCAAGGAAATGAACAAAACGTAAGTAAAAACAAGAAGTCAATGTGATCTCCCAATCAAGATATACGATGAGCGAGCTCAAACTTGATTAAGACCTATATCTCAAAAAGTGCCAATTACAATTTGCAAATGACACAACAATATCACCAAGATATGTTAACCCACTTTGCGAGAAAGTGAAGTATTGATATCGAGGTGTTATTGATATAACACGCACAAATAGTAACACCTAGCACTCTTTGAAATCGAGGTAATAATAGAACCAAACTAAAAATCTCAAAGTATAGCTAGGAATAGTTTAAAATGTGTGCAACATAACCATACAATATAGGTATTTATGTTGAGTTTACAAGAAACAAGACGTAAATATCGAAATTGTAGTGATACGATACAAACAAGCTAACTCTTCTAAGGAAGTCTGCGGTGATGAACCACGCCTAACTACAATGACGACCTTGACATGGGTATCAAGATCACAATGGCTACCAATGACGTGAAAACGCCTCCGCACACTTTAGACGTTTAACTAACCCAGCCACAAACATGGATGGGCGTAAACGGACATAAAAGTGAGAGAAACAGTCGATTGGTAACACAAAGGTAGTCACCCTTCTTTTGCTCAACAAAGTGTCAAAAGAATGTGAAGGAAGTAAATCAAAAAAGATGAAAAATGTTAGCCTCACTTCGGCAGAGTTTCACCTCACCCTAAGGCAAGTAAAAACTAGGTAAAAGTAATACGTCACACGTTTCTCAAAAAGAAGGTTCACAACTCAACACTATTTTAAAATGGTCAAAGTGGGCTCCTGGCCAAAGTATATTCTCCTAGGTGGTTCTCTTGCCCTAGGTGTTACAAAGTTTCCACGAGTGAGCATGATTTACCCAAAAAGTCACACTGACTAGTTTGGGAGTATCTCGGCTTTACTTTATCCCCTTCAAGAACAGGTGGCACAACTAGTGCGTCTCGTGTACTATCATCAGGGGTCGCCACAATGACACAACTTGTAACGCTATCTCACAAAGGAATCACTAGTCAAGTAGGTAGTGCGGAGCACTTCCCGTTTCATCCATAAGGTTCCCTCTTGCATGGACTACTTTGGGGTTCTTGGAACCACCCCCATTGTTGTAGCTTAAGGCGTTATGCCAAAGGGGTTATGTTCCAATTGAGTGGAGAGGGACGTACCCTTTTCAAACCTACAATACAGTGTTTTGAATATGTTGTTCTTTTTATCTTGTTTAATTAGGTGTGGTTTTCTTGAACACCTTTTGGCAACCTGTATAACAACTGTATTAGTAGTTTTTATTTTGTTTTGGTTCCTCCTTTCTTTGACAAGTGTTTTTAGGTCCTGCACTCAAGTGTTAGTAGTTCTCCAAGAAAATCACATTATTTAAAAGAGGATTAAAAGTTACTTTTGATTCTCAAGATCATCTAAGGATGCAAGAGAAGAGCATACACAACAAATAATCCAACTAAAAAGTAAAGAAAATCTTTTCAATCAATGAACCATACAAAATTCTTGATAAATGTTCATTCCCTTAAACCAAAAGTGAAAGATGAAGTTTCTAATTTACCAAATGTTATAAAATGAAGACTAAACTTTCTTTTGATTCTCAAGATCACCCTAAGGTGCAAGAGAAGAGCATGCACAAACTTTATCCCAACTATATAGAAATGGAAAACTTCAAATCAAAGGACCATTGAAAAATACTTTGTAAAAGATTCATTCCCTTAAGCAAAATGAATAATCAAGTTTCCAAGTTTAATCCTAATGTTAACAAGATAGAGATCAAAGTTGTTTTTGATTCTCAAGATCACCAAAAGGTGCAAGAGAAGAGCATACACACGCTTTGGTCTAAATCGAGTAAGCATGGAAATACAACATTCATCAAAACATTAGACATGTTAGAAAATGACCAGTTTTAAAATAACAGAAAAACCTACAACTTCTGTAAGTATAAATCCCAAATTTATGTTTTCATTACATAGTTAACTTCAATACCTTTCCAACGCAAAAAAATGGAGTCATTTCAAGTTCGGGAGCAAAATTTATGGCCTTCGGAAGATGGGTTACACATATGCTCTTATGCTCATGGGTATGCACTTGACATGCACTCAAAAAATGTCAAAAAAACATCCCTTAATCTGCAAAATGGGCAAATTTTTCCAACCAAGATTCAATTTTGATAAAAACCCATCACATTAATATATGAATAGAAGACTCAACGCTATCAAACATTAACATACATGCTCAAGAATTTAAGATTTTCAAGAAATTGACAAAACTAGCATGTAGAATGATGAAAAAGTAAGCTCTAAAAATGAAAACATGATGAAATCTTGAAATTTTCTCACCAAGATTAAATTTTGACAGCAACCCACCACATTAATATGTAAATAAAAGACTCAAAGACTATCAAACACTAGCCTACATGCTCAAGAATTGAAAATTTTCAAGAAATTGACAAAACTAGCATGTAAAATGTTGAAAAAGTAAGCTCTAAAAATGAAAACATGATGAAATCTTGAAATTTTCTCACCAAGATTAAATTTTGACAACCCACCACATTAATATGTAAATAAAAGACTCAAGCACTATCAAACACTAGCCTACATGCTCAAGAATTGAAAATTTTCAAGAAATTGAAAAACTAGCATGTAAAATGTTGAAAAAGTAAGCTCTAAAAATAAAAACATGATGAAATCTTGAAATTTTCCCATCAATTCCAATTTTGACAGCACTTCACCTCCTTCATACCTACAAGGAAAACTCAATACATGCAAACTCAACAAAACAAGTTAAGAAAAACAAGTTAGATCAACATGTGTAAAAGAGGGTTAGTAACCAAAAATAAAACTTAACTACAAAAACTTGAAATTAAGTGCAAAGGACAATGGAGTAAGTCCCACCAGGTGTGCCAAATGTGTGCATGTATACTTTGCTTAATGCTAAATCAAATGAAGCAAGAACTACCACCTAAAATAGTTCTATAATTTAGCTAAAACAAAGCATAAACACCATCATGATAAGAATTAAACAAGGGTTAGATGCTAGCATTCATCAATACAAACTTTGAAACTAACAATGCTAAATATCTAAACTCCTCTATTCTCTAACAACAAATAAATGAATAGACCTAAGTAAGCTCCATGGCTATCAAAATAGTTGTCCTTAATGTTCCAAGAACCTAGGAATGGGGGCTA
This sequence comes from Taxus wallichiana var. yunnanensis, assembly GCA_018340775.1. Taxonomy (NCBI): domain Eukaryota; kingdom Viridiplantae; phylum Streptophyta; class Pinopsida; order Cupressales; family Taxaceae; genus Taxus; species Taxus wallichiana. Next base: position 809,751,907 of record CM031235.1, read on the forward strand.
ATCAAAGTTGGGCTACAAGACCCTTTTGACACCTCCCATATGACCCAAGCACTTTAAGAAAGAGGCTTAACTCTTCAAGATGATGAACTCTCAAAAGGGCAAGGTGCAAGCTCTTAGTCTCTTTGCTATATGCTTTGCATTTGCTCTCTAAGGAGTTTAGGTGTAAGTAAAAAGGTAGGTGGAGGGCTCTTTATATAGCCCAAAGGATAAATGATTCAACACATTCTCATGAATGTGGGATAAAAGTAAAACATGATTAGGAATGGATAAGGTTGTTTTATTAAAGGTAACCTTACTTTAGAAGAGTTTAATACATGTTTAGCAAGTCATGGGAGTTGGGGGGTGTTTTAATTAATCAAAGGTGATTAACTAATAGGTAGATGTAAGCTTATAGAAGATAATTAGAGGAATATTAGTATGATTTAGGCTATTAAAGGGGATTAAATCAATTAAATATTGATTTATTGGTTAAATGGAAGGAAAACTAATTAATTAATAATAATTAATTAGTCTAGGTAGAAAGGGTGATTTATTAACGGAAGGTCGTTAATTAGGGTATTTGTTGGATAGGAAAATTAATTAGCTTAGTGTAATTAATTAATGATGATACGAGGGAAATGAGTGCTTTTGACGATATGTCATTGATTTGCGAGAAAGGGATAATTAGCGCAATTTAAGTATTTAAATTGCTTGGGCGTAATTATAGGTGTCTGAGCTTGATAAGTGATAGGGGTACACATTTTTGAGTGAGACAATCGAGATACTATTGGATGAATTTATTATTACACACCATAAGACTACACCCTATTATCCTCAAGCAAACAGAGGATCTGTTGAGGCCTTTAATAAGATTTTGAGCTAGACATTGACAAAAATTTGTGATGTTGGAAGGAAATATTGGGATGATAAATTTTTTGTTGTGCTTTAGGCATATAGAACAACATACAAGAGGTTGAACAAGGTCGCACCCTTTCAATTGTGTTTGGCACAGAAGTAGTTCTTCCTATGGAATTCATGTTACCTTATTTACGTATTGCGCATGCTGGAGGTCTAGCCAATGAGAAAATATTAGAAGAAAGAATTGATAAATTGATACAATTTGAAGAGAGGCACACCATAGCATGTTGGAGTCGAAGCGAGGAAAAGGCCAGGTAGAAATCATGGCATGATAGGGACATCGGGGAAAAAAGCTTAGATTGGACAGATGTTGCTTCTTTAAGATTCTAAGTTTCTTTGCCATCCAGAAAGCTTAAAGTGCATTGGTTGGGACCGTATGTTATCACTCATATACTTAAATCAAGAGCTTTCTAGTTAGAGACACTTGATGGAATACAGTTACCTGGTTACTTCAATGGGAGTAGGTTGAAGCCCTACTATAAATAATTCTTCTTGGTGTTTGTAATAAGGTAGTGTTGCCATTTAGAATAGGTTTTCATTTCTATATTTCCTTAATGTATTTTCTTCTTCGCTATGCTTTGTCAATTTAGTTTGGTGTTTTGTGTAATAAGCGTGTTTGTGTATTGGAAGCTAATTACCATCTAAAGTATTTTTATGCACAGAGGACTGCACATACCATTGGTGTGGGGTGGTTATTCACAACTGGGTACACATGAGAACAAAATTATTACAGGTGCTAGTTAAGTGTGGAAAGGAGCATTAGAAAGGAGATTGCTTCTAAAAGATGACCATAGATGGAGATAAATGAGGGAACAATATAACGTGAGGTAAGCAATGACCATGGAAACTACCAGGGGAAGGCGCAGTGGTGAGGTACTCGGGTGCATGAAAGCGCGTTGAAGAGAAAATGTGTGGCGTAAGGTAGGAAGGCGTCTTTAGAAGGTTATACCAAGGGCAAAGATGTACCGTGTGGAGATTGTGAAAATGGTCAATTAATGAGAGGATTATTGGTAGGTGAAGGAGCAATAAATGCACTAAATTTTTGAAAATATATATAAGGACGTGATGCGGGTTCATTTTTACCTTTGCGATCACAAGTATTTGAGCGAGCTAAGTGTGACCGAGCCAAGTGAATCGTGTTGAGGTGCGGAGCATTGTGAAACTAGATGTGGAGAGAAAACTATTACGCAGAAGAGGCTTGTGTCCCCATTGGTGAAGGGTTTGAGTGAAGCAGAAGTGTTAAGAAGGAGCTAGGGCATGCGGTTTCAAGCTAGGGTATGCGATTTGAGCTAGGGTTTGAGTTTACTCATTACAGATGACAAAAGGTGGGATTTTTATGATGGCACCAAGAAAGCACCTGTAGTAGGCACAAAAGGAAAGAAGAAGGTAGAATTTGAAGTTGAAATTGCTCCCGAGAGTAATTTTTCAGAGATGTAGTACCTGAAGGAGTAATAGTCAGACAAGAGTGGGATTCCCACATCCACAGATGCAAAATAAGTGACTACAACCATTGTACCACTGAAAATAAGGGAGATTTGGACGCTTTGTTGAATAAGAAGACCAATAAGCGCATGGTGGAGGATATGCCAGTGTATGACGACACTAGGGAAAAGTTGCTTAAGTAGGTAGGAGTTTATCAGTTGTATGAGCTCCCATATTTTGGAAAATATGAACCCTTATACCAATGGCTTATGAGTCGAGTCCATGAGGAATTCTTTTATTTTTCCAGACGAAGGGTTAGGATCACAGCATCCTTGGTTTCAACACTAACAAGATTGAAGGGCACATAGATAGACCTTGTTAGTGATCTAACTGATAAAGAAACGATTATAGAAATAAGAAAGGAGTTGGGGTATACCAAGGGTCTGCGCAGAATGGACATAGATAAATTGAAGAAGTTTCCTGTGGTGCAGGCAGCCACGCATCTGCTCACCAAGTTGAATGACCAAGAGATATGGTCGCAGGTAAACACCATGTGGCTTCATATTGCAAAGAAAATGTCTCAAGGAGTAGTATACAACTTAGCAGGCTACATTGCAGAAATCATTGTTGACGAAGTGTGCACATGAGAAAAGATAAGTTTTGGCGCTATCCTACTTTCTCTTGTATTTTTAGAAATTGGAGTGCCTGATGGGCCAAAGAACAAGATATGGGAGTACCCCTTAGAAAATGTGTCCCTCATGGAGAGGTTTGAAAAATATTTATGTGAAGGATCGGTGAATAGGTCATTTAAGCGAGAGGGTAGAAACATGGTATGACCGACTTCGCATGACCTTTGAGGAGGAGTGGTGCATTCCTAAGGAGCTACCTTCTCGTAGTAGGTAAGGCGATAAGTTCACGAGTACCAACACTTCTGCATCGTGTTGTTTACCATGAGGGATGGGACATGGAGCCCATGGTGTAAATTGCCATATGCCTCCACAAAGTGGTTTACTTCCAGGGCTTTAGTTCACGAGATTTAATCGATGCGCATCATCCGAACTTCAACACAGATAAGGTAGACTATGACTACCACACCCTTAAGAAGACATGTGTATCCAGGCCAGACTGCCTACATTGAGAGGCTCATTTCAGACATCATAAGTATGAAGCCGATAAGCTTGGCTATTGGGGACAATGGAGCCGCACTCATATATCTTCAGCTTAAGCCTAGGCTGGAGAATAAAAATTATGTGGAGAATGAGTTCATGCTCCCAAGGCCAACATAGTGGAGAATGTGCCGCTCCAAATCCTGCAATGACTATAGAGGTAGACAAGGAGGAAGAAGAACACGAAGATAGTGGAGGCTTGGATCATAGAGGCGGAGGTAGCCCACAGACATAGTGGAGACTAAGCACATGGATACTCCACCTTAGGCGCAAGAAGGAGACGAGGACTTGGACATGGAAGTAGTCCATGAAGAGCACCACTTTAAGAGGGTATTCATAAGAACAAGGACCCAGGCGCAGGAACCCCACAGCCTTTGTAAGAAGATCACCATGAATCTCCCCTCAGAAAGAGGCAACTAAGAAGAAGAGGAGAAAGCTAAAGTTGAATGAGGAGGTGGAGGAGTCTACAGAGAGTGCGCTTGGGACCCCAGTGTATCCAGAAGATGTGGAGGATCCCAGAGATGAGGACATGAAGGATGAATAGGAAGGGGTGAAGAAGGCAGAGGAAACAGAGCATGAGCAACCTCATGCACATGATACTACTCAGGACATCAACGGGCCAACTCCAAACCTTAGTGCTCAGGTTCTTAAGGGCCAAGAACAAAGAGAACAAGTGGAGAATACGTTGTGTCGAGTATGGGCTATGTTGAGAACACAAGAAAAAATGTCTGCGCCCATTTTTAAAGCATAATAGGCCTTAAGGAATTGTATGGATGGGAGCTGATGGATCCAGACATGGCCACCACGTGCACAAGAAAACAATTATCCTGGTCCATGTAGACCCATATGGATGAGCCAGATTTCGACGTGTGTGAAGAATCTTGTGTGTCAAGAAGAGTGAAGAATGCACCCCAAAGTAGACACATGACAGTAAAGCCTACTCTCATTTCGATGAGCGGTGATCAATTCCTTGGTTAACATATCTATAGAGGTGGCACGGATGAACATTGATAAGGCTGCCACCATAAGAGCGTTGCTTGAAGATAACAAGGAAAAAACTACAGAAATAAAGTGTTTAAAAGGAGAGAAGGACCTAGAACAAAAAAATAATGAGGCTTTCATCAGTATGGCAAAAGAAATTAGTGATTATGTCCCAAAGGCAAGACCTCATCTTGAATCTAAGGCACTGAGAATTTTTCTTTTGGCTATACATTATGTGTGCACATTAGTTGATTTGGTTTTGAAGATGGACCAATTTGAATGCAAGAGCCGGAGGATACTTGAACATGAAGCAAAGAGAGCAAGGGCCTCTCGTGGTTAGGAAGATTTCATCTTATGAGGCATTACTCCATATTTTACAGATGAGATGAAGAAAGTAAATCAAGCTCTGAAAATATGTGCAACACCGAAGCGGTGATTAGGATCAAGACTATGATAGAAGATAATAAAGTTTTGAAGGTAATGAAGGATGATACTTTAGGGTGCGAGAGAAATATTGGCATTAGTAAAAAAAAAAGTGTGAAGCCCTTGCAGAACACAAAACCCACATAAGGAGAGGCTAGATGAGATTGGAAATCTCATAGCACAAAAGATGGATCTTCTGGAGGGAAGGATGTCTGATATGGCTAATGTTGTCCTGTACTGCAAAATGAGAAAGGAGAGATTACCCAGGATGAGTTGGAAGCCATAGCCACAAATGTTCCAGAGAAGACAATAACCACATTGGATAACCGGAAAATGTTGGAGGCTGAGATTAAAATAGAATATCCAGAGTTGATCCTCCCATTTGAAGTGGAGGGTGCTACAGAAAATAGAAGTATATTCTTTGTACAATGATTATTTACATTCTTTCCATTCTTATTCTTTATTGTTTAGGACAATCAAGAGAAACCCCATTGTCGACATGACAATGTACATTAGTGTGGGGTAATGTTGAGCAGACAAAGTATGACACTAAGAAGATGGCATACGAAGATTTGCACACGGGAACAAGGCGGGAGAAGGATAGGGAAGGAAACGTGCTCCAAGACAAGTTGATTCAAGACTTAGCCATTTTTCATGGATACGGCTATGTTTGGAGATAGCGTGTAGAGCACACAACGGGATGAAGACTTGCGCGACACGCAAATGCTATTTTGGGATGAGCGTCTACTAAGCGTTATGCATGAGTTTGGGATAATAATAGGATTACTATTGCCAGTTAACTGGAGGAGATATATTATTAGCGCACTTGCATGTGAGCATATTATTGTAAAGGTGCATGGATATTTTTAGTATGCGATCTATTTTGGGAAGTGAGTAGGTGGTGAAGGAAATTCCCCACCCCTATAAGTATGTATTAGTCTGTGTAGTTAGAGAGAGACACTAAGACACTATGTATGAGTTATTGTAGAGTTATGTTGTTGGATCTGATGTGCGCATAAACTTATGGTAATGTTATATGATGTAAGAAGTTTCTATGTTTTACAGTGTTTAATATAATGGAGTATATTGGATGGATAAGGTGTTAACATGACTGTAATTGGTTCTTGTATGATCAATCTTGTCATAGTTATTGTTTAATTCATGATTCCTTAAGATCTAGATCTAGTTATGCACTATTGAATGGTTATGCTCTGTGGAATGTTTGTGTTTATTATGGTTCTGAATATGCTCTATCTTCAACATGTTAACGTCCTACACAAACAACTCTAAAGAGGGTCCTGGTACCTTTGCGTGCTTTAGGTGAGTGCTCAGCTCAGGATGGGTGATGTGCCGGTGTGTCGGGGTTGTTCGTGGTAGATTATAGGCTTCATCATGTATGTTGTTGATAATTCCGGTTAGTTTCCAAGTGAATTATACTTGCTTATTTATGCTTTCGTATGTTAGCTATCACATTAAGGACGACCTAGGGGAGATGTAACAACCCATAAAATATATTCAAAATTAAGAAAATAATCATTAGAATAGAGGTACGAGACCATACACGCGACCCAAACCATGGTATGACTTGATCCCACACTATATGGTTTTATACATATAAGTAATGACGACAAAGAAAGATTTTGGGAAAGTTACTTACGAGTAAAGTCTTGCTTTGCATAACTAAGATTACATGACTAAATAATAAAGAAGTGTGTAGGGATAAACAAGCCATGTGAGAGAGAGGAGGATATGCCAATTAACCTTAGAGTGATAACATAAGTATTAGTATAGGAACAAGGTCAAATTTTTCATTGTCGAAAGGATAAGTTATTGAATTTGAGTGTCTACAATTACATATTTGACAAATGAAGGTAGAGGTCAATGTGTAACAAAATTCATATGTCTCCTTCAAATAAAGGATGAAACAAATCAATGTATGTATGATGATGTGATCACTATTTTGACAAACATGGATTTATTAATCACTGTAGACACCAAAATTGGGTCATACTTCCATTAAAATAAACACTTCACACACTCAAATTTCTTTATCAATCAGGAAAAAGAAGACACACAGGAGCACTACCAACATTGGTCACCTTTCATCATCCTCTTCACAATCATAGATTCATAACAGAGAGGCACGTAGGTTTGAACTTCCGCAACATGAATACAATGAATCTTCTCTCTAGATCTCTATGGTCACCATCTTCATCACCTATATTCTCCAATCCACTTTCAAGTAAGTATTCAATATCTCTACACTTGAATCTCTAGTTTCCTTGTAGATTTATTTATTCACCTTTGTAATCTATTTCTCTCCACACCCATAAACTTCCTTCCTTCCATCAACCCATCACCTGATCATACCCGGACCTTTTACCCATTTTTCACCCTCTCCTCATAATCTTTGAGTCTTCTAGAACCATTTTACGACCCCACCCTCATCATTTCCAACCTCTGTGCAATCACAAGGAGTCTGAAAAACCAAATCTAAGAACTTTTTGCTAATTTCCCCTACCAACATCGGTTATCCAATGGACGTCTTGGTCATTCCGTCTAACCGACATCGGTCATCTAACCGACATTGGTTACTATGTCTAGAAATATAGCTCAGACTCCGGTGAGTTAACACTCACTTCCCAATAGCCTTAGAATCACTCTTAATCCTTACCACACCTTGCCCGAGTCCTGCACTCAGGTCTTGTAACCCAACACCAACCAATCAACCCTCGCGTTTGACCTTAAACAACTTTTTTAACGACCTTTCTTATTGTTTTGTACAAAATACCTAAATCATTTCAATTCCAATAGGATCTTTACTTCATGTATGATTTAACTAGCATTAATATTGTTATATAAAAGTGGATTGACAACTGTTCAGGAAGCATCATGCTTCCTGAATCTAGCTTTCGTTAGGCAGTCCACTCATTGTTTTGTTTAACTCTATTTGGTGGTATTGTTTTGCATTTACAGGTAGTTCCTCCTAGCTAAAAGGGAGATCTCACAATCAACTTGGATTAGGAAATCAAAACGCGCGCACAACCTTCAACCGACATTACAAACAAGTATTCCTCCTTGGCCTACTACCCTTATTTGTTTCATTAATTTGTTAAGAATTTTGTGAAACATTTTGCACGTCGGTGGGACCCATCTGAGGTTTCTTACATTTTTTCATTCTTAGGGAACCATTATATGTTTGTTTCTTATCAAAAGGAAGTTAACATTAAATTATCTCCTGGGAATCTTCTCTTTCTTCTACTTGTCTCAAGTGACATTTGTATTTCGGACTAAAACAAATCCTTCTTTCTTTTCTTGCATTTGCATTAGTGAAATTCATGGGTAAGTGCACGAAGTTGGTGGACAATTCCGTGGACATAAAAACCCGAAATAAAGGTACCACGATCGCGGTTCTTGAATTCTAGGTTCGGTAATTACCGAACCTAAAACCGCGATCGCGGTTTATAACCACGAGCGCGGTTATAAACCGCGATCGCGGAACTCTGAGACAAAATTTAACAGTCCCGCGACTCGTTATTTTCCTCATTTTTCATTTCGAACCGCGACTTTTCCTAAACGTTTTTCACTCGTGCTTTCAATACTATCTCAAAATTGCTCATCGGACTTCTGGATAGCGATAGATTTAACCATGCCGCCAAGATGAGGAGGTAAGTCCCCGATTGTAATCATTTTTTTGCATTTTAGGTTTTTTTTTGCATTTTCATGGGTTTTTTGAAATGTTTGTTTATGTATACAATTTTCTTGTTTTATCAGTTGGTCGGCAAGCTCAAAATCATGCAAACCGTCAAAACATTCCTCAAAACCCTCTGAACATTCCTCAAAACCATTCTCCAAACATAGATCCGCCTCCCGTGGCTCCTTCATCCCCACTAAGCCAAAGAGAATGCAAGATAATATCATTAGAAGAATCCAAGAAAAGAAAATTGTCATTGAGAACCTAATTCAAACTATAAGATAAAATCATGCTATAAATCCATCCCGCATGACTTTAGCCAATACATTGCAAACATTAATTGGCGAAGTCAAGTCTCGCAACCAACCAAATACATAGATGAACACCTTTAAAGTGATCAGTAGGCGGTGGTATGCGGATAAACTATCCCATCTTGCCATCAAAGACAAAAAAATTGGAAAAGACCTCATTTGTGCATTATTTACCACCTAGAACCAATGCCCCCTGCATTACTTGCAACAGCTTCCCAATCCATTGGTGCCATGATGATAGAATCAAAAACAATTTTTGGGACCGATGGTGGATGGTTTTGATTATCCACCATGCAACAACAATGAGGTTCCTCTTTACTTTTTGAAGAAATTATATTGTGAGTTCATGCTCAATGAGGTCCCGAATTATTTTGACTTTTCGACTTTTTGGTCGAGGAGGTGGCTCACATGAGAGCAGTAGACACTGCACGCGTAGGTCGCCTTAGGATCCCCATGCCCCAAAAACCCCCATCGCCTTGCTTATCCCTCCTACAAGTGAAGGAGGTTGTGGAGATTGATACATTGCATGCATTGAGGGAGCTCACGACACTCTCACCCAAAGATAAGCACCCAAATTACATCCGGTGATGTTGGTGGAGGTGCTGTTCTAGTGCACCACACCACTTGTGGATCATGTGGTGCCATATGCACTTTGCAGTGAGAGACATCATTTGCTGTTCACAAGATTTATTTTCTATAGATGAGATCTTTGGAATGTTTTTGGGCTGGAGCCACCGATATTGGTCTTTCACGGGTAAATTTTAAATAAATTTAAATAATATATATATGTACAATAGTTTAATTCACATGTTTGAGATATATATATATATATATATATATATATATATATATATATATATATATATATATTTGATTGTACGTCATGTACATACATGTAAAAAACTAATTTTTTATTTTATTTTAAATAGCAAGAGCCGGTGAAGGAAACATCCGTAAGTGTTGACATGCTAGCTATCAAGGGCCGGGCGTGTTTCAAACGTAAGTTTCAAGTTGTACAAACTTACATTTTTAATAAATCATTTAATTGCACTAGATTATTATTATAATTTGTTTCACGTGTATGTTGTACATGTATTAATATTTTTCTCTTTTATACACAGGAGCCTGGCGGGTCATCATCTGCTCAGGGAACTGAGGCTACTGGCACGCCTCACATGAGTTTTACGCAGGTTAGTTACAAATCTCTTTACACTTTGTTTCTAATTCTTGGACCTCTGTACATGAGTTTCACTTTCTTATACTCAACCTATATATTATTTCTAGTAGGAAATGCCAATTCATTTGATATAACTAGCCATGTATGTAATCATATATTGGTTTTACATGTCTCGGAGTACCACCACACAAATAACTCCTAAAAAGTCAAGTAACTCCTATGAAACAAAGAACATATAAGCAAGATGAGTCACGATATATCTACACGAAATATTCTAAGAAATAAATAATTACAAGGAAAATCTATACCTACACGAAAACACCCTGAAGTGTAGCTTAGGTTGGTAAAAATGAGGGTCCTTGAAATAAGACCATATGAGCTACCCAAATTACAATGAAACTCTCCAAAAGTAGAGAACATGAGAAAAACCAATGGGAAAAACTCCTTTAATTTAGAGAAAAGAAGAAAGGATGGATAAAATGCTCCCTCAGAAGATGACTATGGGTTACCTTGATTAAATACAAAACTTTGTCAAAATCTTATGAAGATAGATGGCCTTCATGCTAACATTTATAGATCCTATGTATTTAGCCTAAATAGAAGATAAAATAATAACATTTTTATTCTTTCTTGACTAACTAAATATTGATTTGTACATGTTTTTTGTATAGCTCTTAAGTAGATTTTAATATTGATTTGTACATGTTTTTTGTATAGCTTATGATTTAGAGAGACTCCTCCATATATCAAAACCATGGAGGCTCTTGTAGATAGTGTCATAAAGCATCTGCAGATCCACTAAAGGTACACAATTTTTTAAATTTGTTAAATTTTGGAGGTTCATTATTTCTTATTAAACTTAAATCTAAAATCAAATTTTGTAGTTATATATGTGAAATATTTAATTTGAAAATTAATTATTTGTATGTATAGCTTACCCCTCGTGAGTCTATTGTTTCCCCATCGAGATCGTGTCAACAACAAATTGATAGGGATCATGACATTGCTTAAGATTTCACATGCATTTTAACTAAATTATACAAGTTTCTAAATTTTGAATGTATTTTAAAATTTTGGGTGTTAAAAACTTGTTGTTTATGAATGTGCGGTGTTAGGTTGCAGGCATGCTTAGAGAGGAGTTTTTAGGATACTCGTCTCTAGTTCCAAGTTCCAAGAACTACCACCGACCTGTAGGATACTCAATCTCTTCACCATCTATAATAGGAGAAGTCAACTTCTTTCTTTCCTCGATGTAATGACATAAGAAATATTCTGCTTCCTTCTTCATTGTCTTCATCGCAATTACTGCAAACACATGTCCTACAAAAAAATAACCAAGGTTGAACAACTCAAATTTAAATTACATATTAAAATTTCAATGGACATAACTCAATACAAAAATTAAATAAATAACCATAAATACCTTGTCGCACCAAAATCGAAATTTCATCAAAGTCCTTGGATGTTGTAACTTCATCTGCAGAAACAAGTTGTAATGCTTGTGGAGGTTGATAACTAGGAAGCGAGTTAGAGGCCTACAAATCCATCCTTCCACCCATTCTTGTGAATCACACTCAGCAGTGACAAATTCGATACAAGATACACAAAAACATGTCAACTTTCTTGTCCATACGGCCCACGAAGTAGCGTCTGAGCTACAAAATGAGTGCATATCACTGGACCCAATGAGTGTCATACAATCCTCGTAGTTAGCAATATGTTTTTCCTTTATCAACCAAAAATATCTGCAAACTGTGGAATTTTCTTGAGAACCTTAGGCCATGTTGTCAATACACCATTCCACTATGCTCTTTGCATCTTTTAATTTAGCACCATCTTTGTACTTCAACTCTTCTCTTGCAAGAGCTCTTTTCACACATGCCCCTGCACCGTCATGCTCTCCTTTTCCATGTCCAGCCTCAGTGAAACTCCAAATATGTTGCACACCCATCTTGAAATGCATTTTTCTCATCCATAAAACATTCGTGCATTCTTAACCGAGACGCAATGCAATTATCGACCATATATGATATTGTTTTAAGTGGATGTCCTTATCGGACAAGTTTCCATAAAATAACTGGAAAAACCCTTGCACAAATTCAGTAGAATGAGTACGATCATCATTGATATAAAAGTGGTACTTTATTAAAAAAATTTGATCATTCTCTGTACTGTCAGGAGAATGTAGAAATGCTATATGCACAAAAATGGCAACTTGTACTGAGTTGTAATATTGCGATTGAATCTCCATTTATGGTTGCAATGTGTAATTCTCTGCAAAATAGACCACTGAAACAATAGTACCAATAGGAAATGTGTCTTTGCATAGCTTGAATTGTTCATCCAACCATCGAGCTCTATGTGTATGCCTCGCATACTCATAAACAATTCCATCCTTAAATTTTCTCATAAATTGAAAAATGGGCATTTGTTCTGTAACTAGCTCACACCATTTCGACTCTTTTCCATCTTTCAACTGGTATGCAACTGATTTATATTTATCAAATTCAACTAAATTATGTCCTATTGTACCTTCAATTTGCTCATGGATCAACTTTCCAATTTAGGTAATCCGCCGCATATCTACTGACTTTCTAAACAATCCTAACTATAAAAAAATTGTCCAACTTCTTTTCACAAAATATAGTAGGAATGAAATCCCTGGAAGATATTGGTGGAACTTGAACACCACATTCTGATAACATAGTTTTAGAATGAAAAATAGAACGAATACGTAAAAATTTAGCATAATACATCGCAAATTCAACATGTTGCCTACAACAACAAGTGGTGCGAGCATGGTTGATTTTCACATAGAATGGTTTCAACATTTCAAAAAAATGTTGACTAATTTTAATTTCCAGATTCTCTTATTCAAACTTACGAAAAAATTGAGTTTGAGTCATATCTAAGAAATGCTTTGGATGTGGTTCACGATTAGTAGAACCAACTCTCTTTTATAACATCTCTTGTATTAGGTGAAACTCTAGTGTTATCATGCCAAAATTTAATAACAACTTCTCTTATAACATCAAAATTATTTTTGTCCTTACGCAGATTAGGTCTCTAGCGAAAAATGCCCAAAAATTGACATTATTGAGTGATTGAAGGATATTACGTCTTTCAATTGCTTTCATTAGAGTTTTTCGATTAACTTGCAACATTCGACTTGTTTGCGTAATCAAACATTGTTTTTTTATTGATTCACTTACAACACTAGTAGCAAGTACACGACGCACAATATTACTATCCCTAGTGCGTCTCTTGACACCAACAATGTGATATGCATCATGAAGGTTTTCAACAATTGTAGAGGTTTGACCACGTATGTTAGATGTTATCAATCCTAAGGTGTTTAATGTAGGTCTCGTTTTAATCAATTTCATCAAACTAACCAACAACTGACATCTTTGGGAATCATTTAAAATTTCAAAATGATTATCCCAAATTTCAGTGGCTTTTCTTCTGATTTGTCGTTCAGAAAATTTGTCAGACATTGGTTTCAAAATGTTTTCATCAATTTTAATAAAAAAATTAGGTTTCTTATGTAAAATCCTAGGAGGTGTTTTTGTCAAATTTTTCTTGTCTACAGTTTCAACATGAATTTCCTTATTCACATTTTCATTGTCTCCTTCAATTTCAACATTTGCTACATCATGAGTATTTAATTCTTCTTGAACATTGATGAGAAAAAAATTCTTCATCACGAGTATTTAATTCAACTTCAACATTGTGGTAGAAACATTACCTAGTTCTTCATTACTTCTGATAGTTGGGATTGAAGATGCCTCTTCAGATTCACGAAGTTTCCGCATTTGCTCAACATTTTTAATTTTGTTGGCCTCTAATTCGTTTGGTGTTTTTTTACTTAATGACTTCCTTTTTTACTTCGTTTTTTCTCCCATGATGTTTTGCTTCCAGTGATAAGAAAAACGTGCCTAGAAAAAGACAATTTCATGATAATTAAATGCGGTAAGGTCAGAGAGTAAAAATCACATGGTAATTCAGACATTGGGATGTGTGTAAATATGATTTATGAACCGTGAGCGCGCTTTATAAAGCGCGCTCGCGGTATTGTTAAAAAAACCGCGATCGCAGATCTATCTACCGAACCTAAGCCTCGGAAAATCTTTGTTTTTCCCCAACCAAAGCTATGGAAGGTCATTATGAAGTGCAAAAGGTCAAAAAACCTCAAATCTACTCTTCCAAAGACTTGAACCATGCTAAAAAACTAAAAACATTTCACAAAAATGGTGTCATCACGTAGGGTAGACTCTTAGCTTTGTAGAAATATTGTTTTTAAAGTGAATAGAATAAGATAAATATCATTTTATAATTTCTTACTAACAATAGGTCTTTAAGACATTTTTCCCGTGAATGTTCATGTCTACGTTTAAGACTATAACTTTTGTTTCGCTTATCAAAATATGATAAAACTTATACCATCCCAAGCGTGGACAAATTCTATACACCTTAAAAAAAAAAAATTGATTTCGATATTTTTTGATATAGTTATGGCGGGCAAATGGAAAGCGCTCCATTTTCTAAATATTTTCAGACCACTTTCACGGAAAAAATCATTAAAAAAATATTGCTAAAAAAATACAAAATAAAATCCATCCCAAGATAGACAACTACATATAACGTTTCACCAAAGGAAAAAAATAACAAGATTTGGTCATCCAAAATGCGGGCAAACGGACTACAATCTTATAAGTTTTTTCAAAAAAAAAAAAAAAAGTCATATAATTTTAAGTGTTTAATATAGCTAAACTTGTCCGTTTTTACAAAAATTAGTATTATTTTAGAAACTAGATTCGAATGCTACGATTCATATTTATATAATTTTTTCTAATTTAGAGTGCGTGTATAGCTAATAATCCCTACAAGTTGAGATTTCGTTGTTTTTGCAATATGACATCCACGGATGACCCTATATTTGTCCATCGACTTCCTGCACTTACCCTCATATCCTTTCCTATTCACTCTTTGTTTACATCGAATATCACATTTTGATTTGGGTTTTAAAATAATTGCATTTCATACTTCTATGTTTGCATTTTTAGCTCACATTAAAACTGAGGGCAACCTATACGCTAGAAGTCATGCCAGGCGATGGTTGACATAATTGAATCGTAGAGCACATTCTCTTCTCTTTTTCCAAACTGCACAAAAATAAATTCACACATCTTCTTAAACAACACCTTACCTGGAAGAAGTTGTCAATGATCACACGATCAGAGGATTGACAGTGGGCGCCCAATTGGTTTCTCTTTCCAGTCATTATCTCAGAGAAAGGACCACCCCACCAAAACATTACCTGAAACCATCCTTAGATCTTTCCTTTCATAGGACACCTTCTTTCCAACCAAAAACTTTGTTCTATTCACAAGTCAATCTAAAATAACATAAGCTAAAACATAAAATTCACCCATAGGATTTCGTGTTTTTCTTATCTTTTGTTTGAGTTGTGTTTTGAGGTGTGAGGTCACGTTCTTCATTTTATTTTCTTCCTTTCACACCCCATAATTATAGTTGGTGTATTCCAAATTTTTCTGGGTGTGTTAGGGTCCATTACTATCATACTCAGGTTTCTAGGTTGATAGTTTATCTGATCTAAGTCACAAAAATCAAATTCTTCCATCTTTTCAAATTTCACAATGATTAGCGTCGGTTTAACGATCATCATCGATTTTCATTTGACCGTCATTGGTTTACCTAACCATTGTCGAGTTTCTAGCTTTTTCGATCATTTCACTAAAAACAAAATTCACCACATTTTATGTTCTTTTTGAGGTTCCTCAGAAGCATCATCATACCTTTGGATCTTTGAAATCACTATCAAATCTAGATTTTGTCTCATTTTCATCAGTTGTTACAACATTTTTCAAAACTTTTGAATCCCCACAATAACCGATATTGGTCACCATAACCGCATCGCGATTACCCTCTCACCGTCATCGGTTAACCTAACCACCGTCAATTCCTGTGTTTTAATTTTTAATTAAAACAACCAATTTCACCTTCCGAACCTATTTTTCTCCATTTCTTTTGTTTTTATGTGTCATTTACAAAGAGTAGATTACCAAGTCTATGCTAACTCACATGGTTTTGACTCGTAACCAAGCCATTATCATCAATGCCGGTGACGAGGAGTTCGCAAGACTCCTTGACCACAACCTTGTTTCCTTACAACATTATCTCGCCCATTCATCTACTTGCGATTCATCAGGATAGTTGGTATACGACATGACCGTGTCCATTCGTCTGCCCTGCTCCCCGATTCTCGTCAACTACCACTAGCTCGCGTCATCTTCTTCCACCTTACCACCCGTAGTATCCCAACTTAACCCCACATCATCAATATTTGCGGCACCTACAACATCGGTCACAATTTTGATGCCGGGTTATCTCCCATGGTGTCAACCATTCCTTCATCAACCACCTTGAGCATAGCCCCGTCTGCACCCGCCACCTCATATATACCTATTGCATCGCAGCCACCCATGGTGTTGACAACCCATACCCCATTCCAAAACATCATCCTCTCCATCCCACAATATTTACCTCCAATCACTACAAGGATTGTTATATCCACCCCACCTACTTACACATATCACCAAAACTACCTATCTCGTTTATCACCTATTCTAGATATTTACCGTCTGCATCTATTCCTCTTGTGTAGTTCTCGTACTCGACACCACCATATATTGGAATGTCATCCACATCATACATTCATCATCAACCCCCTTATACTCGAGGGTGCCCAGGTCATGATAACCTACCAACAGACCTTATTAAAATGTTGATGGAAAAGATGCAAACATTGGAAGCATCAGTTTCTGGCTCTCATGAACTCTTTAACATACGATGAAATCTGCAATGAGTCCACCATTCATCCATATCCTACACATTGGGAAATGCCCAAATTCAACTATTTCAACAGAAAAGAGGACCTATAGCAACACTTGCATTCTTTAAAACATGGGTGTTATTTAATCACTCATGACGACGCTCTACTCTTGCGGACATTCCCTATGTCCTTGATAGGACCCACATTGGATTGGTATAGTGGTTTACCTTGAAATTCCATTTACTCATTTAACCAAGTGGCTCAAGCCTTCTTGGACCATTTTTCAATCAATATCGTCAAGAAGGTCACCATGACCGACTTGTACTCAACATGACAATACAACAATGAGTCTATCGTAGATTTTGTCACTCATTGGCGGAGCCTCATCAACCAACTTACATTCCAGCTACCTCAAACCAAGCTTATAGATTTGTTCACTCGGGCTTGTGCCAAGCACATCTCACCAACTCTCCAAGTCCAAACCTTTCGTACCTTTGATGAAGCATTCACCATGGCTAGAAAACTTGAAATTTGTGCCATAGAAGAGAAGAAAATTTAATTACGTAACAAAAATGTTGCATTCAAATCCAATGATGCTTCTTCCTCTTCAAAACCACAAAAAAACTATTCAAAATCCAAAGGATCTACCAATGTGGTAGTTTTAAAGGTTGGCCCATCTCACCCATCTAATCAATCAAAACCTACCTCCAACCTTTCTCCCATTCAAGCTTTTCAGTTCAGGCGGGAGCAACAAAAATACACTCCAATCGGGAGCCTTATTCTTCAATATTAGAAAAACTTCTTAAGGCCGAGCCATTGCTCTTCCACCCATAAAACCACATATTGGTTTTGACCCCACTCATCTTATGCTGCATGGTACAAGGAACATGACTATTATAACTATCATTGCGTAAAAGGCCATAGCAATGGTAATTGTATAACCTTCAAGAACATTGTCTAGGAAATGTTAGATAATGGAGATCTTGTCCTGGACAACATGAATGCATCGACAAATCAAAACTTTCATATCTTCAAGAAGCCATTCCCTAATCATACACTGCCATCTAACCAAAGTGGTGAACCTTGACCAATGACAACAATGTCCCCGAAGTTCATGTTGTTTTCAAAGTTGTACAAGCCATTCCTCAATTTCCTCTTATCCCCTATATCGAGGAGATTCTAACATGAGCTCCTCTACCTACGGAGGAGCCTACCTCATCTACTCCTTCACCCACAGAGGAGTCCCCTTCATCTCCCCTTCACCCACAGAGGAGTCCACAATTTCCACCAATGTTATTTCACCACCTACCTTGCAACCTAACGAACAACCTACGATATTAACTCTCCTACCCACGAGAGAGTCATCCTCACTTTCCTCTCCACCGAAAGAGGAAACTACCTCATCCCAACTGTTATCTCCCCTACCCATAGGGGATCCTTTGACACACCACTTCCTATTGGGGACAATTCCCCATTAGTATTCTAGGATCCTGTTGATATGTTCTTGGCTCTCTTACCCACAGAGTATGAAGCCAACCAATTCCTATCTCACAGACATATTTTATAGGGATTTCCACTAAACCAACGTCATCTCCTCTTACAACAGTGTCATTTTCACGGCTAGCCGATCATTTGTATTACTGATGATAATTCCATGTTTTGGGGAAACCTTCGGATACCCTTTGTAACCCAAATGCAAATGTTGCCTGTGGATACCTCCATGATCTATTCGAAGGTATTTCAAGAACCAAACCAACTATGACCATGCTTGTTGTAACAACTTCTTCTTCATCACCCTCGCCTACACCTAAACCTTTACCAACAACCAAACCCATTCCTATGCCTAAGAACCTACCTACACCTACATCTTCCCCCACATCCAGACCCATCACTACCTTGGGTGTCATGCCGACATCAAGCCTAGTCCATCCGCCCATCAAATTGGATTTAGCCACATCTTCCCAAAACCGTGTAAAACCATTCCTCCACCTAAAAGGAAGACCCAACCTTCTAAGCCGCACACACCAATTTCACCTACTACACCTTTGTCACCTTCTCCCCTTCCGTCTATCCTAGGGCCTCACCCATCTACCTTGGTCAAACAACCTCTTACACAAGGAAAATCAAAAGTGCAACAACCTCGCTTCTTCATCACAATCCTTTATTACACCCAACCTACCAACACAACATACACCTTCGTTGTCACCCGCATATTTCTTACCACCTATACCCCCACCACCTACAATAGCCTCATCACTACCTATGAGATTTCCTTCTCTTTAACCCATACCTTCTACCATACCTCTACCAACAACCTTTACTGCACCTCCTTTATCACCTTGGATAACTCGTCCTCTTCCACCATCCGCTTTCCCTTCTACATCACGTACTCCTCCTTCACCTTTACCTAGGAAGGTGCAACCAAAATTGAAAAACCCACTACCCTCCAAAGAGGTAGTTAAGCCTACAACACCTTCTATCGCTAGTTCATCTACTATGCCTTTACCCAAGAAGGTACAACCCAAGCCTAAAAAAACCACCTACCAAATCGATGGTCAAAGTTATCCCACCTCTAATTGCACCTCCTGTAGCACCTCTCCCACCACAATCACCCACACTTCAACCCAAACCCACACTCACTTCACACTGTGATCCATTGGCAGGGTCTTATGCCAACATTTTAGTCAACCTTTTAGAGACCTCTATCATCACATTACCACCACTTAGACCTTATGACCCACTCAAACCCAAACCAACAGGGTTTGACGATACCAAATTTTGTGCCTACCATCGTGTGTCGAACATGATTTAGAAAATTGTAAGGCTCTAAAAACCATTCTTCTCCAAATTTTTCCTCCTGAGCAAAATTTTGACGATGATGATCTTCTAGATGAGGACCCAGTTCCACCTTCACCTATCACCACACACCCTCATCCCTTACCTATCCAGTGACCTTCATCTCCACCTCCATAACCCATTTATCCTCCTCCAAAATTTGAGATCAACATGGTCTGCATGAGAGAGTTAGCCAAACCCCGCCTAAATGTAATGAGTTGTTTTCTTTGCACAACACCAAGTATATGCCCTCATCATTTTATTGCTTGTCTTGTCGTTACACTTATCATGACTCAACTGCTCCCTCACCCCATATTAATATGGTTAGCATTGCCACTCGCACCCAAAAAGATAAAGGAAAGGAGAAAGAAAATAGCCCATCCGCCAATCCTATGCCCAATATACCATCTCGAACTCACACCAAGAATCACCATTCGGGGACCCACATACCCTATTTCTGATAGGGTCACCCATTGTACAATGATAAAACAATTACACCAATCCCCTCTAAAAATGTCTTTATGTACGACCTTGTCCAAACTTCTGAATCTCATCGATAGGCCCTCATGGAGGTTCTACAATCCATCGAGGTTTTACCTAATGACCGATGCATGTGGCCTCCATTATCACCCCTCACCATGTGGCCTCCCTCACCAATTCATCCCCTTCCTCTACACCTACCACTACTCACCAAGTAGTCGCCCTCAGTTTCTCTGACGATGAGATTGTACCTCTCCAATCAGATGATCTTGATCCCGCCCTTTTCATTTTCGTTTACATTGATAATATACGTGTTTGACACGTTATGATCGATGACGGTGCCAAAATCAACATCATATCCTCCCATGCATACAACCAAATGTGCATCCCTACCAATTACATGCATAATAACCTAGTTATGTTGCATTCATTCAATGATGCCATCACTTCCACCCTTAGCACCATCATTCTCCACATTCGTGTGGGCCCTCATATTGTTCTATAATTGTTCTATGTTTTAGTGGGGGAGTTTTAGTACAACTTGTTTCTTGGCCAACCTTGGATTTGCATCATGGGATGTGTTCCTTCAACCTTATATCGTTGTGCAAATTTGAACATGAAAGGCATAACTATACCATTCACGCCGACCCTTTGCCATTCAAAACATGCAACATGTTATACCGACATAATGATGTCCTTGTTCCGCTTAGGGCATCTACTACTTTGTTGTCACTTCTCCTTCACCCACAACCCCATCCACCAATGTTGTTGCTAACTCACCCACACCTAACTCCTCTATTCCCACTTTGCCCTCTTGTAGCCTCTGCAACCGACCCATCCGCTAACTCCGTCTACTTCTCAACTAACAAATGCTTCTTCTTCCCAATCGCCTAGTGATTCATCTATTCCCGCCACCCATATATCCACTACCGATCCCTTAGGTGTTTTTCAATGCCTCACTCTGGGGGAGTACCACCTGTATAACATTGACACATTCCTTACTCCTCAAGAGTATGGTAACCTTCATCAACATCCTCGCTTATCATCACCGCATGGAGGAGGTTTTCCCTATGGTCCTCTCCACCTTCGTACCAATTTAACACATGGGGACTTGATACTTCTACTTATTTTCCCGACCCACCTTCCCAAATGTGACCATCTTCATCCGAACTCCAATCTCTCACCAATCGCCGCTTCACCCACACTTTTCTCCACCGTTTGTTATGTATGGAAAGGCTTTGGTTTTGGGTTCTACGAACAGGGTTGCCATCTTTGTCATCATGTATACTACTCATAAACACAAACAACACAAAGTGGTATTGGCTTTGCCAAACCATCTTCCAAAAAATCCCATGTCAAACTCATTGAGGATGAAAATCCTCCTTCACCCCATTTACCAACGTCACCACCTTCACCCACGAGTCTATGGATCTAGAATCCATTCCTCATAACTTTTTTTTAACACCATTTCCTAGGACCTCGACTTATCAATGCGATGGGAGGCTCCTCTTCTCTTCCCTTTTTGTATCTAGACATGATTGATGATGATACACATTCTATTAACGTTGTTTAATGTCAGGACGATGAGTCTATTCTCACCTATCTTGGTGCAAAGGATTCTTATATTCATCGGTCATTGCCTTCTGAGACGCAAACCATGTTAAATGAATCGACCATTGAAATCAATATTAACACTCAGGACGACCCGCACATTCTAAAGATAGGCCAATCTTTAGACACTATTGAACATGAAGCTTTTACCTCATTCCTCCGAGATCATAGCAATGATTTTGCTTGGTCCTATCTTTGATATGCCCGGTATTGACCCAAACATTGTGGTCCACAATATCGTAACTATTCCTAAAGCCAAACCCATAAAATAGAAGCTGCGGAAAATGCATCCTCGCATTGCCCTTCTTGTCAAAGAAGAAATTCAATGCCTTCTCTTAGTTTCCTTCATCCTACCCATTGATTATCCCCAATGGATCTCTAACATTATACCTACCACAAAGCAACATGGGGACTCCACATTTGCACGGATTTCTGCGACCTTAGCTTGCCCCAAAGACAACTTTCCTCTACCTAGTATTGACCAACTAGTTGATCTTACTACCAGCCATGAGATGCTATCACTCATGGATGGTTTCTTAGGTTATAACCAAATATTACTTTCCCCAGAAGATCAACACAAAACTACCTTCATCACCCCTTGGGGACCTTCTGCTATCGAGTCATGTTGTTTGGCCTTAAGAACAACGGTGCTACTAATCGGTGGGCTATGAATTATATCTTTCATGACATCATGCATCACATATTGGAAGATTACGTTGATTACCTTCTTGCCAAATCCAAAATCGGGTCGACACCTTACAGTCCTTAAGGTCATCTTTGACCGTCTCATCAAGTATTATGTTCACCTTCAACCTAAGAAGTGTGTCTTCATTGTTCTCTCTGAAAGCTCCTTGGCTTTATCATTTCTTTATGTGGTATAGAAGTCGATCCCACTAAAATCAAGGCTATTCTTGAAATGCCTCCACCTACTAACCTTTGCCAACTTCGTAGTTTGCAAGGCAATTTGTAATCTATTCGACATTCATGTCATGACTTTTTTGATTGCCACCACCCATTTCATCATCTCCTAAAAAGGATGTCTCCTTCAAATGGGATGATGAATGCCACAAAGCCTTTGAGGCCTTAAAACAATACCTCCTCCAACCACCTATGCTCATTCCTCCTAAGGATGACCAACCATTTTACCTTTACATTTATGCTACTGATCATTCCTTGGGTACCATGCTCGCTCATCGCGACGAGCAACACAGAGAGTAAGCAATTTATTAGATAAGCCATACACTTTTGGACTACGAAACCAGATACACCCACACTAAAAAACTCTACTTAGCCTTATTTTTTTGCCACTAAACCTCGTCATTACCTACTCAACCAAAAAAACCTTTGTCATCACCAATAATGACCCCTTACATTACATGTACACCAATCCCTACCAACATCAACGCGTTGCACGTTGGCTCATGTTTCTTCTAGACTTAGACCTTGAATTCATCCATCAAAAATTTGTCAAAGGAAAAACTATTGTTGACCAACTTATGCACCTCTCTCCGAAATCAATCTTCTAACTTCATTTCCTAGATGAATCCATCGCTACTCTCTCTTTAGATGATACCATTTACCAGATGACCTTATTATTCTACGGTTCCAAATGTCAGCATGGAGGTGGTGCAGGTGTTATCCCCATTCCTCTTGACGGTGAACCCCTGTCATTATCTTTCAAACTAGATTTTGATTGTACTAACAATATCGCCGAATATGAAGCACTCGTATTAGGTCTTCAAGTCGTCATCACCTTAGATGTTAAATCAATTAATATCTTTGGCGATTCTCAACTGGTTATAAATCAAGTCAATGGTATATACCAGTGTCATAATGAGATACTTCAAAAGTATAAGCATCATGTAGACATACTTTTGACTACCTTTGACCGTTATGAACTTCAAACCACCCCACGTTCCACTAATAAATTTGTGGACACCATGGCATGTCTTGCTTCTCAAATACCCACTTTACCCTATGAATTGAAAATCATCACGATATAAGGCTGCAATCACCTTCCTATCTATTTTGAGACGTCAACCTTGTCGAAACCATTGAAACTGACCCACATGACCTTTGGTATAAGCAGTTTGCTAACTACCTTTCCCTTTCAATTCTACCTCCAGACCTTACTTGCAATGGACAATGAGCCTTTCTAAAAAGTGTCTCTCATATGTCATCATGGGTGGTCTTCTTTATAAACATGGCTTTGACAATATCCTCTTACATTCCTTACAATTTCTGAAATTCCCTACACCATCAAGGAAGTCCACGACGGAATTTGTGGAGGTCACTTGATGGTTTAGGCGTAGTTAAACACATCCTTTGCTTGGGCTATTATTGGCCAACCCTAAACCATGATTGTTGTGATTATGTCAAACATTGTGTGAAATGCCAACAACATGCTAATCTTCATCACACACCTAGCCACACCTTACAGGTTGCACGAGACCTTTGGCCTTTCTCTCAATGGGGTTTGGATCTTGTCGGAGAGATCAATCCTCATTCTTCACAATGCCATCAATGGATTATTACCACTACTAAATACTACACTAAATGGGTGGAAGCCATACCTCTTATTTCTACAAAAGCCAAGAAAATATGTGAATTCATTAACCATCACATCATTTTTTGCTTTGGTGTTCCTCATCATCTCATCACTGATAATGGAAAAAAATTCAAAAACAAAACCCTATAGAAACTCTATGATGCCTTCGACATTCAACTCAGTTTTTCTTCACCTTACTACCCTCAAACAAATGGCCAAGCTAGAATCAACCAACAAAACATTAAACAAAATTCTTATGAAATTTGTTGATGATAATGAAAGGATTGGCATACACACATTCCTTTTGCCTTATGGGCTTATCACACTAGTATTCGTACTTCAATTGCTGCCACACCTTTCTCTATGGTTTACATATAGAGGTTTTCCCGCCTCTTGAAGTCCAGTTTCATCTCTTCATATCTCACTCGAGAGACATGCTCAACAATGATGACTTTCACCAAGACTGTTTGACACAACTTGAGTTATTATACGAGCGTTGTCTAAATGCTCTCGATCACCTTCAAATCTACCAAAAAGGTATCAAACGTGCCTACGAAAAACTCCGACCAAGAACAAACCTTCTAGGTCGGTGACCTAATCTAAAGGAAAATCAACATGTGACAAAAGAGGAAAAAAGTAAATGGGGCAAATTTGCTCCTAATTGCCTTGGACTTTATATCGTTACTCAAACCTATGGATCGTGTGCTTATCATTTGTCTTGATCGAAGGTAAACCCGAACTTGAGCCCTTAATGCCGTGCATCTTTGACCATTCTATTGTTGAATCAAGTTCTATATCCCTTTTTTCTACTTAACGCTCATCCCTTGAGCACCATTCACCTTCCCTTTTACCTATTTTTAAGGATCAATGACTAAACCAAGATCATGTGATTACCCGTTGCAACTTTGACCTTGTCTTGAATATAAGTATCACACTCTAATCACGACATGATTCTCATGGATACATTTTGTCTTTTCTAAGATGGAATCCCATGGTTGTTCATCACTTAAACCCTCTCTTTCATAGTTAACCTCTGTGTGCTATAGTTTTGTCTTCAAAACAAGAGCCTATTTTTCTCTATAGTCTTGTCCATGACCTAAAAGTCCAAAGCAAAACAATTTCAAAAGTAAAATGGGATTCAACTCCTTGAGTCAAACTTCTAGCAAAAATATGACTCCCTCAAAAGGACATCTACGCTTTCTATCTCGATGTTATAAATAGATTGTTCCCTCAAAGGACAACTATACCAAGTTAGCCATATT
Organism: Taxus wallichiana var. yunnanensis; assembly: GCA_018340775.1. NCBI lineage: Eukaryota > Viridiplantae > Streptophyta > Pinopsida > Cupressales > Taxaceae > Taxus > Taxus wallichiana. The sequence goes on from CM031235.1 coordinate 809,777,570, forward strand.
GTACATAGTCTATCATAATAAGAAGACTATTCTTGTAAACAATAAAATAAAATATTCAAAACCTTCATGCATCGATCAACTTCATGAAGACCTTAAGGAGATAATATACTCATCCCACATAGACTTCTCGCATCGATCAATCTATCAAAATAAAAGCAAAAGCAAAAAGGAAAAGATTAACTTTTTCATCATGGACTTGCCTATTTTTGATCTTGGGTCTCTTGTCAAATAGGCATGTTGTCTCACACTAGGTTATGCTAAAACCAACTGCTTTCACCTCATCACCTTTTTCACCCTAATTTTCTGCCCACTCAAGGGATGTACATGTGACATTTCATGATCATGTGACTTTCTTCACCCTTCGAATAGTCAATCAGGCAATGCCTTTAGGGTCTTACGTTCATAAGCCTACCTTTGGTAGGGTAGACTTGTTTTGGTTCTTACCAATTAGGTGGCTCTTTTGGTCACCTCTTACCCTTCACCTTCTTCATTACTTGTTGATTCTCCTATATAGGACCAGTCATCGACACCTACATCTCAAAAAATCCTCTTTACTAACATCACCCCGCCTAGTTGACCTAAACTAAACCATGCCTTCATCTAAACTTCACCATGCCTAATCTAACTAAACTTAACCATGCCTCCAAACAAATCAAATCAATCAAACCAATCTTCCGGACTCGCTTGATCGCACGCTAATCACCCACTACGTGGCTCACCAACTCAACTCAAAGTCTCGTCTCAAGCTTTCCATGAAGGCACTATCTCTCTATCATTTTCCCAAATGACAACAAGTTAAAATGAATCCGTAAACCACAAACTTTTCCTTTTTAACCCAAATCGACTGACCGACATCGGTCATGACGTGCCCTACCAAACCGACGTCGGTTAAACCAAAATCGACATCGGTCACTGTCACAAGATACCATTTCACCTACATTTTCCCCATTTTGACCTAAACTCATTACTACCAAATACCATTTGACCTTACCAAAACCTATTTACACCCTACCCATAAGCCTAAGTTACCCATACATTTCCTTAATTGTGTTTAGGGACTTGTTATTTACCTATACCTCGGCCTTACCTATGTCATGACCTATATACCTTGACTTGAACCACTTTTTGTGACCTTTGAACTTATGTACTCACTATACCTTGTGATGTTGTTCCATGTGTTGTTTTAGCCTAATGACCTTACCTTGCCTATTGTCGTGTCGTTTATCCCGACCAAACCTTTGGTGTACTAGATCATACCTAAACGTTCTTGCACCTAACCTACGTTGTGTTTCTAGACCATATCCTGTACCCTGGATACCTGAATCACTTCAACCTTGTTTGGATAAACCTATCAACCTTGGATGATGTCGAGTTTGTAATCTCTTCAACCTGGAACCGTGTCACAGTCTATATGTGTGCGTGCGTTTGATTCCCATTACCTATTACCTGATTTTCAAATCACCCATAACCCAAAGTGCCCATACCCTTACCCATAACCCACCTACCTTAATGTTGTTGCAGACTCACAACACCCCTGGATGCAGATCAGGCTTCTAGGTTGATGTTCAGGCATCTAGTGTGATTGCACAACATGGAATCCTTTCTCCAAGTGTGGGACTTGTAAAGATGAGAAAGGATTCTCCAGAGAAGGCTGGTTCCTATTCCTCTATTCAGATGCACACAAAAATGCAGAGGGTTTACTAAAACCTAATCTAACTTGTCAAGGAGACAGGTGAGAAAATGCATAGAATAAAACATAAACTACGAGAGGTGATGCACCAAGGAATGTTAGACACTCGTTTTGCAAATCTAACGCAGCAGACCACATAGATGCAATACAAACACTATGCACGTGTAACCAAACTGCAATAAGAGATTAAAATAACATCAATGAATACATGAGAGGGTTGAGAATCAATCACAAACATATATATATTGCTCAAGAGTCGATACTGAAGATATCATTGCGGTGGGCCAAGAGGCAAAAATCGCATTACTGATCCATATGGGAGGTTTGAAAAGCTCCACAAATTCTCTATGACAAGGGGAAGAAGGGAGGATGCAAAACAAGAATGTCCGACATGTTAAAGGAGCTCCTCTTTGAATATATACTAAGAATGAGAGAAGAAAGAGAGGAAAGTCGAATCTACCACAACCACTTCTAGATACATTCAAAATCATCTCATTATGGTAGAAGCGATAGCTTTTGGCAAAAATGGCGAGCTCGTCCCAATAATAGGAGTGGCGAGTCATTTCTTTGCACGATTAAAGTTGGTTGTTGAAGCATTACTTCTGTCTATCACCACGCGTCAGAGACGTTTTCTTAATTTTCTCCCTCCAAACAGCACCAAAATGCAAGATTGATCCTAGAATCATGTAGAGAATTTCAACACTTTTCTGTTGATATCAAGAACGTGCAAATCCGAGCTCTGGATCGAAAGATATGATGATCTGAAGATTTAGGGCACAAAACAGGTGAAAACGGATTTTTAAATTTCTTTTCCCACGCTCTGCCATCTGGACGACACGTGGCGGGCTCTGATTCACTGAGCAATTCCCTCTCTCCACCTTTTCATGGGTTTTTCTTGTGGGCCCCTTAAACTTGGACACGTGGCACTATTTCATTGGTTTGGATCAGTGCTCGAAAACTCGCCCCTTTGACTTTTTGGACCTTTTTCTTACGACACGGGTCATGCCGTGATTCGGCCCACGGCCTCGCCATTTTCACGTCCACCGCGTCTTTTTGTCTCGAGATGTCCTTTGCTTCGCAGCCACTGAGGCGTTTGGCCGAACCGCGCCTTGGTGTCCCGCATTCCCAAATATTTCTAGGACAAGAACTTAGCCGATTTTCACAATTTTTCTCGCCCAGGCTTATTTTATGCAACTTCTCGCATTCTCTCAGAGCTCGTTCTTTTTCACTGGGACTTGGGAATCCTGATGTATGTTATCAATTCAACCCTGGGGGGGTGAAATTGGATAACACTTAACTTTCATCACCTACACATTTATCAAACCACTCACCGACTCCATCTCACACCTCATCAGCTCCTGGTTTGAGGGGGATCACCTCCACCCATACTTGGGGCAACACCACTCTCACTTATATTTGGGGAAACCACTTCCTATTTTTGTCAACGTCACTTATCAATATAAGCCACACGATAAAAAGGGGCAAATGTAGACACCAAAATTGGGTCATACTTCCATTAAAACCCCGTTAATTAAATTAACCATATCCTACCCATTCATATCCCCTAGTGCACATGTTAATTGAATTAATCATATTAATTAAATTAATTAATATCCTCACTTAACCACCTCACCCAACCAACTCACCTAGCCACCTCACTCAAATGACCCACTCAAACCTCATTAATGACCTAAGACCAATTCTAAACCTATCCTAACCAACTAGGACTTAGTCTAAACCTAGACTTAACTCCTATTAACAAACCTAAAAGGACTCCTACTTATCTTTCCTCGTGATCCATCACTCAAGACTCGGAAGAAGGATTGGAGATCACGCCAAAAATAACAATAATCTGGCTATTTTTGGCCAACCTAGATATTCTCGATGTGACCGACGCTGATTATATCTCAATCGAGGCCAATCACCTAACTGTTGCTAGTTAGGTTAAATACATTTCCAAAAGCCTTTGCCTAAGGTTGGTCATTTGATTTAGGATCTCATACAAACAGAGACTTGGAGCACTCAAATTTCTTTAGCACTCAACAAAAAGAAGACACACGGGAGCACTACAAATATTAGTTACCTTTCACCATCCTCTTCTCAATCAATGATTCACAACAGAGAGGCATAGAGGTTCGAACTGCCGTGGCACGAATACAATGAATCTTCTCTCTGGATCTCTACGGTCACCGTCTTCATCACCTACATTCTCCAATCCACTTTCAAGTAAGTATTCAATATCTCTACGTTGAATCTCTAGTTTCCTTGTAGATTTATTTATTCACCTCTGTAATCTATTTCTCTCCACACCCGTAAACTTCCTTCCATCAACCCATCACCTGATCATACCCGAACCTTTTACCCATTCTTCACTCTCTCCTCATAATCTCTCGAGTCTTCAGAACCATTTTACGACCCCACCCTCATCCTTTCCAACCTTTGTGCAATCACAGGGAGTCTGAAAAACCAAATCTAAGAACTTTCTACTAATTGCCCCTACCGATGCTTCTAAGTTATCCAACCGACGTCGGTCATTCTCGCTAACCAAGATCGATCATCCAACCGACATTGTTATCAGAACCGCAATATAGCTCAGACCAACGAGCTAATACCCACTTCCCAATAGCCCATAATCATTCCTAATCCTTACCAGACCTTACCTAGAGTCTGTACCAGTAACCCAACACTAGCCAATCAACCCTCCCGTTTGACCTTAAACAACCTTTTTAATGACCTTTCTTATTGTTTTGTACGAGATACCTAAATTGTTTCAATTCCAATAGGATCTTTACTTCATGTATGATTTAACTAACATTAATATTGTTATATAAAAGTGGATTGACAGCCTGTTCAGGAAGCATCATGCTTCCCAGATCAAGCTTCCATTAGCCAGCAAAGCGCCCACTCATTGTTTTGTTTAACTCTATTTGGTGGTATTGTTTTGCATTTACAAGTAGTTCCTCCTAGCCAAAAGGGAGCTCTCGCAATCAACTTGGATCGGAAATCAGAACGTGCACACAACCTTCAACCGACATTGCAAACATGTATTCCTCCTTGGCCTACTTCCCTTATCTATTTCATTAATTTGCTAAGAATTCAGTGAAACAATTACGAAGTTAGTTATATTTGGATTTGTCAACGCTTTTTCTACGATGAGTATTTGTGAACGCTCTATCTACTAAGCTTAGTCAAGATGTTGCTTATTTATTAGATATTCATTGCATGGCTCATTGAGCAACATTAGAAGAAAATGACGTTTCATCTTATTTTTCTAGAGTCACAATTTATTTATAACTTTGCAAATAAAATTTATCCATAGCTCGAGAAATTCGGTAAAATACATGAAGCATTAAGAGAACTAATCAAGTCATTTCAAAGTAGTAGGTTTGAGGTGTTACAAATTAGTCAAATTAGGTGGCTCTCTCAGAGGAAAGGTCATGGGAAGAATTTTTAATCTTGTTCCTAATTTGTTGAATGATTGGGAGTTAGAGGAGAAAATGTAGGATTTGACAACAATATTTCAAATGCAATTTTGTATCATTTACTTGTAAATGTGCTTATCGAGTTAAATAAGCTACATAAAAAATTCCAAGAGGATCATTTTAACATTACTTCCATTTGCACTACTTTAGATAATATAGTTGACATGCTTCATAGGATATTTCACATAACCATATTTACGTAAGGTATTGTATATACCATTTTTTATAAGTTGTTCTCAATGAGGAACTCTTGAGTTTGTATATGGAACATGTACTAAATGTGTATATGCATTAAGATTTGAGAGCTTGTCTAAGTCCACAAAGATCACATACACTAGATGATTGCATTGAATTGGGAATTTTTATAATGAAGGTGATTGATTCTCTAGATACAAGGTTAATTTATTTACATATATTCAATGTTGCTAAATTTTCAGCCCTCATAATTATTTTGAGGAGGTGATTATGAGAATGGATGATAGAGATCGTCAAACAAAAACATGGTTAACATGTTTATGTGAAAATATTAGTCTTTGGAACTACCTATTGTGGACATTGTAAATGTTTGGGTGAGATGGACATGTTTATTTGTAATAGATAAATCATATCCAAAAAACATATGTTTGGAGCATAAGATCCATGCGGGGTGAACCTAAATACGTTGAATGACTTACTACAAGCTATTCTTGTTATTCTAGTGAACACAACAATATGTGAAAGAGGGTTTTCAAAGTTAAACAAGTCAAAGAATAATAATAGATAGAGGCTTTATTCAAATACATTGGATATGTTAGTATTTATCTAGATTCGTGCACCTCATGCTCTAATTAAGGTAGATCAAAATGCTTTTTATGATGTATGGATGCATATAAAAGCTCAAAATCCTATTCCACTAGACAAATAAATGGTTGGTTTATGGGCTTTCAATACAAAACACGATGTTTGTTGTTTTTATTTATAGAAATATTTATTTTGAATATTTAAATGAATGTTTTCAATGTTTTGTTACGAATTTAGTAGATATTTTTATTTAGAATAATCAATGAATACGTGTCATAAACATTTGACTTACTCTAAATTGAGGTCCAAATCTTATTTTATCTAGTAATTATGACTCGCATCTCATTTTATGTTGCATTTTTTTTTCCTTTTAGAGGGGGAGCTTGAAAATGTGTTAGTGATATGTTTGCCACATTTGAGGTAAGATCGAGAAACTTTTTCTATTAAGCAATTTATTAGGCGAAACATGACAATCTCGTAGACAACTAGTTAGCTTTGCTCACACGATCAATTTAAACTATTACACACACATGAAATTTGTGCTCTTATTTTTTCTTTAAATTGTTGTATCATTTTTAATTCTATCAATCTTTTGGGTATATCATCTAGTCCCATATTCATATCAAAACACATTCATGAAGAAGGTATAAAATATATGTTAAAAAACATCACTTCATTAATGATACTTTTGACTTTATTTACGACACTATTAACAAAATAAATACAGCTAGAAGACCTTTGGTGCATAGTCACATTTTTTAACACATTACGAGTGTTAAATTTGTAGTATGTCACTTTCTAACATAAAGGGATTTACTTTTAAACTTTTTGTTGGGCTCCACATGTGAATGTGCATAAGGATCTTTCTTGTTTAGTAGATGATGAGAGGAAATATACTTCTTTACACTTTAAGTGAAGTTATTCTTACTAGACATGATTGATATAAACTAATATATTTATCATGAACTCTCTTAAACACTTTTGACAAGAATTGGTTGCGATTACAATACCCTGAACTAAAAAATCTTGTGCTAAAATATAATGACATTAAATATGACGTGTGTACTACATTTACTCTTATTATTTCAAATATAAATATTTATACTACTTTTCATCATTGAAAGCCTAACCTAACATAACTTAACGAATTTGATCCTCAAAGTGCTCATTCTTACAAATGAATGAATGAAAGACTTTTAATGACGCCCACGAGACCAAGCAGTCTAAAGGACCAAGAGCCACAACATTAAGAAACTTTCAGATTTCTTTCAATGTCAGATCGGATATCTTCATATGCAACACATTCCAAAATGAAGTGCCATTCACTTTCGACCACCCCTTTACTCCAGAAAGTACAAGTTCTAAGGTCCCTCAAAAATAATTATTTTAGTAAATGTGATGAGCGAGTGCAACGTCACTTCCGAATCAAAAATTAATAATTAACGGGCGAATTTTCCACTTCCGAATCTCCGCAGAGAAAAGATAGAACTGGCTAAAGGCCAGAAAATAAGAATTCAGCGACAGAGCGCGTAAAGACCTTGCAACTGCCGTTGACCTTCTTATTAAACTCGTTTGGGTTCCGCGGAACCCTGGTTAAGTTAAGACTTAGTCTGCTCAACATTTATTTTTTATTTTAGCTTGGATCTTTGACAGCAATGGTTGCTCATACAACCGTCTGTGAAATGGGCATGTAGTTTGATTAGTGTAGTGAGTTGGGTATGGTTTGGTTTAGGCTTTTTTTTTTTTGGGTAAAATTAACTGAAAAGATGAAGCCAATATTCATAGGCATTCAAATCTGTGTGGTGGTGGGAACACTGATAACAATGGTGTATTTGGGGAAGCCCGTTTACTGGGAGATCGTCGCCAAAACCCGCACTCAAGTGAACCAGGCATTCTCCAATTCTGGTTTGCACCTTACATTTTTTTGAATTTCTTTGTAGGGACCATATATTCAATCCATTTTCTCGTGAATTTTTCTGGTTCTGTTGAAGTTAATATTTGTTCTGTTATTAGCATTGGTTTTGGTTATTTAGGGAACCTCATTATGCCAATTGATTTTTAGGCCGACTATGCTATAGATGAGTTGTGACTAGTTTCCTGGTGGTTCATGTTTGTGTTTTGCTTGGGATTATCCTTTGGACCACTTAGTATGAACAAATGTAATTTGGCATACTTATCCATCCACTTGCAATAATCTAGGAAATGGAATTGGGTAAACTTCAGGCCTGATAGGTTTACATGACTTGGATCACCCTTTACACTGCTACAACACTGCATTTTCTTTTCTTCCAAATATTTGGGAAGACGATGAGCCTTTGATAGGTCAGTTCTTACACTGGCTCGTGGTTTCTTTTCTAAGACATGGATTGAAGTGATTCTAACTGCTTCTATGAGATCAAAATAATCCACGGGACTAAAACCCCAAAGCTGGGATCTAATGTAACATTTGAGTGGACATGGAATTGAGGTGCCCCAGATTCCTTCTGGAGGGTTGACCTTCTATCATTAATTCTGATTAGAAATTCCCCCGTTTTTCTAAGCCTTGCCTCTTCAATGAGGACAATCATAAAGTTGGCTCTCAGGATGTCAGTGTACTTGGCTTAGGTGTCACCATGGGCAAAGCACTCCACGGCAAAATGCCATTCTGTCTCAACCTCCCGTGAAGTGCAAAATATGGTTATTCTCTTATCCCACTCTTAGGTATTGTCCATCTACGAGTCTCACATCTAAATTAACGAGAACTATTCCTCAATTTGCTAGTATTCAAACCTAGGATCTCCCAGTAGCACTGCTGGATGCTGTATCACTGAGCCATGGGTTCTTCAAAGGCTCGGGCTTGGATTGGGCAGGCTCTGGTTGTTTCTTTTTGGAATTAAGCCCAACAATTGTTGTTGTGACTTGGAACCGTCATTGGAACTAGAGTTGCCTATTTGGAAATATCTTATATAGCTTTTCTTTTTAACCAGGTATGTAAATGGGTTTTACTTGTAATAAGTAAAGCTCTTTTCATATCAGGGCGAACTTGGCGACAAGTGTAGGCAAATCAAAATGTATGGTAAAGGGCCTGGTGGCTTGATGCAGAGCTCGGGTCCTGATACCTCATTTAGCTGACCTTGACAAGAGAGATAATGAATGAATGAATGAAGGATTTTACTAACGTCCACGAGACCAAATAGTCTATGGGACCAAGAGCCGCAAAAGAATCTGTCCAAGGCAAATGAGTTTGGTTTGTATCGTCTGATAAGGCATAGGCCAACCAGTGTCTACACAGCCAAATTCAAAGGGATCTTCAAATTCAAAATAGGTCTGAAGGCCAGTAGATAGATCTATACAGGGAACTAAGGTGGTAAATGTCAAGAGAGGCCATTGTATGGTGGATATCTATTTCTAATGTAAAATTTGGTTACATCTTATGCTTTTTCTCAACGTCACAGTGATTGTACTTATGCATGCTTTTAATTACCGATTTTTAACCAAATATTGAACTCTTTTATAATGGCAGGGGAAAACATAAAGGATGGTTCCATCTTAAATAGTTCTATACCAGTACCAGCTGGTGCTAAACAGCCACCAGCTCGTTCAGTTTGGAAAAAACCCATTTGGCAAATACCAACTAGTGGCAGTAAAATGCCATCATCAAAGGCTTTTGTATTGACCAAGGAAATGGTTGACTATCGAGCGAAAGACAACATTATTGTTGTCTCATTTGGGAACTATGCATTCATGGATTTTATTCTTAATTGGGTCAAACACCTTACTGACTTGGGAGTTAATAACCTCCTTGTTGGTAATTGCTGAACATTTTAACCTGTTTTGCTTCCAAAGTTTTCTTTTTGGCTCCTCACTATCTGGTACTATGCTTGGTAAAAAGGTCATCAATTTGCTATACAGGGTTAAAGTCATGTATCTGGCCATTTATTTGTAGGAGGAATGGATGCAAAAGTTGTGGAGGCTTTGTATTGGAAAGGCATTCCAGTTTTTGATATGGGGAGCAAAATGAAAACAGCTGATGCTGGTTGGGGATCACCAACATTTCATAAGATGGGACGAGAAAAGTATTTTTGATCAATGTTTTTATGTCCTTTGGCTCTGAACTACTGCTGTGTGATACGGACATGGTTTGGTTGAAGGTACATTTCTTTATTTTTAAGTTGGGTAATGTTTGTATGCCAATTTGCTTCAGATACTTTGTTTTTAAGATTCTCTTTTTTTGATTTCTGGCAATGGCATGATGCTTCCACTCTTAACTTTTTAAACAATGCTAAGCTATTAGAAATATGAAATGTTTCACTTGACCATCACCCTGAAAGCCTTTGGAAAATAGCCCTCAAGTAATATTCAAATTAAAGTGCAAAAACAAATGATTACTCCGGACCTCCTCTAGACTAGTGCCGCAGCTTCTTTTTCAAGCCTTTTGTAATAAAATCAGGACTGTGTTCATTCTACAATTAATTTTCATATGCTTGGAAATTGTCAAGCAATTCTTTTGAACTTGGGGCACTATTTAACATCAGTTGTCATTGCCGAAAGCCCGAAACTGCCTGAATGTTCATTGTTGAATTTAGCTAATGTTTCATTATGAAATCATTGTGTAATAAAATTAAGTAATTTGATCATTTGAAACTTTGTTCTTCATGATCGGAGGCCTGCATCTCTGGTGACAAGAGCACAGTTGGAAGGGTTTTATTGCGCCTTTGCCAAAGCTACCTGAATTTTCGTTGTTAACTCAGGCCAAAGTTTCTCAATGAAATCGTTGTATGATAAATCCACGAAAGTTTCTCATTATTTTCTCCATGATTATAGGTATGTATAGCTGACGGAAAGACAAAAGTTAGCAGGGTTTATGTACTAGTAGCAGGGTTGTCCAAGTCTTTGAAGGAGCTGAGTTTGCCCACTTCTTGTGTGACCCAAATTGAGTTGAGCCCAAGTCGAAGGAAGAAATTCAAATGATGTCAAAACACAAAGAAATACCGATTACTCAACCAAAACGTTCTTTTTGCTCATTTCACTTTGGCAGGTCAATGCATGGACAGATGACCAGTTTAGAGCAGGCAAATCATATACATTAACACTATTGATGTACTGGTGAGTGAATTTCAAATGTGGTAAAGGGTTGACAGGTGCTAATTTGAGGTTGGTCAAATTTTTTCTCATATTTTGGTCAGTGGTTAGTGGCATAAGAAGAGCCACAGGAACAGGCGAAGGATGCATTTGAGGTCGAAGATGGGTGGGTATAGTGGCATTGGGCCCAATGGATCCTCTCTCGCTTGCTGTTTTTGTGTCCATGTTTTTCATGGTAGGATATCATAATCGGATTGTGAACTCTGTGCTGGAACTTCAGTACAAATCAATTATTTTCTTCTTCATGTGGAAATGCACACTTGAATATTATTTCGATATTTACTGCATATGTGAAGCCTGAATTGGTTCATATTTAGACGCGTCTATCGAATCAGATACAGATAGACCAATACACCAAATCCACTCATTTGATCTTGTTCAAAGTAAGCTTTACGCGAAGAGCTGTTGGATTGAGTTTTCAAACCATCCACATGCTATGAATATTCAATTGGCATTGTGACCCTTCACAATTGCAACTCATATGATCTTGTTCAAAGTAAACTTTACGCAAAAAGCTGTTGGATTGAGTTTTCAAACTATCCACATGCCATATATTTGATTTTCTATTCTTAAAGGTCTCTAGTTAGTCATCATTAATTTTGTAGGAAGCATGGGTACTTCCCTCACCCTTGCGAACCCCCGACACATACCCGGTGCGGATCCGTCCCAGGTACAATACGGATACGTCTCTCAGGTATGTCTACCCAAATGTACCTGCGATGTACCTGTATGTATCCAGGACGTACCCGTACATTTTTGGAGCTGCAGTTGCTTAAAAACATCCATATTTCTGTGGTTTTTAACCTTGGAAATGGAAAATTTCTGCATAATGAATATTAGCTCCACCAAAAACTATCTATATTAGCTTAATGTTATTAGATATATCGTGGAAAAATAGCAAGACTGATCAAACAAAATTGAATTGATCCCTGAATAATGAATACAAAGCCTAGACAAATGAGTGATATTTATATCAGAGCAGTCTCCTCACTTACAGAGCCATTAAACCTTTGAATGGCTGCTTCAGCTTCTTCCACAATGCTCATTGTAACAAAGGAAAATCCTTGGCTTCTTTCAGTAGCTCTATCATATATTACTTTTGCCCACAGGGCATTTTCAGCATTCCAAGTGAGTGAATATAACGTAACGAAATGCTATGCCCAGAAAATCTACTACTTATTTGGAAAAGTAGGGATGAAATGCACAAGGAGAATGTGGATCATATAAGAAAAAAACAGAAATGAAAAAACGACTGAAAAATCCACCAATGGAACTTTTCTCATGCATATTGAATACGGGTTCTGTCATATTTCTGCAGTTGCATATGGAAATTTTAAGCATATTGAATGTTTTGAACCTTGATCCTATATTTTTCAAGTTTTGTATTTCTTACTGACTAAAAAATGAGTAAAATGTGTGTGTGTGTGTGTGTGTACCCAAGGGTTTTGAAAATTGCCGTATCCGCGTACTGAACTTGTACTTGTATCTTACCCGTACCTGTATCCTGGCAACATAGTTTACTTTCCAAAATTGTTAGAGCAAATTATTCACATTTTGACTGCAATTGCTTGAAAGTTGAAATTGGTTAAGTTTTATTTGTAATGAATTAAAGTTTAGTTTAAATATTGCAGGATGCCCTATCTAAGAATGTTCATCTCTAATGCATCTTAACATTTCTCTCTTTATAAGGCCTTTTTAAACTTAGAGAGAAAAGCACTTGCAATACTACAATTTTTTTGGTATGTTAACTGTCTAAAGAAAGAGGAATACATTACCTTTCTTTTTCATGGTGGTAATGCCTGTTTCATCTGCAAGTGCTTCTTATCCTGTTGTATCAATTTCTTGGGTATTGGTAATATCATGAAGATTAAAAAGTGGCCTCTAATATTCTACTTCAGTTGAATTTTCATGTTGCTCATCTTTAAAAGTTGTTAATGCATTTAATGTTTTCTGTCGCAATCTCATGGAACAGGATCCTCTTCCATATTTTGCTCGCTTTCCGGCTGCAGATATTTTGACATCAAGTGATCAATTGGTGCCTACAGTCATAGATGACAGGCTAGAAGCTTGGGAAAGAGGTCACATTACAGTTATTAGGGAAAACAATTTTGCTTATAATTAAGTCTTGATGTTTATATGAAGTTAATTTTGTATTAGTTTAAACTTTTCATATATTATCATTTGTTGACATGTTCATGTTAAGAACCAGGTCAGTGAAATGAAATATTCTGCTTGATCATTTTGTTTCTAGTAATGTCTGCACGAGAAGCAGATTTGCAATGCTGAGATTATACCCAGTTACTGTATTGCTGCAAAAAGAATCATAAGCTTTGTATTTGGATTTTTTCTCTCTCTTTTTACAAATATTTGTACAGTTTTCGATTCTCCCAAGGTTATAGGTGCCTTCGTACATTCTGGCACAAAAATAACCAAATCTTCTATTCATTGAATTTGTTGCTGGATGAATCATTATACCTGCTACACAAGTTTGAACAATGTTTAGTGTTTCTTGCTCTCCAAATAATGAGATTATGACCCACATTCAGTTTTGGAAGATGGGGTAAGTTGAATGGAAAGTCAGAAGGATACAATGAAGCCATGTAATATACTATAATGAATAATCTTTCTTTTAGAATGCGTATTGTATCTAAGGTTATTGTATCTAATCTTTCTTGCTCTCCAAATAATGAGATTATGACCACATTCAGTTTTGGAAGATGGGGTAAGTTGCATGGAAAGTCAGAAGGATACGATGAAGCCATGTAATATACTATAATGAATAATCTTTCTTTTAGCATGCGTATTGTATCTAAGGTTATTTCTTGATATATATATATTTTCATACGATCCTTTTATTTATGGAAAGTTATTTAATAAATCAATTAAACAAAATAATATGAGGTTTTACTTCATGTTATTTATAAGTAAACCAAAAATGTAGCCACAGTGCCCCAACTAAAGATTGAAAAAGTCAAGCATTCACTCATTGGCCAAAATTTCCAGCCACTCGCAGGGAATAGTACCCAACAATGTGCCCTCAAAACAAACTATTTTAAGATGCAGTGTGAAAAGGTTTGCTTCATTTGGAACATTGAAAAAGAGAAAATACGTTTAGGAAAAGCTATACAAAGCTGCATTGACGTTTCTGATCACACCCTTGACCATGACTAGGATAAATCATATGTATAAACAGCAGACTAGAGCTCTCTATACAGACAAGTGTAGTGAAGTACAACAATGTCTAACAAGTTCACCTTAGGAGAAATAATTAATAAATTAAATGCGAAAATAGCCATTACAATTTTAATTAATTTATTTAGATATTGTAACCACCACCATTAAATCATGAAATGCGCATCACCGTAGTGAGGGTGCCTTTTTAGTTTGTTTATGATATATCTCCATGCTTGATTTAAACCTTAGCTCTCATCCTATTCAAAATTTGAGCGTGCTTTCCAATCTTAACATCCTCTCTCAATTGCCGCTTTTAAAAATGATTTTCCTCAACAATGACCTTGGTATTTTCGATTCGAATGGCGTTCTTGGTTTTCCCCAAGTGCTCAGCTAATGCTGATTTCTCCTTATCCAGTCAGATATCAATAATATGCTCCTTAACCTTAGGTTGAATGTCCCTGCACGTTTCTACAATATAAAGGACCCCACACGAGCACTTGATTTTAGACCCCACTTTTAAGCTTGGCTCCATGTGGTCTTTTTCTGACTTTAATGCTGTTGGCAACTTGTTTTTGGTATAAAAGTGGCAATAATGTTTAGGTGCCTCAAGATTTGGGAAATCTTATTAGGTTTTCCCTCAATAAAAGGTAGGAATGCCATAGCACTGCCCGTTGAAGCCTCCACCCTATGTTGCCTGTCTTGACCTTCCTCACCCTATCCGAGAGTCCTTGCAATTTGTTTTCCCCTATAGCCATTCCTATTAAAAACCACTTTTAGGTGCTCAATTTCTTGTCCCAAGTGTTTCTTATCATAAATCTTTAATGCCCTAGTGGCTAGTCTTCAAAACCACTTTTAGGTGCTCAATTTCTTGCCCCAAGTGTTTCTTATCACAAATCTTGAATGCCCAAGTGGCCAGGCTTCAAAACACCCACTTTCTATGCAGGGTGATGATGTGAAGGTGCATGCATGTAGAGGTCCGCGTGGGTACCTTCCCTCTAAACTGTACGGGTACCATTTACAAACCTTGGTTGGGAGAGGTGGCTGAGATTGGAAGGCACACCTCAAAATTTGGATAAAGACGAGGGCTTAGGTTTGAGTCGAGTGTGGGAACCTTTGACATGACTTGGTTGGGAGAGGTTGTTGAGATTGGAAGGCACACCTCAAAATCTGGATAGAGACGGGGGCTTTGGTTTTTTTGAATGTGGGGACCTATTGTAAACAAATTGAAGGAGGACCCTTCGCCTAGGGAGATGGTAATTTGGATAGAGATGGGGGCTTAGATTTGAGTTGAGTGTGGGGTCATATTATAAACAAATTGAAGGACCTGCCACTTAGAGAGATGGTAATTTAGTGATTTGAAGGTAGTGGTTACAATATTTGATAAAAATTGTAACGACTATTCTCGCATTTAATTTATTTCTCATAAGGTGAAATAGACATCATTGTTCTTCCATAGAGTGATGTATTTTAAGATCTCCAATTCTCCAGTCTGCTGTTTTCTCATTTGACTTATCCTGATGATGGAACACGGGGTGTGATTGAAAAAGTTGATGCAAAAGCTTTGCACACAGTTTTTCCACTGTGAAAACCTCAGATCTTTAACATTGAAAATGCTCATTCCAGGTTAATTCTTTCTGTACTGTTCTGGTTATGATGCCATTATATTTTCTGTATGCATGGGAATAGTCTCCAATACTTAATGTCATTTTAGAGTCTATAAAATGCATGTAGCAGAAGGCATATAAAGCCCAAAGCTTCTACCAACTAGCCTATTGTAAGATCCTCATTGCATTTCTTTACTGGTGATTCATCTCTGTTGAGAAACGAAACAAAAACAGGTTTTTGAATTGAATTTTTCATCATATTTGGAAAGCATTAAAAAGATGGTTTTTTATAAAACTCTAGAAGAAATATTGTCTTCGATTGACGAGCGTCCATATGGAGATTTAAAATGGGATTTGAATCTACTAATAGTGTAATAACATTATTTTTTGAGTGCTAAGTTCTAACTATTAAATCTTTTTATTTTCAGTGACTGGTCCACTTAATATTGGAATTTTCCATTGGCGACCTTCAAATGCGACAAAAAGATTAGCAATGGAATGGCATGAGATGCTTGTAGCAGATGATAAAATTTGGGACCAAAATGGCTTTAACGATCTTATACATAGGCAGTTTGGCCCATCTGTTGATGCAGAAAGTGGCCTTGTTTATGCTTTTGACGGTACACTCAAGCTTGGCATTCTACCTGCAGTATCTTTGCAGTGGTCATACATATTTTGTTCAGGTAAAGAGTACAGACTCTTAAATTGGAGTTGATGGATTTTGGGCTCGGTAAGAAGTGATTAATTATTTTGGTTTCTATTTTGCGATAAAAATGATTTTTTTCTTCCAGCATATGTCTGACATTATCCTTAGTCATTTAAATGGGCCACTCTATTGGTGCCTATCTAATTGATCTCTCTTTGAAATGGCAGGCCCAACATGTGCAGCTAGGTCTGGATCCATATGCAGTCCATACTACATTCCAATTTGCGGGAACTGAAGGCAAGCGACATAGGATGCGTGAAGCCAAACTTTTCTTTGACAAACCAGAATACTATGATTCTCAAGGTAATTTATGTTTAATGCTTAAGAGTCTAGTGTGTTATACTACATTTTTTTGTGCCTTTAGTTAGGGTTTTCAGTTCTTGCATTATTTTTAACACTCTTATGTGCTACTTGCAACTTGTAGTTTTGATTCCCATTGACCTACTTTGGTCATTTGTGGACATTAATATAGTTTCCTTGTCTCCCATAGTTTTTAAATGTTGTCTTGTTGGTTGCATTTGAAAGGAAAATTGTTTTGGTAATGAGAGGAATCTAACACTAAGCTCCATTGCATAGTTTGTATAGTATATGTTTGCTTCCTTTTAAAGTGCCCTTTGAATCTTTTTGTTTAAATTTGTGTTTTTTGGAAAGGGAAAATGCTCTTGGAGGAACCAAAGGAAATATCCACCGGTGGCTTGGCAAACATTGTGACGCCGAAAGATTTGAGAGCAGGGGGAGTTAGAAACAACTATTGGGCAAATGAGGCATTGAGTGTAAAATTATCATAGAGGATGTACAAAGAACCGGATAGTCTTTGGAGCAAAATTTTCCAAAAGAAATATTTAGATTAGCAGAACCTAACATAATCTTTACCATCTTAAACCCTCCTCAAGGGTCAAAATTTGTTAAAATATCTATAATTCTTGAAGCATGGCTCTAAGTTGTTTTGGAGAATTGGGATGGTAAGAGAATCCTCTTCTTGGAAGAGACTTGGCTAAGGGAAAATTCCTTCTCCTGGACGGAGTAGGTTTGGGGCCCCCGCACTTTGAAGCTAGAAGAGTATGGGGAGACAAAGTGAAAACTACTAGGAAATCTTAGAGGAGAACATAGTCGGGAGAAGGAAATAGAAGAATTTAAGATTGCTACGGTGTGTCATATAATCAAGAAATTGATGAGCTAGAAAAAGCTCAAGAAAATTATACAACTCCTAACTCTAACTATAAGGACTAATTGCTTTGGAATATCAAAAATTAAGGGGGTTTTTAGTGATGTTGGCTAGATTTTATGCACAACGTAAAACCTAGGCAGTCATGAGATAAATCTCCTTCATTTAACGGTGAAGCTCCCGTGTAAGATGTTTATCTATTTTGTAGGGGTGAATCCTAATAACTACTTTCAGGGGTTTTACTTTAATTCCCTTAGCTCGTGAACCATAGCTGGGTAATTTGGCAACAAGTAAGCAACTTGTGATGGGATATTTGCGAAAGGGGAAAAATATAAGTAGGGAAAGAAGGAAGGAAGATGTGTTGAATTAACCAATAGCTATCAGAGTTGGTCTCATCCACACAAAGTAAATAAATAGATAAAGATCACAACATTCAATAATAAGGGAAAGAAACAATTTCTTACCTAGATCCAAGATAACACAAAGTTCATCTAAAACCTTGAATAAAAGTAATCAGCAAAGCACTTTGTAGACACAAAGTTCTCCAGAAATCCACCTTTTATTCAATCCCCAACTTTCACAGAAATCACATCAAGGGTTCCAACACAAAGTCTAAATCTCAAAAATGCTCTAGTTACAAAAGCCTCTGCTAAACAAGTTCTGATGAATAAATTATGATCCTTTAACCCGTAGGCTCTTCCTCTATTTATAGTGCATAGAGGGCAAATACAAATAGGAAACTTTCAATGAACTCCCGCATGTGGAAGCTATAAAAAGGGAACAATTGGCAATCTTTCTCCTAGAATTCCTCTTTGCATGACATGCATGATTTACAACTGAAGACTAAATCAATGCCTTGCATGTCTGCCACCTATTCTTAATTAAAGGACCTTTTCAAACAACTAGAAGTAATGGCTTTTAACCAATTACTTTAGTTTTACAATTTTTGTCCGAGAAAATAAGGAGAAGAAGAAAGAAGTCATTCCAGCAGTGACACTTCATACTTGCCCTTTGTTCTGATACTGAATGTATTTGTCAAGCATGTAGTTCATTGTTTTCCCATCTGCCTTAGCAATAACTCCGCTTTCAGTCTTGAACCTTAGTAGTTCCCTGGATAGAATATCAATGCTTGTCTTTACCCTCTCTAAACTAGGTCCAAATCCCTTGACATCTACATGAAGCCTTACTAATTTCTCAATTGAATCAAAAGTGAAAGGTATGATGGCTTCATCAATCTTCTTTTGGAGAACTGGAAGAAATTCTTCAAGGGAAGTGGTGGTTTGTCGGGAATGAACCTTGTATAATAATGGACACCATCAATTACTTCCTCCGTAGAGAAAGAGATTACACTTCCCGACACTTCTTCCATTTTGTCTTCCAGCAATTGCATTTCTCTCAGCATATGTTTGAGAACTTTCATGCGGAAAGACACTGTCATTTCCATGTTTACCCTTTTCTATTGATCCGTCAAGTGCTATTTGCTCTTCAATCAATACACTCTCAGGTAGTGAATTGATTTTAGCCAAAATCTCCAAGTGGCTTTCAACAATTGCATTCTCACCTTCTATACATGTCATCAATTCTTTCAACTGAGCCAATGCTCTGTGCATACTTTCCAAGCTAGCTGGTACTTCTTTGAATTGCTCTGCCACTTGGTGGATGATTTGCCTCTCCCATTCATCAATAGCTTTGACTTTATTACCTGCATCTTCAACCTCTTTGATCAAATGGCAGCTTACTTGTTCTTGTACTAGCACTGGTTGTGAGGAAGGTTTAACAACCTTGGTGATAATTTCACATAACTGGGAGATCTGCTCATGAAGTTTGGCTTTCTTTGCTTTCTCCTGTCAAGCTTGAGGAACAAAGTATCTATCAATGTCTGGGTATCCTGCTTCAATCCCTCAGTGGTGACTTGCCCCAGTGGCACTCACTGTCACCGATATATCTCTGCTGCAATTCTCCCTTTTGCTTCCCTTGACCCAGATGATAATTCTGTAAACTTTTTCCCTGATTCCTCAATGACCAGCTTTGAAGTCACTTTGGCAGCTTTAGGCCTTTTAACTTTTCCTCCCAAGCTTATGAGCAGCTGCAAGTCTTCCTCTTCCAAGTTAATTACTTCCCTAGCCTCTGGAACTGTTTGCAAAGCCAACCAAGCAGAGAAGTTATTATCTGGAGAATGAGAAGCATCGATGTGCACCACCATTTCTTGCTCGGGCCTTGTTGCATCAAAATTCACCACTGTATTATGACTCTCTCCTTCTGTGCCATCTAAGGAAAGTGCCCTTTCAAATTCTGCCATCTGTGCCCTCAGTTCCTTTGTAGGAGGAGGTGGAGAACTGGGTGGCGGAAGAGGAGTGTATATGAATGATGCTGGCTTCAATAGTGGAATAACCATGACTTCCTGTGATGCCGAAATTGCTGAAGTGTTGTGAGTTGATGCAGGGGAAGCTCGTCGAGTAAGCGACACTTGTGAAACAACTGGAGACTTTCCTTTACCTAATGCTTGAGACCTCTTGAGCACTTTTAACTTCTCTGGTCTTCTTTGCTTTCACCATCATGCTTCCTTTTGCGGAATTCCCTGTTATCTGACGCATTACTGCTTCATCCAAGCAGTGTCCTCTTTCTATCAACCAGTTTGAGGTATTAACCAGGACTACTGAAGACCTTTCCTCAATTGTTTCAATACCATCTATTGCTTTGAAGAGCAGCTTTATCTCCTCCCATTTGATGGTATGCATCCAGTATCACATGGCCATCATCGGGAAGGTCTGCAGGTATTCTTGCCAAATCAAAGTCGAAACTTTGTCGAGTTGTTAATCTGCTGAAATCTCTTTTCTTGACTTCATATTCATTCTTGCACTTCATCCAAAAATCTTCCAATGAAGGAATGTGCGTGTATTCTGGGAGACTATCTTCTTTGCTATTCCATAAGGATCAAAATTCATCCGGGCTAGGAAGGATTCGTGCTCGTAGCAAAGAAACATTTCAGCGTGGATATTTCTGGCTTTGTGAATAGTCTGACAAGTATAGTTGCCCACTGTGATTGGGAAGCTAACTGTCGGCTTGTGTTGCTTTGATTGCAAGTCCTGCAATTCTATGAGCTGCCTACATAACTCCATGATAATCCATTTATCATTGGGATACCTAGGTAGCTTGATTGGTGCACCTGAGAAGCCACTAACCTAAGATAAGTGAAGTCAACAAACTGAATGAAAACACAACCGTACTGAGAGACAACTTCCCAAGCTTCCTCGTTGACTCTGTTTGTCCTCATATCACTATTAAGCCTGCAAATGACTTCATAAAAGAAGCCATCATTCACTACCCTGTATTCCTTGTAGTACCTAGGTAATACTAGTTGCGGGTAAAACTCATAAATAGGATCCTTTGAAAGTATCCCTTTTCTGTCCAACTTGAAGAATACCCCATGAAAGCCGCAAACATACACAAGATATGAAGTCATTTTAAAACTAAATGTTTGCCTAACCTTTTAAGCTTCTCCCGATGTTGTTGCTAATGATTTCTGCCCAATTGATCATTGAATCAACTTTGTTGATCTCAATTGTCTTGACGAAGGAATACATCCATGAGTGAAGTTCCTTGCATTACCTTCCCCATTTATCCTGCACAACAACTGGGTGATGTTATCAATTTCCTGCACCTTGACCTTTGACCTTGGAAATTTTGATGGCGGTCTAGACTTCTTCATATATTTCCTGTTCATTATACCTACACAGTCCACCTTGTTCTTCTCCCACCTATCAAAAGCATCCTGCATTCTGATTTTAATTACTATGGGTCTTGCTGGAATCTTGAGGCAATAATTGATGAATTGTGCATCTAGTCTAATCACTTGTCTTTCTGTTGCATCCCTAATTGTTCTAGATAGAGGATGGTAGAACTTTGCACATTCTAGAACAAATTCGGTAACTGGGCCATAGCAAAATGTTGCAGCTTGGATAATTCCACTGTCCCTTATAGCCCGCATAAGGGATGTCCTGCCGGTTGCCCTGGATCTGTCAATCAATTCACTGATAGACTCATGCCCCATGTCTGTATCATTAATCTCAGCAAGCCTGGACACTATGCATGGTTCTATTGGATTATCTTTGTCATCACCCTTCATTTTGCCTGAACCAGCTTTTGTCTAAGATCTCCTTTTTCCACTTTTACTAGAAGCTTTTGCAATTGTGAGAGCTGGATCTATTTGTGCAGAAGCTGCAATGGCTTCCCCTGATTTTGAAGATATATCCAATGTATTTGACATCAACCTCAACTTAATTTTCACAAGTATGTGCACAAGTGAAATACTCCTGTAAACAATTCAGACAAATATGCAACTCATCACCCTCTTATTTATATATATAGGCAGCCGTAAATTCTGGGAATTAATCCGGATGCAAGTAAAGAGAAGTGAGCTCAATTGGGCTAAATTGGGAAATTGGGAACAACATGCATGAGCTTTGAGAGGGATTTTGCATGCAATTTATGAATATTTTCCACATGGGCTGCATTTGGGCTTTCAGAGTGGATACTTGCAATTTAGAAGATAGCTGCGTTGAAATTAGAAGGATGAAGCTGCTTGTAATATAGAAGATTCACGCAATTTCCTTGGCTATTTTTGCTCTTCTCCCAAAGGCTGCGTTTGGAATATAGAAGACATGCTGCTAAAAATTCACGACATCCACTAAGTGATTTTGCTTTTGTATTAAAAGGTTGCGTGGAAAATTAGAGAAGGCAGCAATGTGGAAAACATAGAAGACAAGCTTTTAAAGTTTCTGACAAAACTTAAGTGAATTCCCACTCATAGCAAAAGGGCTACGTGGATTTTGAAGAGGAAGAGCAGCTTGCAAAGGAAGACAAAGAATTCAAAAACCACGACTTGCTTTAGTGATTTCTCTTTTAAAAGCTGCGTTAAAATTGAAGGAGGAAGGCAGCTTGTAATTGGAAGACAAAGCATTCAAAATCCACGATTTGCACTAAGTGACTTTCTCTTTAAATTTGCGTGGAAATTGAAGGAAGAAGGCAACGTGGATTTTGAGGATGGAAGGCAGCTTGGAAATCCACGATTTTAACTTAAACACCTTACCTTAAATTTGCGCGGATTTTGGAGAAAGAAGGCAGCGTGGATTTGGATTATGGAAGGCAGTTTGGAAATCCACGATTTTAACTTAAACACCTTGCCTTAAATTTGTGTGGATTTTGGAGAAAGAAGGCAGTGTGGATTTTGATGATGGAAGGCAACTTGGAAATCCACGATTTTAACTTAAACACCTTGCCTTAAATATGCGTGGATTTTGGAGAAAGAAGGCAGTGTGGATTTTGAAGATGGAAGGCAGCTTGAAATCCACGATTTTAACTTAAACACCTTGCCTTAAATTTGCGTGGATTTTGGAGAGGAAGGGCAGCCTTTTGAAATAAGACAAGCACATAGAAATCCACGATTTGACTTAAAATACTTGCGTGGAAATTGAAGGAAGAAGGCAGCCAGAAACCACGACTTGGCTTAAGTAATTGCGTGGAAGATTAGAGAGGGCAGTTGCGTGGAAACTTGGAGCAATTGGATTCTTTTCAATTTGGTAGACAAGACCACAAACATCTACGCTAGTCTCAAGACTTTCCTTTGCAAAACACTGCATTCTTTCCTCAAGGCTGCGTTGAAAATAATAGCTTGAAAACCAACGTTTATCAATTAATTTTCCTTTGTCTGAGGCAAAGAATGGCTTTTCAAAACCCTATGCAATTGGACTAGATCCGGCAGGAAGAAAGAAAAGGCCACGGGAATTGCCAGATGGAACACGGAGAAAGACTAAAACCAGAACACAAAAGAAATAAATAAAAACAAAATACCTGAAAGAAGCTGCGGGCAATTGCTCGAAAATAATTCTCCAATTAGCTAGTCTGAAAAACTCTTCCTTGGGTGAATGCTCCACTTTGAGGTGAAAGTAATATTGGTGTGGTAATAATGATGGGGTGAAGTGCTTTATATAACCTAAATTCTCTAATTTTAGCTCAATCTATTTTTAAAAGAACTTTATTTATTTAAAATAAAAATAAATAAAATGCTTTTATATAACTAGACTAAGTCTAGGGAAGGGAATTGAGTGAGCTTTTGCATATGGGTATTTGACGAACGTGGCTTTATGACTTCCTGGAGATACCTTTGAGCAATGCGAGCAACCGTAGGCAAAACAAAACACAAAAACATGACCCTTCGCTCAAAAAGATTGAAGAAATTAAAAAAGGGGTAGTCCCAGATTTCAGGGTGAAATCTTGGGGACACCAAGTGTTAATTTTTTTTTGGCCATGAACAATTAGTTTGCTAAAAAAACAGACATCTGGCAGAGAATTTGGAGGTCAAAGGCTTGGCCAAAAATTAAAGTTTTCCTCTTGATAGTGGTGCAAGGAAAAATCTTGACAGGAAATCAACTAAAGAAAAGAGGTTTTCAGGGTCCTTTTGGATGTATTGTATGCAAAGAAGCCAAGGAGGATGGGAATCAATTACTCCTTAATTGACAGTATGCCCCCAAAATATGATAAGGAATGCTAGAAATGTTTCAAATGAAAAGGTATTTTGGAAAGAATTCTCGAGTATGGTAGAAAGCTGGAACATCAGGACAAACTCAGTAGTGGATACACTATGGAATATGGTGCTGACCATGGCCAGTTTCACTTTGTGTGGAAAGGAACAAAATAATTTTCCATAATATCTTTGGTCCCATGATGAGTTAATCATTTTTTTGAGCGAAAGGCTAACAAAAACCTTTAAATGTTTGAGTATTAGCAAAAATAGGGAATTATCTCCCCGAGACCACCAAGCCTTGAGGAACTGGGGTGCAATCGGAGGCAGGGTGGAATCTACACAGACCAAGCTCAAAGACAGTAGGCCTAAGACACTGGAAACTGTTGGAAGAAGGTTGGTATAAGGTCAATTTTGACAAGGCCTCTAAAGAGAATCCGAGTCTGGCAGGAGCGGGGTGCTTGATCAGAAACAACAGTTAAAATGTTGAGGCTTTTGAAGGATTTTTGGTAGGTTTCCAAACCAATAATATTGCAGAGGGTGAAGGAATGATCATAGGGATCTGGTTGGTTCTCTGGCTAAAGATCCAAAACCTTGAGTTGGGAGGAGATTTGGAGATTCTGATATAAGGGATGAAAAGCTTAGGTCAACATCACTGGAAAGTCATGCATTATCTGGAAGAGGCCAATGAAAAAAAACTAGCTTTGATAACACATCCTTTAGTCATTGCTATAAAGAAAGCAATGCAGCGGCAGATTGGTTAAAAACGTTAGTGTGGCTCAACTTGATAAAAACAGAGGGGATGAGGATATACCTACAAGAACGGAAAAATCTTAAAGATATTGTTATTAATTATGGTTCAAAACATGAGATTAATCATGAAGGTTAGTGCTAAAGTTATTTGCTATTATTGCCTGTCTGTGTTCAGTATCCAGTCTATGCTCAGAATGGTAGAATGATGTCTTTGGAGCGTTTTACACTCTTTTCCCTTTTGGGGGCGTTATGGTGGTTTTTTGGCTCTTTTTCTAGTCTCGCTGTCTCATTTAGTAGTAAAATTCCATGAGAAAAGCAAGAGCATACTTGTTAGTGGACAAACATACATGGAGAAGGCAAGATCGGGCTAAAAGTGTGCATGTTCATATTAGAATGTAAGCTTTGGTGGGATTAGCGAAATATTCCAAAAAGAAAGTTAGTTTTTTCAGAAAATTTAGATTCGTGGAGTGAAAGATGGATGGGTAAAAATCATGCATGATAAAAGCATGATCATGCAAAAATCTTGCTTTTTCCTTTTGGAAAGTATGCTTAGGTGGGACTATAAAGCAAAAACGTTTGTAAGCATGCTTTTAGGGTTCTTGTTTTTCCTTTCTTGCCAATCTTGTATTGGAAATTGTTGCTTGACTCTTGGTGTAAACCCTTCATAAAAAAATGAAATGATTTGAGTATAAGCATTAGTATTGATAAATTTAACTTATAAACATGTATAACTGAATAATTCTAGATTTAAAATTTATAATAAACCATCTAAAAACACAATGTGACTTATTTTGAAATTCTGATGGCTCAAAAAATGAGAGCACAACAAATAATGGTAGCCACGTGTGGAGCAAACAACAAATTCCCTCATAACAAATATACAGCCACAATATATGGAATTGCAACAAAGGGAATGCCACAGAGAACAATGTATTGGGAGAAAATGGAAGAACGTACAGATGGAAGTACATCTCTCAGCCTGAATGGGAGCAGAAATAATCATAGGGAAATACAATGTATTAATAAATTTAACTTATGAACATGTATAACTGAATAATTCTAGATTTAAAATTTATAATAAACCATGTAAAAACACAATCTGACTTATTTTGAAATTCCGATGGCTCAAAAAATGAGGGCACAACAAATAATGACAGTCACGTGTGGAGCAAACAACAAATGCCCTAATAACAAACATACGGCCGCAGTATATGGAATTGCAGTAAAGGGAATGCCGCAGAGAACAATGTATTGGCAGAAAATGGAAGAACATACAGATGGAAGCACATCTTTCAGCCTTAATGGGAGCAGAAATAACCAGAGGGAAATAAAATGTCTTTAGTCTGTATCCCTGCTGTATTGAGATCTCAGCAAGAATAGAGAAATAGGAGCATGACGGGACATGGGAAAAAATAGAGAGTGGGGGGGGTGGGGGCAAAAGGGGGAATCCAAGCACAGTGGGGGAGGGAGAATAAGAAGGCTTAGGATTTTGATTTTTAACTGAATAAGATATCTGAACTCAACTATTGGTATAACCTATCCTTACTATTTGAAGAATTTTATGAATTTCCTTGGAAATCAATGAATCTTGTAACCGCAAGAGGGAGCAATGCATTTTCCATGTTTCTCTGCTCTGTCTTATCTAAGTTCTAACCACACATTTTTGCCAGTTGATTTCATTTATTACCTTCCTAACATTCCAAATCAGGCCTGATTTGACCAAATCCAAACTCTCCTTCACGAGAAGAGGCCATGGCCTTCTCCAACCTACCTCCAGCCCTCTTTCAAAGTAGCAGGGGTTAAGGATAATCCACAGATCTGTAAGGATGATCTGCTCAGTTTTTGCAGCCATATGCCAAAGGCAGTGGTTCAGCCCAACTCTCTGGGCAAGATGGCCTGTGGAGGTTATAAGAGGATGGAAAAGCCTCCAAAGTTGACTGCCCTCTAGAAGAGGTTGCACAATGATTGTGAAATAAGAAAGAGAAAGCCCTCATCTGCAGGTTTATGGAAGCAAACAATTGTATTTGAAATCTTGATGATGCCAAAGGGTATTTTATTGCAGTCTTGTCTTCTAAAGTACAAAATGACATTACTTTTCCAAGGGGCCCTTGGTTCATGAATAAGTCAGGCATGCTCATGTAACATTGGACCACAACTTTCAATTCAATAGAATAGCTGCCTACAACTGTTCTAGTCTGGGTATGATTACACTTGTCCAGTGAGTTATGAGGAGATGTGAATTTCAGAAGAATCAGCAATACCATAGGAGAATATGCCATTGAAGCTCACTTTGCAGCAAGTGGTGCTGAACTATGCTGGAAACTGTGCTAATGTTGGTTTAGATAAACCTCTGCTTGAAAGAATCCTATTGGAACTGGCCAGTACAGTTTGAGAACAACTTCTGACAACAAAAATATACCCTTGTGTTGAATCCACTGCAAACACTGAAATTTAACACGAACGTGTAATATCCCTGATAAATAATTTCTAACAAATCTGGATATTTTATCAAACCCTAGGGCAGCAATATAAAAATTTGAACTTTTATGACAGCAGCAATAAACTGATTTTTATAAAAACAGCAAACCCCAATTGCAGACAAAATAGAATTTATTTATTTATTTTCAAATCAGCTTTAGGGCAAATACCAGAATATTTGTATACAATTACTGGCTCAATTTTGATGATCTAGATACGTAGAAGGCTGCAAGAAATAAACATGCAAGCTGAAACCCTTGCAAAAACTCTCCAGATGTGGTGCCCAACATAGAATCAATCTCCCAAGGGTGGCGTCCAACTATGGAAGTGTCCAGTATGCCTTGCAGATGTTTTTGAAGAAATCCTTGGCTGTACTTTGCTGTTCTGGATGCTAAAACAACTTTGAATATGATGCCCTAGTTGAACTAGATGAATATTTGTACTTTGAATGATCATTGCAACCCCTGGATGGAATTGCCAAGCTTAGATATGAGGGTTTCCGTCCTCAGATCTGTGTGTAAATGAGGGTTTTTGTCCTCTATTACTGATGTAGAAGTAGGAGCTACTTGCAGACAAAAGTAGTTGATAAAAGATGAATGATAATGAAACCCCCAAAGCTGCTTTTATAATTTTTAAATGCCTTCTCCAAGGGTGGCGCCACCTTTAGGGTTTTGTGCATGCTAAATGGTAATTAAATATTACTTTTTTGACATATCCAAAGTTGGCGCCCCATATTAAAAACATAAGTTTTAATCCATCCATTCACTTCCGCTTTGGCTCCACTAATAATAATTTAATTTTTAAGTGTCCTTTTCCAATTAAAATATAAAGTAACTTGGACCACTTAAAAAAATTATTATTATTTATTTCCCTTATTAATTCCCCTTAGCCTATAGGAAATAAAAATAAGCTTCGGGTACCCAAAATCATTTAATTATGAAAAGGGGACATTACTGATCTCCCTTCTCGAATTGCTTTCCCTCAAGCAATTGCAAGCCGAGATGCTTAAGAATTTCTGCACCTTCCCAAGTAGCATCCTTTGCAGGTAAATCCTTCCAATGCATACCAAATATTCTGTGATGATCTTGTTCCTTAACTTCTTTTCTCTGAAATCCAAAATTACCTCAAGAACCAAAACAAGTTTGCCTTCATCATCCAAAGGAGGCAACTCAATAGAAGGAACAATATGCTGTCCCAAAGCCTTTTTTGGCATGAGACATGGAATACATTATGTATCTTACTGTTATGGAAAATCCAGCTCATAGGCAACCTCTCCTATCCCCAACGTAATCTGTATGGTCCATAAAAAGTTTTGAGATTTTCAGCTCCACTCTTCTTTAGAGAAGACTCGCTATAGGGATGCGGCTTGAAGAAAACCATGTCACCAACCTTAAAAGACCTCTCAATGTGGTGCTGGTCCGCATAAATTTTTCGTTGGTTTTGTGCATGTTGGATATTTTCAGCTCCACTCTTCTTTAGAGAAGATTGCCTATAGGGCTGCAACCTCAAGAAAACCATGTCACCAACCTCAAAAGACCTCTCAATGCGGTGCTGGTCTGCATAATTTTTTTGCTAGTTTTGTGCATGTTGGATATTTTCTTTGAGTATTCCCAATATATCTTGACTCTGTGCAACCAAGTCGCTAGCCCACAGCACTCGTGCTATCTACAAATACCAAATCTTCAAAGGAAAGAACATCATAACCATACAAAGCTTTGAAAGGAGTCATGCTGATATGTGATGTATTGTAGCAATGCTCTCCCATGTAGAGTCATTGTTAGAATATGCAGAGAGAGAAAGAATAAAGAAAGAATAGAATGTACAAAGATGGAATGAAGAGAAACCGGAATGCACACATTATCATTGTGTGTTTGTCATTTTATTATGTGAAAGATGGTTACAAAGTGGTTGAAGTGGTTACAACCGTTTATTAGTTAACACTTAACTAATATTAACATAACGCTAATAAATAAGCCTTATATTAAGCCTTATATTTTAATACCCCCTCTTAAGGCTTACTCTATAGAACATACTGACAGAAGATTAAAATAACATAACCAAACAAGACCACACATTCTTCATAAGCTTTCCCTTTTGAAAACAATGTTGACACGATTTCCGTTAGACCAAAACCCGTAGGCGTTAATCTCTCATTCTGATCGCTAGAGTTAGGATCCACGAGAGGCTGTTAGTCCATGTCACAAAATTCACGGGGAGTGTTGGACGCACATGCCAACAATCTCCCCCCTAGCGTTACTTGGGTGAGTTTCGAACTCAAGACTTGTCGCTCGATACCATTTGTTGACACGATTTCGTTAGATCAAAACCCGCAGCGTTAATCTCGATTCTGATCGCGAGTTAGGATCCATGAGAGCCGGTTAGTCCATGTCACGAAATTCACGGGAGTCTGGACGCACATGCCAACAAACAATGCTTTGACTAGGTAGACCTCCATCAAGCTGCCTCCCTAACTCTTGTAAAGGTGTAGTTCCCGAGATGAATTTTTGAGTTCCCTAATTCCACCTCCCGAACTCCCGAATTACAGAATCTCTCGAATTGTTAGACAACCATCCATACTGAGCTACTCCCACAATGCTCTATCAAGTTGTCTCATGATCCTCGTAAGGGTAAATTCTGAGATTCCCAGACTCCTAAACTATCTTGACAACCATCCATGCCGAGTTTCACCTACATTGGATTCCTTCATTTCTTCAAAGTGTTGGGAATCCTCATAGTCTTTATCGGTGAGTTCATCAATGCCAAGATTCGACGGATTTTTAGCTTTGGCTTCATTTGGTTTGTCTTGGAATTTTCCTTCATCTTTTTCTTTACGATCTTATCCATCTCTTGAAAAATATTTCGTTCAATAACTTGAAAAATGTACACAATTCTTTATCATTGTCTCCAAGAGTAACATCTTTGGCTTGTCACAAAATTCAAGATTCACAATCCATTCATGGCCAAATAAAAGGCCCTTAAACGATTTCCTCTTGTCACATACAACAATTTTACTTGTGTTCGGGATTGTAATACAGGAAATATGTTCTTGTGCCCTTGATATTGGAAGAATACAACTGAAAACGTGCCCTAGTTTGTCAACAATAGACAAGATTTTCATGCTCTTCGAATCCAAAAATCACAAGCGTAGCCCTTGATTTTGTATTCACCGGAACTTTGTTTTTCTCTCCCCTAAACTCTGTTTTCTCTTGAAATTCATGACTGTTCGTATTCCCCAGAAACTCTGTTTTTCTCACCTAAAACTTTGTTTTTCTTTGGCATTGATTATAGATCTTTGTGGTATTTGAGTCTAAAACCTAAAAATCCCTTTCGTGGATCAGTATTATTTTATGATTTGCGACAAATAACTCTTTTCTAGCTTCGTCTAAATTCTGTGATGCCCCTTTTCGCGATTTATTCTGGCGGAAATGAAGGCTTTGACTGTATTTTCATGTGTCCTAATATGTGACTTAAATGGCCTTTCGAACCTGCAAAGCTCGACTGAGCCTTCAATGACATTAAAACTCGCGTTTGTGTCGTTTTTGTGCTCTCATGACTTCGTGATTGCCCTTTTTCTGCCCTCACGACTTTGTGATTCATGTCACGTTTTTGTATATATTCTTCCTTTTTCTAAACTCGTAATACGACTATGTGCCCTACGACCGGTAATTTCTAAGATTCGTGACAAAAATGCATCTTGGCAATACAAATACAACTGTAATAGCAACAATAATGGCGACCTCTTTCCTTCTCTCTCCTTATTTGGCGCACTCTGATACCAATGTTAGAATATGCGGAGAGAGAAAGAATAGAATGTACGAAGATGGAATGAAGAGAAACCGGAACGCTCACATTATCATTTTGTGTCCTTGATTTTATTTTGTGAAAGATGGTTACAAAGTGGTTACAACTATTTATTAGTTAACACTTAACTAATATTAACATAACACTAATAAATAAGCCTTATATTTTACTAGCTACTTGGCTCAAGCTGATTGCTGCCCTGCCACATAATTCCTCAAATATCCCTCAATCCACTTATTCACAATCTCTGTTTGTGGATGAGCTCCTGCCAAAACAAACTAAGGAACTTGTTATCCTGTCACTCACAATATTTTTAGGCAATCCATGTAGCCTAAAAACCTCTCTGAAAAATAAATCAGCAATCTGTGGAGCCTTAAACTCAAAAGGAACAGCAAAGAAGTGAGCATATTTAGTGAGTTGATCAACCACTGCATAAATACAATTCTTACCTTGAACATTGGGAAGACCTGTGATGAAGTCCATTGATATACTTTCCCATTTTTGGTTCGGAATAGGTAAGGGCTGCAACAAACCCGCTGGAAAAACATGTTTTGCCTTGTTTTGTTGGCACACAATACACTCTCTAATGTATTGGAGGACCTCTTCCTTGAGTCCTTTCCAAAAGAATCTGTCCCTGATTTGCTTGTAGGTCTTGAAATACCCTAGATGACCAGCCAAAGGTGTATCATGGACAACCCTTAAGATTTTGCTTTTTACCTTTGATTCAGGTACCAAATAGATTCTATCCTTGTAGAGGATAAGATCATCAACCACCCTGTACTTGTTATCCTGTATTTTTCCCTCAAGGATCTCATTAGTGCAACCATTCTTTACATACTCCGCTATTATTAATACTTTCCAATCAGCAGAGATTTCAGATATAGAGCATGAAAAAGGTTTTTAGATAAAACATCTGCTACAACGTTATTCTTCCCTCTAACATACTCTATGTCAAAACTATAAGCTTGGAGCTTACTCACCCCCTTTTGTTGCCTGTCATTCAAGTCCTTTTGGCCAAGAACTTCAAACTATTGTGATCAGTTTTGACCACAAACCTGCCACAAACCAAATATTGCCGAATTTTGCCAATGCATGCATGATGGCCAACATCTCTTTGTCATAAATATAGAATCCATGCTCTAGTTCACCAAGTTTCCGGCTCTCTAACACTACGGGATATTCCTTTTGCATCAAAACAACCCCGAATCCTTCCCTTGATGCATCACATTCTAACACAAAAGGAATACAAAAATAAGGAACAACCAATACTAAGAAAGAACTCATTACCTGTTGGACTCTATCAAAGGCTGTTTGGACTGTTTCGGACCAGCTGAAAGCTCCTTTCTTTCTCAAATCAGTCAATGGGACAAGTTGTGAAAACCCTCTCACAAATCGCTTGTAGTAATTGCAAAGACCAAAGAATC
Organism: Taxus wallichiana var. yunnanensis; assembly: GCA_018340775.1. NCBI lineage: Eukaryota > Viridiplantae > Streptophyta > Pinopsida > Cupressales > Taxaceae > Taxus > Taxus wallichiana. Next base: position 809,810,268 of record CM031235.1, read on the forward strand.
CCCTCAATTGTGTCAAAGTGGTGGGTGGAGGCCAATGCAATATTGCTTGGATCTTCTCTTGATCAACTTTATCTTGAGCACAACGTAAGAATCCATATGTCTCGTGTCCTTTAGTAATTAGCCCTTGGTACCACCACTCATGTGCTATTCCTTCCATATGAAGGGTTGCAAATTTGATGGCTTCCTCCTCCATCATTAGCCTGAGTGATAAGAAGGTATCCAACTTCTGTATCCATGCACAAGTTGTACTCTTACTAGAGCCATCAAAAGTAGGAAGTGACTTCCCTAATGCCCGGTGCATGTATCTCTGATTAGTCTGTGGCCTAGGTTCAACTCTTGGTCCACCCCTGATTTTCTTCGATTAATGAAATTGGTAAGTGATATAGCCTCTCTAATCTCACCTGGAAGTACCTGTACTCCTCATACCTAACAACAATCTCATCTACTATGGAAGCTGAATTTGTCTCTGGAATTGCTTCCTCTCTACATAGGAAGTTAGGTTGAAAGGGCTTAATTGTAGAACCGATGGCTGTCCTTTGATAGTGTTGGTAATGGTTCACTTCTGAAGAGCTTCCCTCACCGTTTGGAGCCCTTTGCACATTCGTGTCCTGCATAACTTAGACTAATTGACCCATCATATCAACTAACCTGTCTTTTCCTTGAACAAGCCTGTCAACGATTGCCTCATCCGGATCCTTGTTACCCATGACTTCCGACTGTTCTGTACCTTTCTTTTTCTCCCTTTGTTGGTACCTGACTTCTTTGGCACTACCTTGCATGAAGTTCAAAACTGCAATTTTCTTTCCCTCAAGTTGGGAGGAAAAACAAAGCCCTGATACCCACAATAATATCCCTAATAAATAATTTCTAACAAATCTGGATATTTTATCAAACCCTAGGGCAGCAGTATAAAAATTTGAACTTTTATGATGGCAGCAATAAACTGAGTTTTTATAAAAACAACAAACCCTAATTACAGACAAAATAGAATTTATTTATTTATTTTCATATCAGCTTTAGGGAAAATATGGAATATCTCTATACAATTATTGGCTCAATTTTGATGATCTAGATACGTAGAAAGCTGCAAGAAATAAACATGCAAGTTGAATCCCTTGCAAAACTCTCCGATGTGGCACCCAACATAGAATCAATCTCCTAAGGGTGGCGTCCAACTATGGAAGTGTTTAGTATGCCTTGTAGATGTTTGTTTGAAGAAATCCTTGGCTGTACTTTGTTGTTCTCGATGTTAAAACAACTCTGAATATGATGCCTTAGTTGAACTGGATGAATATTTGTACTTTGAATGATCATTGCAACCCCTGGATGGAATTACCAAGCTTAGATACGAGGGTTTCCGTCCTCATTTCTATGTGTAAATGAGGGTTTTCGTCCTCTATTGCTGATGCAGAAGTAGAAGCTACTTGTAGACAATGAAGTAGTTGATAAATTTCCAAGATGAATGATAATGAAACCCCCAAAGCTGCTTTTATAATTTTTAAATGCCTTCTCCAAGGGTGGCGCCACCTTTAGGGTTTTGTGCATGCTAAATAGTAATTAAATATTACTTTTTTGACATATCCAAAGTTGGTGCCCCATATTAAAAATATAAGCTTTAATCCCATGCATTCACTTTTGCTTTTGGCCCCACTAAATAATAATTTAATTTTAAGTGTCCTTTTCCAATTAAAATATAAAGTAACTTGGACCACTTAAAAGATTTTTTTTTTTGATTGATAAAGCGGGTTGAAGGGACCCGTTCCCTATTAATAAAGCAGAGGCCAGATCCTCTGGAAGGCAACAGGCTTTAAAAGCCAAAAGTAAACAACAACTACAACTGAACACCAACTTCCAAAAGCATTAGAATAACCAAAACAACCTAAATAAAAATTACTTCCCACCTTGCGATGGAAAATAATCCTCAATGCTTTGCCCATTCGACCCTTTTTGTTTCTTCGCTTTTTTACTTCGAACCACTTGCCTTGGTCAGTCGAGATAACCAACACAAGGTCACTAGAAATTGCCGAAGCAATCCTTTTATCTGACACGAAATCCCGATCTGATTTTGAACTTTCCGAAGTATGTCCCCTTTTCGTTCCACCTACTATCATGTGATTTTCCGGAGTTCCCATCTCAGTATCTTCCTTCTCTGTGGCTACTTTATTCACGGGGTCGGATTATTCGGAACATCCTTAAAATTTGAAGCGGATACCAAATCCGGGTTAACAGAGCCCCATCCGCTTGAAGAAGTCGATCCATTCTTTTTTGTAGATTTCTGGTTTTATTGTGAGAACAAGAAGCTTGTAGATGACCCGTTTTTCTGCATAATCTACACCGAATGCAATATTCTCATAGTCTAATATCTGGATATGCTGAAAATTGCCAAATTTAAGATTGATCCGATCCGGTAATCCCTTGCTCAAATCGATTTCAATGCATATACGGGCAAACGAACACAGACCCAAATGCGTTCTATCCAAGTCTTCTTTGATAAACTTGCCCAAACCATTACCAATGTCCTCCAGGGCGTACCATAGATGCAAGGGGAGGTTAGGGAGCCTAACCCAAACGGGTGTTTTGGCAACCGAATATGTGTTCAGATCGAAATCTGGAAACCATGGAGTTATAAATAAACCCGCATGTCCCTAGAACCACGGACCATCATTAGACATCGTTGATAGTCTTCAGCTTCTCTAAAATGTACAATGAAAAATCCCTTAGAATAGAGGGATATTTCACACTTATTGGTCCAAGTTTCGAATACCCACTGGTACAGTGCGGAGGAGGAAGGCCGAACCTCATTAAACCTACCAATCACTACATCCCAAGATAAATTTTTGAAGTATTCCTCCACTTCAGGGTTCTCGATGATAACAGATGGAATATCCTCGGCCAGATCGACCAGATAGGCCGGATTACTTGTTTGTTTATCCAAGGAGCGGCGCTGTTTTCCAGTATGTCTTTAAAAGAAGAAGTCTTTCGGGATGTTCCGGGCCACAATGGCCAGTAGCACCGCCTCCAATGCTTCTGTTATTTTCTTTGTTTTGCCCCCATCCTCGTCGAAATCCCAACGGATTTTGGAACCCTAGGATTAGGGCTCTGCTCCTCCACCTTCTTATCCCAACCACCATTACCGATCTCACCCCCCCACTGAAACCCCCACGGCTAGGCCGTGACCAGTCTTTCCCTTTGTTGTGTCTTGTGAGCCCTCTCGGCTTCTGTCCGCGGCCTTGCTAGTGTTCGTTGCCTGCGCGGATTTTCCCTCCATTCTCCCCGAACTCGCCGTTTTCCGATTCTTTCACTTCACTTAAAAAAGAATTATTATTATTTATTTCCCTTATTAATTTTCCTTAGCCTACAAAAAAATAAAAATAGGATTTGGGTACACGGAACCATGTAATTCTGAAAAGGGGACATTACAACATGTCCCACTCAAAATCAACCAATGGAAGTGGAGGAATCAAACACAGACCTTGCTGCTAAAGACCAGGCAAAGGAGACCTCAGACATGCCAATGCCAGCTGAAGTGCAAGCAAAAGAAAAATAGAACCAAAGCCAAGTAAACTAGGCATACACTTGCATGACAAGGGTCAATATTGACAAAAAGGTATGTTTTAAAACTCCAATGCTTTTGAGGCCTTGGATCTGATTGAGAATAACACGGAAAAATATGGCAGCATGGAGGAAAAAGTGCCCCCTCTGATCAGACTGCCTCCAAGCTATCGAAATAAGGATCTGCTACAAGAACAGAAAAGCCCCTTTACTTCTGAAGAGCTCGAGGATGTGCAATTTGTTGAATGAGGACATCCACCAGAAGAAAATAGAGATGGATGTCTCGAAACCAGTGATAAAAGGGAAAAGTACCTTAAAAGGGAGTGACCTCTACCTCGACGGAACCCAGAAAGCTGGAAAAGAATAGAAATTGTGCAGTAGTATCTTGCTGCCGTAGACATTCTCGGAAAGAAAGATTTCATCTGATTCATCAACCTCGTGAGACCACGGGGAGATCTTACACTCAAATAGAGGGGCTTGCCCAGTTGTGGAATATACTATCATGGATGTGATAGGGATGGGAGTGGTGAACAAATGGAAATTTCTTAGAAATAAAATCAGTATCGGCAATAGGATAAAAATTTTCATCCAAGAGACAATGATTAGTAACACCGAACTAGAAATTAAGAAATCAGCAATTCTGATGGCCGCAGAAATCACATGCATAGACCCAAAGAATTGAGTTGATACTGGTGGCGTTGCATAGTATGCATTCAAATCATACTATTCTTTCTTTTGGGACTGAAAGGATAATATTTCTCCTAGGAACTAGGCTTTATATAATCATAAAGCCATCATCATACTGGGAGGTGATCTAGTATGGTAAATTTCTGCTGATGTTTAGAAAAATAATGAACCAGGAACTGATATTATCATAAAACAGTTCTACAGATGATGTATGTCTATCTACTTTCTTTGTTCCCTGTCGCAAGGACAGTTCAGGTGAACTAGTTAGTCTCTAGGGAACTTTTAATGGAAAAAATGAAAAGTTATGCTCAAGTGCCCATTGATCTCATGTAACAAGATCACCTTTATTTATTTAATCAGCTTCTGGCTCTGAAGCTTGCCTGGTGGCTGCATGAAGAAAGAATTAGAACTGGGGTTGAACTATCCTACAGAATACATCACAAAATGTGAGGAAGAAAATGTAATCATTGGAACATGGGTGATTCAAGGTTCCTCAAAATAGAGACACATGACAGCCTCAGCTGTTCAAACAAGGCTCTTTTGGCAGATAGGATGGGAACAATAGCAGCTTTTGAAATGATTAAAGGGATGGTTTTCCTTGTTTAAGCAATAATCAATCTCACAATGTTCTCGACAAAGTTTTAGAATTTCTAGTTGTATGCCAAGTTAAAGATTTCATTCAACATGATCATTTGTTAGGTATTGATATAAGTTGGAACTGTGATGTCATTAATCAATTCAAATCCATATACATAACAATAGTTGAACAACTACTCAAATAGATTCAACATTGGAGCCCCTTGATGACAAGAAATATATAATTCAACACGGCATAAGATTTAATTACATGCACTACCAACTTGGAATACCGCCTATTGATGTTAGAGGTGCTTGTGGAGGAACAAAGCTTAGCCTAAAATATGTGTATTGTTGTGGTCGGTATTTCACAAAAAGATCATGACAGTCAACCCTCTGCCAAAAAGTGTTAAGCGGGGCCCTTCATATGCCCCCTTTTTCAAAATGTTGAAGAATCAACCAATCACTTGTTCCCACATTGTCTAGTTGCTCAATATTAGGGAATGGGTTTTCCTAAAACAAATACCTTTCAATGACATTACCAACCCCTTTAACAACTGTCCCACACCAAAATCCACATTTTCCTACGTCAAACTCCAATATTTAATGAACTCATTCTTTGTGTGCTGGAACATTTGTGTTGAGCAAAATTAGAGAATTTTTGTAAACGAAATGAAGCAGTCAGAAGTGCACCTCTAATTTAATCTATTTTAAGTATAACTTTGGATTTTTGTTTTTAGATTGTAATCAAGGTAACTCCCCCATTATAACTAATTTGCTTGACCTTGCATTGCATAATCCGTGGCGACTCTCATACATGTATAGAACATCTAGATTCATCCTCATTCTCGAAAACCTTATGGACATCGCCACCATACACATTCTTCAAGATCAATTTTGATGGTGCAAGTTAACATAACCTCGGCCAAACAAGCATCGGGAACTAGTATTGGATCATCAAGGGAACGTAAATAATCACATAGCAAGCAAATATAGAACATGCATCTGCCACTGCGTTTGAAGCATTGTCCTTGTTGCGAGTTCCTCTAATTACGAGGGACCTAATTATGCCCTTGTAATGTTAGAGGGGGAATCGGGTGAATTTGTTCTTTAATATCACCTATCACCCCACACACCTTTTGTTACATCATACACCTTATGGAGACTACACATTTTCTATAAAAAATATGAACCAAGTTTTATAAGCTTCCTTCTTAATGAAGAAGCAAATAATCATGTGGGAGAAGTGTGGATCTTTCTCAAGAAATCCATCAAAGATCACCCTGAGCTTGGAACCCTGACTGAGGCAGACTAAAGACAAAACATGCCATTAAATACCAAGTTCTAGCTTTGGGTTGTAAATCCACCAGACATGATAACGAAGGCAACTCTCATATGATCTTTATTTTGCAGGAAGTGCAAATCCTGATTTACATGTGACAAGGGCCTACAGAGAGCACCTGCAAAGCTCAAAATGAAAATAGTGGCTATAACAATTTGACAAAAGCAGTATCTTGCCAATTTGTTTGATGTGATGCAGGACATCGAGACCATTCTGCAACATGAACTTGTAAAGGGTTACCCCAACCCTTACCTAGAAATGAAGACAGCACTCATATGGCCATAATTTTAGAAGACCGCCCTGAAATAATTTCTCATATCCATCAAGTCATGGGTATGATTCCTATGTGCAGCTCTAGAGTGAGCAGACGTGGGAGCATCCTGTGGCTTCCGTATGCAGGCCAACTTGTTACTCATCTTGCTATGCAGACCCCGATGATTGATGCCCCTTTTCCACACAATTGCCAGACCATAGAAGCAAGAAAACGTGTTTTTGCAAGCTTAGCATTGTTCTATACCAACATATGAGCTTCATAGTTGAGCATGGAGACTAGCTTGAAAGGATGTTGATAGATCTCCAGTTGCAACATCAGAAAGAGGCATAGAAAATGTGATCTCATCAGCTTATGAATGGCATAAAAGCCCTGTGAGAGGAAATGAAGGCCAGTAAAGGAACTGATGAACATCCAAACTACACTGAGCCTAATGAGTTTGAACTCATTCTGTCTCAACCAACAGAAAAGAAGGAAAATGTGACCAGGAGGGGCAAGCCTCCTATTTCACTGTTGAATCAGCAGCTGGAAACGTGGCAGCCTTAATGGAAAATCAACACAATTATAATTTTGGTGTCATTTATAGTGAAGTGAAGCCATAAAGTGGGTGCAAAGAATTTCTGCATTGCTAGTTGGAGGTTTACTGTCATGCAAATGAAGGTGCTAAGCCCTTCACAGATTTATTGAAGGTAACTTAGACCCAAGCTTAAATTTCCACTCATTGTTTTGACGAATAAGAGTGCCAGATAGGCTTAGAAATTCCCTCCATAATGGGAACTCCTAACTTGCCAGCTTGTAGTCTGTAGTCATTTTTTTTTCCAGTTTTTTTATAAAAGTTATTGTCGATCCAGAAATATGTATTGCTTTATGTACTTATCTGTGTTGAACAGCAAAGTGTCATAGGGCGTTATGATGTTTCATAGATCGTAGGTTTGAAGTTTCACAGCTTTGTACTTGGCATTATAACAGTGTGCGATTCCATCTGAAGCAGAACTCATGCTCTCCTATTGTTTTTATCTCTTCTAATATTCAATATAAATAAGTTTCTGATTACCAAACTAATTCCATAGTTGGGGTACCAGTAAATACATTAGGCACTATAATAGGAGAACTTAGAATTTATTTTTGTTCCAACCAATTTGTATTTTGCATTGTTTTGCAATGTCAAACAAGATGCACCCTATTTCTAATTTGACAAAAGACATGCTTGTGTATGTCCAACAGTATTTGTAATCCAATAACTTAATGGTAATTTTAGGTGAATGAATCTTGACTACAGAGATAAGCGTTTCATACTTGGAAGAAATCATGGCATTACAAATGGCAAATGTCTTTGGAGGGTGGTGTTCTATTAGATATTGATTACTAAAACAACATAGTAAGGAGTGAGAACTTGGGTTTAAAATAGATGCACATATAATGTGATTCAAATTATGTTTTCTATGGTCAGTTGTTCTTGAAACTATTAATCTAGTTTTTAATGTACAGGAGGGTTCTTGTCATTCAATTCATCCATTCCTGAGGAGCTATTGACCGGAGGAGAACACTCAGTTGAATCACATTTCGCTCTGCTTAACTATCAAGTATGGAATATTTTTTTTTGACAGTCACTGGCTATTGAAATATCTATGTTTTTCTTAGATTCGGTCATTGGTTAACTGCTTCTATAAATTTCGTTAAGATATTCGGTCATTTTTTTGTTCTTTCCATTTTTATTACTGTCGTTGTGCAGATAAAGAAAATACGGAGTGCACTTGCTGTTGCATATATACTGAACAGAACATTAGTATGTGTTTGTTTCATTTATCCATCTCTTGATTGCGGTATTTTGAAGCGAATTGCACAATTTATATCATTCTAGCATTTCTTTCTGCTAAAGACTGGCTCATTTATGTTTATAAGCTATTGCAGTTTCTTCACACACTTCTGACAAGCTATCGTCTGTGCAGGTCATGCCTCCCCTGTGGTGTAGGTTTGAGAGAGTTTGGTATGGACATCCAGGGATATTGCCAGGAGCGATGACAAAACAACCTTTTTATGTCCTTTGGATCATGTATTTGAGGTATTAGTGTTTTTACTTAAAACAGTTTTACCTTGTATTCTTCATGCTATTTAATCCGTTTTAGTGGTTTCTCATTTTTTTAATGCATCTTCCTTGAAGGAATATTATTTAGCAGTGCTACTAGTAGACAGGGACGGGTACTAGTCTGGTATGCCATTCTTTTGGAAAATTAGGAGACGGGGATGGGTACCAGTACCAGTGAGCCATTTTTATTAAAAAGCAGATGGGCATTGGGATACACTAGAAATTAAAATATATTTATAAACACTAAAATAATTATTGTGCGATGGCTAGGCAACTTAAAAAATGTAAAATCCATAAAAAGCTAACATTTTATGGTACACAAACTAGATCTCAGCAAAAGAGAGATTAATTAAATTGTTAATCATGACATAAACTCAAGTCTGAAAGCAATAATGCTGTTTTTAACTTTTAACCTGATAAAAACTTACATATCTAATGTTTTTGAACTCTACAAATAAAAATGCAATTTGAATTTAAATATAGACCAAAAACAAAATAAAAAGAAGAAATGTTATGTATATATAGATCAAAAGCTTGGTAGAACTTGTGAATTTGATCTTGTGTCAAAAATGGTATCAAAGCCGTGTTATATCTGTCGAATGTTTTAAGATTCATTTATAACTGGTTTAGAGTTAGAGGTTGGTACTCAGAGGTAATACTGGAGTTGTGAAATGCCTAAGCCGTGCTAAAGTAAGACCTGAATGAAGTCCGTTGAGGCAGGTGGCTGTTAAGAATGTGAAGGGCAGCCATAAGAGGTGCAGTAAAGAAGCAACTTCTAGAGATATCGTGTAGTTGAAACAACACTCTAAGCAGTTTCCAGATAAATTCTTCATTTGCATCCTCTTCAGGTAGAACTCAGAGTTTACTTTCTTTTATCTTAGAACAAGAAGGCCAAGTAGACAGTTCAGGATTTTTTTCATTTCCAAATGTTCATAAAAGGATCTGTATCCAGAAATTGGATTTGAGGCTAAAATTCTTAGAACCGTGAAATAATCTGAAGTAAATCTATTGGTAAAAGCTGAAGGTATTAGACCTTTCATTTTTCCTTTTGTCGACAAGTCTGATTTTGAGAGATTGTTAAAAGATGGATATTTACATATTCATTTCTCTCAAATAGATTTGATAGTGCACCCTCATTTTAATTATGATATAGGTGCAAGCTATTTTGCTACTTTGATTGATGCCAGAAATCCAAATTGGGATAATGCTGTAATTGCGCAATTTCACCGGAGTCCTTACTTCTGATGTATTATGTTCAATTCAACCCAACTTTACCATGAAACTTCTAGATGATAATAGTAATCATGCATTTTTACTTTGTATCGAGTTTAAGGATATTGAGTTGCTGCCTGGAAGCGTCTATGCCACTATTGAATGCCGATTTCTGATTAGATTGTTTAATCCTGTTACTCCATCAAATTTTTCTACAGGTGTACAATACCTTCTAGGATCCAAAAATCTTGTAGACTTTTTGGCCAATTGGGCCCTGGACAATAACAATATCTTTTGCTATGGAGACCCCACCATTATGATGGCCTAGAGTTCAGATGACATGAGAAATATTCTATATTTAGATTAACTTTCATGAATACTTGTAAAGCATTCTTGATGTATAGTTTCAATGCCTGGCATTGTAGAATCTGTATCCTTTTATTTTCTTTAATATAATGATCCTCTGTTTTTAAAAAAATAAAATAAATTCTCTGACAGTGTACAATACGCTATAGGACCTTGTAATGTCCCCATTTTTGAAGACCCTTAGCCTATCTTTCCCCGTGGGCTTTGGGATGTTGCAAGGGGAAAATTATATTAAATAATTAAATATTATTGCCTGGAGAGTGATTTTTATCATTTGACATTATAAAACAATAATTATTTAATTATGTAATTTATTTAATTTAATTCCCACAATGCAAAATTAAAAAAAAGGAATTAATTAAATAACTTTTGGGTGGCTTTTAATATTAAAATCACCCTTAGAAAGGGGACGCCACACCTAGGGAGGATAAACTATTTTTATTTAATGATTTCCCTCTCCTAGGGATTTCGAATTTTGTGCCTCCTTGTTTATAAAAGGAGAGCTTGGGATCATTGTGAGACTTATGTTGGATTGATCATTTGATTTCACTCCATGCTTGGAGTATTGGGATGTATGCCCTAGTTCTTGCATTGTGCTCTCTCTCATTTTGGATCCATTATTGAAGAATATTGAAGACTCATTGTTCTCTCCATTGTGTTCTCTTGAGTTGAATGTGTTTATGCATTGTTTTTCCATTCCAATATTGGCGACTTGGCTCATATGTTGATGCATTAATTTGTGAGGTTAAATCTGCATGTTGTGGCTCAAATTTAAGTGATTTTGGAAGGGTTTATGGTGTTTTATTTACTGCTGTTCACTGCTGCATTTATTAGAGCTAAAACGACTTGCATTGGAGGTTGTTTTGGCATGTTTTGGAGTCTTTTGAGCTAGATATGTAATCTGATCTGTATTGACATATTTTTCCAAGTTTGGGACTAATATTTTGGTGTGTTTGGAGGCTAGGAAAGAGCTGGAAATTATTTAATTAATTTTCCCTAACCCTAGCGACTGGTTTTCAGATTTTGGGGTTGTTTTGGAAGGGTTGCAGTGCTTCAAAAATTCAGAATGATAGCTCTTTAGAAAGCTCTTAATTTATAGAAAATTCTGCAATTTATTTGAGGGAAAAATATGGAGTAATGAGCAAGTTATGAATTTTAGAAGATTTCAGTTGTCTGCAAGCTTTTTGGTTGTTACAAATTAATATTTATTTCAGATCTGCTGTTTTGGGGTCAGTTTAATAGTGGATTTGATTGTAGAAATTAGGAGAAATAAGGGGGAAGTGATTTTATAATTTTGGGGTTAATTGGATGCCCTAAATGTGTTGGGCGACCTAATTTTTAGGGAAAAATTAGGGTTTTATGTTGGCTGTGCAAAAACTGGTTTTGGGATATTGTTCTTCATATTTTTGTGGCCCAAAATCCAAAGTTTGAAGATTTTTGCTTGGATGGTTAAGCGAGAATTAATTTTGGAAAATTGCAGCAGTTGGGGTTTGAATTTTAATTAATTATCTGCTGTTAAAAATCAGATCTGGGTAATATTAGCATTCTAATTAGTTTTCCCATCTAACCCACCACCTTGGCATACTCCAACCCCACTTTGGGTTGTATTATTGCCAACATTGGGTTATTTGAGGTCAAACTAAGAAGATCTAATCTTCCTAGGGTGATCCGGATAATTAATTTTTGCAGATTTAAATAATATCCTAAAAGGGGATATTACAGACCCAAAAATCTTGTAGACTTTGGCGGCATATTGAATGCAAAGGTTTCCATATAGGATACCCCCTCCTTTCTTACACGATCTTCCCGATCTTACACATGTGAATAGCATGGTGGATTCACCACCAAGAGCTAGCACTTCATCTAGACCGTCATCATCACACAGACAAATCCTCAGATACAGTGGTATGGATCCAGTCCATATGCTTGATAAATCTAAATCATTGATAATTCCCAGATCTATCCCTGATTCGGTTAATCCTTACCCAACACAAAATGTTTTGGCTGCTACAGCTAATCATTACATCAGAGTTACTGAACCAATTTCCCCAGTCTCCCCAACTGGTAGAAATCATTACACACCAGGTTAGTCAAAATCTGACTCTCATTCCCAAGGAGGAAGAAAATCTTCAACCAGCTACGTCTCCCCTGGAAGAAGATTACAAGTTTGTGGAGAGATACAGTATGATGTCAGAAAAAAGAAAATACTACCCAGGCAGGACAAGGATAAAAGAGTGAAATGTGATTTAAAAGTGGGCAACGAGAAAAAGACGGTAGAAAGCTATGTTATGGGAAGATGGCCAACACCTGCATCGCTCTCTATATACGATGTAGAGCAAAAATGTGGGGTATGTATGAAGCAAAGCTTCATACGGAACTAGAAAGCAGCCTAAGTCATCAAAATCTCGAAGGAACTGGCTATCACAGTGGGATTTAGCTGCTCAACAAAATATAGATGACATAGCTAGTGATGTAATGGATTTACAATTAGACACTATCATTTTAAAAGATACTACTATTGGCATCTAATGATTACTAGCTTGTTGAGAACTTCTATCAAACACCTCCAAATCAGTTGCTCAGAAATCTCTGGAAAATCTAATAGCATGACTACTTATGCTAAGAACCATGCAATCGCTTTAAGCAAAATAGATGCTGCAACCCAAAACAATTCCACAGTACCTCACAAACTCGATACTTTAACGACAAGGACAGTAGGTGCATCTGAAAGTGTCTTAAAGTCTGTAGGAAAGATTGAAAGGGATCAAGATTCTCTTTATACACAAAATGTTCAACTAAATAACTCTGTAGATGAAATCAAGCAAAATCAAGAATACACTAAAGAACAGTTGAATAATATGGCAGCAAAATTATAAAGGTCAGAGCTTATGCTAAGAAAATCAGATTAGCACAAGCCAATAAAGATAGCTCCGACAAAGACCAAGAACCGTCTAGCTCTGCAATAGTCAAAACCAGCACAAGGTCAGCTCAAAGGGAAGAACCTGTACTGAAAATTCCTAAGCTCAAGAGAAAAAAAGACTATAGATGCAGCCAAAGAGCGAAAAGCTAGAAATTACATGAGGGATAGACCTGATTCACCTCCAAGGGAACCTCTTAGGATTGGAACTGTCAGAGAAGAAAAACAAGCAGTAAACTGGCTAGCAGAAGCTATGAGAAAGTACAATTTATCCATTATGGACAAGAAACAAAACCAGAATTACAAATAGAACCTGACCCAATCAATAAGGTCATAGAAAATGATTCCAAGTCAGTCAGTGATGAAACATTCTCAGAAGAGTCAGAAGATGAAGATATTGATACAATTATCTTAGAGGAACCAGTCACAGAGCCGAATTCTAATTCTTCTGGAGAAGAACTAGAGATAGGCACCATAAAAATAGAAAATGATATGGACCTCGATCCCTATGAGACACCTGGACAAGCCCAATTGAGATCAGTAATGACAGCAGGATATATCTTGAATATTGATAAGTTAGCTGATCCAATTGTGGAATATGAATCTTGAATTGTGGAATTGTGAATTTGATCAATTGAGTACCTATGGGATTAATTGAGAGCATACACTTAGCAAACTGATTTCATTTAGTCTTAAAACCAGAAAAAAGTGATGCATACAAATGAGGCAGTGCCTCTTATTTATAGTAGGGGAACCGGACTTTAAACCATCCTAAAAGCGATATAATAAAAGACAACTACTGGTGGAAGGCTTTAGATGAGATTCTGTGATAAGGTCGGACATATTTTCATAAAGCAGTGTTGGTCATTACAAGGACTGTACATAAAATTCCTTTTATAGTGGGTGATAGGGCCCACTTCTCCTTTGCAGTTGTTGGACAAGTTTTGTCATAGAATGACACATTTTGGAGGAAATATTCTCCTATGCTTGTGATCTTGGTGACCCACAGTTGTCATTCCGTCTGTCGCACAACTAGGATTTGGGAAAGTGTAGCTGGCCATTATCTTTTGATCCCTATGCCAGTATCAAGATTGTGCACTTATCGCAAGTGCATGCATGCAGCGGTTAAGAGCAATTTCCGCAAACTCAGCAACGGGCTCCTATGTCCTTCCAGCTGCAATTCTGACGACACACATCAGAAGTCTTCCTCCGAAGAATATTCTCCTTTGGTGTGCCTGACTCTTCCTTGTCCAATGATACGTGTGGTAATGGAGAGTCTCGACTTCCTCCTAGTTGTTTGGGCATAGGTGGCAATGGTTCATCATCATCACTTGGAACAAATCGGTGGTGAAAAGAAATAAATCTCCCATTCTAATCTTCTTGAAACTTCACCATTGTTGATGACTACCTTCATGTTCTAGATATGCATCCATGCATATTGGTAATGGTTCATCATCATCCCTTGGAACAAATTGGTGGTGAAAAGAAATAAATTTCCCATGTGAAACCATGTCCCATTCCAATCTTCTTGAAACTTCACCGTTGTCGATGACTACCTTCATGTTTTGGATATCTATCCATGCATAGTGTTTCCCTTCTCTGTGGTAAAATTCTAGCCTGGGCTTAGAGCTGAGGATTTTCTTGACATTCTACCAGATTCTGATTGATATGGTTTCCATATCCTTCGTTTAGATTGTTAAAGAAGTCTTTCATTTCTGATTCTAGTTGATGGCGCTGATGAGAAAATTCCTCGAAAGGAAGTCCGGCAAACCAAATACTGTTGTAAACCCTAGAGAACAACATTTTGCTATCCTTCTTTATGCCTCAAGTGACCATTCAGCTGCTTTGAATCCTCGGACAAATACATCAAAATTGAAGTAGTAGTTTGGCTCAAGTTTTATAGAAACAATGAATATTTCAAAACAATCATGAAGGAAATTGTCATCTTCACCATTCTGCTTCCACTCAAATGAATTCCGAATTGCATCTTTATTTGAGCTTAACCACCTGTCAGCATACCAGTAGGTGATTAGTGTATCTTTGATCTCTTTTGGAAGATTTTCCCACTTTCTTTCATCATTAGAGATGGACAGAGCTTCTGATTTCCGTAAGAACATGAACAATTCACAAGTTAAATAGTCAACTAAAGTATTCTCTTCTCTTTTGATCCAAATCAAATCAAACTCATAGTTGGACAACTAGAGGTGCCATTTAACAATCTTGCCTTGTGCTAAACCCTTCTTAGGCGTAGTCCTCATGATTTCCATCATTGCTTTACCATTAGTTCTGATAGTGACTTTAACTGGTTTAAGAAAATCTTAAACTTCTCTAACCCTTTGATTACTGCCTGTAATATCCCCTTCTCAAAAATAATAGGTTGAAGACCCTTAGCCTATTCTTTGTTTCCCAACAGCTAGGGGTAGAAAATAAGGAAACTTATCCTAATAAAGTAATTTTAGTGCATAATGATTTTTTATAAGCACTTTAATTATTTATTAGTGATAAAGTAATAAAATAAAAGGTCACTTTATTTTTATTTCCCTTAAGGAGAAAATGTGACCCATATAGGGAAATAAAGCAAGGGGATAAAAATATTAAATAAAGTAACCAAGTGGAGCGAGCTGATTGGATCCTTGTGTGGGCTCATTTGCCAATTGCAATTATAAAAGGAGGTCGCCACACATGGGAGAAGATCATCTTTTTGCATATTTTTACATCTGAACTTTGGTTGAGTTGATTGCTTTCCAATTTTACATTGAAGGACGAAAACCCTTTGATGTGTTTGCATTAGAGGACGAAAACCCTCTATTGCCAAGGTTGAAGAACAAAAACTCTTCATCCTTTGTGAGAGGAAGCTCTATTCAAGGGTTTCCATTGAGTTTCAAGTACAAATCTGAATTTCCAGCAGTGTTTGAAGACCCTAAATTGCAGATTTATGTCATCTCCAGCTAGGGTTTGAAGAAGTGTTGTGGCTGATTTTTGGCATACATTTCCAGTTGTTTTCTAGAGGAGCGACCCACTTGTGGGAGGAATTTGAGCTTCCTAGGGCATGGTTGTTCCAGATTTGGTTTCTATATTCATTATCATATTTTTAGAGATCATTTCCAGCTTGTTTACATGAGATTTGGACTTGAAGCCTCATTTTCAGTCGTGTAATACTGTAGTTTCGATTTTTTCCGCATTTATGTATCTATGATGAATTTTGGTTATTTTTGGTAATTATTTGATCCAGTTTAGATCAGTTTTGAGTGCCATCAATCTCTAAGGCAAGTCGCATTTTCTAGAATAAAATTCAGATATGCAGTTTTGTCAAATATTTTCTCTATCAATTGGCTGTTATAAATCAACATTGTAGGTATTCCTTCTGGTTTAGAAATTATCCCATTGGGGACATTACAATGGTATCAGAGCGGTTTTCCTTGCCATCCTGTGAAAGAGATCAGATCTAAATGCACACGGGAAAAACACCTCAAGTTTATCAAAGAAGGAATCAGACTCCAAGGAAAGGAACAATGGATGAGCAAGATTAGAGAGCTCCTCCTACAGATGAGCTAAGCTTCATGCAAGAGGTAGATTACAAGGAGTCAAAGAGAGTTGCAATAGGCTATGAGAGAATCTCAAAGGGAAAGCCAAAGAGAAATGCAACATGTGTTGAGGGAATCTCAAAGGGAAATGCGTGATGCATTGACAGGCTCAATCATGGACTTGGCTAAGGCTCTACATGGGCATAATATATCAACAAATCAAGGAGCAACCAACAATGGTGAAGGAAGCTCATCTGGACCAGCAAAGACCTTCATCAAGCCACCACCTCAAATATTCAAGGCCAAGTTCCTTTAGAAAGAGGAACAACCAATTGAGCTAGATCCAACAAGTGACATTGAAGATATAGAGGCATGGGGTGAAGAATATGCAACCCTTAGTTTCGAGTGAGAGACATGTTGTCTTTTAGGGATTACTTGCCAAGTGAAGAATAGCAAAGGCACAAGGAAGAATAGAAGAGTTCAACAAGAGCAACCAAGAAGAGACATTCAACAAAGGTTGGGAAGGTAACTCTTCCTTCTTATGATGGTTCAAATAAGTGTTCAGCTAGAGCATGGCTACAAAAGTTAGATACATACTTGTCATTGAATCCCATGTATGAGGAGGAAGCCCTCAAGTTTGCAACTTTGCATTTAGAGGGAGTAGCACATGAATGGTGGAATTTAGTCAATGTCTAATTGAAAGGTTTGATAAAATAGACCTAGAGATCCATTTCAGAGAATTGGCTCAACTCAAGCAAGAGGGATCATTGGACAAATATATTTATGAGTTTTAGAGACTTGCAGTGATGGTACTGGATGTAAGTGAAAGAAGACTTGTATTGTTGTTCATTGAGGGACTAGCATAACCACTTAGAGGCCTAGTCAAAGCCTTCAGTCCTCCCTCTCTACAAGGAGCTATCAAGAAGTCTTTGGATCTAGAAACTTCAGTTCCAAAAAGAAAAAATATGGATTTTGGACAGCCTAGGAGTGGAAAACAAAGGACAACACCTTTGGGGCAGCCAAAGGGGTCTTTTGGACAGCCAAGACCTACTTCAAACAGTGAGCAAAGAGCACCAAATTTTGGGCAGCAAGGTAAGGCATTTCAAGGTAAATCTGATACAAAAGAGTGGCTGAAAAACAACAAGGAAATAGAGGCAAGGAATGAGCTAAGAAGGAAAAAGTTATGTTTCACATGTAAGGATCCATGGACACCTGACCACCGTTGCCGTGGAAAAGGGGCAACCCACTACATTGAGGTAATTTCAGATGATGAAGAAGAAGAAGAGAGTGCTGATCCGGAAGAAGTTGAAGAGCAAGCAAAGGAAGAAGAAATGGTTCCCACGGATGGAACACTAGCTACTTTATCTGGAGCACCTAGATACTATGCTTTCCGTGTGAGAGGTATTCTTCATGGGCAAAGGATCACCATGTTGATAGATAGTGGAGCTACACATAACTTCATTAATGAAAGCTTGGTTACAGGATGGGATTGAAGATGGAAGATTTGAGGCTTCAATGTGACAGTAGTGGATGGATATTCACTTTCATGCACAAAGAAGATTCCACAACTTGAGCTCACTCTAGGAAGACATAAGGTAAGAGATTCCCCATTTTAAGATACTAGAACAAGGGAATTTTTTTTTATATACAACATTCTCTGTTATGAATTATATAATTCAAACACACGTTCAAGTTTTAATAATTGTTCTCTGCCCAAACAACACAGTTTGGAACACACAATTTCCTTTTAAAACTAATGTTCCCTGTTCGCATATTTACAATATGGAACACACATTCAATGCCATTCAATCTTATAACAGATTCTATATGCTGCTGTAAATGACTCGAAGAACTGCCGATCTTCCATTTTCATGGCTCGGAGTTTCAACGATCCTTCATTTCATGACTCGGCAACAACCGATCCTTCATGTTCGTTCATGCATAGTATATTATATATACCAGTTCTCTTAACCGTTTCCGGTTATCGAAGTGATCCATTTAAGAAGCCTATCTGAATATCTGTTACTGATATTCATCTGACATCCTGCATCTTAAATTAAGTGATTAGGACAACGCAACCAACACTTGCGATACTTTGGCCAAAGATTTTCACATGCTTTGCATGATCATATTCCTAGATGTGATACACATCAATGGAATACGTCCTTCACTTCACTTCACCTGTTATCTAGAATGGTCTTTCCTGGTTCCTACCAGTCCTTTCAATTTAAGGTCAGATTTAAACTTCCAATTTCCAACTAGCAATATGAACGAATATAGGAAGGCACTCCTGGTAACTAAAGATACGTAGACATACGGTGTCGTTCCCCATGACTCCGTGTGTCTAGTTATCTTTAGTCCTCCGGAGTCACTCCGCATACGTGATCATACTCCCATCCCCAGTCAAGAACTTCACATTCAGCCTATGTATTCTTGATGTTTTAATTCGGGAGGGCATTGTAATATGTCAGCTATAACATTGTGTCGTCATGAAGACCCCGTCTTCATGAAGACACCTTGCTGTAGCTGGCGTATGTCAATGTCCTATGGAATCCTCTCATCGAGAGTACACATCCTGCTCAAGTGATTTGGATATGATCTTAATATTTAAGATCAACTTTCAGCAACCATGCTGATCCTTTATCCTCGTTCCCATTACAGTTGTACGTAGCTAAAAGACTAAATCCGTCCTTTAGCTTGCTATGCATCTTCTCCTTCGTACCGAAGGGCTGCATTTCTCTACTTGGATTTCTTCTTAATCTTCGATTAAGCAGCCCGTTACCGACGGACGTGTTAAGTTTAACCTATTAAACTTAACCAGGATTTTTACAACTGTAACTAAATTCAGAATTTCAGCTTACTAGACGTCATTTAAACGAGGTCTAATTCCCAATAAATGTATTCATTTATTCTCCTTAACATTACATAGTTAAGGTCCATTAGTTATGGATATACTTATCCCATATCCTTTCTTTCTGAATTCAACATACGAGGTCATTAATGGAGTTCGAAAGCGAAGTTCGATTACTCCTAAGTTAATTGATATTCCTTAGCTTCCAAGCTAATCCTGAATACCTATCAGTTATGGAATCATATTCTTCCTAATCCTTTTTAATGTCAATTAAAAATTCATCTTTACCCAAGTATGAACTAATTGCACATTTCAACTTAAAAGTTGCATTAAGGTAAGAATAGATATCAATTCCTATTTAGCATCCATCCAAGGACAATTAAATAAACCCAAATCAAGAAATAACATTATATTTCCAATTAATCAACAATATCAAGCTGATATAGTATTTAAAATATCACACTTGTATTTGTATTCATCATCCATCTCATAATCCGTACATCTGCCAATCCAACTGACTGGACTTTGTTTAAATAAAACATCATTACAACTCATAAATAGAAGAATGTACTTTCTTCTTTTCACAATTCCTCGAAGAGGAATAATAGTAAACAAATACAATTCATCTTCGGTCAATCAAAAGAAGCATCAGAAAACAGCCATGTCTTCGTTCTAATCAATTCCATCTGCAAAATTTCTTGCACGGGTCAGTTCAATGAACTGAGCATATTAAGCACTTATCATTAAAATGAGGTGCTTCAATTAACTGTCTCAATAAAAGAACCCTGCTTTTATGAAACGACAGTAAGAACATCAATCAAAAATCAAGCATCAAAGAATGGACAACATAACAACTGAACCATCAAATACCATCCCAATCAGCCAAAGAACTGCTGTCCTATTTTCCACATAACCGTTACAAGTTCCAAATTACAATATTTGTAAAGTTTAGGAATACAAGTAGCATACTGCTGATATAACATAACTGTTATCCTTTCCACCCTTTCATTAATAATAAATGCAAAAGGGTAAAACTAACTGAAACGTAAACCAATTACTTTCCTTTCAGTTCATGCATCACATTAGATTCCAAGCAATCAAGCACAGATGAGAAAGCAAACAACAATGCATATAGTTGCTCATATCTAAGCACTACAAGATTCGTTATTAACGATTACAGATTTCCAACTGAATGAAAGAAGAAAAGATCATTTTTCCAAGTTATCCAACCACATTCCTATCTCTTTCCTCATGACTGTTCTAAAAATTGAATCCAACCGAGACACAAATCAAGATAACAGTTCAGAGTGAAACTTACAAAATCCATTCGAAATTCACTTTCCAGCAGCAAGAGTAATTTCATTCATAATCAGCTTTAAATGAAAACAAGGAAGAATTTATCGTCCTTATCAATACTTCATTTAAATCAGGCTCATATGAATACCCAAAAATAGGTTAGTACAACATCGTATTTATCATAGATCAAATAGTATAAGGATGCATACTATGTATTTACTGTACTAGAAGAGCCCATACTTCCTTCACTGTATTTTTAACCAAATAAACAGTTATACAATCATGCAATCAATTAATCACATGACCTTCTATATCCATGATTGCATACAGTTCAAAATACAATTTACACATTGCTGTTACCTACAGCAAGACTAAATCTTAAAGCACAGTAAGGCTCTAATACTATTCCCAGAATTCAACAGCAAGAAGAGAAGAATTCATCCCTTTCACCTTTCAATAAGAAAACAACCATTTTCTTCGAACTCAACAAGAATTGTTCAGGTCGGTTTCATTTCTTTTAAATGACTGTGCAAAATCGAAGACCGCAAGAAACATTTAAATATTCTAATTGTACAGAAAAACACAGCACTCAGGAAACAAATTAAATGCCACTGTCCTCTATACAGACTGAACTTACAAAGTTCAATAAACCATCCGACTACTGATTTTATCAAATCAAAACAGCAGAAAGAAGAAGAATTCCTTACCAATAAATGTTTCTACCCGAATCCATTTTTCTATTCACAATGATGTACAGAACCCAAAATGCGATTTTCATACAATAATACCCTTATTATTAAAAACCCGCATAGGATATCAGATGCACAACAAAGTACAGTCAAAACAGGCCCAACAACAAGACAATTTCCCAAGCATTTCTTCCTTTGCACAGCAATCCAAAGTAAAGTGCGTTTTCACAACGACAGACTGAGTAGAAGACCAACCGCATCCATAGAACACTATAAAATCAACTTCCCTTCTCAGCAAGAAAACAATATAATTCATTTATTGCACAGAAATACAAGTCAAGCTCGTTTTCACGACTACAGTCCAAACTAGAGATCAAACCGCCTCAAATAAGACATAACAAATCAACTTTCCTCCAAGGCAAGAAGAAGTACAGTTCATAAATATTCATTCATTGCTCAGAAATGCAAAGCCAAGTTTTTTAATCGTGTCCACCGTCCGAACGGTAGACCAAACAACATCAATAAACACAACTAATCATCCTACCCTCTCAGCAAGAAAACAATATAATTCATTATAAGTTCAGAAGAAAAACTATTTCTTTTCCAACTCCCACGAATACCCAAATCGTATTCGTCTATTTCTTAAGCAAGAAAAAGGAACAACAAAAACGTATTACCATTTCTTCCTTCAAATCGAATTCATATGCTCATACAAAACCCATTTGCCATTTCCATCAAAAACCAAAACAGCAGAAGGAAAAGGATCTATTTCCTTAACAATTTCTATAAGAAACAACTTTAAAACATCTACTGCTTCTATCATTCCAGTTCGTATTTAGCAACGGAACGATTAATTCGATACTGAAAACAACTTATACAACATGCACAGTTTCATAACGCACATGGCGAGTTCCTCATTACTGTCAACCAAACCAGCACAGCATGGAGGTGTTCCATTCAAAGAAAATGCAAAGACAGTTTAAACACAACAACCAGAAACGATTTTACCTATCATTTCCAAAAATGACAGCAAGAATCGACTAAACCCAAATCGTATCAACACGACAACAATCACATAAACCCAAAACCCAAGAGCAGGGTTGTTTTAATGAGACGCTTAAACAAAGCAAGTGTTTTTAAAGAGAAGGGCTTAACATGCCTGTAAATTCTTCCTCAAAACTCGAAGAAAACCACGTCTACCGAAGGTATTTCCTTCCACGGCGACAGCACGAGCTTCCCAAAATCACCTTTCCTCTTACAGGCTCAGCAACAACCTCCAAATTTCCAAGGAACAGTGATGAAAACCAAATGAAACTGGTTCGACTGAACCAACAAAAAAAACCAAATGCAGAGCAACTTCTCCAAAATCCGAACAACACAAAATGACTAACAAAATTCCTCCAAACTCTTTCCAAGGCGGACTGGTCACGAAGACCAAAAAAATTAAATGCATTAAAGGCTCTGCCTTTTCCCATTTTCCCACGCCACTGCCAACTTGGGTTGGCGAACCATCAAATTTAAATTTTGCATGCAAAACCAAATTTAGTTCCATGTCCAACTAGATACCTCCACCACTTACCTGTTCCCGCCAAACTGGCGCTGTCCACGTAAGGACTCCTCATTAACTGCCATTAATTCCCTTTCATCCTTATCCTCTTCCCCCAAGGGTCTGCGCGTCCCCTTTAGGTTAGGATTAGTTTAGGATTCATTTTAGTGTTCGACCTAGGTCATAGCCTAGTCTTTAGGTTAATAGGACTTAGGTCTATGTTAGTCATTTTAGAATTTAAAAATCCACTTAGGATAGTAGTTTAGGATGTAAGGTAGAACTTAGGATTAGCTTAGGTTCTAATTCCTTCTAACCACTAACACTAATCAACCTCCAATCCAGTCTTCCAACTGACATTCATGTCAATGCTGTGCAGGACGTTTCGTCCTTTGCTTCACATGCCAGAGCCACCCGTGTCCAGACATTTCCTGCCTCACGAGGTCTTAAGTACGACAGTGCATGGTTCGAGAATCGAACCTTTGTCGTTGGCATTTACGTGCCAGCTGCTCATACCTGCAATCAGGTGCTGCACATTTATATCAACCTCCAGTTCGGTTCAAGAGTAAATCGACAAAACAATCACAAGAAGGCCACAACATACTTTGGATCAATGGAATTGATTCAAGGTGTGCTGTCAACCGGCGAATAGAGTTTAGCAAGTATACGACAATTTGTCGTCACATCAGCAAACACACAAGTAACAATAACTGCTGTCCCATGCAAATAAATTACAGCATGCAAGAATCCAAGTTAGCAACACATTCCTTTAAGATCAAAATATATCTTAACATGTTTGCCTTCATTTCAGCAGTTATAACAGTATGAAAAATAATCACCAAGATAACTCACAAAACGTGGATTGCTTCCAGGATAGAGGATTTCAACATATTATTGAGTTAGAACTGGGTTCTACTCCGGTAATATCTTCTCCTTACTGCCATCCAAGGGCATTCAAGGAAGAGATAGAGAAAGTAATCAAGGAGTTGTTAGATATGGGTCTCATAAGACCAAGTTCTAGTCCTTTCGCTTCTTTAGTTGTGCTTGTGAAGAAGGATGGGACCTTGAGGATGTGTGTTGATTACATGTTGAACAAGAAGACAATCAAAAATAGGTACCCCATACCAAGGATTGATGAGTTACATGGAGCAGTGTTCTTTTCCAAGATTGATCTAAGGTCCGGGTATCATCAAATCAAGGTAAGAGAAGAGGATGTCCACAAGACAACCTTTAGATGTCATTTTGAATTCCTAGTAATGCCTTTTGGGTTAACCAATGCCCCCGCTACATTTCAGTCATGTATGAATCATGTTTTTAGAGAGCATTTGAGGAAGTTTGTATTGGTATTCTTTGATGACATTCTGATTTATAGTAAGTCATGGGAAGAGCATTTGGATATGGTGTTAAGCATTTTGGAACAACAATCTCTCTTTGCCAAATTATCAAAATGTGAGTTTGGAATGGAGGAAATTTTGTATCTTGGACATGTCATCAATGCTCAAGGAGTACAAGTGGATCAACAAAAGATCCAAGCTATCATGGATTGGCCTCCTCCCACCACATTGACTCAACTAAGGGGATTCTTGGGTCTTTGTAGCTACTACGGAGATTTGTGAAAGGATTTTCACAACTTTTAGCCCCTTGACAAATTTGACAAAGCATGGAGCTTTCAGCTGGTCACCTTCAGCCCAACAAGCATTTGACAAGCTCAAAAAGGTAATGAGTTCATGCCCGGTACTTGTTGTTCCAAATTTTTCAATTCCTTTTGTTGTTGAATGTGATGCATCCGGAGATGGTATTGGGGCTGTTTTGATGCAAAATAAGCATCCAATTGCATTTGAGAGTAGAAAACTCAAAGATGTTGAGAGAAAATACTCTATTTATGATAAGGAAATGTTGGCAATCATGCATGCCTTGGTGAAATTTTGGCAATACTTAGTTTGTGGCAGATTTGTGGTGAAGACGGATCATAATAGCTTGAGGTATTTTCTCAACCAAACTGATTTGAATGAAAGACAACAAAAGTGGGTGAGTAAAATTCAGTCTTTTGACTTTGATATTGAGTTTATGAAAGGGAAAAATAACATAGTAGTTGATGCATTGTCAAGGAAGCCATATTGTTGTTCTATGACAAAAATTACAGCGGATTAATCGATACCCGCCCGCGCAGAACTGGTAGCCTTTGTTGGAAGGGCGGCAGATGACTTGGAATTCACCATGGGAGCTCAGAATTGTGGGCCCGGCCCCCCGATCCAATTGAGATAATGGCCCAGGTGGCTCGGGGCGGGGTGTTGGTTTTAACTAACGGGGCTGCTGGACCCGCCCAGCTATGGATTTCACGAGAAAGGGGGCCCCGTGAATCGATGGTTCATGAAACAGAAGATGGGGAGGCAGAGCCATAATGGATAGGGTACTTTAATTACCAACCGCTTCCTCGGCCCATTCTTCCCATTCGTCTAGTCTAATAATGGATTGGATTGTTGATCTATATGGAGGGCCCTATCTATGGGAGGATAAAGAGAGTAGAGGGTGCCGATGGGATGGGCTGGGGACCGTCTTGGGGCTATATAGGCCTATGAGACCCTCTGCCTCTCTCTATATAGGGAGAGGGGCAATCACTAGCTATATAGGTAGGGGCCTATTTCTAACTTGGCCTCGAGTGAGATGAGATTCCGTTGGCAACCATAGGGTTGACACTACACGGGGCCTACTATCAGTCATTAGTTGTATCATATAGATAGACGGTGGCATCACTACTATATACATGATACGACTCATATTAGTCATCGACTATTTAGTTACACGACACAGTGGGAAGAGCGAGATGATATATAGGTGGGCTGACTATATAGGTAGGGGGCCATATCTCCTATAGAACTTGATCCCATAATCCAGAGAGCAACACCAAATGATGGAACACTAGACACTGATGTGAGTGATGCCGTGGCACACTAATGTGAGTGATGCCGTAACAACGATGGTACATTGACACGGGCGAAGGGCATGAGTAACAACCACATGATCATGTCCATCCCAACTCCTGTCCATCTTGACCCCCACTCCCAAGTTGAGTAATTAGTGTTGTGAATTGGTTGTGAGTGAATTCTAGATGGTTCCGGAAGCACCCCCGCAGCATCTTTACTCATATACACGAATGTCTCCACTAACGGTACCTAGCCCGATCTCGGAGCTATTCTCCACTACCTATCGCTAACTGGGGTAACCACTTCCCCACCAACGGGGAACTCCAGTTAGATGTTATATAGAATCTACATAGGGCGCCAGTTCTATTTCTATATATAGGGCCCGATCGGACATGGATCCGGCCGGCTAACCGCATGGAGAATCCGAACCCCCGCCAGAGATAGGCGATTCGAATGAGAACCTTCGAGCCATCTTGACATGAGGGTGAGGGAGGGCATTGATGAGTAGAGGGTCGAACCCCGATCCTGATTATGAGGAGGCCTATATAGAGATCTCGAGAGACCTATCTAGAACTATAAGATAAGATACATATCTATATGGCGGGCTGACCCCTCTCTCTATAGTTGTTACACGCTCACCCCAATCCATCTATACTCAATCCACTATGGGGGCACCTCTATATTAACCCCTCGACCGGACATAACGAATGAATCCAGCCTATATATCCCGACTTCGTTCGAGAGAGAAAGAAGCTATCGGTAATCCGTGAATAGATATATAGATAGGGCCCCGACCCCCATCGGCCTATCTATATCTATAGGGCCGTGACCCATCTATACTATATAGGTATGCTTTGACTTCGGGGCCTTATATATCTACATGGCAACGACCCTATCTCTATCTATATGGAGCCCCTCCCCAACACCATCTCTATATAATCGCCGCTCACTTCGGGGATGCTATCGACCAACCCCATCTAACTATATGGGCCCCTCCCCCAACTCTATCTCCATCTCTATCTAGCCGCCACCCCAACTATCTAATCTCCCGTCGGCCCGAGTAGGGGGTTCTAATCCTTTGTCCTTTGTTAACGAGGCTAACCCCCTTGGAGTTAACGGGGTCAATGGGGTTACACTCCCTTTGGGGGGTCTACCCATAGGGGTAGGGAGGGAATAACTACTCTAATTATATATGTATCTTGCCTTGATTGTTATAGGATACACAAAATACTCATAAAATCCTCAACTCAACATTCTTTATAAGAATCCATTATATTCATGACCCAAAGTACATCATTCGTTATGAAATAACAACACATGAATAATTCTGACTTCACTCTTCATTTCAATGTATAAACTTTTGCTCTAAACCCAATGGTTCATGAATACAATACAATTTCTCCAATCAACAATGTGTCCAAAAGTTTACAAGCTAATAATAATTCAACAACCTACATTAGCATCAACTCGGATGACATCCTCCAAAGTGAGGAATGGGCGGGTATTTGTAGGGTTTATGGACAACTTGGCTTATCCAAATTGTCACTGAATATTCCAAAGATCCTATTATAGATCCTTCGAAATGCTTGGTTGTACACAAGCTAAGCGAGGGCACTTATATGTCTCTAAATCTTCCCTTGCTTCCTCAAGAATTGCACAATCATGGATAATCCACTCCTTCGTCGACTCTTGCCTTTGACCAACCTCTTGCATCAAATGTCTCATTTCCTCGTGTATGATAAAAGGGCTTATGTGTTGCATCTTTTCAAGGGTCAACATTTCCCCACATTAAACATCTTGTTTGCCCTCGAGGCAGCATTTCTTGCGTCCCCTATCTTTAGGAGAAACAATCCTACGCCACAAGTACGTAAAGTACTTGGCTTTGCAGATTCAGCCCTTGGCACTACCCAACTTCCAAGCACAACTTCTATGTCATCCTCCTATTTGCATTCTTCGTTGAGCCTACTCAATCACCTCCAAAATCTTTAGCTCTTTTTCAAGATTTTCTTATATTTTCTTATGGAGCTCTTAGCAAAGATTAGTTGTTTCTCGAGTTGTTCCTTTTGTCCCAAACACTTTACCTAACAATCTTCAAACTTGTAAATTGTTGCTTCTTTCTTAGTCCAGTACCTTATCTAGGGTCCTCACTTTATCCTATTTTTCTTGTTTTCTTTGGCATTCTTTGAATATGTCGTTTTGTGCCTCATTGCCTTATTCACCGCTATCTCCACTGCAAAAAAACTATCCACAAATTTTGGTGCTTGGCCAAATGCATCCAGCTCTTTTTGCACAATCATCATTTTTTTTTGTTGGGAAACATCTCATTGGTGTTGCTATTTTATATCCTTTCACCAATCTTGCGATTGATGCATTTAACCGATCCAACAAGGTCATTCCTTCAACGCATACTCCCTAACATACCTTGGGGTGTTGTTCCTCAATTGAATTGAACATTTTTGCCACATCCTTGTTTCACGTTTCAAGCTCTGCTTGAACCTCAATGTCCCTTTTGCTTTCTTTACCTCCAATTTTCTGTTGGACTTTTCTTTGCCCAGGCTCCTTTGAATTTGATTTACCATTCACTTAAGTAGCACATACCTCTCATGTTCATTTGTAAAAGCTTGTGGCTTGCACAACATTACCTCGCTCATTACTTGGCCTCCTTATATCAATACCTTCCTCACCCTAGTTGTGGGTAGTTCAAATTATAAGTTTGGATGCAACATTGCTAGCAAACTTTATAAGTCCCTCTTCGAATGAGATTGGTCAGCGGTTGTTAGTTACTTGTGCTTGATGGAGAGTGCACATGATTATCCTATAACGGTTATATCACTCTCATCAAACACCTTATATGCCTAAATACTTCTTAACCTCGGTTTCCTCAAGCACTATATTCCAAGGTTGACCCTTGTCCACATTCTGCTTAAAATCTTAGAACAACATCTCCACGGTTTGTGCGAGGAGTCATCACTTCTAGTGAATGATTCATCACTTGATTCTTTTTCTCCTTTTTCTAACACTACGCTCTGTTTCTTTCTTTGTAGTCTTCTTCGTGAAGGTTTCTTCCCTTCTTTGGAGTCTTCAAATGTTGTGATCTTGTCTTTGGTGATTTCATAGGCCTAGGTGTTATCTCCTCCCTTGTTTCTTTCACCTTTCTAGGGGACTCAAACCTCATTTGCACCGCAATTTCTTCATCAACATCTCCAATTTCTTCATGCACGTTTTATGAGCACCTTTCATTTTGCTTGGTCACATCAAATTTAGCATCTTCGGCCTATTCTAACTTGTCATCCTTGCAGTTCTCATCATATAACACTTCAGACTTTCCCGCACTCCTCATTATCCGACACTTTGGTCTTTCCCAGTAACAAAAATCCCTTTTGCGAAAATTCTTCTTATACATCCAATTTATCTGCATCAACTCTTTTCTACATTCCCTTCAACAAATCCAACACATGCTCTAAATATCAGTCCGACACAACATAGGGCATCACCATCCATTTTCTCTATTTTCAGTCTTGACCTTTTACCTTAACTAAAGTCTAATGTGCCACCATATGAAATTCAACGAAGTCTTTATATTTGGCATCATAGTTTCTTGCGTGAGTCACTTCCCATTGCCGAATTCTCGGGTGATATTATTGTACCACTCTAGCATTTGTACTTTGAACTTGGCACTTGTAGAGGCCTTACATTTGTGCACAACCAATAAGATCATTTGGAATTCCAAAAGGTAGACTCTTTGGAATTCAGACCTCCTCAACAGTCAATAAGATCAGATAAATACTATGCTTTAAATGTCATCCAATTTCATGTGCTTCTGGCACGCCTTTTATCAACTCCTCAGCAATATACTTCAAAATTGATGTGAAGTTTTTCTTTGCTAATCCTTGAAATGAGGTATATAACCTCCATCAAGAAATAATTTATCCAATTTTCTACAGTTAGCTTTGTGGTGAGCAGTCGTGCAACTAACATTGCTGACTTATTAGGGATGCCATCAATTCCCATAGTGTATCCACTCTTCTCAATTTTTCGTTTTGGTATAGTCAACTTCTACTCCTTTATGGACCGAAAAGATTCATGCAAGTACACACCATCATTAACCAATCCACTCATCATGCTTATATTTATTTTCTTCATTTGACTACAAAAGTATATAAATTTTTAGGTGTGCTCAAAATTGCCCATTTTACCAGCTCCTCTAGGTTTCACAAATATGGAAAATCGTTCAAAACTAGAATCCTTGTATCTTCCGAATACTCTGTTACTGTCACTGAGTTTTCTTCACCCCACATTGCCTCCATCTTTGAAGTGATATTTCCATGTAAGTGCTCTTCGATGATTGAAACCATGTATCTTTCAAATACTTAGCTATTTTCACTGGGTTTTCCTCACCCCGCATTGCCTCCATCTTTGAAATGATATTTCCTCGTAAGTGCTATTCTGATGATTGAAACCCTATATGGTGCAGTACCCCACAGTTAGGCCAAATCTTCTGCAATTGGCACTTTAGGAGGGAACCACTGTCTCTACAATCTCAAAGACAACCCTTTGGCCTTTTTGTTGAGGGCTCTACTTTTACTCCCCTTTAATTTCCTTTGTAATGGTGGAAGGTTTCCCTACCATCTTTCTCTTCCCCAAATCTACAATCTACTAACCTCTTTTCCTCAGCTAACCCGTAGATCTATTTGCTGGTCTTTAACCCTTGCTCAAGTAACTTTGTTATCCATGGTTATTATGGCCATCCTTCTACACCCTAGCTCGTAAACTTCTCATAGATGTAGATTTGCTTTTCTTGCTGGATATATCTTGTTCACGATTGTCTTTGATTACAATGCAAAAACCTTTTTATATAGTCATGGGTGCAATAAATTTCTTGGCCAACTCTTTTGCCCACTTGCACAAACCCTAACTCATGCTTTTAATAATGCTTTTTCCATTTTGGATTTTCTTACTTTTTCTCCCTCATTCCATAGGAATTGTAAACTTTGCCTTGTCCTCACTTTGCGTGGTACTCTACAAAAATCCCAACCAAGTTGCCCCATAAACGTAGATGTCGGTGTAAAACCCAATAGGTCTTTGAATTTTTCTCCCTGCTTGACTCTCGGATGGATAATAAACTTTATTTGAAATCCTCGAAGATCCTCTCTTCCTCATCTCTCTCATACGTGCATTACGTCCTCGCGCATAAAAGTTTGCGATACACTACTGATCTACATCCACTTTTGCTTCCTTTCTTCTCGAGCAATGTACCTTTTCTTGCATAGAATATTGCTTTCCGTGGTTAACTTACACAGGCTTTAATAATAAGATCCTACTTATAATATCTTCTTGCATATGTTTATGTACATGGAGTAGAAACTCATTTATTTGTGCAGGAAAATGATGGAAAAGCAACTAATAGAAGAAATTCGTACTAAGAAAAGAAATCCGAGAAAGCAATAAATATTTTTAGGTTAGCATTTTTTGGCTGCTGTCCTTATTATCTTCAAATTCTTACACGATTACTCATAGTGGCGCATAAGCCTACTTTTGTTGAAATGACTTACTAGCATCTCTCCATTCATTTTTCGCAATTCTCAAGACTTGATGTCCAACATATGATGGATGACAATAGGGTCCATCCACCGGATGTGTAACTTCCTAGGGTGTTGCACATAGCTTGAGTCAAACAACAATACCTTGTTACATGCTTGTAGCAGCTTTGTCTTTATGTGCTTGTTATGCCACAATTTTTGGATAATCGTCTCTGTCAGCCAACATGTCTTTTCATCCAACTTCATGATCTTAGTCAACCTCTCATCAATAGATTGATGGTCATCCAAATTACTTGTGTGAGCAATACACAAGGTTTGTATGAAAAATACCACTTTGGGAGTACCGCCTCTCGTCCACACACTAATTGAAATGGTGTATGCTTGTTCAATCTCTTATATGGTATTTGGTAGGCCCATAATAGTATGGACACTCGCTATCCCAATCTGTCCTTTCCACGTCACAATTTTTTGTCGGTTTGTCCCCATGATTTTGCTGAAGGCTTCTATCATCCCATTTATTTGCAAATGATAGGGTGTAGTTTTGCAAAATGTGATGCACAATAACAAATTCTAATAAAATGCGCACCATTATTTCAAGGAAATGAGTCCCTTGATCACTTGTTAAACTTAACGAGACATCCATACCTTGGAGTTATATGCTTCCATAAAAATCTTGTTGCACTAGTTTACGATATAATCTCTAGTTGGTGTAGCCACGATCCATCATGTCAAATAGTTTGTTGATGTCATAATATACCACTTAATAGTCCTTCATGCAAGATGGTTTATTGGACCAACAAAATCAACGACGCTACCACGAGAACTAACGACATCTATCTCTCTATTTGGTCTACCCACTCTTTGGTAGATATCACATTGGAGTGTATAGTCCTTAGCATCTTTGAACACTATAGGCCACTATAGTCCTGCGAGCAAAATCTTGCGTGCCTTAGCATTCCCTACGTAATATCCTCCAACAATTCCTTCATGACACTTTGGCAGACCATTGTTGCGTTCAAGTTCCATCACACATCAGCGAAAAACTTCATCTCGTCTCAACTTACACATTTCCCTTCCAATAATTTGATAAGGTGCAACCTTCATTTCCAATTGCTTCTTTTGCGTCACTATCCATCCTTGGGCGTTATCCTTGATGTCAAAAATGCCACAATCTCCACCATCTCCTCTGGTACATGCAAAATCTAGAACAATTGTGTATAGGGCAAATCATTTTCAATATGGTGAGCAGATTCTCTCGTATTAATCCTTGATAAGTGATCCGGCCTCGCATGTAATCTTCCAGCGTCCACGACAACCGAGAACAAACTTTTGAAACAACACCATCCATTGGCATATTCTCTCATGTTATATTGATTTGTTAACCTAATACTTAAGTGCTTCATGATTTGTAAATAATGCAAATGGACTAGTAGAAGGTATTTCTTGAACATTTGCAATGCACTTACCATCCCCAATGCTTTCTTTTATGTTGCGGTATAATTTTTTCTGCATTTGACATTTTTCTAATTACGAAACTAAAATGTATGATTATTCTTCCTTCTCCTGGATGTGCAAGAATTGCCCCAATTTCCATCCTAGATGTGTGCTGTATGAACATGAAAAGGCTTCTTCCTACCCAAAAACTGTAAGATTGGTGCACTAGCCAACTTCTCCTTTAATGTATCAAATGCCCCTTGCTTCACATAAGTCCATGGAATGGACCTTCTTTTCTCAACAAGTCCTCTAATGTTATTATGATGTGCACATAATTCCTTATAAACTTGTGGTAATATTGACAATGGCCAATAAATGCGTGGACCTCTTTTTGTGTGCACAAGACTTATAATTTTTGATTCACTGCCAATTTTGCAAGATCAACTAACATGCCCTCCTTGCAAATGACATGTGCCAACGACATCCCAGAAGGTACCGCAAAAATGAACTTCTTGAATTCAAAGAATTTTGTAATTGCCAACACCTTTCAAGCATTAGGCACACATTTTCATGACGATCCCTTACTAGACCATACTTTGGCCAATCATCCAAATACACCTACGAAAACTTGTGGATTAAATATTTGAATGACGCTTCTTTCAAAATGCACAAAAATACAATAGGGACATTATTCAATCCAAATGACATCACATTATATGCAAAAGATCTTCATTGGTAAAAAATGTTGTCTTTGCCTTATCCTCTTTTGCATCTATACTTGGTGATAGCCGGAAAATTCATAAGGAGTAAATCTCGCATCTTACAACTCCTTCCAACACTTCTTTTGTAATGGAGTTGGGAATGGATCTGCACGTGCATGC
Source organism: Taxus wallichiana var. yunnanensis (assembly GCA_018340775.1). Classification (NCBI taxonomy): domain Eukaryota; kingdom Viridiplantae; phylum Streptophyta; class Pinopsida; order Cupressales; family Taxaceae; genus Taxus; species Taxus wallichiana. Next base: position 809,843,959 of record CM031235.1, read on the forward strand.
ATGCATCATTCAACATCCTAGAATCCACGCATCGCAGATTCTTCCAACTTTCTTTATGTTGATCACCATCGGACTTATGCGGTTTGACTCCTCGATCGAAAATATGACACTTGACCTTTGAACATCTTATAAAGTTTCTCCTTTACCTTCACATGCAAGTTTGGATTCATTCAATACGGTCTCTTGTTTAGTGGCCTCGCTCTTCGCACAACTTAAAGTGCATCTTTTTAAAACATGGATCTGAAGCCCTTCATTTCATGATAGTTCTTTGGGAACAAATCCTTGTACTCCACTAATTGTGCGAGATGAGTAAACTCAACATACCCAAGTAGTCTCCTAAACTTTTCATCGAGGATCATCTTCCTACCTATGTTCACCACTTTGTGCGAGTTGATTTTTGAACTTTGTACTTTTGTTGGATTTTTCTACATAGACTCTACCGTCTCTCCCTTTTAGTGGTTTTCACATTCATATGATCAACTTCGTTCGCTAGTTCTTTTGGTCCTTCTATGTGGGGAACCTCCTTGAATTAGACTTAGTGTGGGAGTTGGTACCTCCCGCACAAAGTTCTTTATTTGGTATCCTTCTTGCGCACAAACAACATATCCACCAAATATTCTTCATCATCCTAGATTTTCCTTAACTTGTCTTCCCACTATACGTCCTTGTGGAAGACTACTTCCTTAATCACCTCCAACGGCCTAATTAACTCTGTTGTACCACGTCTAAAAACGTCTTCTTGAAATCCTTATAAATTGTTTCCCATCGGTAGTCTCTCTCTAGTCTTGTTCTGCACATACCATGCACGTCTTTGAGTCTTGAAGGTCTTATAAACCGCATATATCCAAAACCACCAAGGTAACAAAACTTCGCTCACGGTCCATACTTCCTCACAAGCTTTCATATGCTCACCAGGATCAATATCTCCCACATAAATTAGAAGTTCTCTCTTTGTATTACTTCTCTTAAACAAGGTACATATCTCCCTTTATCTCGCACCAAACTTGGAAAATAAGGTTTATACCTAGTCCGCCAACATGGTGACAATGTGCCGTAGTATGAGCTAATGCAAGAAATCTTTCGTTCTCCTTGGTAGACAAGCCTCCAAATTGTTCATATACACTTTTACGCATGTGGAGCCCTCATATTTAGGCTACATGCCGCAGTCGTCCCCTAGGGACAATAGGTACGTGTTTGGTACGTCCTCGGTGCACGGGGTATGGGTTCGGTATGCGGGGGAATGCAGGCGGGGTTCTTCATGTAGGGCCTAGGTAAATCTGTGGACGTGCCGGGCCACTGGTGGAAGAACCCCGCCCATACCATTGTTTAAATATGGGTTTTTTTTTGGTAAAAAAGTCAAACCGACTTTTAAAACATTAAATAATTCTTTTAAACCCTAATTTGTGCCCCCAAACTCTATAACTACAACAATAACAACCCATTTACCTCACATTTGCAGTCTTTCCTTTTATTTGCATACTTGACTCTCACCTTCAATTTTTTCACTATTTTGATTGCTTAGGGTTAATTTCAAGTGCCATATAGTTGAAGGAGCTTGCAATAAGTGCTAAGGAGTTCAAGGAGCTTGCATTGTTGGTGTTGGGTGTATTGAGGTAAGTATTTTGTGATTTTTAAAAATATTTTAGTTTGTATAATTGTATTTAATATTTTGTAATTATTATTTTTTGTTTATTGTTATTGTTTTAAACTTCTTTTTCAACATTTGATTGTATTTTAATTTAAATTTTAAAGTTTAAACATTCTCTCAACACTAAATTTGTTTTCATTTTTTAAAAATGCATTGTGCGAATTAAAATGGCTATGAATTCTAGTTTTTAGGTCAAGGTAGTAAAGGTCTCCCTTATAAATGTGATCCATACCCCCTTTGGAGGCATGTCACACAACTAGAACAAATACCGAGGTGGAGGGGGCTATTGGCCACGGAATTAGAACATGTGGAGGGTTGGATGGAAAGGGGTTGCCATGTGCAAAGACTCTTGCGTACATCAAAGAGCGGGGAGGAAGTAGACGCGATAAGCGTATTAAAATCCAACCATCCTATGAAAAAAAAAGGAAGATCACATAACAATCCTCGTGTTTCTCCTTCATTGAGGTTGAGGCCCCGGATCACCCGTTTTTGTCTACACTATTACAACTAGAGGGGAAGAGGATTCACCTCTTTCTCACAAAAAGAACAAAAGATGCGAGGCCCATTGGAAAGGGCATTCCAGAATGAAAGCAGGGACATAGCTGACCAAGGTATTGGGCGCTTTATTTATGCATGTGGTGTCCCATTTAATGTTGTTAGATCACCATACTAGCTAGATATGGTGAGATGTATTAATGAAGCCCCTAGAGGGTACATTAGCCTAGGGTATGAAAAGGTGTGTGAAATATCCCTTGTGGGATACCACTTAAAAATGTACAAAATATTGAAAATTTGCAGTCAAATAAAATATTGATTTTTGCAGATTTTAACAGTTAGGGCAGTGAACTAAAGAAAATTAATATCTCCCAAAATATCCACCCAAATCACTTGAAAATTTAAAGAGAGCTTGCTAATACTATATAAAGAACATAAGAAAATTATTTTTGGAATTTTTCAGATAATAAAATGCTGCCAAAAAATTACAACGTGCCCTAGACAGCTGGAAAACTTCTAAAATTCGTAACTCTCCGAATACAAGTGCAAAAATTATGAAACTTTGGAAATAACATTTACAAATATAGGAGATGATATTCCAACCTTCAGATCTGAATTTGTACCACTGAAACCCCTCAAATAAAGGCTGCAATATTCCAAACAAGTCGCCTAGCTTGGAAAAGGGTTGGAAATTGATGAAAAGGCCTTCAAAGTGATGCTAAACCCTGCTCAAATGGCTGCCGTAAATCTGATCTGAAAACCCTCTGATTATCTTCACCAAATGTCTCCAAAACCCTCAAAACCCTTCCTCTGAAACCTCTGAAAATATCTCTGTAAATCAGCCCTGAAAACAACTCCAAAATGACAAGCTAGGGTAGATCTCTCACTACCGAAGAATGCCCTGCTAGCTAGGGATGGATCTCTCACCACCGAAGCTAGGGTTCCTGTGGGATTTCACTCCACAAGTTGTAGATTTGCAAACAACAGTTGCACATGAAGGAAAATAATTAGGTATGCAAGAATGCCTCTATCACTCCCCCAAACCTCCTTTTATAACTTTTCATTACCTTTTTCCAAGTTGGGAGCTCCATGTGGGACTAAAAGTGACTTAAGTGACCCCAATGAAGAAATAGAATAATAAAGTACCATAAGTCACCCCAACGAAGAAATAGAATAATAAAGTACTATGAGTCCCCCCAATGACAAAATATAACAATTATTACCACCAAGTCACCCAACTTAATGTCAACGACAAAATATAACAAAAAAAACAATGTGGTAATAAGTCATCTATACCCAATAGCCTCTAGAGTCTTTAGCCCCTTGGGTATGACCAAGGCTAAGACTAAAATTTGGCCCTTAGGCCTTTGGCGTAGGAAGCGAGACATTACAAAGGTGTGCACCACCTTATTGTCAAAAGAAAGAAAGAAAGTTGAAGACGCATTGATGATCATCAAGAATCAATGGCGCAAAGGGTGTCCAAAGATTTCGACGGATAGAAAGATACAACAAATAGGCCATTGATCAATGTGGTTGCAGTGTGTGCTAAAGGGCGATGTTTTACGAGGGCTATTGATTGTGAGGGTAAGTGAAGGATGCCTATTTCATTGCTAACATCCTCATAGAATCGATTGAGGCGGCAGGGCCTCAAAATGTTGTCCAAGTTGTAGTAACACAATGCAAAAATTGTAGAGTTGTTGGTTGAGGCATGGTATGAACACATATTCTGGACACCTTGTGCGGTTCATTCCCTCAACTTAATGTTACAAAAATTGGGCACAAAAATTGCTTGGATCAAACAAGTCTATGAGGAGGCAAGTGAGATTCAAATGTTCGTCAACAACCACCACATGTCCCAAGCCATCTTTCGTAGATTCTCGACATTACAACTATTGAAGGTAACCCGTAACATTTTTTTTTTTAAAATAATTATTAGTTTTTAAATTTAATTTTTATAAATTCATTAAATTAATTTTATAAGTTTGTAATTTGTAGAATTTTGAATGTTTTAAATTTACTTGTCTTAATTTTATTTCTTTTGATTTCTTATTAGGTTGTTGAGACTCAATTTTCCTCACACACGCTCGTCTTGAGACGACTTGTGAAGGTGCGAGCGACATTGAGTGGCATGGTTATCAATGACCTTTGGAGTGTATGGAGGCAAGCAAACAGTGAGAGGGCTAGAAATGTGAAATTGTTGATCCTTGATGACGCATGGTGGGATCATGTGGATTACTTGCTTAGATTTACTGAACCCATGGTGAGTATGTTGAGATTTGTTGATATGGATCATCCATGCATGGGTGAGATTAATGATGGAATTGACTCAATGATTGAGTGGATTAAGACCATCATAAATGCCAAAGAACAAGATCCTATAGAGACCTTCTTCAAGGAAGTATAGTCACATCTCATTGAAAGGTGGAACAAAATGACTACTCCATTGCATCTTCTTGCTTTTTCCTTGACTCCAAAATACTATAGCGCAAAGATCCTTTCTTTGCCTAGGAGGGCCCCACCATATAGGGATGTTGAAGTTAGTGAGGGGTATAAGGCGGCATTTGCTAGAATCTTCCCGAGATCCAGAAGTAGAAGACATGGTTAGAGCAAAGTTTGTGAATTTCATATCCTCCAGGGATCACTCCATTAGCGCTCTTCGTGACAAATACAATATGGATGCTTATTCGTGGTGGTACCTCCATGGACAAGCATACACCTACCTCATGCCACTTGCAATAAAAGTTTTATCACAAGTAAAATTTTAATTTTTTTAATTTCTTAACTCTTTCTTTTTACTTTTATAAATTTTAAATTTTAATTTTGCATTGACTTTGCGGCTTGCATCAATAGGTTGTGAGTTCTTCAAAGAGGAATTGGGGTACATACTCATTTATCCACTCGGTTAACTACAACAAGTTGGGAGCAAAAAGGCGGAGGATTTGGTCTTCGTGCATTCTAACTGCGCCTTCTATCACATAAGAAGGATTAGTTCAAGCAAGGGTCAACAAAGTGTTGGGGTATAGACCTAGAGACTCCAAACTTGGATGCTTCCATTTCTAGACCCGGACCTAAATAGTACTTTACGGAGCTACAAAGTGGGGCTAGTGGGAGCGGCATTGCTGATGGTTCTGGTTGTACTCTTGATGCTTGTGGCTCTAATGAACCGAATGATGGTAGTGATGCTCTCATTGAAGACATTGGAGAAGATGTAGAGCCATTAGACTATTAGAATGTTGATGTATCTTCATTTTTGTGTTTACATTGTTATATTGTAACCTTTTGCTTTGAACAATGTATCGCTTATAAGTTCGAACAATGAATATCATGACAAAATGCATTGAATTATCAATATGTTTTAACTTTTGTGGCTATTTCACTTATGTATAATTCACTTATTTAATAATTTGTTTACTCTATGCATGTGTAAGGCTGGAATTTTACTTATTTGGCTACTTTTTAAAATATTTTCTATGTATATTCTAATTCCTTACCCAAGTGCCGTACCCCCCCAAAAAATTGCCGTATCGTAATCTCGGATCCTCGTACCCGTGCACTGCGTGTCTCGGCTACCTAGTATTTAGTTAATTTTTCTAATCTTCCTCTACTTATCCTCATCACTCTCCACTCGCGATGTCGCCTTTGGAATCCAATTCATAGTTCCCTTTTGCATGGTCGTATTTGATTTTGAGCACCACTCCACTGCAAACCAGCTTTGACTATTTCATAAGTTACCTCATCACTCTTGGGCATTTTTGGCTAGTTACCTCATATTCCTCCATCACCCATCTTCCGAAACAATGCTTGTAGCATTTGAGACAACGACTTACTTCTTTGTCAATCAACCTTCTGTCTTTATGCAAGTCCAAATACTCCTTATCCTATGTAGTCAATGTAGTCACATTGTAGATATTTCTTATTTCCTTATAAATATCAACATTCTCAACATAAAAACGTCCCAATAGGTCATCCAACAAGTGTAGCTACCCTTTGACCATTGTGCTCAAAGCTCATCATTCTCTCCTTGAATCTCATGTCGGCATGGTTATCATAGCACCAATGATGCCCTAACAACACATGATAATTATCTTTCTCCACAATTTCTATCACCATAAAATCCACAACAAACTTAACTCCCATGATATCTAATAACTAATCATCGCATCTTGCAAGAGCTCAATCTCTCTAGCCTTTTTTTTGTTCACCATGATTAGTAGACTAGTAGTAGGCTCCAATGCGAGGGCTTTCCAATCTCTTCCATGCGTCTTTTTTAGAATATTGACTTTTGCACATGTATCTATCCACACATTCTTCATTTCTGATCATTTATTCGTGCTTCTAACAACTCCTTATCATAACAAGTTAGAAGATGTGAACAAAGAAAGAATGAAAAGAAATTGGAATGCACACTTTGAAGTTTGTGTGTTTGTCATTTTATTATGCTAGAAGTAGTTACAATATAGTTGAAGAGGTTACAACCGAACATTAGTTGGTAGATAACTAATAGTTCATTAAGTATTAACTAATATACCTAATATATTTTAATACCTCCCTAATGAATAAACTAGAGACAACATGTTTGTCCCAAAATTTTACAAATACAATAAAACCAAAAGTTTAGTCATTAAATCTACAAACTACGTTGTAGATATTACGCTGAAAAATGCAATCCTTTGATGTTTTGCTGCTGTCCAATGTAGGAACTTTGGTGTTGGAGAGACCGAAAAACAGATTGTGATAAAAACAAATATCCAATCACGTGGACATAAGATATAGCAAGTTGTCCAAGTGTTCGTTGAGTGATTTAATTGGTTGAGAAGTTCAACTCAATCTCCAGAGTTCTGAAATCAAAATCTTCGAGATGTTGATTGAATAAAGTGTACGAGGTTGTGGAGCTTGCTTGAGTTTGTGCAAAGACTCAATTGATTTGCAATCAAGATGATCTTGATCATGTACTTGAAAACCTTTAGGCAACAACATATAGACCTCTTGAACCAAAACTTTGTTCAAGAAAGAACTTTGAGATATCCTCCAACCAAATTGAGTTGTTATGGAGAGAAGCAACTAAGTAACAATCTTTACAGATGGGAGTAACAACCAACTCTACAAAGGGAGAAATAACCATCTCTACAAAGTGGTGGGAGAAAAACTAACTTCTCAAGAGTTAAAACTAACTCTTTCTCATCTATTCCTTCTTGTTGCTCTTTTGTTCCCTCCCTCTGTTGGGAAAAGGGTTTTGCAACAAGATGAAATTATCCTTGTTCTTCCGACTTACAAGTCGGTGCCTTTGATTGAGTGACTATTCTTGTCATCTCACCACGAGTGACTTTTCCCGCTATCTCACCACGCATCTCCTATGCGACCTTGGATAGTGGAGTCAACCTCCACAATTCTTTAAGTGGATTTTCCTACCATCTCAGCTCACACCTCTTACACATCTTGTAATTTGGGAATTTCTTCGCCCATGCATGAAGTATTTCACTCTCACAAACATTAGTGGATATTCCCTTCACAAGTAGTGCATGTAAGTTGATCAAAGCAAGGTCAATAGGCCTATGAGGAATGGCATCCTCCAACACATCATGTATGGTGGAGTCTCCCTCCACACGTGTTTTTAAGTTGACTACAGTAGAGTCAACTAGCTTATATTAGCCACCATACCCGTGCCTAGTCAATCACTCATCCATGTTTCACATCTAATATTGGGATTTTTTGTTAATTGATGAACAAATAAGAGCTATTATGCATCTTAGGAACATTCTTAACAAGTATTAGTATTAGTTTTGAGCATTACTCACCACAATGCGTATATCTCCTATCCCCTCTCGCATGACGACTCTCCATTAACTAATACAATTAAATCAAAATAATTTGTATTTGCGGTAAATGATACATACTAGTCCCTTTGACATGAAAAATGTCTAGATGCACCAGAATCAATGATCCAACAACTGGTAGCACCGCTGCGTTCAAACATGATGTCGTAAGGGCATAAAGAGCATTCTCTTCCTCAAAATCTCGTTCATTTGCAACTAGTGTTATATTTGGCTCATCCCATGACTTTTTGTTCTATTGGGAAAGATCATACTATTGCGAAAGATCATATTATTGCTTCTAACATTCACTTTTGAGATGCCCAAAATTATGACATTAATGGCATTTCACTAGGTATTGGAAAACAATTTACTAAAGTGACATCTCTACTTCCCCTTTGACTGAGCATTCAATGCACTATTTGATTGTCCAAAAATGGACTCAATAGCTTGTGTCTTCATGTGTTCCTTGTGTAACAAATAGAACTCACCTAATCAAATGTCGGGGTTTAGCCTTCCACCATTAAATGTAAGGCCTCCATGAATGTCTCATAGTGTTATGATCCTCATGTGCGAATTTCACTAATGCCTCGAGGTTTTGGTCTAACGGTTCGTTACATTTGGTATCAGAGCGACCACCCAGGTTCAAGTCCCGACACGGGTAGCTACTACTGTATGGCATTGCAGTGTTGCCCTACCCTAGCGGGGTCCCGCTATACGGGCACAAATCTAGCCCGGGGTGGGATACGGAAGCGTGGTGGGATGTTATGATCCTCATGTGCGGATTTCACTAATGCCTCGAGGTTTTGGTGTAACGGTTCGTTACACATAGGAGGGCGATGGCTGTTTCAAAACAAGCACAACCAGTGTCATCATCCACCTTTTTATTGATGGCACCCAGTTGGTCTCGAGATCTTTCATTCGAAGCTGTTCCGAAATGACCCTTCCCTCTTGCATCTTTGTTGAAAACAACAAAAGTTTAGTCTACAAAGCCCAACTTTCTCTGAAGGCAGCATCGAGGCCTCATTATGATGCTTGTCATAATCCATGAAAGTCCATGGCAAGTGACATGAATTTTTACCAAGGATGATCTTATCACAATCTTGTAATTCCACAGTGGACAAAATTTTGTGACTCTAGACATTATAATTATGACCCATCAACTTCTACGCCTCTAGCATAACTAAATTTTCAAAAGTTGCCATTATTCACATAGAATTTGAATTCTAACCCATAAGTCAATGCAATAGAAAAGTGCAGTCTTGTCTGCAATCAAACTATAGGAAAAAATGATTCCCAAAAAATCCCATACTTGGATAAAGAAAAAAGCGACATTTACTGTTTTGATGTAATTGTTCAATGCCTTTGAAAATCACAAAAGAAGTAAAATACCGTGCAACTTCAAAAGGAATTTCTGACTCGTGATAGGGACTCACAAACTAACATTGTCTTGTATCCTACAACATCCAACTATCGTCTAGATGGAATAGCCTTTTTTGGGTATTTATCCCTGTTCAAGTTGTTATGTTCACCTTCTCCTCGGTGTTACTTTCTTGCTCAACCTCTTTGCGACTCCAACCCCTACCTTGTTGAGCTAATTTTTCCATACATGCAACTCTCTTCTTTTCACTTTCCCTTATCTTTTCACCAAGTCAAGAAACTCCTCAATTTTGTGCCCTTTACCACAAGGCACACAATTCAGAAATTAAGGACGCACCTGTGTGAATGGTTTGTAGCTTTGCACTTGTAACAAAACCCTTGAAACCTTCCTCCGCTTCTACCACTTCTCCGTCCACATGATCTTCTCCCATATTCCTTGACCCTATGGTGTATACAAAGGAGAGTTTTCTTGTCTCACCTCTCTATTCCAAGCCTAACACAAATCTTCAATAGCTCCACAATCTATTGTACCATTTGTCTCATCCTCACAAGTCTTACACCAGATATTCTTTTACTTCTTTGTGCTTTGATCAATAAGACCGTCCCGCATCTCATCATCCTCCCGACGGACATCCCCGTTGTATGACTAGCCACATTGCAATCAATGTAATACTTACTTTGAGTCGTGTGCGGCTTGGCTGTCAATGCTTTCTACCCTCTTGAACTATGTAGCCATTGTAGAAATTTGATCTTCTAGGAATGGATGACACATGTATCAAACCTACTAATACTTCTATATGTAGCGTGGCATCCAAAGTCTCACGTGGGTCTTTAAAATTCTTGATAGCCAATTTCCTTTGAAAAGGAAGTAGTAACTTGCCAACAAACCACTACGCATGTTGCGGTGGATGAATCTTATAAGAAATTTTAGAAAAGAAAGTCTTGAAACGTACATTATATGCACAAAATTTCTCCACCATATCTTGCTTGATTTCCTGCAGCATGTAAATACTTCTTTGCTCAAACTTTGGGATATGAAATTCCTTCAAAAATGTTGCCTTTAGCACATCAAAATAAAGAATAGTTTGTTTAGGGTCATACTTTCTATACCAAGTATGTGCCCTACCCAACAACGTCGTCGCCTTCACCTCAAATGAAAAATTCTCTTTGCTCGCCACACAACTTCACACTTATGAACGTGGTCTCGCTTCATTTTCCATCCCGTGATACTTTGGTAACATCATCACCACATCATAAAACACTTGCATAGGTAGATCCAATGGCATTGCATTTTTGTGCAAGATTCACTAGTGCTTCTCTTGCAACAATCGCAGTAGTCATTCCTCTACTCACTCCAAAGTGGTACCACGACATCTTCCACCACTAAATCCTTCCCTGCATAGAATGGACCGATTTTGGTAACAACAATCTTTCACTTACCTCAAACATTGAAATTTTACACATTGTAACTTTATAGAAAATCTTCTTTTGACATGAGCAACACGTAAAGATTTTGGCATCCAATAGGTCCAAGTCAAAGACTCTTAGGTCTTGTTCCTCCAAGCGGATTTTGTCCATCCACATCAACACATCTCCCATCGCTCAAAGAATCCTCATTATGTATACCTTCGCAAAATAAGCATGTTCCACATCCATGCTTGTTTCCCCCATGCCTTCTCCTTTCACCTAGGGTTGCAATGGAAATCACAAGATTGGACTCTCTTCAAGAGTCAACGACAACAATTTTATTATTCCCACCTTTCACATTTCTACACAATGAACATTTTTTGATGATGAAAGCCTCCATCTTCAATTCGATTTGCATAGATCTAATCTCACCTTGAACTCTACCATCACCTAGCCCTCGCGCATCACAAATCTTACCCGCCATACCTAGGGTTTTAACACAAATTGAAAAAACCTCCACAAAAATTCATGATCTAACCCAATCCTTCCATCTACGAACGGATCGCATCAAATCCTCACCGTCAATGCTAATGACGTCCCGATAATGAAACCAAATGTTAGCTGATGGAATTTGAAGCATTTAACAAATCCCGTGCTGATTTAATAAAACAATATAATCAAAACATATCTACATTGCGTCGGCATTTTCAATCAAGCTTGCGCTTGAAGGTCTCACCCGAGATGCAAAGAAAATAACGAAAACCTCATATTATGAGAGAATTGTGAAGATCTAACACAAGCTTAAAACTTAGCACAAAAACACATATATTACACACAAATCCACAATAAACTAACACAAACATACACAAAATAATCATACAACCCTCATCAACTCAACAATGCAAGAAGAATCCATTATATTCAAGATCCAAAGTACATCATTGACTATGTGCTGCAAGAAATAACAACACATGAATGGTTACAAGCTCACTCTTCATTACAATGTACAAACCCTCGCTCTAAACCCCAAGTTTCATCGATCTGATAGAATCTCTCCAAGCTACATTTGTCCAAAAGTTTGCAAAGCTAACAATAAGCCAACTTATATTAGCATCAACCACAACGACATCCTCAAGTGAGGAACAAACATGTATTTATAGGGTTAACAGACAACTTGATACAACGAGTTGTCATCCAAATATTCCAAAGATTCTGCTCTAGACGATTCCGAAATGGGTAGTTGTACATGATCACGGTAAGCATGTGTAGGTCTCTAGAATCTTCCCGACTTCATCAGTGCAATAGCACAATCTTGAATAATTTGCTCCTCGTCGACTCTTGCACCCCCACATGTCAAAAGTAGTTATCTTGCACCATTGTACCTCACTTCTACATGCATGATAAAAGGGATTAAGTGTTGTGCGTTTTCGGGGTCAACAAGGGCATCTCGAGAAATGTATAAAAGGGTTGAGGAATTGACATCAATGATCAAAAGGAGTGTTGGAGTGAATTAGTGAATGTATGAGTGAGTGGCGAAAGAGTAGTCAACTATTCATAGTTGACACTATTGTGTGAGGAGTGTTAGATTGAATTGTTGAATGTATGAGTGAGTAGCAAATTGTAGTCAATTGTTCATAGTTGATACTACTATATGAGGAGTGTTGGAGTGAATTGGTGTATGTATAAGTAACAAGTAGTAGTCAATTGTTCAATGTTGATACTATTGTATGCTCTTTGTTTTCTTTCCATTACAACATTAGGAAGATAGGAGACAACAAAGAGTGAGATGTATGCTCCTAGAGCTCTTTGTATTGGCCTCATTACTTGAAGGAAAGAAGAGGAGGTTTTCACGTATTGTGGTTTCTAGGTTTAAATCCTTTGTCTTGTGTTTCTTTCCAAGTTGTTTATGGTTCTGCAAGTAGTTTACTCATTCTAATGCACATTTTGCTACTCTAACACACTCAAAACCACTTTGCCGTTTGAGAAATTTAGGTAGTTTCAACGTGATAGAAACAAAATACATTTAATTTCCAAGTAAGACAATTTGTAGAGGAAATTACATATCACTTGGAGAACAAGATTGTTGTCTCACACATTCCTTCTCATCTCTCATGAATCTTTTGGTGCCCTATCCTTGTTCTTCTTGCCCATTCCCTAGGCCTTATTGTTTCCTTGTGTGGCCTTTACTATGGAATTTTCCTCCGCTCTCTAGTTTTCATGAGATATTGTATTCTCTTTTTGACCTTGTGCCTTGTTAGTAAGAGTGAAAGAGTGAGTGAGAGAGAGAGATCGAGAGAGAATGAAGTGGAAGGCATATTATTGCACACTAAGATCTCGTGTGTGTCTATATTTAACTAAGCATCAAATAAATTACGTTTCAAGTATAGTTCTACGAGTATATCTAAAATTCATTAATGAGTATTTAATCGGTTGTTTTTAATAACTTTGATACGCCCCTTAATGACTAAACTGGAGACTACTCCAAAGTCATCCCGAAATTTTACAAAGAAAATAGGACCAAGAGGTTTAGTCATCAAATTTGCGGGGTGCTTTTTAGATATCAATATGAAATCTGTAGTTTGATGTTTTTCTTTGTCCAATGTATGAGCTTCAGCTGAGACAAAAGCCGAGAAAGTAGCTAAGAATGAAACACATATCTCAGTTGTGTGGGCGTAAGATATTTCAGGCTGCCCACCATTGACCGTTGATGAATCATCATTGATTGATAAATTTAGCCCGACCTCTATAGCTCTAAATCTTGAATCTTGGAGATGCTAATCAATTTTGATATACCAGGTTGGTGGAGCCTACTCAAGCCCATATAGTGACTTAATCAACTTGCAACCCAAATGAACACTTCCAAATCTTTTGGTTGTACCATCTAGAGCTCCTCGTCCAAATCTCCATTTAGGAATATGCTCTTTACATCCCTTTGAAACATCTTCCAACCAAACTAAGATGTTATGGAGAGAAGCAACCAAAATGTGACCATCTTCATAGTATTTGTAGTAGGAGAAAAGGTATCCTCATAATCTATGCCCTCCTATTGTGAAAAGCCTTTCTGGTGCAAGCACAGAGGGGGTGTCCAATTAAGGACAACCTCGAATTTCGTGATGCAAGGGTTATTACTCTTCCATGGACACACACGAGCACTCCCACAACCTTGGCACACCTCGATAAACTATTCTCATTAATGAATTCATTACAAATTGATGCACACACTCTTGAGCACACTCTACCACTCACACACATGCCTCTACAAACTTATTTCATTACAAACATGAAGAAAAAAATAACTACAACATAGTCCAACGTGACTGGTGGACAAACATGTTTTGATTTTTCTTTATCTGGAGAGTCTTTCTTTTTTATCTCTCCTCTTTCCCTCTTTGAGATTCCTTTTCCCCTCATTTACTTCATCTCCCCAAGAACCCAAAAAGTCCTTCCCATGTCAATGATTATCTCAAGAATCCGTTATTTTACCTCTACTGATGATTATAGGCATTTTGTCGCAAAAAATCAACGCTTTCTTCCGAAAACGTCAACACGTGACAACAATTCTGTGTTGCTTTAGGAAAATGCCAAAACTGAAAGTTCTAGAACAAGATTTCTTGAAAACCTTTGTTCTCAAGGATGCCTTGTAGGACCACTTTGTAATGTCCCCAATTCCAAAACAAAAAAAACCTAACGGCCTATTTTGTCTTAGCCTGGTCATTCCCAAGGGACTAACGACTTTGGAGGTTATTGGGGATGGTTGTCTGATTTCCTACTATGTTTTTGTTATATTTTGGGCATTGGGAGGGTCTAATGGGCCCTTTGTGTTCTATTTTGTCGTTGGGATCACTTAAGTGGACACTTTTGGCATTTAATGTTATGTTTCTTCGTTGGGGCCACTTAAAGTCCCTTTTTGGCGACTTGAGGGGATATGTATTGCATTAAATGTTATATTTCTTCATTGGGGCTCATAAAAAGCTATATAAGGAGATGGAGGGTGTAGTGGGAGATCACTCATGCATACACTTATATTTCTTTCATGTGCAACTGTTGTTTGCAACTTTTTAGCTTGTGGAGTAAGATCCCACGGGAACCCTAGCTTCGGTGGTGAGAGATCCATCCCTAGCTAGCAGGGCATTCTTCGGTAGTGAGAGATCTACCCTAGCTTGTCATTTGAAGCTGATTTCAGGGCTGTTTTACAGAGGTATTTTCAGGGTTTTCAGAGATAGGGTTTTGAAGGTTTTGGTGAGTTTGGGTGGAGATTTTCAGCTGGTTTTCGGATCAGACCTACGGCAGCAATAAAGGAAGGGTTTGGCATCATCTACAGAACTTTTCACAAGGGTTTTGGTCATCTACCAAGGAGGGCGACTTGTTTGGGAGATTGCAGCCCTAATTTTTAGGGTTTCCAGTTGGCCGTTTTCAGATCTGAAGGTTGGAAGGTCATCTACTATATTTATATATGTTATTTCCCAAGTTTCATATTTTTTGCACTTGTAATCGGAAAGATATGAATTTTAGAAGTTTGGAGCTGAATTGATGCCCTAAATGTGTTGGGCGACCTACTTTTTAGGGCAAAATTAGGGTTTCGTGTTTGCTGTGCGAAAACTAATTTTGGAATATTATTCTTCATATTTTTGTGGCCCAAGATCCAAAATTTCAGCTCATTTGGACTTCTTTAGCAAAAGATATTAATTTTAGAAGTTTTCGGCTATTTTAGGCACGCTGTAAATTTCTGGCAGCGTTATATTGACTGAAAAATTCCAAAAATATTTCCCTTGTGTTCTTTATATTATTATCTAGTTCTCTTTAAAATTTCAAGTGATTTGAGCGGATAATTTGGGAGTTATTCATATTTTACTGTTCGCTGCCCTAGCTGTAATTTTCTGCATAAAATCAGAAAAAAATCAGATTTAGTATTTGCTGCAAATTTCTGTATTTTGTCAATTTTTTGTAAGATCCCAACAAGGGATATTTCACACTTACACCATGTCAAGCCAAAACCCAAAAAAACAAAAGAAACAAATAGAACTTTGTTTTTGGTGATGCAAGATTACTTGTTCGCCATGGATGTTCTTACATCAGACACCCATGGTAATTAAATTGTGAGCTCTTGCTCACATCGGTGGATTAAGTAGTAAAACCACTCTTTTGGCCATGATATTGATGAACATCGTGTTCCTGTCCAACACACCAAATACCTCAGCTGAATTCCTCTCTCTCTCTCCATTTCCAGCTTCTTGCTGGCTTCAAATCTTTTCTTCTCGTCTTTCCTCTGCTCTTTCTTTCCTCCTTTGTGGAATTAGACCCACCACAGTCTAACCACCTCCACCAAATGCTTCTTTTCTTCTTCTTCCATCTTCTTGTGGGTTGAAACCCACCTTCATCCAACCACCTCCACCAAGATGCTCCTTCTTGCATCTTGCTTTCTCTTGTGGGATTGTACCCACTACCATCCAACCACCTCCTCCTAAAGCCTTGTAGGCTTTGTTCAATCACTATCCAACCTGTTGTTGGATTTTGTAGCTCCTCTTTTCTCATGGCTGCCAACTCTTTCTCTCTTGCATTGTCCTCGCTGCCATGTCAAGCAACTCCTCTATCTCTACTGCAACATCATCTTCTTCACTATTTATAGCCTTCAACGTGTCTTCAAAAATACCATCTCCTTGTGGAATGCTGTCCCAACTAGGCTCTCATCATCGTCTTTATCTTCTTCACCATGTGCTTCTAAGGCTTGTAGAAGCATCTCCTCCATCCCATCATCTTCAAACTACATCTCTGCTCCAACCTTATACTCCTCTTATCCACTCAACGCTCTTTGCAAATCATCATGTGGTTTCACTTGCAAATTCTTCTCCTCCATCTTCATGTCTTCCAAAAGACACACTTTAGCTGCAACATCGTCCCCTACCATACATTCTTGGGCTGATAATAAACTTTGTTGTACCACCTCATCTGTCTTCTTCCATTCTCAAACTCTTTACATCAACTGTAGGCTAACTGCAATCTTCTTTCTTCACCTCATCCATGCCATGTGCAAAAAATCTCTCTCCTTGTTCATATGAGAACAATTTGTACCTTGACTCATAAGAGTTTCTTCACCAATACCTATGTGGGTTGCTCCCACATGTGCAAAATTACTTGCATCCTTCAATCTTCTTGGTAGAAACATGTCCACCATCTCTATCTTTTTGTTTTCTTCTATACCACATGAGTGACTTTCTTTATCTTTCCCATCTCTTCCGCTTGCCCTTGTGAGAGTCTTCTCTCTCACCTCTAGCTGTTGCAAATGAACTCCCTTTTGTATGTCCTCTTGAGAACGTTCTTGTACCATCAATTTTCCACTCTCTTGTCTTCATGATGATTTGAAGACAATCCTCCTCTTCTGCCACATCCTTACTCTCAATCAACTTTTCAACTGCTGTTGCAACCTTACCTTCTTGTTCTACCTCTTCACTTTGCTTCTCATACATATGAGCATGCTGGACTGAACCACACTTTTTCCTTTTTTCTACATTCTTTACCTTTGCTGGACCTGCACATTGAACAAACACATTAAGGGAATCAAGAGTTCCCACAAACACTTTTTCCAGCTCTTCATCACACCTCATAGACATGTTGTCCAACTCTTCTCCATTGCCTACATTCTTCTCACAACTTGTGCTCACATGATGGACTCCAAAGGCCCATTCTCAACAACCTCCATGGCTGTTCTTTCCTCATTCTTCTTTTTGTTTTCTTCCTCTTCATATGCATGGTCTTCAACCACACTCAACTCATGTGCACTAATATGCACTTTAGCTACCTCCATTGTTTCCTTCATGGAAACCTGAAACTCTTCTTTGCTGTCCTCAGCCCTTCTTCCCTACAAAAGAGAAATATGAAATTCTTATCTTTATCTTTCAATGAAAACTCAGCCTCTTCCCACTTATGGGATTCCACAAACTCTTTCCCATCATCAAATAATGGGTCTCCTCCTTCCGGTTCACAATCTATCACCTCTACATCCTCATTCATGAAGATCTCTTCTTCTATGGGCTGCTCACAAACCTCTTTCTTTTTTGTTCTGAAAATCAGATTTGGGATCCTCACATAGAAACCTCTCTTGTTGTCTTTCAAGACAACTTTCTCCTCCTCACTCATATCCTTCTCCTTGCTATTTCTTGGAATATCTTTGAGCTGCTCACATGGAAAATTCTCTCGTCTCATGAGCTCCCAAAGTATATTCTCCTCTGTTTTCTTCTTTTGCATGTTTTAAGAGCGTAGATAGCTCTACTTTAATTAACTTAAAGGATATATCAGCTTCCTTTTGTTCCTCTTCCTCTGCATCATTGTGCTCTTCAACACACACCCATCTCTTCTCATTCATGAGAGTCATAAGAGACTCTTCTACACATTCTGCTGCTCTACCATTCATGAGTTCAAATATCTCTCCATTTCTCCTTATGAGTTCTCCAAGTAACCCACTTTCAGCATTCACAAGCTCTTTATCATGTTCCTCTTTCTCTTCACTTCTTGTGAGCTCAAATAGCTCATCTCTTCCTTCACTTCTCATGAGCCCTCTAAGTGACCCATCTTCTTCATTCTTATGCACTTTACAAAGTTCTTTCAACTCCTTCATTCTGTACCTGCATAACACAAAACATACTTAGAATAAAAAGTTTGAGGCAAGGTAGCCTCTTCAAGTACTCTCCTCAATGGCACTTCTTCCTTCTTTGTTGTGCTCTCTTTTTCTTCATTTTCTTTTCCATAATGTCTTCAAAGAGACACTCTTCTTCTCTGCTGCTACAGCAGAATCTTCTCACTACTTCATCTTCCAAAATGAAGATTTCTTCACTTCTCTTCAACCCCTCCTCTCTCATGTCTACAAAGAGACATGTTTCTCTTTCACTCTTCATTCTTTTGGCTCCCTCTAGAGCTTTTTCAAGTGCAACAACTTGCACTTTTTGTTCCACCTCTGGATTAACTACTCTCTCCATGACTGATTGCAAAATCAGGCCTTCTTCCTCATGGGCTGATAACACATTCAGCTCCTCTCTCTCTTTTCTATCCTCTACAATGAGGATTTTCTCTTCTCTCCTCTTGTGTCACTCTTTTCACTTCCTTCTTCATTACTCTTTGTCTCATCAAATGCTCTACTATATACTTTCTCCATTGCTCTGTCATGGGCTTGACTTATCTCTAGCCACTCTCTCTATTGCTGCAACTTGTGATATTAGGTCACCCTCTTCATCTTGTTCAACTCCACATTCTTCAGCTAGAACTCTGAGCTTCTCAAAATCTTTATCATCACATTTGTGATCTGCAGTGACCACTTTCTCTTTTCCTATTTTCACCTCACCATGAATGTGGTCTTCTCCCACATTAGCAATTCTGTTTGCAACCTCTATCAAAGGGTTGCAACACTTCTTCATCATTTCTCCTCTCTCTATCCTCTTTCAAGAGGATTTCCTTCTCTCTACTATTACATTTCAAGGCAATTTTCTTCCTTCCTCTCTCAAGCCTCAAGACATGAAGCTTCTTCAACCACTCTCCTTGCATTCTTGGGTGCAAAAATAGCCCCATCAACTTGGAAACCATATGTTCCCAAATTTTCACCTTCTTCTTTCCCTTCCTTTGTCTCCTCTCTTGGAGATCTCTCCAATAAACAGCTGCAACTCCATGTAGCCTCTTACATGCAACCACTACCCTTTTGGGGTCTTCAATATTCTCCTCCTCAAAAAGAACTTCTAACTCCACTATCCATCTCATGAGCTCATTTGGGCTCTCTTTACCACTAAACAAAACAACATTGCAAGTGGGCTTACCTCTTTCCTTCACCTTGACCTCTGTTGGTCTCTTTGCTTTGCTAGCTTGTCCTCTCTCCAAGACATCCAACTTTGCTTGTAGGGATAACATCTCCATCATCTCTTCTTCTTCACTTACTGCTGCAACATCTTCACTTTGTGCATCTTCCATCATGTCCAATCTTGCCTGAATTCCTTCAACATCTCAACCAAGTCTTCTACTTGTGGTGCTTCTTCCTTCTTGTGTGCCATATCTTCAACAAGCAGGCTTCTCTTTCACAACTTGCAATAAACTCAAACAAGAGCCTCTTTTATCTTCACACACTTGCAGGACTTCTCACACACCTGCAACAAAACTCACTTTGATTGCACCGTATCTCTTGACACCTTCTATCCAACACCTCTTCTCTATTGGAAGATGTCTTCTCTTGTTTTCTACCCACAAAAATGTGGAAAACAACTCTCAGCAAGATTCAAACCTGCTCTGATACCAATTGGTGCAAGCACAAAGGGGGTGTCCAATTAAGGACAACCTCTAATTCTGTGATGCAAGGGTTATTAATCTTCCATGGACACACATGAGCACTCCCACAACCTTGGCACAACTCAATAAACTATTCTCATTAATGAGACATTACACAATTGATGCACACACTCTTGAGCACACTCTACCACTCACACACATGCCTTTACAGACTTATTTCATTACAAACATGGAGAAAAAAACAGCTACAACACAGTCCAACCTGACTGGTGCACAATCATTTTCTGGTTTTTTTTGTCTGGAGAGTCTTTTTTTTATGTCTCTCCTATTTCCCTCTTTGAGATTCCTTTTCCCCTCATTTACTGATGCGTCCCAGGTCTCTTCATCTCCCCAAGGACCCAAGAAACGCTTCTCATATCAATGATTATCTCAAGAATCTGTTATTTTACCTCTGCTGATGATTGCAAGCATTTTGTCAGCAAAAGTCAGCATTTCTTCTGCAAAACGTCAACGTGTGACAGCAGTTCCGTGTTGCTTTAGGAAAACGCCAAAACTGAAAGTTCTAGAACATGATTTCTTGAAAACATTTCTTCTCAAGGATGCCTGTAGAACCACTTAAAAGGACAAAAAAATAAATAGCACTCTACTTTTGGTGATGCAAGATTACTTGTTCACCATGGATGCTCTTGCATCACTTTCACAACAAGATGAGCCTTGTACTTGTCCAAAGTACCATCAACTTTGCTTTTGATTGTGTACACCCATTTGTATCCAATGGGTAATTCCACCAACTCACCTGGCAGTAATTCCACCAACTCTAGATTAACAACCTTGTTTCTGGTCCTTTGAGCTAGTGCTTTGATTGAGGAATGTCATCCTCACAAGGCATTCCATCCTCCCACACAACTAATTGTGCTTTTGATTGAGGCGTTTCAGCCTGTAACACATCTTGTATGGTGGAGTCTTCCTCTACACGTGCATTTAAGTTAGCTGCAATAGAGTTCACAAGCCTATACATGCCATCTTGCCCAATGCCTAGGGAAACTACCTGTCTTGTGTAATATTAGAGACAATACACTTCTTCCTAAATAAATTTACAACAATGTTGGGATTTTCTTTTAGCCAACTAGTAGAAGAGATTTTATTTATGCTAGGAAAAAACCTAACATTCCTTACTATAATGTTTCAAGCATTATTCAACACTATGCGAATATCTCCTATCCCCTATGCTGCAAGTGAATCCCCATCGATTAATGCAACCGAATCAATTTTTTTATTTGTAATAAACTGTACCTATTAGTTCATACGACACAAAATGTTTAGATGCGCTGAAGTCAATGAAATAACAACTAGTAGCATTGTCGTTTGAGCATGATGCCACAAGAGCATAATCATCCTCAAAATCCTATTCATCTTCAACTACTTTGCCACATTCATGATCCTGTGGCCTTCTACATTGTGGGAAAGATCATATTTTCATTTTTGACAATCCTTTCTCCCATTCCCAACCTTATGACTAGTAACTTTTCACCGGAATTTGGAAGTAGATCTTTCGGGATTACGTTTCCACTTACCCTTCGATTGAGCAACAAATGTACTCTCTGTTTGTCTAGAACTAGACTCACTAGTCTATGTCTGCCCCATTTTTTTTAGTAAGTAGGAACTAACCTGATCAAATTTTAGTGTCGGCTTTCTGCCATCATGTGTAAAGGCTCCACAAATGTTTCATAGGAGAGCAGTAAACTATTTAAAACAAGAGCAACCAGGTTGTCATCATCCACCTTTTGTTGATGGCAGCGAGTTGGTCTTGACAGATTCATTTGAAGAAAATATTCTGACAGGGACCCACATTCATTCATCTTTGTAGAAAATAACAGATTCTTTAGGTACATGACTGTCTTTTCTCCAAAATCTGATGCTTGTGTCGATGACTAGTCCAAAGAACACTCGCCACGGTGGCAGTCCAAAGGCATAGTTACGAGGTTCGGCCGGATCTGTATGAAATCCGGTTCGAACCGTATTTTTTGAAGCAACCGAATAAATTCGGTTCGGTTCGGGCCTGTTTTTTTCAGGGGAAAAAAATATCCTTTTTGGCATATATTTTTTTTTGGTGAAAAAATATATGGAAATTTTTTTGCCATTTTTGGAAAGGGTCCGGGAAGATGTAGCAGCAAAAACTTGCATGTGCCATAACTTTCATTCTGTGGCTCCGTTTTAGGTGTCGTCTTCTCTAAAAGTATATATTTTCTCGAGCTCTACGCATTGATGGCAATATTTTTCTTATTTTCATAAAATCTATTTTTGTACCTTTTTGGACCAAGCAACTTCTTGCAATCTTTTGAAAGAATCATTATGATAATGATGATTATGGTAGATGGATGCTTTTTTGTATGATTTGTCTATATATAATGATATAAGTATACAATAATATAAATTTATAATAATATATGTATATATATTCCGAACCGTATTTTTTCGGATTTTTTCGAGAACTCCGAATTTTCGGATTTTTTTGCCCTTCTGAATTTAATCGGATTTCCGAACCTGGTAACTATGCAGTCCAGGCCTTACAAATTAAATTATTTGAAACAAACAATTTCAGCAATTAAGAGCCTCTATGACACTTGTCATACCAAAAGAAAATTTGTTGTAGGTCTTGATTCCTTGTCGAAAATATTTTTATCACAATCATGATACTCCACAATTGTTCGAATCTCACGGCTAGACAATATAATTTTGACCAATCAGTTTCTTGCACTTCAAATGAGAACTAAATTTTGAATATTGGCCATTATTTATGATCTCTAACCTATAAATCAATGTAAAATATTGACTATTGACGATAACTCAAAAACACATGCAATATTAAATAAATATACATGTAGTCTAAAGTTTACGAAAAAATCCTGTGAATGCCGTGGAAAATTGCTAGTAAAACTCACAAAGCTGGAAATCATTCTAGTCCTACCATGCTTTAACTATCTAAAAAATCCGTGCCTCGACTTTTGACTTCTATCTCTGCTTCACACCCGTTTTAGGTGTCGTCTTCTCTAAAAGTATATATTTTCTCGAGCTCTACGCATTGATGGCAATATTTTTCTTATTTTCATAAAATCTATTTTTGTACCTTTTTGGACCAAGCAACTTCTTGCAATCTTTGAAAGAATCATTATGATAATGATGATTATGGTAGATGGATGCTTTTTTGTATGATTTGTCTATATATAATGATATAAGTATACAATAATATAAATTTATAATAATATATGTATATATATTCCGAACCGTATTTTTCGGATTTTTTCAGAACTCCGAATTTTCGGATTTTTTTGCCCTTCCGAATTTAATCGGATTTCCGAACTCAGTAACTATGCATCCAGTGGCCTTACAAATTAAATTATTTGAAACAAACAATTTCAGCACTTAAGAGCCTGCTATGACACTTGTCATACCCAAAAAATTTTGTCAGGGGTCTTGATTCCTTGTTGAAAATATTTTTATCACAATCATGATACTCCACAATTGTTCGAATCTCACGGCTAGACAATATAATTTTGACCAATCGAGTTTCTTGCACTTCCAGTGAGAACTAAATTTTGAATATTGGCCATTATTTACTCGTTACCGGAAACGCGGGCAGGGTCTACGTTTCGGCGTAAACGTTTGAAAACGCGTTTCGAGAGGAATGTGTGCGAAACGCCTTCCGCGTTTCCGGCGCCTGGCAAAAAAAAAAAAATACAGTTTTAAAAAACGAAAATACAGTTTAAAAAAACGAAAATACGGTTCATAAAAGGTAAAAATACTTTGCATTAAATGCCTTGAAACCCTAACGCGGCTGTAGCTTGCTAAACACACTTCCAAAAAGTTATATAATGACCTCTTGGGTCCATTCTAAATCACACTCTCATTTTTCTCTTGCTGAATACAGTTTGCATTGTGAAGAGCAAAGAGACATCAAGGAGCAGCTTGAAGGAGGAGTTTAGCATTGTTAAGAGCAAAGAGACATCAAGGAGCAGCTTCAAGGAGGAATTTCGAATCAGATTTGGAAGGTGGGATTGACTTCAAGGAGGAAAAACCAGGTATTTTTCAAGTTTTTTTTTTATTTTGACTAAAGAAAATGTTAATGTGATCAATGATCACGAATGATGTGTGCATTATGCACACATCATTCGTGATCATTGATCATGATGTCAATATGTATATTTAATTTAGTAATTTTAAAACTCTATGCTTAAAAAAATAAAAAAATGTAACATTTTCTTTGCGTGTTAAAATAAAAAACATATATTCTTTTTTTAAATTATAAATATCATCCAAACTCTGTGTATGCTCTCACCTCGCACCTATACGGTGACCTTGGTGATCAAAAGCAGAATAGGATGTGTAGGGTTTTTAAATTTAATTCTTTTTGTTTTTTAAAAAAGTTTATTTTGTTTTTTTAAATTAAAAAATCCGAACTCTGTGTATGCTCTCACCTCGCGCCTGAACGGTGACCTTGGTGATCAAAAGCAGAATAGGATGTGTAGGGATTTTTAATTTAATTCTTTTTTGTTTTTTAAAAAAAGTTTATTTTGTTTTTTTTAAATTAAAAAATCCGAACTCTGTGTATGCTCTCACCTCGCGCCTGAACGGTGACCTTGGTGATCAAAAGCAGAATAGGATGTGCAGGGATTTTTAATTTAATTCTTTTTTGTTTTTTAAAAAAGTTTATTTTGTTTTTTTAAATTAAAAAATCCGAACTCTGTGTATGCTCTCACCTCGCGCCTAAACGGTGAACTTGGTGATCAAAAGCAGAATAGGATATGTAGGGTGTGGTTCTATTTAATAATTTATTGTTATCTAAGTTTATGTTTTTATTTTTCAATGAAGGTTTGATTCAATGGCATCTAGTTCAGCTTCAGTGGGAGGGCATGGGGAAGGGGAAGAAAGCCAAAGTGGGGGTGTAGATCCTAGAGCTCCTCTTTGGAGACATGTGCAAATTGTGGAGAACCTTGTTGGCGGTGGCTCTCGGGTTTGGGTATGCCATCATTGCAATATACAATACAAATCCTCTTATACCCGACTCAAAGCTCATTTAATGGGGAAATCAGGAACGGGGATTAGAAAATGTAACAAGGTTGAACATAAACATATATTGGCATATATGAAAGAGAGAAGAGGGACGCTGATATGCAAGCTTGAGAGCTAGATTTAAAACAGCTCCTTTGCAAAATAGGGGTTCACAAAAACCACCCACCCATCAAGCCATCCTTTTATCCAAGTTGCGGTTGAAACTCCAACGAGAGGAGAGACTTTGTCACGAAGAGAATTTCAGAAAGGCCCATTAGAGCAGGCATTTGCAAATGAGAAAAGGGATGTTGCTGATGAGTTGGTTGCTCGATGCATTTATGCATGTGGGCTGCCCTTCAATGTGTTGCGCTCACCTTATTGGCAACAAATGGTGAGAGGTATTAATGATGCACCAAAAGGGTATAAAAGCCCTAGTTATGAGAAGGTCAGAACCACATTGTTGGCGAAAGAAGTGGCCCATGTACATACTTCTTTGCAGCCAATTAGGGACTCATGGAAGGACTCAGGGGTATCTATCATTTCAGATGGATGGAAAGATGCCCGAAATAGACCCCTAATCAACATTGTTGCAGTGTGCCCTAAAGGGGCAATGTTCTTAAGGGCTGTTGATTGTGAGGGTGAAGTGAAAGATGCTCAATTTATTGCTAATATTTTGATTGAGGCTATTGAGTCAGTGGGCCCTGCAAACGTTGTCCAAGTCATCACGGACAATGCCAAAAATTGTAGAGCAGCAGGGCTGATTGTTGAGGGGAGATATGAGCACATTTTTTGGACACCTTGTGCAGTACACTCCTTGAATTTGATGCTGCAGAAGATTGGAAAAATACCATGGATTGAGGAAGTTTATACAGAGGCAAATGAGATCCAAATGTTTATCACAAATCATCATATGTCCCAGGCTATCTTTAGGAGGTTCTCGACATTGGAGTTGCTGAAGGTAACCAAACAATTTCCTAGTTTCTAATTTTTATTTGCTAACTTTTTATGAAATATCAAATCATCAATTGAATTCCTTTTAATTTTTTTTTTTTTTTAATTAACTTGCTTTAATTTATTTTAATAGGTTGCTGAAACAAGATTTGCCTCTCACACGCTCGTCTTGAGACGACTTGTGAAGGTAAAGCAAGCCTTAAGGCTTATGGTGATTGATGATGTTTGGTGCAGTGTGGAAAGAATCAAACACGAAAAGAGCCATCAAAATAAAATCATGATACTTGATGATATTTGGTGGGCAAAGGTTGCATACTTGCTTAGTTTTACTGTGAGCCTATTTTATCTATGATTAGATATGCGGAGACACGGATAATGCTTAGCTTAGGGAGATCTATGATGGCATTGACTCTATGCTTAAAAAAATTAGAGACATCATACAACAAAAGAGAGCAGATCACGAAGAAAAATTCTACAGTGAAGTTAAGAACGTGATCATGAGAAGGTGGAATAAAATGACCACCCCATTGCATCTCCTAGCCTATGCCCTGAATCCCAAATTTTATAGCAGTGAAATACTTGCACTACCTGGTAGGCAAAAACCATATGATGACCATGAAGTTGCAAGTGGAGCTAAGGCAGCATTCCGGAGGCTTTTTCCTGATCCAGATGTAACTAGTACAGTCCGCTGTGAAATGACGCTCTTTGTCTCTTCATCTAATAGTAGCATGGGTGAAATAGATGCAACACTTGACAGGTACAAGATGACCCCATGCATGTGGTGGTGTGCACATGGCCATGATGCCAAGTGGCTGCGACCTGTTGCCATTAAAATCCTTTCACAGGTATCAAATATTAAAATGAAATCAAAAGTTTGTTTATTAATTAAAAATGTATGTTCGTACTTAGTAAATTAATACTATAGTATTACTAATTGAAAATTTCTAACTTCTTTTTTGTAACAGGTGGCTAGCAATTCCTCAGCAGAACGGAATTGGAGTACATATTCCTTCATCCACTCAGCCAAACGGAACAAGTTAGCATCCAAGAAGGCCGAGGATTTAGTGTATGTGCATTCCAATTTGCGCATTCTATCACACAAGAGTGAAGCCTATGTTAGAGGTCCCAACAAACTTTGGGATATTGATCCTGAGACTAGCGACTTTGATGCTTCTGCTGCAACTCTTAGCCAACTTTCACTGCTTGGTATTGATGAAGAAGAATCGGGATCTTTTGCAGAAGGGAGGGAGAGTGGAGCTAGTGGGAGTGGAAATGTCGGTGCTAGTGGTGTTCATGGAGATGATTATGACTATGAGGAAATCTAGATGATATATTCTAGAATCTAGATTATTATTATGTATATGTGAATCATTGAAATTGTAACCATGTTGGATGATGACTCTTTAGAACTTAGAAGTTCAAATTTCAATGAATTCAAAATATTTTGAGTGCTTTATCAATTATCTCTTATGGTCTACAATTATAAAATGAGTACTATGCATATATATATATATATATATATATTTTTAATAATATATTGTACGGACGTTTCCGTCCGACGCGTTTCGTATCCAAGGTTTTTTGAAAATTGCCGTTTCCGCGTTTCGCACTGCCGTTTCCGCTTTCCGTTCCGTTTCCGTTTCGGCAACATAGATTATTTATGATCTCTAACCTATAAATCAATGTAAAATATTGACTATTGACGATAACTCAAAAACACATGCAATATTAAATAAATATCTGTGTAGTCTAAAGTTTACTGAAAAATCCCTGTGAATGCCGTGGAAAATTGCTAGTAAAACTCACAAAACTGGAAATCATTCTAGTCCTACCATGCTTTAACTATCTAAAAAATCCGTGCCTCGACTTTTGACTGCTATCTGCAGTTCACACCTTTATTTCCTTCGATGTCTTCCTTCTTCTGCGCGAGTGTTCTTGCACTTCCGTAACTGTAAAAATCAAATATTGGTCCACAATATTGTCTTTGAACTCGCAAAGTTGCTATAGTATTTGATACCCATGCCATAGCACGATCTGGGTTGCATCCTCATAAATGTCTTCACGTCCCCTAATCACAAATCTACCCTTCTTGTGTCTGTAAATCTGCATTTAACAGGTCTGAAAAACATTCTTTTTGTTTGCCATTCTCCTGATTTGGAATGGTCAGGACACATTTTTCTCTTTTTCTCTTGGTTCGTTTATGTTTGCAACAATGTTTCTCCTTCTGGCTCTACTTTCCCTCTGCTAACTTGTCTTGTGGTCACATTATCTTCTACTTGTGACTAAATGTCGCTTTCTGCCTCCCTCAAACTACAAATCACATTTATGCCCTAATAATAAACAAAAAGTCATGAAACTGACTGAATAAGTTGTGATTTTCTTGTCTGGTCTTTCACAGACTCATGCGTGCCATAGCAAAACTGGTTTGTCTTTGCTTCTTTGCTGTTCGTACCCTTGTCCTAGGGCTTCCTCGAATTGTTATGAACTTCTTCATCTATATTCGCAGTTCGTACCCTTTTCCTAGGTCTTCTCCAAACTTTGCTCCGTCCATACCTGACCAGGGCTTCTCAAATGCCTACAACTTGCTGTTTGTACCCTTCTCCTAGGGCTTCCTCGAACAATTGGCTTTGATACCAATGTTAGTAAGAGAGAATGAAAAGAAAAAGAAGGTATATGACACACTAACATTTCATGTGTGTTCATCTTTTATTAAGCTTAAAACAAGCTACATTTCAGGTGAGGTAGTTATATGTGTATAACTAAAGTACATTAACCAATATTGAATTTGTTAATGTTTAATATCTTTAATATGCCTCTCTGGCGTTCTTGATATCGGTCTTCTATTTGTGATGGTGGTCTTGATGGGTCTAGTAATTTCCTCTGGGGCTAGCTTTTTTTGTTTCCATCTATCATAGCTAATTTGAATTCTGTATTGAAGAGTTTAAATGTTTGAATTTTTCAATCTCTTTCTTCTGCTCTGATTATGAAAAGGTGTTTGTCCCCATGTGCACAATTTATTTGTTTCCCTTTCATCCCTATGGGTGGGAATTTTAATCTTCAGCTCTACGACATGGTTCTGCAATGACTCTTTAAGAAAATGGTCCTTGTCTTTGGGCTTTTGGGGGAATTTATGTGTGAGCAATTTTAAGGGAATCTAGTCTCTTGGGATGATATGGTGTGGCCCCAGGTGTGTGGATCCTGATGTTTGGCATAATTATGCTTTTGAGAATCTGTATCTCAATCTACCGAAACCCCTTTTTGGAGCTGTTCTCCTCCCCATCTCTGCCCTGTTGTCCCTCAAGAGTTTGGTTCAACATTATTAATTTTGTTGTGAAAAAATAAAATAGCTCTAAAGCTGAAATCCTGATTAGCTGTGAGGTCCTGAAAGACATTGTTTTCTTTACTCATCTCTCCAGCGCTTTCTTACTTGTCTCTCCAGATCTTTGGAAGTATTTCAATGGATTCCTCTCTGGAGTATGATGGGAAATATTCCAGAGAAGGGGTAAGCCTGAGGCTATCTCAGGGAAGGGAGGTTGGTGAAAGAACTATCTAAGGGTAGAATAAAAAGCTGATCAACTAAAGCGGCTGCTAGATGATGTTGTCCTTATTGATGATAGTACCAGAGTTTTTTCTGGCTAATGTTACCTAGGGTTAGGGATCGTAGCCCTGCAAGAAAAAATTATGTGAAAATTTAGCTACCGATAACCTAGACTCATTGGGGCCTCATATAAAAAGGCATATTATCACGTAGAGAAAAGAACAGCTGGAGCATATTCAACCTGGCCAAAAAGCATAGTCTAGTCTCTTTCAATAACATTCAAAGCTGGTAATAAGGCTTTACCAAGCCCAAATATCATTGATTGTGAGTAGCTAAAATGCCCATATATAGGAACGCTAGGCGTGATCTGTTAGAATTTGCGGAGAGAGAGAATAAACCGAATAAATGTGTAAAGAATGATTGAAGAGAAAACCGGAATACACACTGCAAAATGGGTTGTGTCCGTCGGGTATTTATTATGCAAAGACGGTTACAAAATTAGTTAGTAGTTCTGACCGCATAACCATACAAAACAATTATAAAAGGGGAAGTCTTATTCATTTATTCCTACACCCCCTCTTAAGACTTACCCTACATAACTCAAAAACAAACAATCTAACAAAACAGAACTACGCAATCTTCAAACACTTTCACTTTGAAAGCAATGCTATGATAAGGTAGGGCTCCATCAAGTTGCTTCGTGACCTTCGTAAAGGTGTAGCTCCCGAGTTGAATTCCCGAGTTCTCGGATTCCACCTCCCGAACTCCCGAATCACAGATCTCCCGAATTATTGGACAACCATCCATACTTGAGCCATCCACAAGCTCCATCAAGTTGTCTCATGACCCTTGTGAGGGTATAATTCCCAAGATCCACAGTCTCCCAAACTATCTGAGCAACCATCCATACCGAGCTTCATCTACCCTATATCCTTTCTTGCCTTCAAAGTTTAGAGCATCTTTATAGCACGTATTCATCACTGTCCTCACTACCTTCTGCATCTGGTGGGTCTTCAACCATGGCTATATTGGTTGTATTTGATATGACTTTACCCTTGAGCACATCATTGGCTCGAACACGACAATCCCATGCTGTGTGACCTCTTTTCTTACAATAATGACATTCAATCTCCGACTTATCTGATCTTCTATGATATTTTCTGGTTCTAGAATAGAATGCACTTTCTTGCTGGGAATGACCTTCTGCATCCTCTGTAGTTCGTTTTTCCTCAGCTAGAAGAGCTGCTATCATATCATCCAGAGATTGAGATTGAATTTGACTGAGGGTAAAAACTACATTGCTATATTTTGAAGACAGACTATTTAATAGGATAGCTTTGGCATCTTCGTCCTCAATTGCAGCTTTCACTTCTGCTAGTTGTCTGATCAAGGACCTTAGATTATTGATGTGGCTTGACATAGAGACTCCGTCATCCATTTTGAACCTATATAACTGAAGTTTCAGGGAAAATTTGGCATTGACTGCTTTCGCTCCAAATAATTTATTTAGAGTATCCCAAATTTCCTTCGATGATTTGTCTAGGTCTACATGATGAAGTTCAGAGTCAGAGAGAGCAAGGCCAATAATAGCTTTCGCTCTATCATCTCTGCTTTGCCATTCTAACAATTTCGATGCATCGGTAGGTGTTGTCTCTTTCCCGTTTACAATGCCCCACAAATTTTTATTCATAAGTTGCATTTGTATTTTCACTCTCCATGTATGAAAATTTAGACTAGAATATTTTTCTATGGGCATTTCCATTTTAATAAAATAGAATAAATACAACTGCGTATTTTGGCAATGAATAAATAAAATAAAATAAAATACCAAATAGTTGCAGCCTCCGTGCTCTAGCGCAGGTAGTCTTTTTGCTTCTGCGTCTTTCCAACCTTATGTTTGTGCCCAAGCAATTCATGACTTGTAATAATGCACCATATTAGCGCAAATCGCAATTGTAAAAATGTCTAAAATCACGATTTTTCGTGGCTATTAAAATCTGACTATTTGTGCTTGAAAATGCTGTTATTTTCCTGAAAAACGTGCCATTCGCGACTGTATTTTCGTGCTCGAAAATATTGTTAATTTCCTGAAAAATGTGCCATTCGCGACTGTATTTTCGTGACTTTTTTTTTTTTTTAATTTTTGAGAAAAACGCGAGTGTATTCTTCTGATTCGCGACTGTACAACGTGATTTTTCGTGCCCTAATGGCGTGCCCTTGATTTCCGACTGCAGCGTGCCCTAATGGGACTCATGAAAATATCTTTCTTCCTCCCTCTCTTTGCTTGCCCCACGCTCTGATACCACTGTTAGAATTTGCGGAGAGAGAGAATAAACTGAATAAATGTGTAAAGAATGATTGAAGAGAAAACTGGAATACACACTGTACAAATGGGTTGTGTGTCCAGGTATTTATTATGCAAAGACAGTTACAAAATTAGTTAGCGGTTACAACCGCATAACCATACAAAACAATTATAAAAGGGGAAGTCTTATTCATTTATTTCTACAGGCAGTAGAAAGATGCTTTTGACACCCCAATGTAGACTCCTCAATTTCTCTAAAGCCCTCCAATTGCATGACAATGTGGGAGTCTAAGCAACAGTATAGTCTCTTTTCTATCCAACACATGCTTTCATACGATTTAGACACTCATATAATACAGATAATAGTGCCAATGCAGAAATCACAAAGATGCAGATGCTGGGCATCAATTTCCCATAAGAATTTAGTTCTTCCTCTTATTCCTTTAAATGAAGAAAAAATAATTATAGAAAAGTGCGTCATTTAACACATTTCAAGATGCATTAGAACAAACCCTCAATACTTCATTCTCTCGTTGCCTTTCACAGCTTCACCATGATGAACAAAGCGAGCTAAGTGGAAGCTACTGCCATAGTAACGATGGACATCTTTAGACTTTAACCATCAGGAGAAAATTCCATTTTCACAATAGCACAATAGAATTGAAGGACATGTAGCAGACCAAATGTCAATCTCCCTCCATTTATGATGCTCATCTCATTGATACCACTTAATTCTGAGAGGAAGATGTAGATTGCAGAATCGAACATTTCATCTCACCCTCAATTCCCACACATTTGCTAGTGCAGACGGGACCCTACAGGGCTAGCATCACTAGACTTACTCTTTCAAGCATCCATTAATTTCCTTGTATAGCCTGAAGTTTGGCATGAAATGAATAACCATATTGAGACACTTTTACATAACTGAATTTTCACTCACTTTCTTAACAGGAGCAAAAAGTAGAAACGATGCAGCCTTTCACAAAATGAAGAAATGGTCCAGTCCATAATAAAGTTCACGTAGATACATCATTTTTTTCTCACTGCACTTTTATGAATGCATGTGCAAAATTATTTGAGTGCAGAATCTTCCACATCTTCTTCCTAGCTCTCTCTTCCACGTTATTAATGCAGAGTAAACATTATGCAAGGTATAAAGGAAATGCTGTCACCATTTCTTATCAACAACTCTATTGCAAACAGCCTTCCTACCAATGCTTCCATGTCTTTTTTCATAGATTCATGTAGAAGGCCCAGGAAAATTTAAACAATTCTTCACATTATCTTTAAATATAGGAGTTTTACAATAGTAAAAAGGTATGCCATCGTTTGTGGAAAATCAACCTTGTATTGCTCAACCTATAAGTACAATTTCTCACAGTCTACTTCTCTCTCTCTCTCTCTCTCTCTCTCTCTCTCTCTCTCTCTCTCTAGTTTATACAACATAATCACAAGATAGACCTTTACAAGAACTTACTAAAGCCCTTACCAAAAGCTTTAGTCTATGATAATGGTATTCACCAGCCCTGCCTCCATCTCCCCTCCTTCAAAATCGGAAACATCAAAAACTGTGGAGGATGGCTGAGGAATCAAGAGGTCTTTCACAATTACTTCCATACAGCTTTACAAATGATCAAGTCTCCTTATATTTTCCTTCACCTGGAAGAGAATTGTGCCATGATTGATCTTTCAGTTTCTGTCAGATGCCAAAATATTCCAGTTTACTTGATAGGAGGTCCCTGCCACAACTACCATGGTGGTAGAGGAGAGGTAATGCACCACATCATAACCATTCCTTCTCCTGTAGGTTGTGCTAGGATCTTTTGTCACTTGGCTTATCAGCTGCTAAGCTGTCACCACATTATTTGCATCAATTTCTCTGCCAACTTTCACCCAATCCAATAACATTCCTCTCACCGCATCATGCTGAATTAGTCTATACAAGGTTGTACGTAATTCATTCATGAGATTCTCTGCATTAGGCTCTTTTTCCTCACTTTTTGTTTTCCCATCTCCTGTCAGCTTCTCTACCTTGACTGGAATTGCAGGGGAGGGATCCCCACGTTGTATGAGGGCACAGAAGTCAATAATTCAAAGAGCATTAGAGAGAACAGAGGATTACATAAACTAGGAAAGCACCTCCTCCATTTCATCTTGGCCAAATTCCTCAATTTCCATTCACAGCTGAATATGGATTATACATGTCGAGTGATATCATTTTCTATTTGAGTATTCTTCTATATATACCACAAGGCAATGGATGAATCACCTGATCAGCAGGGACTAGGAGTCAAGAATTGACTAGAATATATGGTTTCAAATTCTTAAAGAAAACTGAGCGAGGAGAAATTTCAAATTGTAGAGGAAAGAATATTATGAACCTTTCATTTTGTACGAATGAACATGAACACTTTACCTTCATAATTTCAAACATAAGCAAGGAAAAAACAAGAGAAAAAATACTTGAAATATGGTCCACGAAATTTGAAGGTCAAGACACAGTCACCACCTTCCCCAATCGCCTCAGAGTTACTGACAGTGAATGGTGAGAGAGATGTGGAAAAGAGAAAATCAGGGTTAAATTATGGTGAGCAACTCATGTCACATCCACCATCCACACACTCCAATAATAATGACAAGCTTGCAGGGATTTAATGTCTTGGAGAGAATAATCACTAGAAAGCCCTGCCCATCATACTAAAGGAGTAACGCTTCATAATTTTCAACATGAGCAAGAAAAAACAAGAGAAAAAAAAACTGGACTAGTGTCCATGAAATATGAAATTCAAGACAGCCACCACCCTCCTCGATCAATGATCAACTAAAGCGACTTTCAACTAATGATCAACTAAAGCCACCACAAGATTCTTCCACCCCTTATCATAACCATCTGAGTTCCTTTTACATGGCTCCTGTCTGATATTAGTATGTACTCACATCTATGGTGCAAATGAGAAATGGTTGCCCTTTCCTTTTCTGAAATCCCCATCTCCCTTAACTGGGCTTAGGTACCCTTTAACAGCCTCATCAATATTCAGCTTAACAGACTATCAGGGAGGGGGAGACCATTTAGTCTTTACACTTTTTCAACCTATCCAGTTAGAGCCCATTATTAGTATGTTTACTCACAGCTATGGTGTAAACGGGAAATGGTTTCCCTTCCCTATTTTTGAAAACCTCACATCACTTGGCAGGGCTTGGGTGCTATTTTGCAGCCTTGTCAAAATTCAGCTTCACACACTCTCGAGAAGGGGAGATATTTTAGTCTTAGACTTTTTCAACTTATTCGGTCTGAGCCCATTGTCAGACAGGATCAGAGTTAATGCCGAGGAGGCCATGGAAAATTGGACAAAGGCCCTTGTAGATGGGATGAAGAATTCCAATCTTCTCAAATGGGCTGCCGACAATCATTTCCATGCTTAATTAGCAATGAGGTTGGGTCAAGGATCATCTAGGGATTGTGTTTTGCAAGCAATTGAGATAGGGTCTGCTCCAAGACTCAATTTGATGGAGGTGGCACTTATCATTGGTGTCCTGACTGTGTTATTCAATGCTAGAAATACACTTGTCATACATGAAGACACCAACAGTTTGAGTTTGGAGTGATTTCTATGATAGAAGAGGCATGGAAACTATAAAAGGCTGAAGCAACTGAAAACATAATTCAAGGGAAGAAGCTGGATGCTATCTATGGCAGGCTGAAAATTGATCCCAAGGCCTATGAATTTCAGGAGGATGGGGAACTGATTGTAACAGAGGCCTTGAACACTTAATCATGATTTTAAGCTTTCCCTACGTTTTCAACATTTTCAACGTTTTCCTCATTTTCAACATTTTAAAACATTTTTGACCCTGCTGGAATTGGAGGAATCTAAGCTTGAAAATAGCCCCATTGAAGTCCAATTTGGAGGAAGGGGATCTACCTGCTTAGTCCATAGCTTTTTGGGTGGCCGCTGCTTCATGGCAGCATTTTGGCAGGGTGCCACAGATTTTCTTATGTTGTCGCTTTCAGTGCATCCTTTGTTTTAGCAGCTTGAGTTGGTAGTTGATGATTGTGGTGTCTTGCGGATAGTAGGATGGATGGAAAACAGTTTCGGGCAAGAAGGCTAACAACCACATATTGGCCCAGTTGATCGACGTAGTTGATGATTGTGGTGTCTTGGATAGTAGGATGGATGGAAGTCAGTTTTGGGCAGGAAGGCTAACAACCACATATTGGCCCAGTTGATTGACATAGTTGATGATTGTGTTGTCTTGCGGATAGTAGGATGGAGGGAAGGCAGTTTCGGGCAGGAAGGCTAACAACCACATATTGGCCCAGTTGATCGACATCTTGAAGGCTTAGAAGCATAGAATTTTGGTGCAGAGGAAAGCAGTTGAAGCACAACGTGAAGACTCTACCTGCATTAGCATACTGCCCTCTTTGAGCGATTTGTATTGCATTGCGTTGTTACCAATATATTGCTGCTCCTAGTGCTTAGGAGTCTTCATTAGCTCCTAGTTTATATATAATCCCTCTTTTATTGAGGAACTAAACCTATTATGGCAGTCAACTGCATAATTTGATGAGAAATTAGTCTTTTTATAGGTATGGTATCTACAGTAAGAGTTTTCATGTAATTATATTGGTCAAGAAGAATGAAAAGCAAGACTTGTTGAATGTTGAATTTTTGTTTTTCCTGCGAATCTTCCATTCAATTCCTGGTTTAATGGAAGATTAGATGGATTTTGTACATGGATTTTTATGGTTCTTGGTCAAATAGTTGTTTCATGCTTTATATGCAGGGCTGAAGGTTCCTTTTTTAATTTGCCTTATAAAATAATTAAATTAAATTTAAAGACAATACATAAATAAATATTAAGTAACATTATATAAATTTATATACTTACTACTTTATAAGAGAACAAACAAAATGAGATAAAATTCAATAATACATATCT
Organism: Taxus wallichiana var. yunnanensis; assembly: GCA_018340775.1. Classification (NCBI taxonomy): domain Eukaryota; kingdom Viridiplantae; phylum Streptophyta; class Pinopsida; order Cupressales; family Taxaceae; genus Taxus; species Taxus wallichiana. The sequence goes on from CM031235.1 coordinate 809,880,744, forward strand.
CAAAAAAATTAAACTTAATAAAAAAATCTTGAAACGCTAAATTTCAAACTCCTAGATTTGGTTTTGGTTTCATTTTCTTATTTTACTTCATCTATGCCAAAAACTGTAAAATAATCATAAATCGACAAGCATGAATGTGAAACCGATTAGAGAAATTTTATAACAAGTGGATGGAAATGGGAGGTACTTGTAGCAGTGGAGGGGAATGAGGACCTCGAGCTTAACAGCGAGTATTATTTTGCAGCCTCTTGCTGTGGGAGAAATGCTATGCTATGTTGCACAATCTGAAAAAGCCAATTGAATGTATAATCACTGAATAACCAAGGCAATGCAGTAAAAGTTTTACGTTGAAACCTTATGTCTTCTCCGGTTGAGTTGAATCACTGCATCTTATATGTTCTGTGTTCTTGTTGGCGTTTAAGGTTAGTAATTAACGTTTTCTCCACAGGAGATACATTCAATGGGAAGGAAACTGAATGAGAGATGTCCAGAGTCTTCGACGGGCATATTCAGGCACAGGAGACATCCCTGAGACAAGTCTCAGGTGTCAGAGATGTATCTTGCTGCTTCGGTAGAATTTAAGCACATCTTTTGGACCAATATCTTCTACCCCACTGGGCCTAACATGCATCTTATCTACTTGATTAATGTCCTATAAGAGTCGTCTGTCCACTAGTGAAGTTATTGTAATGTAAGTCCCTAATTATGCTAATCAGGCCTTTTTATGTCTTTGCCAATTGGAGGGAGCGCTCTTAAAAATGGTTTAATTAGGCCTGAAACACCCTCAAATAGCACTTAAGATGCCTATGAAATGGGGGTCTTCAGCTCAAACCTTTGCTCACGGTTTAAATTTGCTCGTAAATTTGTCAGTGATACCAGTAAATCTGATTTATTTTCCATCAAAGTCTACTTGCTCATTGACCTGCCAGACTGAACTGAGAAAAGAGAGGGCGAGATGCTATTTTTCATTCTTTGATGTCAGCCAAATATTTTCTCTGGGCTCAAACACGACTCATATGATCACTAGGGACTCATACTTGCAATTTTTAGAGACTTAGGGAGTCGTGCCAGCAAGCATTGTATTATTCTTGAGCATGTTTATTGGCTTGACATCACTCCCCTCAACTAAACCCCAAAGCTTCTCATTTATGTAGATAGATTTTTTCCTTAGGATTCTGCACTGTATAATTTCTTCCATTCAGTTAGTATAAATCTGACAATATAATTTTCTGTATCTTGACTATTCTCTCCCACAAAATAGCTTTCTGGTCTAAATTCCTTCCTATTTGTCTGGTTTGGCTCTAAATAACCTCCTTTGGAAAGAAAATTTAATAGCTGATCATAGAATGTGACGAATTATTTGGCTGATATTGAAGCTGCTTTGTTAGGCGTCAAGTTAGCAGTATGATCAAGGATATGAAATTTGATGGTTTAGCATAACTTTGGAGTGGTCCTTGGCATATTCAAGAGTACTCCCACACTGTTACTTCATAATTGGCTGTAAGGTCCATTGCTTTGATATCCAACCCCTCACTTGATCTTTTCACCAGAAATTGGATAATCATGCAAACACTAGGCTAATAGAGTAGCCGGTTGCTTGGAAAATATAGCATTGACTTGGGATAAGTAGCAAGTAAAATCAGCTATAAAAATTGTTGATTGCTTGAGCGAATATAGGATTATCCTCGGACAAATGGCATATGATCATCGTTGATGATGGGACTTGAGACAATGTTTCCTCACATAACTTTCTATTTTCTAATAATCTTACGTCTAGCTATTTGCATGATGCTTTGTCCCACAACTTGTCATTATCTGCATAGTCATTAATAAGTTATTGTTGCTCTCAGCAGTTGTTTTTTCAAAAAGAAATACTTTTCTTTGTCATATTTCATCTTATGGAGACCGGTAAGTCTGCATCTTCTTCATCTCATAACTCTTCTTCTACCATCAACATGTCATTCAATCTAAATTGTATCCCTACTTACCACAATGTTTTTAATAATCTATTCTTGAACATCAGCATTAGTGAAGTCATGAGTGAAGAGGTGGTGGGCAAAAAGATTGAGATATCAAACTTCAGGCAAAATGCATACTTCTTAATCCAAGCATTCCTGTAATGAATCCTGGGAATTATAGAGAACAAAAGAACATCAGCACAGTCACATCAGAGAGTCTTATGGGTTTATAAAACTCTACATCTACATTGGGTATGAAGTATGTCATTTAGTTGATCTCAACAACGATTTTGCAGATCACCAGGGAAACCTTGAAGCCCCTTTGAAGGGTTTTCCTACAAGTTGCTATAATGAACTTTGATTTCAGTGTAGTCAAGGAAATGTTTGTCAAGAGCTACAGGCACTTTATTGCATAATTACAGGATAAAAACTATGAAATTGTGTTTAAATATGTATTGCGGTACCCCAACGACTGCATAATTCTAGCAAGGCTCTGCTCATCGTTGATCCTAGTGATCTGTTCTTACAGTTGATGTTTGTTTGTTTTCAACTTTTTGTCTTGTTGATTAGTGCATGGTTTTGGCTTCGTCTATATATGTCCCACTGGAAACATTTTGGTTTAATGATCCTGCCATTCCAGAAATGTATGTCTAACATACTCAGTTAATACTTCATTTACTTGTCGAAGTTGCCAGACGGTCACTGTTAATTTGATAGCAAGTAGAGTACATGCATATTTTTCTCTATGTATAAACATTTGGTTTTGGCTGATATTAGTATTATTTCTCTTTTATTTAGCAACAAAGAAAAAGAAAAAGCCATTAAATACATCACATTTTCATTTTATTTCTTATATTAAACAGATTTCTTCCAAAAAAATCATTTAACTTCAATAAACTTTCACACATAATATGGTAGTAGTATGGATGCTTAAAACTACTTTCACGCCTTAGCCAAACCAAGTGTAGACAGATAGTTGTATTGATATTGTGTTGACAGATCGATTACTTATAAGATCTATATAATAGTACTACACCTACCTACTCTTTGCACTTTTTATACTTCTAGATGTAAGTATTTTTACCTATGTACGTTCTTAGAAATTCTGCTTTTACTCATGCTCGTGAGATGGCTTCTTGTGAACCACTACTTGCGAAATATGGGTCAAATGTAGATTGACTCAAAGTTATGCAGATGAATTGTGAAATCATATCACATAATCCTATTTTGTTTCTTCACAATGCTAAGTTTGCACTTTGCTTGATTTTAGTAGGCTCGATACATTCTTTTTAAGTCCAATTTAGTTTTCTCAATCAACTTTTCCATTTTATGCATGTAACGTGTATCCTTTCTCAAGGATGATGAAACATCTCATGTTGTAAAGCACTTAACTTAAAGCATTCAATGCGCAGGTAAATGTAATGCTGACAAGCTTCCCAGAAGCAGAGTTTGGTCCAAGTATTGATTTTCGAGAATATTCCTTCCTTGCAAATCCACGAGTTCCAAAACAGGTATGCTATTTATTAGCATTTCTGATTTGTCCCTTTTCAATCATGGTAAAAATGTAAACTTCTTATGCAGCCTTTTGAAATGATGCATGGTCCACTATTTTCCCTACTTAGCACATGCTCTTTTTGTGTCATAACGCAGTAATTACCACCTCAAAACTAGCTACATGTTATCATTGTTGCAGGCAAATCAACAGAGCTATGTTTTGTAGGAAGCCTTGATATGAGTGCTACCTGGCCCTATTAACAAGATAAGCATGAACTTCAATGATGCACAAGTATAGCCATCAGAAACAAGAAAGATAGACAGATGACATGAAAAAGATATTTAGGAAATTGTACCTTCATCCAATTTATAAATATAAGTTTGTGTAAAACTCATTGGAAACACTATGCCGTTATCTATCCTCAACCACACTCTTATCTTGAGTGATGAAAATTTTAAGGGATAGAAAATATTTTTGTAGTAAGGTTGTTTCGCAGTGAAAACCTGTAAGGTAAGTTTTTGGATTCATTTGCGTAGTATTATTCATATCCGACATTTTGAGCCTTTCTAATGGACTTATCATTAGGGAAGAAGCCTTAGTTTGAGAGGAGAATAAGGGAGATAATATTTTATAAATACGTAGCAACAGGGGAAAACCAAACCAAGTTGGCTAATGTGGGATTACTAGTTAGAATATTTAATTATGGAGTTCTAGAAAACCAATCAAAACTATGATTAATTGAAAATTATAGTTTTGAAGCTTACAAAGGTAAACTAAGAAAATAAAACACTCACATGGATGGCCCTATGATTTGGAAATCATATTTTTCATGTGTTGAATGGTTGCAGAATATTTATAAATCGGCTGGCCAATCTTTCATATATATATATATATATATATATATATAGAGAGAGAGAGAGAGAGAGAGAGAGAGAGAGAGAGAGAGAGAGAGAGAGAGAGAGAGAGAGAGAGAGAGAGAGAGAGAGAGAGAGAGATTTAATACACGTATATTTCTGGATTCTAATAACTTTTTGTAAATTTTATGTGAAAATTTGGAAAGTACATTTTGCAAATTTTCCCAATTGGAGAATCTAATTTTTGAAAATCCTGTTGAAGGTTATTCAATTGCCAGAAAGTAGCCCCTATAAAAATTTAACTTTAAATCCAAACATCTTCTATGATGATAGAGACTCACAAAATCTCCTCCATAATATCAGCTTCTTAAGCTGCCAACAAACAAATTACTTTGTGCTTCATAGCCGTTAATCACTCTTTTGAAGCCAGAACAACATCAAAGTCTTGGAGACAACTTGATCAACACTAGAACACAGCTCAGGATCATCAATGCTGTGCAAGAACAATTAGCTCGGAATGGACAGGTTTAACTGAAGATTTTGGCTTTAGACTTGCATGATTAATCACAAGAATAATTTAACACACAATAATAATATTCTCATATTTTATCCGTCCATATACATACATTTATATAGGAAATATATTTCCTATAAAATAGGAGAAATAATCTCCACAATCAACTCACTACTACAACTACGTGAGTAGTTGTAACTCACTCAACAATAAATGTTATAAGTTGTTTATTATAGCAACTTTATAACAATACTACTTATTTACTATTTAACATGAGTAATAATCACATTATTACTACATAACACACATGTAAATGTTTCACACTAACCTTAAATTCCTAATATTCCCCCACCCCCTTAGTGCGAACATGGGGAAAACCTACCTTGTACTTTGCAACGTGCTTTGCCTTGACGCTTGCTCATGATCTAGATGGTTTTGTTTTCAGGATAGCCAACAACCTCTAGGATGGTTTTTTTTTCAAGTGGAAAGCCAACAACCACAAAAGATGGTTTTGTTTTCAGGATAACCAACAAACCTTCGGGATGGTTTTCAAAATGGATAACCAACAACCATAATATCATGATGTTGCAGTATTATCATCAGCTCTCATCACATTCTTCCATCGGGGATTACATAGGAATTGTGCTCACACATTACAAACTGAAAAATGAAACTGGAAATGGAACATTGGTGTCATGTTCCCCCACAATGTGAAATTTCCACTTATTCTACAAACCAAACATTAACAACAAGAATGCTGAAATCTGAAGTACATTGAAACTGGAACTACGAAAACACACCGAAAGCACATTGCAAAAACTGAAAGCAAATGGAAACACAAATGTCACCAAACCATCATGTGCAACTCATCGTTGGTGATTGACGAGAGGTCGTTGATTGACCTCCAACCTTCATTTGCCTCCGTTCTCCTATGTCATGCTGCTAGCTCAACAAAATGTGAATATGAAGCTCAATTTTACAAATTAGACGTCGCATTCCAGCAATAATGTGTCCGTTAGGCAATTTTTTTTTGTTTTACAATATTTTGACTCGACTCATAATGAAAAGTTGACTATGAACACACAAAACGATGACAACACTTCGACAATTAACTAATACTATCTAATATACTTTGACATAAAAATCACTTTCAACTTGAAGATATTTTTGACAATATTTGACATACAATTGATTCTACTAACATTGAATGTTGACTTAACTCGTAATGACACAACCTAAAAATGACTATTGAAAAAGATTCTTCAACATAAATGGGACACAATAACCACTTTTACAATATTCAATTTCAATAAAAAAAAACTTAATAAACTGTAAAACTACTTGACACTTGAATATTTGACTCACTTTACTAAACTAAAAGACATTTGAAGTAATTGTAAACATAAAAGACACTTATCTTTACACCAAACTAAAATACCAAAGACTAAATTGACACATGATGGCACTATAAAATCAAATATTGACAACTCACTCTTAAATTAGACACCATAGAATACCTTAACGGAGTCGAACCAAATATGGTATTTGATTTTCTCATTGACCAAGAGCATAGACCGCACTTCGATCCTCTGTGAGAGTGAAATATCAGAGAATGAATGTGATGTGACCAAACATAGAATAACATACATCCACCGTGACTTCGATCCTAGCTTCCACATAAATGTCATCAACCGATGTTTTCTGAATGTCAGCCTTATGCAATGTGATGTGACCATACATGGAATAGCATACATCCACCTTGACTTTGATCCTAGCTTCCGCATAAATGTCATCAACTAATGTTTTCTGAATGTCACCCTTATGCAACGTTTCAGTTTCTTCCAGCACCATGACCACATCAAGATCAATACTCTTGTGAATGTTGTAATGTCGTTTTTCCTTTGTGCCCAAAAAGTCAATGTCTGATGATAAAAATTCTGCTGAGAGTTGTTAACAGCTAGGATATTTGCGTGGATCAAATACATGCAAAATTGCACGCTTACATCAAAATTAATACGGTTACATGTGCACACAATTCCCTTGCTGCTACTTGGCTACAGATGCATGTGAACTAACGTTGATCTTCAAATAGATGACAACTAGAGATGAAAAAGTGAACTCGATTGCCATTGTAAGAATATCACTCTTTTAAATGTGATTGATGGTTAGTTCGGCTGTGTTGAATGGGTGATGAAAATTAGATGCCACTATTAGGGAGAATGCGTTTACCCTGCACAGGGATTAACATGCAAATGGATCTACAAAATGTTTCTTTGAACCCAATCCAATGTAGTATTGAATTTGCAACCCGCGTCTAAGTGTCTGTAACATATATAACAAAAACTTTGCACACAAATGGACAATTTAGAGTGAAGCTAACAATAAAATCTCTATGGAGATGAATGGATGCCATAACAGTCAAAGCAATGTAGAAATTAATTCCTTCTATAGTGCAGCCTTGTAAATATACTTAGCCAATCCAAGGTGCATACTTTGAAGATAATTTGATACGGCCTAGGAAGATCTTTGAAGCCATCCTATCCAAGTATCACACCAATAGATCTATCAGCCCAATCCACACATAATTCATGGGCCATGATTAGAGCCTCAAACGTCTTTCATCTCGCTTTGATAGCAAATGAAGATTTTGGTTCAGACTTGCATGATTGAACACAAGAATAATTTAGCACACAATAATAATTCTCTCATATTTTATCCGTCCATATACATACATTTATATAGGAAAGATATTTCCTATAAGATAGGAGAAATAATCTCCACAAACAACTCACTACTACAACTACGTGAGTAGTTGTAACTCACTCAACAATAAATGTTATAAGTTGTTTATTATAGCAACTTTATAACAATACTACTTATTTACTATTTAACATGAGTAATAATCACATTATTACTACATAACACACATGTAAATGTTTCACACTAACCTAAAATTCCTAACATAACCCAATCTCTTTGAGTTTGAACCACAACGCTCCAAGAAGATTCATATGTAATCATAATGTCAAGAAAAGCATCTACAAACTCCACATAATGCTGAAGCTCGGGACAACAACTATGAACAATAATAGCCCAACAAAGGAGCTAAGATTTGGCCTAAACAAAAGGGGGTCACCTCGTGAGCGTAGAAAACCATCACAACCTCGGAATAATCAATGAGATACTAAATCAGTAACTTGATTGGAGTCAATGAATTATCAAGCTCCATCATAGAACATCATAAGCCACTTAAATAATTCCATGAAAGGTCACTCGTGCTGCAAGAAGTAACTCCACAATTGGGTAGTCCATGCCAAAAGAAGCCATACCAATGTGGATCAACAAGTCTCAACTTTCTAGAGACAAGAACAGAGTTCATGAGTTAAAATAAAGCAATGCGCATTTGCAAGTCTCAACCTCCTGAAGTAGGATTTAAAATGTACCAATGGCAAACTGCACATCAACAAGCTCTAACCTCCCAAGAGAAAGAATTAAAGTGAAGGATGTCTAATTCATTGCCAACATCCTCTTTAAAGCCATTGAGGTGGTGGGGCTTTGAAGTGTTGTCCAAGTCGTAATGGACAGTGCCAAGAATTGCAAAGCCACAGGGATGTTAGTTGAGGCAAGGTTTGGACATATGTTTTAGACACCATGTGTTATCCATTCACTCAATTTAATGCCAAAAAGTTGGCCAATAAAATAGAGTGGATTCAACAAGTGTATGCAAAGGGTGATGAGATCTCGAATGTTTGTGACCAAACATCACCAGTCATGAGCATCTTTTGATCCTTCTTGCATTTGGAGTTGTTAAAGGTAAGGGAAGCTACCTTTCTTTTATTTATAAATAATGTAAGTTTTTTTATTTTTAAAATATAATATTCAAAAGTTTTCAATTTTTTTTTAATTTTTGTTTCTCATTTCTTATTAGGTTGTTGAGACTCGATTTGCATCACACACAATCGTCTTGAGATGACTTATGAAGATGCAAGAGGCACTTAGTAGGATAGTAACTTCCAACCTTTGGGCTGTATGGAGGCAATCAAACACTGTACGAGCTCAAAAAGTGAAGGAATTGAGCTTGGATGATCATGACACTTGGTGGGATCAAGTAGAATATTTATTGAGTTTCACTGATCCCATTATGAGCATGATCCGTTTTACTGATATGGATCATCCATGTTTAGGAGAGATATATGATGGTATTGACTCAATGATTGAGAAGATAAAATCCATCCTCATTGAAAGCGGGAACAAAATGACCACCCCGCTACATCTACTTGCCTTTGCATTGACTCCTAGATTCTACACACACAAATCCTTTCTTTGTTTGGGGATGGCACCATACAAGGATGCGGAAGTCAATGAGGGATATATGTTGGCATTGTCTAGGCTCTTCCTTGATCCTGAGGTTGAGGACATGGTTATGATAGAGTTTGTCAATTTCATAGCGGAAATAGGTCATAGCCTTCTCGCTCTTCGAACAAATACAAGATGGATGCTCATATGTGGTGGTACCTCCATGGTCATGCATTTGTGTACTTGCAGCCTCTTGCAATCAAGGTCTTGGCACAGGTAAGTTTTTTATTTTTAATTCTCTTTCCTTTTTTGTTGTAACTTTTAGTTTTTAAAATTCAAGTTTGAGTGTTTAAGTTTGCATTGTTTTTTCCTCAATAGGTTGCGAGTTCATCTTCCTCTGAGCACACCGGAGTACATATACCTTCATCCACTCATAGAAGCGCAACAAGTTGGGGGCTAAAAAGGCCGAAGATTTGGTATATATACATTTCAACTTGCACCTTCTATCCCACAAGTAGTAGCTGAAGTACAAGGAAGGGTCAACAAAACATTGAGATATTGATCCAGAGATAGTTGACTTGGATGCTTCTATTTCCACCTGTCATTAGATGATGAGGATTGGAGACTTCTTTGGCACCGTGAGACCTACATGCACAAGGGGGTGCAACTGGTAGTGGCCCTAGTGGGAGTGGTTCGAGTCCATGTGGTTCTAATGAACCACATAATGATGATGATGTTGATGCTCTTGATGAAGAGGAATATGATGAATATTGAAAGATAGTTTGAACTTTGATCATTGGTGTAATAAATTGAATTTAATATATCATGACATTGTGTTTAATTTAACTTTTAAGCTTTTAACAAATTATGAGTTGTCTTTTGTGGTTATTTAGCTTATAACTTATAAGTTATTTTGTCTTTCATATGCATAATATGTGGTTAATAACTTAATTCCTATTTAGTAGGTGGAATTTATATATTTTTTATTTTTATATATTTTTGTACGATTGTATCCAATGTGGTATCCAGGGCCAAATTGTTTTTTCCGTATTTGCATATCGGATACTCCGTACCCATACCCGTATCCAAAATGTATCGGCGACTTAGATGCTTTGATTCCTTTTGCCAAACTGAAAAACAAAGCATGTGTGAAAAATATATACTTTTCATACGTGTTTTTGGTAGGACCCAAGTTGTACTGTTACCTGCTTTTGCAAAACAACTAGATATAACACGACTCTTGTGGGTAGTAGCGATTAGGTTGTAACCAATAAAACACATTTGAAAAATAGATCAAAACCTTCACACAGCTTTTCCAAAAGCTTTTCTTCGCACACCATGGATTGTGAAATCCTTAAATCTCAACATCAATACAAGTCTGTAAGCTTTTCAAGTGAAGAAAAGAAGACGCGCACAATGTTTTTTTTATGTTACAAGCAAAGAAAATGATAATGTGACTAGAAGAATGGATTCCCTATGTGCAAATCATGTTATTGCTATATGAGTGCATGTAATTAATGCAAAACACTTTAGGATATGATGTAACTTAGAAGTGCCTAAGCGAAGTGCAAGTAATACAAATGAACCCCATTGATGCAAAATCACAAAGACTTCTGGATCTTGATCGAGTTTCTAAGTTGATCTTCGAGCATCCAAAGGTGTGATTGCACAACATTGAAACCTTTCTCCAAGTGTGGGACTTGCGAAATGAGAAAGGAATCTCCAGAGAAGGTGGTTCCTGCTCCTAAACCACACCGCCACAAGTTATTCCAAAGTGCAGGCAAGCTAATCTAATCCTAATCTAACCATGCCAAAGAGACAGAGAGAGAAAGGAAAAGAACAAAAGCCTACACTAAAACGGTGATACACCGAGAGAAGGAGAATGTTGGACATCTATCAAAACGCCATGTAACAAAGAGAGGTGAGCAATGGGAAGGATGGACAGATGCATCACGAGCCCAAGGATAGATTTCACACGAAAATGTCCCAAAACTCCATGAACACGGCTCCAAACCTGCAATGAACATTCAAACATGCACAAATACCTGCGAATGAAGAGAGGCAAGAGGAAAACAAGCGAAAAACGAGCAAGGATGGACAGATGCATCACAAAACACGTTTTTTTGTTGCTTCAGAAGTTTGCACAGAACATCATTTCATTAGTAAAAGGCAAAAAACGCCATTACAGAGCAGGGAGGAGGTTCGAACTCCATTTTAACCCTGGAGAAGGAAAAGAAGGAGGCAAAGCCGAACAGATGAACAACTTGTAATTATTTTTTTTTTTAAAATGAGCCAAATCTGGCTTTTACATTGCATGGGTCGAGCCCAGGAGAGAGAAACGTGGGAAAACGTGCAAGCCCATTCCTCATTGACTGCAGATGCATTAAAACGGCATGGGGAACCTTACAAACCCATACCCTGCCATCTTTGACCGATTTGGAGGAGAATGCGACCCATTCTGCATTAATTTGGTCGCTAAAATGTCACTTCTGGCCATGAACACGCGTCAGAGCCGTTTCTCAACTTTCTCTCTCCAGACTGCACCAAAATTCGAGATTAACCCCGGAATCATGTAGAGAATTTCATAAGCTTTCCGTTGATATAAAGAACGTGCAAATCCGAGCTCTGGATCAAAAGATATGGAGATCTGAAGATTTAGGGCACAAAACAGGCGAAAATGTGTTTTGAAGATCTTTCCCGCGCTCTGCCACCTGGACGACACGTGTCAAGCGCTGATTGGATACGTAATTCTCTCTCCTCTGCTGTCCCGCGGGTTTTTCCTTGAAAGTTTTGCCTTTTGTGATTTTGGAACATTTTCCACTTTCCTTCCATGCCCCCGCCACTTGGGACACGTGGCATGCATTGATTGGTCGACAGGGCGCGGGGCAGACCTTTGCTTTTAGCTTTTCGGCCAAAACTCTTGCTAAACTCTCTAACTCCTTCCCGAGCTCCGAGCTTCCCTTCCTCATTGGACACGTGTCCTCCTTTTATTGGCTCGGGTTAGTGCTTGAAACCTCGCCCTTTGAACTTTTTGGACTTTTCTCCTTGTGACACGTGTCATGATTTGGTTGGTCCGCGGGTCTGCCGGCTCTTTCGCGTCCAGCGCGTCCATTTGTCCCGGATGTCCCAGACTGTCTGGGACAAAAACTTCCGATCCGCCCGAAATGGGCTTCCTCGTCCCTCATTCGGCCGATGACACGTGGCGTTGCTTGATTGGCTTTCGGCTCCTTCGGCTATCCGCGTCCCACGCGTCCCTTTGTCCCACATGTCCCGGACTGTCTGGGACAAATTCTTCCGGTTCGCCCGATTCGGCCGGTTCGCGTACCTTTGTCCCACATGTCCCGAACTGCTTAGTGCGAAAGTTCTCCTTTTCGGTCGATCCAGGCGGTTCGCGTCCCACGCGTCCCGACGGCCCGGATGTTCCTTTGCCCGCAGACTGGCGGCCTTTCGGCCGATTCGCGCCCAGATGTCCCTCACGTCCCGACTGTTGCGAGGACTAGGACTTAGCCATTTTTCGTGATTTTTCTTGGCCCAAGCTTGTTTTTGCAGCCTTTTCACCTTTTCTCAGAACTTGCTCTTTTCAACCTGGACAAGAGAGTTAGAAAAATTCTGAGGGGACCCTAGAAACATGATTTTTTGGCCCTGAATCAATTTATTTGCCTGGGACTAAGTAATTTGATGCATGTTATCAAAATTTACCCTGGGGGGTGAATTTTGGATAACAGAACCTAAGTGAAGCTAGTTGTCCTGAAAGTATGAATGTAACTTAATGTGATTTTAAAGATTATGAAATGTAAAAAGTGGCTAAGTAGGTGGTGTCAATGACAAATAGAAAAGGAATTTCAGATGACACCTTAATAAAGGAAGCACATAAATCCCAACTTTAAGTAAAGTCTAAATGTGTCGCTTTAAATGGATTAAAGATTAGAGCTGACCCATAACATTGGACAACTTAAGTGATTCTATAGGACCCACTTGAACAAAGTGTGAAGTAAAAGAGCAAAGTAAGAATAAACAATTATTATTCACTTAGCCTAGCAATTCAAGAGTAAATCCTACTATGCAATTTACTTGTCAAATATTTTCCAAGCTTCTAACATTAAACTAATAAATGTGTAATTCAAAATGCAGGAAAAACACATAGAATTAACCAAACCTGCAACTTCAAACAACTAGGAATGCAAAACAAGATGTAGAACAAGGACAAAATATTTTGCCACATTTTGCTCGGGCATGATGAAGGTCCTCATTTTTAGAATCAACTAAGATAACCCATTTCTACGGAGGAAAGGATCACCATTCAATTGCGCTTTGAATTGGATTGTGTTGTCCTTAAATTCAAATCTTGTACTAATCCTTCAGCAATACCCATAAAGAAGGATGGAAGAGAAGGGGAAGATTAGTGAAAAGAGAGGAAAATGATCCAAATGGGGGCGACTTATGAAGAAATCTTGAAAACCCATTGAAGAAGAAAATTAACACAACATATCAATTGCAAAGAAAAAGGAAATCAAAGCAATCAGCAAGAGTGTAAGAAATCCAAGAGATATCAAGAGAACAAGGAGAAATGAGAAGTTCCAAGAATAATGTACCAATCCAATAATGGATTAGGATCCTTGAATTAATGTTTAGACCTGTTTATAAGCCCAAAGGTGGATGAAAGAGGTTAGAACCTCTTGGAACTGTCAGAATTGTTGTTACCAACGAACTAGAGGGAAAACATGCAAAGCACCGGGAAACAATCAAAGCGCTACTTGGCAAGTAAAGTGCCATGGTGCTTTGGACAAATTGCCAATGGCACTTTGCCCAAAGCACCACTTGGTAGTCAAAGTGCCAACCTAAGTAGCCGATATGTTTTGAATACTAGTAAAAGCGCCATTGGCACTTTGGCCAAAGCACCACTTGGTAGTCAAAGTGCCAACCTAAGTAGCTGATAGGTTTTGGATATGAGTAAAGCGCCATTGGCACTTTGGCCAAAGCACCATTTGATAGTCAAAGTGCCAACCTAAGCAGCCGATACGTTTTGGATACAAGTATGGATATGAAGAATCTGATACGTGGATACAAAAATTGTGCTCCCCCGGATGTGGCAGTACAAAAAATACATAAAAATAAAAAATATATAAATTCTAACCGGATAAATAAGAATTAACCACATAAGGTGCACATACAAAACAAAATAACCATAAAACACTACTAATAATCTCCCTCGAATTAATGTTTAGACTTGTTTTATAGGCCCAAAAGGTGGTTGAAAGAGGTTAGAACCTTTTAGAATTGTCAGAATTTTTGTTACCAATGAACTAGAGGGAAAAATGTGCAAAGCACCAGTAAAACAATCAAAGCACCACTTGGCGTTAAAGTACCATGTCACTTTGGCCAAAGCGCCACTTGGTAGTAAAATTGCCAGCCTAAGTAGCCGATATGTTTTGGATATGGCTACGGATACGATGAATCTGATACGTGGATACGGCAAATGCGCCCCTCCCCGTCCCCATATGACAGTACAAAAATACGTAAAAATAAAAAATCTATAAATTCTAACATGATAAATAAGAATTAACCACATAATGTGCACATACAAAACAAAACAGCCATAAAACACTACGAATAATCTCCTTGAATTAATGTTTAGACTGTTTTATAGGCCCAAAAGGTGGTTGAAAGAGGTTAGAATGTTTGAGAACTGTTAAAAAAATTGTTACCAACGAACTGGAGGGAAAAGCATGCACTAGTAAAATAATCAAAGTGGCACTTGGCAGTTAAAGTGCCAAGGCGCTTTGGCCAATGTGCCAATGACACTTTTCCCAAAGCACCACTTGGTAGTCATAGTGCTAGCCTAAGTAGCCAATACATTTTGGATACAGGTACGGATACAAATAATCTGATACGTGGATACAAGAAACACCCCCTGGTTATGGCAGTTCAAAAAATACATTAAAAATATATAAATTCTACCTTGATAAATAAGAACTAACCACATAATGTGCACATACAAAACAAAATAACCATAAAACACTACTAATAATCTATATAAGCCAAATAAAATGTCACAAATGATATGATAAATATTAAATTTATTATTGCATCAAAATTAGGGTTTAATTTGTTTATGGGAGAATGCAGCAGGGTCTAAATCTTCACGTGATCATTAAAACAAAAGATGCATGCACATCAAGAGTTACTGATCTTATTTTTGGTTTTATAGCAGCACAAAACTGTAAATCAGGTTTAGATTCATTGTCACAATCATTCCTTGCCCATAATTGAATATAGTTCTGTAAGTGATCAAATAAAGAGTATTTGTGTTGATTGTGTTTGTTCCCTCATGGTCAGATTTGTTCCCAAGATGTATAGGATGATCACGTGAAGATTCAGACGCTGCTGACTTTCTAGGGTTTCATGGTGTTTTAAAAAAATGGGCTTATTTTATATTTTAATGTTGAAAAAATTAGAAGAAAATTAAAAACTTTTTTTTGGCCCAGATATGCCTAGGTTATGGCTTGGATGGTCTAGATATGTCTGCAGGTTTATCTAGCCATATTCGGACCGTCTAGGCCATATTTTGGGCATATATGGGGTTGTATCCGTATTGGATACATACCATATCCATATCCCGCCATTTCCGGGGTATCGGTATCCTAGGTGCCGACAGTACTCACATTTTGGGTCGAAGCGCCACCTACAAAGTGAGGTGTTTTTGAGTCGAGGTGATATTTTCAAAGGTCTAGGATAAGCGAGAAAGCAAACTTGTAGAGATGAGCTCCAAAATGATGCAAAACTCAAGAACTAAGGTTCAAAATTGTTAAATTGAATAACTTACCCGAGTGATCCAAAACCAAAGAGGATACAACATCCATGTGAAATTGAGTGATATGGCAAGATTTCGGGAAGAAATTGATGATCAAAAGACCAAACAAACGAAAGGACGAAAAGTGCAAAAAACCCATTACTTGAGAGAGGGGGGGTCGGAGATTGTTTTGAGTCCTCGGTCCCCAGTCATCCGTTGCCATATATCTATATAGGGGTGCCCCCCCCCTCTCTATAGATCTCGGAGATAGGGCCGAGTATAGATAGGGAGACCATCCGGCGCATAGCATAAATGGATTGGGATTCTCCGTTTCTTATCCGAGTGCTGCACCCATATATTCTATCTGATCTCCGCCCATGGCGAGTGCCGACTATATACTATATAGAGCTGGGAGCTGGGCCCCTGGAGATATAGGCCAACCATAACTATAGAGGAGGGTTTGAAATGCGCCCAAATTGGGGGCGAATGACAAAAACGTGTAAAAAAACAATGTTATATCACAAAATTTCCTTGGGAAATCGGGATGCGTAGAGTACAAAGCGATGCATGAGAAGAAATAGGGACAAAGAGACAAGAAGTCAAAATTGCCAAAAAAGGTATAAAGACAAACAAACATGATCTAATTATGTTCAAGTATTTGGGATATTTATATGTTCCACCGAACAATATGCTAGGCATCATCATTAGATGTTCTAAACCGGGTGGTGAGATATAACACTTGAAGCGAGATCATTTTATGGTTTGTACAGTAGGGACATCTCGATTCTAAGAGTTAATAGGGTTTTTTCAACAATAAAAATCTATGCTCCACAGGACACATCCCCTGTATTTTTAGGCCCGTCCCCAATAGGGGACATTTCGAGACGGGTAGAAACATCCCCTACTCGCTCCCAATTTATGCGAAAATTGGGGAGGTCCTTAGGATGTCAAATTTGGGAAGGGAGACGACCGCGGATGCCCAAACGTCTCCGGTACGGCCAACAAACTTCTACAAGTCCTCGGCCGTACCAAGGATGTCTCAAGGCGTCCCCTACATCCCGAAAAGATGAAACTTATTAAAAAACTCAAAATTTATAACAATAAAAGGGATGTGGGGGCCTGAGGACCCCCACACGCATTCCTAACACTTGAAACAAATCATTTTAGGGTTTGTAAAATAGGGACATCCCGATCCTAGGAGTTAATAGGGTTTTTTCAACAATAATAATCTATGTTCCACAGGGACACATCCCCTGTATTTTTAGGCCCGTCCCTAATAGGGGACATTTCGGGGACGGGTAGGAAACATCCCCTACTCGTCCCCAATTTATGCAAATTGGGGATGTCCCCAGGATGTCAAATTCGAGAAGGGGAACGGCCAAGGATGCCCAAATGTCTCTGGTACAGCCAGGGGACTGTTATGTTTGTGGAAACTGTTTTCATGTTAGAGTTTGGTACACCTTCCATGTGTTACACTCGAATATTTTTACGGCGGTCCCGCTCGTTGGTGAGCGGGTTAAGGGGGTTCGGGGGTGAAGCCCAAGCAAATTTTCATGGGTGGTTTATTAACCCATGGGTAATGGGTAACCGTTATGGGCTGTTTTTGGGCCCATGGTTTTTCGGTACCCATTGTTTTGTAAAACCACCTCTTCGGCTACCTATTGATGTACTTATAAATAGATGTACATACAATAGGATTTATATGCGTGTGTTTTGTGAAGGTGAATAGTGTGTGCGAATTCAAGTGCGACCCGAGAGGGTTTGTTGAGCGCACTCCAAACAAAATCTGATTATTGTAATTGTGAAGACTGTTGGCTTGTAATAAAATCTGAGCAAGTGTTCTTGGTGGATGTAGTAGCCCACATTGGGTGAACCACGTTAAATATTGTTTTCGTGTTGTGCATTTTTCATTTCTGTAATTCTATTCATACTTCTTATTATTGCGATTAGAGGAATTATTCGCATTAGATTCTATTAATTCCTAACAGGGGA
This sequence comes from Taxus wallichiana var. yunnanensis, assembly GCA_018340775.1. Lineage (NCBI taxonomy): Eukaryota > Viridiplantae > Streptophyta > Pinopsida > Cupressales > Taxaceae > Taxus > Taxus wallichiana. Next base: position 809,898,643 of record CM031235.1, read on the forward strand.
CTTCTACAAGTCCTTCGACCGTACTAGTGACGTCTGAGTGTCCTCTACATCCCGAAAAAGATGAAACTTATTAAAAAAATTCAAAATTAATAACAATAAAAGGGATGTGGGGCCCACAAGGACCCCCACACGCATTCCTAACTACCCTAAACCTAAAACAACCTCTCTTACAACTAAAAGTAAAAAAAGAGCTCATTTTTTCATTTCCCTTATTGTGAAGGAGAAGACAAAGAAAGAAAACAATAGAGAGAAGAAAACAGAACAGCAATGAGAAGAAGACGACTTCAGGATCGACAGACTCCTGAGTATCGTCAGACTCCAGCTGCACGTTGGGATGTTGATCCCGAAGATGCCACACAGGTTGATGAGGAGACACAGTGGGATTGGTTGGGGTTCCATTGGATGAGGCAATCCCTCATAGTTCCAATGACTCAAACTCAAGGTCTGATTTTGATGCCATTTTAGCGGATTTTGATTAGGGGCAGCAATAGATTTTCATTTTCTATGTTTCAGACATTTTGTAGTTGAAACTTGCAGCCCTTGGGCATTTCATTGTAATTATTATTGTAATTGAAACTTGAATCTTATGTGAAATCTCAATTCAGCTCCAATTTTATGTATTAAGGTTCTATAATGTGTGTGATGAATGCTTTATCAATGTTATCATATGAATATTTGAAATTTCCTATATTTTTTAAATTTTCCCTTATTTTTTAATAGTCGTCCCTGTCGTCCCCATCTCGGAAACTTGGTGTAACATAGATAATAATAACTTGGTTCAAATGTTATGCAGGGTGATCCAAAGCCCTCCCTCTAAAGCTTATTGAAATGTCCTTCAATTATTAGCTTTCAATAAAATATTAAAATATTGATAATAAAATTGGAAAAAATTATATAAATAACCAAACAGAACAATTATAAATTGATCACCGCAGGCCTGATTAACACCATGAAATAGAAAATAATACTTCTTATTATTGGTTCAAAAATAAGTACAATCATGTTTAATAATAATAAAATCTTGGCTATTCTTAAATATTTCTAACTATTTTCAAATAAACCTATAATATCAGTTAGCCCTGTTACTATGAAAATTAAAGGTTAAAATCTTGCATGAATGGATCTTCAGCTCCTTCATAAGGGTCTCCTTAGTCATATCAAAGCCCCAAAAGGGAATCACTTTGCCAGAAGAAATGAATGGGTATTCTCCTCAATCATCAAATAGACCCAAAATTTTTCCGCAGTCATCATTGTTCCAAGAAGGTCTGGTAATGGGTGTATTGCTTCTAATGCTCTCTTTATTACCAATCCCTAGAACTACAAGAGTCATGCAATTAGCAATCTTGGCATACAAATCCTCATTAACATTTTTAACCCCTTCATTGACGATATGCTTATTGTTATTGAAGATGTCAAGAATGGACTAATGATTCCATAACTTTAAGACATCAAATTCCTCCCTCGGCTTGAAACCCCTTTTCACGTGCCTTCTCACTCTCCAAGCCTAACATTTTGTTTTCAAGAATTTGAATTTTAACCTCTTTTGTCCTAACAAAGTCACCCAATTCCATTATCTTTTTTCCATGACGTTCTTGGCCTCCATTAAGTCTCTAATCAGGCCCTTGAAGGAGTTAATGTCTTCTTGAAGCGCATGGAGTTTTTCACACAACTCTCACAAACATACCACCATATCCTAAATTCTTCTAAGCAATATTATTATAAACCAAAAAAAGAGTGCGCATTTTGCAAAAATCATTGAAACTAGTAAAAATTCCAAAGATATTTTGGGCAAGGGAGAAACAAATTGAAAGATAATTCTGCCCTGCAGGAGAGGTGTTGATGTTGGGGTTGGATGCCACTAGGTTATTCATAATCTCATCGTGCACAACTTGCACCCTACTTGCACACACTGCATCTTTCACGACCACACCAGTCTTTTAACTTAAAGAGCTCAAATAAGTTCTTCATACCATCCCAAGCTTATATTGAGCTTCGATGGCAACATGTCTGTGAACATTAAGTACGGTCTCAAACAATATCTCATGTAGACAACAAGAGTGCCATCATGCCATGATGATTCTAAACACAACGGATTATATTAGAAAAATGAAGTATCACCTAGAAAACAATGTAAGCTATAGATGTGTAACAAAGGATCCTCCAAACAATATTACTAGGGAATTGACAAAACATATAAATAACTCATCTTTGAGTAGTGAGCTCAAACATAAACTTAAATCAAAAGACCCAATAATGCTGCAAATTTATGGTACCCAAAATTCACAAACCAAGGGTTCCTTTAAGGCCAATTGTTGATACCATAGAATCTCCAACATATGCTTTGGCTAGATACTTGATGGGGAAGCTAGAACCGTTTGCAGGAAAAACTTCATCATTTGTTAAGGACACCACAAATTTTGTAAATAAACTAGAAGGTGGGCAGGATTTACTGGTTAGTTTGGATGTTATATCTATATATACACAAAAATACCTCTAGACAAGGTAATACGTTTTGTCAAAGAGGTCACCGGTAGGGAAACAAATGAGCAAGTTGAGTTTTCCTAAGATCGACGTACTTCACCTTCGTAGGAGAATTTCGTGAAAAGAGTGATGGTGTGGCAATGTGCTTCCCTCTCTCCACAATTGTATCAAATTTGTTCATGGAGAAACTCAAGAAGCAAGCAATAGATTCCTCCTCTCAAAACATCGAATGGTGGCTTCAATTTGTAGATGACACATATGTTAAATGGCAGAACGGTAAACACATCCTAAATTTATCCATAGATCACAATCACAACATGTAAAATTCACGATGGAGGTAGAAGAGGAAAGAAAACCTCCTTTCCTAGATGTCCTAATTAGAAGATATGAGGATGGCAAGCTCACACATCAAGTATATAGAAAGAAGACACATCTTGATGTGTAGATCAGAATGACTCGAGACCATCCTCCATCCCAAAAGGCGGGGTTTTCAACACTCTCTTCATGAGAGCACTAAGGATCTGAGATAATGAACGTATTAAATTCAAGAAAGACATCTCACCGTACTAAAAAGGAATGGATATAAGAAATGAAAAATCAATAAAGTTGTTAAAAAAGAAAAAAAAAGACCCTTCAAAAAGAAGTGACAATCACATCGATGGGCATGGAATACATGCATTTTCCCTATACATTAAGGGGACCTTTGATAGGATAGCCAAACTATTAATGAAAAAGGGTATTAAAACTTGCTTTAATCTTGTTAATACTGTAAGAAACAAACTTAGGAATCCAAAGGACCTCATGAGTTCAAAACTAGGAAAAGGTGATTACTCGATCCCATGCTCTTGTGGTAAATCCTACATTAGTGAGACTGATGCTCGCTTTAGATTATAATTAAAGAGCATTTCAAAGATCTAGAGCATGCGAAGTTAATCAATCAACACTAATAGATCATGAAGACCAAACTAAGCACTATGTATGCATAAACAACATTAACATGATAGTGGTGGAGAGTCGTTTCACCAGTAGAAAGATTCAAGAAGCAATAAAGGTTGAATGAATGAATGAAAGATTTTAATGACGTCCATGAGACTGAAGAGTCTAAGGGACCAAAAGAAACTGAGACATTAAGCTGATTTCAGACTCTTTGCAATATCAGCTCTCCTACTATGAATCTTGAGCACAAAACCAACGATCCTTTGAAGTTTTGTTTCTTCAAATAACTCATTTAAGTTGTCCACTTTTAAATCGTTTTCGTACTAGATACGAATATCATCATATGTTGAACACTCCATAATGAAATGCCATTCTGTTTCAACAACCCCTTTGCTGCAGAAAAGACAAGTTCTCCTTTCCCAATCCTCTTTGGGAATAGTCCATCTACCGGTTTCACAACGAAGATGATGTGATCCGGTCCTCAACTGAGCCACTAGAATCCTTGCCTTACCTTTGATAACTGCCCCTAGATAAGCTTTTTCATCATGCTCCCAAGTGGGGTTAAATTCTTTGATATATTGTGCTTTCTTACGACCAATCTGCTCTGTCCACATGGCAGTCCTAAACTTTTCCATCACATAATTTTTATTTCCCTGTTGTTGTTAGGACACTCCTGAAAATTGATGCCCCATTTGTTCATCCATTTGTTCTGTTTCATCCAAGTTTTCTTTCTATGCTCTAGATTATCCTCTATAACCATTTTGGGCCAACGATGATTGTCCATGCTTTCAATTTTTTTCAAATAGCTTATCAGCCGAGTTATTGCCGATGCTTCCATCGGGAAGATACCCGCTTCAGCCAACAAGATCTCATAAGGGACTGTTGATTTAACTTTAAGAGTGCTTGTGATTAGATGTTTCTGGATTCTTTCTAATTGTCTCCATCCATGCTTTGACATGCTACTTCCCCAAACCTCACAACCATAAAGTGCAACCGGAGTAACCAACAATCCAAAGAGGGTTTTCTTAGTTTTCCAATCCCAAAGCTCAGCTTTCCTACACCTATTTTGAAGTAGGTAAGATGCTTTCCAACCTCCTTGTATCCTTTTTGCTCTACATGTTTCCCAGCTCATCTTGTTGTGAAAATCAATCCCAAGATATTTATATTCTGTAACAATTTCCAATGGACTCCCCTCAAAAAGAAAGTTAATTTGCTTCTTTTTCTTTTTAGGGAAAAAATCATGATTTTTGTTTTGCTAATGTTCACTTGCATCCCGACTTCCTGGCAAAAGAATTCTAAAGCTTTTAGATGCTCCCTCAATCCTTGAGCTGTTGTTGAAATTAGGATAAGATCGTCAACATATAAGAGCAACTTCACCACATACTCAGCCAACTATACACCCCCTCCTTCGGCTTTAAGTAACCATTCTTCAAGCTTGTCAATGTATAAACCAAACAAATAATTTGAATCAAGACAATGGTTGGAAGTTAAGCCACACTAAAAAACTTTGTTGCATAACCTTTGTAAACCCTGGTCCATTTCCAGCTCCCTCCCCTCCCTTTCTTTGCTCTGCATGTTTTACTTCTTCCTCCCTTGCCATCCCTTATCTATTCCTCTTTTCAAGATTCTTAATTAATGAGTTTAAAAATTTAACGTAATTATTAAATAAATGTAATCAATCAATTAATTATAGAGATTGTCTTCTTAAGTGAAGTGGTCTCATTAAATTATTAACATACTATAATTATTTATTATAATGATGGCGAGGTGCATAATTATATGGTGATCATCCTCTTTGTTTGTCTTTGGCTGACAACCCCTCTTTTTCTCCTCTTTGCATATTTAAGATGAATTTGTCTCTAGTCATCCCCAAGCATATATTTTTCTCCTTGATGATCAGTCCAATAGACGACTTGAAGTGACAAAATTAAAACCAATTCGCAGTCATCCAAAAAAAAATCCACAATGATTCCCAACTGCTAAAAAACCTCAAATCTCTTATGTCTTAAGTGCCTATCCATGCTGCTGTCTATAAATTAGGTTTTCTGATTTGTAAATTGCAGCAAGTTTGCAGGCATGGTAACATCTCTAAAACATTATGGAAGCAATAAGATCGATTAAAATAAATTTAGGAGAATAGTCAAAGAAAAAGAGAGAAATTACTGACTTAGCATTTAAAAATGCTCATAACCTGCAAAACAAATGGCTGCTGTAATAAAGTCCAACAACCTGTACTTTATTCATTCATCAAACAAGTACCTTTGTATATTAGCACTTGTGTGCTTAAATAGAACTCATGTCATGATGAAAGTCTCTCACAAGTCACAAGGTACACCGAATTTTATTGAAAAAGTTTGAATTTCACAAACTTTATTCTTGTCAAATATGAACTCAAACTTTATCCATTATTTTTGCATGGAAAGTTTTTGACATGATTTTGCATTATTTTATAAATATGTGTATATATACATATAGCAACTGAAAGCAGAGGACATAAAGCTCTTTCTAATCTATCCCTCTGACATGTTTATGCATATTTCAGAAAATAAAAATGATGAAAAAAATTATTTGCTCGAACTTAGTTTTGTTTTCTTGAACTTTATCCCTTGGCGAACTTGAACCGAACTTTATCCTCATCGAACATGAACTCGAACTTGAACTCGAACCTTGTGACTTAGCTTTAGAGTTATCATTACACCTCATACAAGTCAACTGGACACCTGGCACATGCAACTGAAGACCTATCTATCAATCAACTCACTTGAATGACACATTAACTCATGACTCACATAGTTGAACTAATGAATCAAACTCAATCACTAAGTAGACAAGTCACTGTGAAGTGAGCATTCGTGATAACTCAAGGGTGAGGTCATCCTTAAAAAAGTCATCAATTTAGTGTCACTCATTGTAACTGATTCTGTGAATGACAAAAATTGGATTAAGTGATACCATTACTAGCCCATCAACGTGCTAATATCAAGGATGATGTCACATCACCAAAATGGCAGCACAATTTTAGCATGTGGTCTATTACTAGTGGATTTATTACATTACAAATAATCCTCGTGCCTTAATAAATGTGTTTGAACTTGAATACGCCATTAACTTATTACGTAGACAGCATCACATAACCAAGAAGTAGAAAAAGAAATAAGATGAGGATTATCAGTTTGAAATCAACTAAGACTGCCTTTTTGTGAGAAACATATTCTCCTTAAAGCCATGTCGCTCTCTTAGCAACTCATCCTTTCCTTTTGGTTGTGGATTAGTAAGTCAGTAATCTGCAAATTTGAAGGAACATATTCAAGAACTTACATCTGATTTTGCACCTTGTCTCGTAGGAAATGATATTGGATATGAATATGTTTAGATTGATCATGGAAAACATGATTCCCAATTAGTTTAATACAACTTTGATTGTTGCAGTAGATAAATTAGGTGCTAGTATCTCGCCGATCAACTCAGCCACTAATTTACTGAAGCCAAATGACTTCACTAGCAGAACACACTGCTATGTACTCTGCTTCAGCGTAGTTAAGAGAAAGTACCGCTTGTTTCTTGCTAGACAAGGAATTAATGTTGGTACCAAGAGCAAAACAATACCTGGAAGTAGATTTCCAAGACTTAACATCTCCTGCCCAATCCGAATCTAATCAGCACATTACCTGTCTACAAAATACCATGACGAAGTGTCCCCTCAAATAGCAAAGCACATGCTTTGTAGCTGTCCAATGGGATTGCCTAGGCTCCACCATGAATTGACTAAATGTATTAATTGCATCGCAAATGTCAGACCTAGTATGTTAGAAAATGTGCACAAAGAAGGAATGAAGAGAAACCGGAATGCACACATTGTTCATTGTGTGTCCGTCATTTTATTATGTGAGAGATGGTTACAAAATGGTTGAAGTGGTTACAACCGTTTATTAGTTAATACTTAACTAATATTGACTTAATACTAAATTGCAAGCCTTATATTCTAATACCCCTCTTAAGGCTTAGTTTATAGAAAGAAAATACAAATACACTAACAAAAGATTAAAGTAACATAACAAAATAGGAACGTGCATTTTCATAAGCTTTCCCCTTTGAAAACAGTTCTTTGACTAGGTAGAGCTCCATCAAGCTATCTGATAACCTTCGCAAAGGTGTAGTACCCTATCTGAATTCTAGAATTCCCGAATTCCACCTCCCCAAACTCTTGAATCACAAACCTCCCAATTATTGGACAATCATCCATACTGAGCTACATCCACAGTGCTCCATCAAGTTGTCTCATGACCCTCGTAAGAATAGAATTTCCAAGATTCACAGTCTCTCAAACCAATTGGTCAACAATCCATACTAAGCTTCATCTACACTAGATCCCTTCTTGTCTTTAAAGTGTGGGGTTTCTTTAAAATATGTGTTCTTCACCATTTTCAGCATGGCTACATTAATTTCATTTGGTATGTGTTTGAGTTTTCCTTTGAGAACATTGTTGACTCGAAAGGTACAATTCCATGTTGTGTAACCGTTTTTGCAGTAGTAACATTCAATTTCCCCTTTGTCTTTATCTGATCTTCTATGATTATTTCTTGTATATAATCCTGTTAGGAATTTTAATGTTGAAATGAGTAATAATATTTACATGTGGTAAATATTCGGTAATTGTAAATGAATTGTATCAAACTCATATATTTAAGTTATATTGGTTTGGTGTAATATTGTTGTGTATAACAACAATAGTTCGGATATAGATTGTCGAGATATATTGTTGTAACAATATATCGTCGAGGGAGATTCTTGTGAGAGAATAGTGGAGATTGCATCTCCCTAATTATAGGAATCTTCTCCCTATATATTTGTAATCGTATTCAAATACAAAAGAAATATATTTTGTGTGTGATTCTGAAGTTATTTCCTGTGCAAGTCTAGTTCAAAGTTTAGATTTGGTATCGAAGCGATTTATCCCTAAGGTCTGTGATGGAAATCTAAAATAACTATAAGGGGGCAGTGCATGTTTGTTATTGCTCCTGCAGATGCAATTGTATTTTTGCAGAACGTCGAGGTATCGGAATATGTGCATGCCGTCCACTTCAATATTGCAAAGCCGAGGTATTTACATTAAAAAGCGTCCGAGTCAATAGCTTTCATTTTTTCAATCTCAAAGTTCACAAACAACCGACAGATCTCACAAAACAAAAGGTTTGATTTGTTATTTACAAAACCATGCTCATTACAAGTGGAAGTTTCAAATTGTTGATATCTCGGTTGGTATAATTTTTTTGGAAACTTGGAAATATAAGTCATTATTGATTGCCACGAAACGTCTCTGTGCAAAGAAATGTCATTATTTTATTGATTTGCAAAGGCCGTCCACGTGTTGATAAGTGGATAGATGTGCCAATGATTACGTCTTTTGCAGACCTCAACGTTTCTATGGAAGCTAGGTGTTAGTTTTTATAGATCTGCATTTTTTTCCTTAAACATGGCAAGTGCCCTTGATTGGACTAATATTCTGTGACATTATCTATCATTTTCATGCAAATCTCATTGTGCAATTTGGTCAATGCATGCATCTTCAATCCTGCATTTGGTTCAGTTGAATTCCTTGGTTGAAAATCTCTCACTGTCAACTCGACAACGAATGAAGCATATAGGTTGGTCTTGTTTTTTAAGCGGGTTGTTTTAATTTGTTTTAGATGATTAGTCATTTTTTAAATGTCGTGTCTTCATGGCCCATTAGATTGTTTTAATTGTCTTTTGTCAATAATACCAAATTCAACTGTCATTAAGAGTCAATTAAAGAAGTTTCTCCTTGTAAGTCCGTATTTGTGAAGACTACTTATATGTGAGTCAATATAAATCAATATTAGGTGTTTGTATTTAGGTATTAGTTGATAATGTATCATTGTTAAGAGTATAGGTTTTTGGTGTTTAAATATTTTATTAGAGTCATTGTGTATCACAAAAAAAAAAACGTACATTTGTTTAAGTCAATGTTTGTAATTGTCAACATATTAGTGATAAATATCACCATCTGGGTCAAAAGAGTCGTTTGTTTATACCATCATTGTCGTCAAAATAAAACAATGTGTAGTTAAAATTGTATCATAAAAAAGTTGTATTGTCAAGAGTTAGAGTAAACAAAAAGTTTGAAAAATAAAAAAAAATTGTCTCGCGGATGCATTTTCGGTGTTATCCAACGTCCGGAAAATAAACTATTTCACATTGAGGGAGGAAGAGTAAATAAATAATGTGAAAATATTTGAGCTTCATATTCCAAATCTGCTAAGTTAACAACACATATGATGGAGGACGGAGGCATCGGAGGTTGGAGGACAACCAACGATCTCTCGTCGATGACCAATGATGGGGCTCCACTTCTGGTATGGTGACTTGTTTTCAGTTGTGCGGATTTCAATTTTTCAGCTTGTTAGTGTGGTGTGAAGAATAAGAGCAGAGGTTCATTCCTGTTCTCGTGTGTATGTGGCTATTCCTACACAATTCCCAATGTAATAACATAGTGAAGAACAGATAGCACAATGAAATGCAACATCATGAGTCTTGAAGAGGTTGAATAAATGATGTGTTCCTGTTCATACCTAGGTTTGTGGTTAGCCTCTGAAAACCATTGAAGGTTGTTTAGATGTGTTCCTACTTGAGTTCCCACACTACTAGGTCAGATGTGTTCCCTAGAGTGACTGGTTGATAAGCAGATGATTCTTATGCGTGTTCCCATCCTTGTCGATCAGATGTGTTCCTGACAGTGTATGGTTGATAAGAAGTTGATGTGTTCCTTCTTCTACCTTCAATTCGAGTGTTGTACCAAGATCATGAGCAAGCATGTGTGGCAAGTTGCAGAGGAAGTGTGAAAGTTCTTTTCTACCATGTAAACATTAAGGGGGGATGTTAGGAATATTAATGTTGACATGGGTAATAATATTTACATGTGGTAAATATTCGGTAATTGTAAATGAGTTGTATCAAACTCATATATTTAAGTTATATTGGTTTGGTGTAATATTGTTGTGTATAACAACAATAGTTCGGATATAGATTGTTGAGATATATTGTTGTAACAATATATCATCGAGGGAGATTCTTGTGAGAGAATAGTGGAGATTGCATCTCCCTAATTATAGGAATCTTCTCCCTATATATTTGTAATCATATTCAAAGATAGAAGAAATATATTTTGTGTGTGATTCTGAGAGTTATTTCCTATGCAAGTCTGGTTCAGAGTTTAGAATCCCATCTCAGGTTGACGATCATCTTCAGTATCTCCTGCAATTTCTCTTTTCTTCAGCTAAGAGAGCTGAAATCATATCTTCTAGACTTTGAGAAGGCAATTGGCTAAGAGTAAAAATAACATTGCTGAATTTAGAAGGCAAATTGTTTAACAAAATGGCTTTGGCATCCTCGTCATCTACTGTGGCATTAAATTTGCTAACCATCTAAGGAGAGATCTCGAATGCTTATGTGGTTGGACATAGTGACTTTGTCAACCATCTTGAATCTAAAAAGTTGAAGTTTTAGCAAAAAATTTGCATTGACAACTTTTGCTCCAAACAATTTATTTAGAGTTTCCCAGATTTCCTTGGATGATTTTTCTAGGTCTATATGATGTAACTTAAAGTTAGAGAGCAAGGCCAATAATGGCTTTGGCTTTATCATCTCTACTTTGCCAATCTAGTAATTTAGTTGATTCGTAGGTGATTGCTCTTTCCCACTAACTATTCCCCACAAATTTTTATTCATTAATTGCATTTGTATTTTAACTTTCCAAGTGTGAAAGTTGAAGCCAAAATATTTTTCCACTGGGATTTCCATTCGAAATATTTATTTAGATTGAAAAAATAAGTGAATATCGATAAATATGAATACTTGAATTGTGCCCTAGGTCACTTCAAATGTCCTCGAATTTGACGAGTGTGAAGTAATAAAATGGTTGAGACAATCTCAAACCCTTCGCATTTGTAAAACTTGTGAAACAAATGAAATTCATTTGTAAATTTCATCTCGTGCCTATTAGAGATTTGCGACTAGGATATTAATGGAAAATGACAGAAATGGAGTGTATATATAGCTTCAAATTGAGTTTGCTTTCCCTACTTCGTACATTCGCGAGCAAGTTTTGTTGATTATTTGACCTCGTTTCGGCTGCCCTAGTTCGTAGATTTGCAAGGAGGGTTTTGCAGATTATTTGACCTCATTTTTGGCTCCTCCACCCACATGACTTCTTTCCAAGCCCTCACAACCATTGTCTAGGCCCTCACGACCGAGTTCAATGCTGTATTTTCTCTATTATAAGATTGTATATTCTCTCGAACTTGAAACTCACAATTTTTTTCAGTCTTCTCCTTGACGTCTTGAGCCCCTTTGAGTATGAACCACTCTAATACCAATGTTAGAAAATGTGCACAAAGAAGGAATGAAGAGAAACCTGGAATGCACACATGCTTCATTGTGTGTCTCATTATTTTATTATGTGAGAGATGGTTACAAAATGGTTGAAGTGGTTACAACTTACAATCGTTTAGTAGTTAATATTAACTAATATTGACTTAATGCTAAATTGTAAGCCTTACATTCTAAGGTGGTAAGAATTTGTCATTTTTGGTTGTGCAGCTTTATGAAATTCACATTTAGGCCATCTTGCAATATCCAACATTTAAAAAAAAAAAAAAAAAAAATTGTGTAGTTATGACTAATAATAATAAGTGTTTTATACTTAATTTTAAATTGGAATATGGTAACTTTGTGACATATATCTAACATTCTCAATAAAATCACATTCATGGCTGAAAATTTAAAGTTCAATTTCGCTTTACATGTTTATTACATTATTTCAGTCTACACCAATCATGCCGGCTGTTTTTAAATTCATAAGAGTACATATATTATTCTAGATTTTGAAGCCTAATGATCATTTTTTCATCTTCGGAGGATTCAATTTGTGATCATAATTGTGTATTTTAGATTTTTTCTAAATTATATTGATCAATAATTTCGTTAAAATCTTTTTTTTTCATTGATGATAAATGAAATTAATATAACTCCACTGATGACTACAACTCCACCATATGGTCAAAATATAGACTCCTCAAATTATAAAGAAAAAAGTGACAAAAGTCAAAAATATTAAAAAATTTATTGTTGATACTACATCATCATTAACAATATACATAAGTGATCCTAGTGCCTTAGCAACAATTGCTGCAACTGCTAATAGTATTAACAATATACATAAGTGATCCTATCAACTACCGATAAAGTGTGTGATCAATCAAATCTGGATTCTTATCAAAAGTTAACTTTAAATTTGGCACCATTGAAGTTTACATTGGCTTGCAGTCCAACATCTGAAGTCTCATCAGAATTTCCAACAAATGCTTTCCTTGACCAAGGAAAACATCTCCATTAACCTGCCAAACATCCAATCCCAAAAATAATGCATCAATCCTATAACCTTCATATCAAATTCACTAGCCAACTCATCCTTGCACCACATAATAAGTTTCAAAGAATTTCTAGTAAGAATAATATCATCAACATACAACGCTAGAACTAGCAGCTCAAATTTAAAAACAATGAAATACAAATTTCAATCTGCTGAAATTTTTAAAAATCCCAAATTCTTCAAGTAATCATCAATGTGGGCATGCCAAGCCTGTGGTACTTGCTTTAGGCGACACATTGCCTTCTTTAGTTTGCACAAACGAGTATCGTGATCATGCATCTCAAAACACTTAACTTGATTAAGGTAAATTTCTTTTTCAATGACATCTTTCAAGAAAGCAAGCATCCAAGGACATGATAGTTCTGAAAATGGTATACCTTGCTATAGGGGAAAATTTCTCATTGTAGTCGACTCCCTCTCCTCAAAAGAACCGTTGGGCTACAAATCTTGCTTTCTATATCTCAATGTGTCCATTTGCAGCATGCTTTATCTTGAAAAACCATTGGGAATCGAGAATAGAATCTCCCAGACATTATGCGTGATGATGGAGTGATATTCCTCATTCATGGCTTCATGCCGTGCTTGTTTTGAGTAGCTTCCTCATAACTCGAAGGTTCTGCAACAAAAATAGATGTCATTAGTGCAAAATGTCTAGGGAATTTCTTACATGGATGGCTTACCTGAAATGAAGTATTGGGCTTTCCAACATGTTCCTCTACATCCTATAAGAATTGAGAAATCCATCTTGGCTTTTGGGCTGAACTAGGGTGGTAAGACCTCTCCTTCTTGACTGTAATCAATCAGATCAAAATCTGATTTCTGATTTGAATTTGGCGCGGCAGGTGTCTCGGCCTCTTTAGTCGTTGTAGGAGGCTCCTAAGAATTTGAGAGTCATCCCTCAATAAATCTTGCATCCCTACTCACCATTGTCTTCTTCTCGCATAGGAATATAGATCCAATTGGCCTTAGATGTGTCACTATACCGTGCAAAGATGCCTTTGATAATTGAAGGTTCCATCTTTATCCTTTAATATAGACTTACATCTATGTAATCGAGAACCAAAATATACTCAAGGCCTTGGGCTATTGGTGAGTTACAAGTAGTTTGTAATCATCAACCCAAGTTCCATTCCCATTGAGTCTATTGGATATTTTCAATAAGTTGCCATGGGGACACCTTGAGGTAAGGGTCAAACTTCTCCATGTGGACCAAGTGGAACACAACCGAACCCTCCGAATGCGGATCAATCGGCAGACATTAAGGACCCAAGCCCACCCCCATGTCCCACTTTGAGAAGGTGCTCCTCCACCACTCCGGTTCATAGCTTCGATATAATAAAAATATTTACCATCCAAAATTTTAGGACTCAAGGTCTTGGGCTATTGGTGAGTTACAAGTAGTTTGTAATCATCAACCCAAGTTCCATTCTCATTGAGTCCATTGACACTTTCAATAAGTGGCCATGGGAACACCTTGAGGTAGGGTTTGAACTTCTCCATGTAGACCAAGTGAAACACAAAGGGGGGCGCTCGATTGTAAATTGCTTAGCAGACATTAAGGACTCAAGCCCACCCCAATGTCCCACTTTGAGAGAGTGCTTCTCCACCACTCCGGTCCATAACTTCGGTATAATAAAAACATTTACCATCCAAAATTTTAGGTTCAAGGTCTTGGGCTATTGGTAAGTTACAAGTAGTTTGTAATCATCAACCCAAGTTCCATTCTTATTGAGGCCATTGAACACTTTCAATAAGTAGCCATGGGGACACCTTGAGGTAGGGTTTGAACTTCTCCATGTGTACCAAGCAAAACACAGTGGGGCGCTCAGACTGCAAATCATTTGGCAGACATTAAGGACCCAAGCCTAGCCCCATGTCCCACTTTGAGAGAGTGCTCCTCCACTACTCCAGTTCATAGCTCCGGTATAAGAAAAGTGTTCTTCGTCCAAAATTTTAAGCCCCAGATTGGCTAGGGTGGATGGGACCAACAACTTAGGTCGCCTAGGTCTCGAGTTCGATTCTGATTAAATTGTGGTGTACGGCGTGGGGCCTCCACACATCACACAAGGTTATAGGGGGCTCATCCTGTTTTAGATTGAGCAATGGTAGGTGTGCCCTAGAATGCGCTACTTCGGGTCCCCGGCTCTGGATTCCTTGGCCATCAAAAAATAATCAAAAGAACCAAAAACTTGAAAATTAGATACATTTGACTTCTCACCGTGAAGGCCTCCTTTGTGTTTTGTCTTTTAATATGCTTTGTGGGAATTTGTTGAAGATGTAAACTAGAATATTACATGCTTCAGCCTAAAGACATGTGGACAAGTCCTTCTCATGAATCATGGCCTTGCAGTTTTGATGGTGGATTGATTGTTTCTCTTGGCAATGCTATCCTGTTGGGAATTTTAAGGAACAGATGATACCTCTGTCTTCTCACTTGTGAAGGCCTCTTCTAATGTTTTTTCTTTAATACACTTTGAGGGAACCTATTCAAGATGTAGACAACAATATTACATGCTTCAGCCTAAAGACATGTGGACAAATCCTTATCATGAATCATGGCTTTTGCAGTTTCGATGACGGACTGATTCTTTCTCTTGGCCATGCCATTCTGTTTGGGATTGTAAAGAACCTCGAGTTCTCTCTTTATCCCCGCCTCTTTGTTGCAAGGGTCAAAATCATTTGAGGTGCACTCTGATCCATTGTCTAATATAAGTTTGTTGACCTTCTTATCTCTCTGGTTCTCCGCCAAGGCCATGAAGTCTTAAAAATCGTGCAAAGCTTCTTGTTTAATCTTCATAAAGTAAATCCAAAATTTTCATGAAGAATCATTAATAAGAGTGAGATAATAAAGACTACTTGTCAGGGAGGAAGAAGAGAGGTCCACATACATATAAATAAATCAATACAAGGTTCTCCTTGAGCTCTGCTCACTAGTAGGAACGTGAGCTTTAGAGTGCTTCCCAAGTGCAAATCCCTTGCACAATTTGGCATGGTCAACTTTCAAATGTTAAGCCCATTCACCATATTCTTCAAAAGCAGTAATGCACTGCCAACCTGTTTATATCATAACTTGCACAACATGGAATTATCATGCACAGAGTCTCCATGAGCAGTAGATGCTACTAGAAGACAATACAAGTCACTATCACACACTTTTGCCAAAACCTGAGAATGGTTGCAATCTCTAGTGAGATTGATCAATCTGGTAACATGCAGAACATTATTCAACTGGAAAACATCACCTGAATGCAATTGAATATGAATGGTGCCAATTCTGGTCATTGGATAAGTGGTGTCATCACCTGAAGCCACTTGATTTCGGTTTGTTCTTATAACAGCTAGCTAAATAGCCTCTTGCCATGAGTCCATTATTCACATATCAACTTCGTCTAAAAGTGTTGTCAAAAATTAAGGGCCAATATCATAGAAAAGGCGGTTTCATGTTTCAAGCAATTTTGTCTACATCAACCGAAATGTCTGCATTCTCAACAAACTGCTTATTTTAAAATTTTCCTTTCACCTTGTTCTGACCCTTCTTCTCAGGGCATTCATAACCATAATATCTCATATTATTGCATTTATAACAAGTTACATGACCTCCTTTTTGTTTGCACCTGAATAAGAGAGAGGCTTTCTCTTTCTCACCCTTCTCGAGTTTCTTCTTGTTTCTACTGAGAGCAAGGTTTTGTGCCTATTTCTTTGCTGAAGCTGATTATCTTTGTGTTTCTTCTTGGATAAAGATAGCCCACGACTGGTTGTAAGAGAGTATCTTCTCATGAGCATAGATACGTACTGGCCACAAAGGCTTTCAAAGTTGGGAAGAAGCCATTTCAATGCAGTGGGAACCAACTCCTGTCCTCAACTTCAGAACCAATACCGAACAGCTGGTCTAGTAACTCAGTAATATGTATGAGATAACTAGTTACAGTGTTAGATTCTTCCATTGGAACCTCAGACAACTTAGTCTTTAAAAGCATTTTTCGAGACATATTCACTTTGAAATAAAGCAATCAAAGAATCATAAGTTTCTTTTGCAGTCTTTTCCATACCACTAGCAGACTTCCTTGTGATGTGAGGGATCAAATGGTTTTTCACGGAGTCTGAGACAATCCTCCTTAAGGGCCTTGGCAGCCTTCCTCTTGTAAGAATTGTTGTAGATCTGTACGGGCAGCCATTTTAACCTCCGCAATATTCAGAGATCCAGCTCCTCCATGAGAGTTTGGAGTGCAAATTTCCAAGTAAAGTTAATGGGCTCCCACTGAGCAGACACATTCCCTAAGACTTTGCATGCAGGAACTAGCCATGTCTGCAACCACTTGAAGACCTCAATCAGAAACACAATGGGTTCAGATAATAAATAACTTTACTCACCAATCGCCAATCTCAGGCACTTTGCCTTTCACAAGCATTCACCCAATCGTCAACCTCTCATGGGCGACATCAAAGGCTTAATACCAAACTGGAATATTCTTGTAGCTTACTAACATTTTGAACTCAGTAAAGTTGATTCGATACCATTTTGAACTCACATGGCAACAGACCTGCAAATATCAAACACAATCTAGAAACAAATCTTAAGCACCTATCAATGCTGCTGTCTGTACATCAGACTTGCTGATTTGTAAATAGCAAAGAGTTTGCAGACATACTAACAGCTCTAATATATACCATGCAAGCAGCAGGATCAATTCAAATAAATTTAGGAGAATAGTAGAATAGAGAGAAATTTCAAATTACTGACTTTAGCACTTAAAAATACTCATAACCTGCAAAACACATGATGTAATAAATTCCAGCAACCTGTACTTTATTCATTCATCCAATATTAGCACTCATGTGCTTGAATAAAACTCACATCATGATGATTGCCTCTCACAACTTTGGAGTTATCATTACACCTCATATAGTCAACTGGACACTTGACACATGCAACTGAAGACCTATCTATCAATCAAATCACTTGATTGACACATTAACTCATGAATCACACGGTTGAACTAATCAATCAAACTCAATCAATAAGTAGATGTGTCACCTTGAAGTTATCAATGGTAATAACTCCAAGGTGATGTCATCCTTAACTAAGTCATCAATTTAGTTTAACTTATTGTAACTGAATGACTGAAAATAGGAAAGCAGCACCATAACTAGCCCATCAAGGGTGTTAATATCAAGGATGATGTCACATCATCTAAATGGCACCACAATTTCATCACATGGCCTATTACAAGTGCATTTATTGCATTACAAATAATTCTAAGTTTAATGTACCTTAATAAATGCATTTTGACTCAAATACATTATTAACTTATTACAGAGACAATGACAACCAAGAAGTAGAAAAAGAAATAAGATGAGTATCAGTTTGGAACAAATCAACTAACAGCTCTGACTGTAAACTTGTGGCTAGCCTCAAATTTCCCACATAGAAATTTGTTAGTTCCAATTGTAATATATTTGGTGGTTTTATTTATTATGGTGACTTTTGTAAAGATGTTATTTCTGCATTTGGTGCTGCCATTGTTCTTCAGTTCATCCTATTCCATTTCTTCCAACTCCAGCGAATCCCTTCAGCTAACTGTTTTCCTTGTAGCTCTAACCCCTCAACAACCTCCATTTTCAAATTTGGCCCTTCTAGCCACCTTCCCAGTTATCCATTCTTTGACCAATAAATGTATGTTGGGTTTTAGCTGAGACTACATTCTTTGACCAATAAATGCATTGCCAAGACTACAACAGAATTGCAAGTAAAAAGGATATCGGCTGAGCAATAACTTCCGTAGAATTCGTGAGTAGAATCGTGATTAGCATAGTTCAAGCAAGCATGAAAATAGAATGCATGGAAATAGAAAGGGTGCGATAATAATTTTCCATATGAGCTGGAGTTTGGAGGGGACTAAGCCACCTCCATTCCTAGATGGGGGCCTTCTTACCACTTTTTTCCTTTGCTCGGGTAGTCGAGTAGTAGTCTTTTTCATGGGTTATGAAGAGGGGTTATTTGAGTAATAATTAATTTGGAATTAATCCCAAAGAAATCATAGTGGGTCATAACGAGCCCATGGAAAGAGGGTTGGCCTACTCTAGCTCTTGGCATTATCACTTCAAATACTTGAACCTCTTCCATCTTTATCATATTTCCTTTGTTCTTAAACCTTCTATTAATCATGGTGGTCCCTCCAATTATTTTATTTCTTTCTACCATCATATTCTTCCTCATTGATCGGTCCCCCAAGCTGGCATAAAACTCACATTTTATAGTACCAAAGTCTTTGGTAGTCGATTCACCGATAAAAAGAATATTGGAAGCTTTCTTGGTCAAATGGTCAATCGCTCTATTATGCTCTTGAGGTATATGGGTCATATTGATCCAATGAAAGATGTTGCATATTCGTCCAAGTTCTTCAACAAGATTCTTTACATGCCAATTATCCGGAGTAGTATTATTCCTTGGGCTTAGGTAGTTGTTCAACATTTGCTAGTCAATCTCTAACCCTTTGTGATCGTGAATAATTCAATATGCCCCCACTTAGCCTCGGATTGCCATTGGAGGCACTTTGTCCCTGTTGAGGAATCTAACCCACCCCTACCACTCTTTTGAGAGTGACCATTTTCCTTGCCTATCAACTTTCTTAGCAATTCCTTATTGGGGAAACATATCAAATTATAGCAAAGAAGTATAGTGAAAATGATTATTTTCACAACATAAGTACTCTCTCGACTTATTTTTTAAAATAAAAATTTACAAATTACATTTATTATATAGTCTTGTTAAAATGCATGTTTAATTTCATTAAAAGTGAAAAATGACTTTATACTCCATGTTTAGGTCGGTGAATATTGTTTTTAGGGTTTAATATTATAAACTTGCCGATACGATATAGTGTCAAGAATCTTTATAGCTATGCTCGTGTCTATTTCTTTTTAATTATACGTTTATGGTAAAATATACTAGTATACTTCATGTTTAGGTTGGCAAATAATGTTTTAGCTTTAATATTATAAATTTTTATGACATTGTTTAGTGTTAATAGTCTTTATAGCTATGCATAGGTTTTCTAAGTAGCAAACGCTTTTGGATACGGGAGCGGGAGCGGGGTATCCAATACGCGGAAACGGCAAATTTTTTTTTGCCCCCGGATACGGCAATACAAAAACTATATAAAAATTAAAAAATATATAAATCTCAGCCTTCTAAATAGGAATTTAATTATAAACCACATATTATGTATATGAAAAACAAGATAAAAGACAAGTTATACTATTAACTATAAATTTATAATAATCTACAGTATATACAAAACGAATAAAATTAAATTTATAGTGTATGTTATAGATTGTATAAAATTAAATAATGTATTTTATATAAATGTATACAATGTACAAAAGATACTGTATAAGTTGTATATACCATAGTTGGAATATTTGCATAGTTGTATTTTTAATTACTAATCTGTCTACAGGCGATCAAAGCTCATGATTCTTTTAGAAGGTCAGTAAGAAGTTGCTTGGTCCAAAAAGGTGCAAAAATGGATTTTATGAAAATAAGAAAAATATTGCCATCAATGCGTAGAGCTCGAGAAAATATACACTTTTAGAGAAAACAACACCTGAAACGGAGCCACAGAATGAAAGTTATGGCTCATGCAAGTTTTTGCTGCTACATCTTTCCGGACCCTTTCCAAAAATGGCAAAAATTTTCTATCCTTTTGTTTTCTTCACCAAAAATCCAAAAAAGGAAAGAAATGCCAAAAAAGAAAAAACACGATTCGAGAAGAAAAAAACAGGAGAAAATGCGTTTTTGCTGGGAGCAGCAGTAGAGGCTTGCGGAAATGGCCAGTGCACGGTCTGTTCCATACCCAGCCATTTCCGCAGGCCTTGGCCACCCCGCCCACTCCCACGCCACTCCCGTGCACCCCCTCCCGAGGTCCCCGCCGCCGTTTCGGCAACTTAGTAGGTTTTTGTATTGGTAATTCTATGTTGTGGTAACACTTCTAAATATAATGAATATCTCTTCACATATCACTTAACAATATCTTTTAGCATATATTTTGCACCTTTTGGTGTTATTTCTACTTTACTTGCTTTCTTGTAGCATTTTGATATTATATGTAGACTTGGGCTTTGTGCTGGTTTTTACAAGGATGCAGCCTCTGTTTTTCTACTGACCAGGATGCCCAAAACGCCTTGGGAATGGTGGGGCGAGTGGGAAACGCCCCTCACGCTTTCCTTCAAAGCCAAGTTGAACGGGACGTTCTCTGGGCGTCTGTGAAAAAACAAAGGATGTTTCCAAGATGTCTTCGATCTCCCATTTTCGTCCAAGGCATCCCAGTTTTTGTCTCCGGTGTCCCAGATTGCCGTCTCCGTTGTCCTAGTTGTTGTCCCCAAGTCCATGGAACCCCCAATGTGAAAGAAGCTCCAAAAATTAAAAAGATTTAAAACATTAAAGATTATGACTGGAAACTTGGAAAGGAAAAAATGAAAATGAGTATGCTATGCAATGATACCAGATGTAAATTCTTTTCCCATGCAAAGTTACCTTCCCAAGAAATGGACTTCTGCAAGATCGTTTTATGTAGTTTCCAAAACAAGATCTTATGAGATATTATAGCTATTTACATTTTTAAGCCTTTCTTATGCATAGCAATAGCATCTATAAATTTACATGCATATTTTTAAGCCTTTCTTCAGTTTCAAAGTTTTGTTATGCAGGTTTTTCTGCCTCTTTTTGTATGATAATGGAGGCTTTACCAGTATATTAGGATGGCCTAGAGGCCTACTCTGCATTTAACTTTTTATTATTTTTCCTTGGCCAGTTTTGTCTATGGGTGGCTGTTGTAGTTTGCATGGCCTGTGTTGTTCCAATTTTTTTTTTTATAATTCGGGATATATGTGACATGATAAAAAAGTGTCACATGCCCTTTGGTAACATTGTTGGCTCGTGTTGAAATTTCAATCTTTCATGTCTTTGTTTACGGGGTGAGGGACATGTATATTTTTAATATTCATGTATTATTTTAATAGCCTCCCCTGCTGTACCCAAAATCTAGAATTTTTTTAACATCCCAGAAACCCCATCCCCATGTCGGGATCTTAGGTAACAAGGTTTTGTACTCTGTAGTATTTTGCTCATGGAGAGTGCTACCCAACTGCCATTTTTTTATTTGCTTCTAAGGTTTCTACTTGAAATTCTAATTAATAAATATCTGTCCACAAAAACATGCATTTCTGGCAAGCATTAAATATAACAGAACGGAACATACAAGGATAATACTTATGAACAGAAATAGGAAATATGGGGAGAAATATAAATCTTCTGCATTACTCAATCCTGAAACAGCCTAAATTAAACACTATAAGGAATGGTCGCTTCCTTGTTTAGGTGAAAATGGTTTGTCTGGGATTGATATAAAAGCCCCCTCCTTAACTAATGAACAGTAATAGATTTCTATTTATGCATGCTAATCACCGTTGATATAGCAAAAAAAATTCCTTTTTCGATGACACCTCCTCTTTCACCTATCTTCTTCCCTTCCAATACTGAGTAACTGGGTCATAGAAGCTTCCAAAACTAAGTCACTGACCTTATAGATTAGTTCACCAACTATAACAGCAAGATCACATATCCGTAACTAGGTTGCAGGAAAGTGGGGTTGGGGAGAGGCGTGTGTGCATGGGAGGGGAGTTGAGGCAAAGAAGAAAACCAATGGTTTTTGTGGGATTTAATTCACAAAATCGGTTTGGGAATTCTGGATGTCCTCGAGAATTTCAAAAATGACTAGACGTTCATTCAACAACTTCTGGTTTTTTCTTCCCTCAGAAAATGTAGAAAATCTGGTTTATGCAGGTGCACCAAAATGAAGGACTTGAAAGTCAAACACCCTCTATGTTAATTTGGGTTTTAAATGAATAGGAAGTACTCTGTAAGAGTTCAGAATCTACTGGGAGGATTTGGCGCCCTGTTAATACCAATATTAATGCCTACTTTCAGATGGTCAACTTTACACATTATGAACACTTATGACATATATGAGCCAACCCGGGCACAAAAGATCTAACTTGTACAATATTCAAGCAGCTGAGCCGAGCTGCACAATGCTTGGCCACCTTTTTACTTGATATACGAAAAACATGCTGGCAGAAGTTGAGGGGATTAACATACTGGGGATGTTAAATGTGCACAAAGATTTTGATTTCTTGCCTGGTGGTCAGTGAAATATTGTCTTAATTTATACATATCAATTTCCTTACGTCTTAATTCATCTGAGGGGATGAATTTTCCATGGAGAAACAAAATATTGAAAAGAAGTTTTTTTGTCCTCTCCCTAACTATATATATTCAGGTTGGTCAAGTGGGCACAAGGGCATCGTATCTAGTCTATAGGCCCCATGTATAAAGAACAGACAAGAAAGGAAATTAATGAGAAAAAGATAGGAATTAGGAGAAAGGCACATTAGGAGTTGGAAATACATAGGTTAAAAAAATTGTGCAGCAAGGAAAATGATTTGGAAATTACAGGGTTACTGCCTTATGTCATGCTAATCCCCTGACAGAAATCTCATTTTCTCTTTATTGACATTACACTATTGTATATGACATCGCCTTGTTTATAAGATTCATGGGAAGTATTCATTTCTTTATATGACAGGTCAAGGAATCAAAGCTGAAAATTGAAATGTGTGACGAGGGCACTGATGGCTGTATTATGGACAACAACAGAGAACTAACCAAAGTTCTCAAATTACCCAGAAATAAATCAGAAAATCAGGTTTATTTTTCTCCCATATAGAATTCAACAATAGTTCTACATATTCTTCAGTAGTACGTAAAACATACTTTTATCATAGCCAAGGGTTGCTTGCTTGATATGCCTATTTTAGTTTTCATTTTCTGCAAATAACCTGTGTAAAAATAATAATCTTTCATAGCTGGCAAACAGATGAATATTAGTTTTACTTTCTAATTCTGTGGCAGGATGGATAGGCCAGAGTTTTCTAGTTTTTAAATAAAAATTCATCATTTTAATTGCAGATTAAAGCAGCATTGTCAGCATATAAAGACGTAAAGATTATAGAATTTTCTTCAATGGATAACGCATTCAGTGGTTTCTCAAATAAGGTATGATGGACCTTTATGTACCTTTTTGAAGTCTTTCTTACCTTAATTTTCTTCTTTCTTGACCCTGAAATGTTTTTCTTATATTTCTGTAGGCTAAAGAAATGAAGTTTAGGAATAGGGTCAAGAGATATGTAGGAATTTGGTGCTGTCTTGAAGGGTTAGAGCGTGGTCACATATGGTATGACATGTACTGGGATGAGAAACCTGACTGGAAACCAATACCCCCTGCAACTCAAGAAGAAGATCATCCTCATTGGTGAGGCAAATAAGGTCCTGTTGTTAACGCTTCCATAAGAAGTTTCTGAAATGGACCAGGTTCAGTTTCACAGGTTCTCAATATTCCATCTTCAAGTGTCTTATGCAACATTGCAGTGTTTACAGTGCAGTTCAAGATCTGTTTGGAATCAATCTGTTCAAGAATTGGGAATCACCAAATGATGGACTCTATAGAGCAAGCTACAACCTTTATTGTAATCAATCTCATGCTTCGCATTGTCGCTAACACCGTTTGGAATCCGAATTTTTAATGGAACATTGAAATTCTTGACCAGATGACCCAGGTATAAATCTTTTCTCAAGGTCACTATTCTTGGCTAACTATATGCCTCGCCATTTCAAATCACTTGGCTAACTATATGACCGGTTACACACAAAACTATGGAGGATATGGTAAAGCATACTTTTGTCCTCTAGAGAAGTTGTACTATGGTGTTTCTCCTGTCATCTATTAGTAGGTGCATCCCGACTATGAAGATGTATTAAGAAAAAGTGTGTAAACATTCTTTTGATGATTTCAGTTTCATTTTTGTCAAGCTATTGCTGAAGTCTACCTTTTGCCTTGAAATTTAGGAAATGATATTGCTGGCAATTTTGTTTTGAATTTGTGTGTAAACAAAGATGATGTTGATTTTTAAAAATGAGATTATCAAATTCTAGTTTAGATAAATCTAAATAAATATACAAACAAGTAGAATTGCCAAGATCTACAGCATTATATGAATCTCATTTGACAATATTTCTACGCTTATAACATCATTTAAAGGCTAAAGCCATAGTAAAAGTATGGTTAGAGTTGTTGATTATGACCAAAGGTTGCAAAACAAGTAAAAGCTGGTTGTAAATGGTTAAGGTCGATTGGAATCACTTAGAAATTATCTTAGGTATGTCAAGTGATTATGACAGTCCACAAATAGCTTTACCATTACCAACACTAAACCCATAATTAAATTGTCATGCATACATTATATTTCATATAATCTTTTTATTTTATAAACACATATTTTACCATTTATCCATACGTACTAACAACCAAGGAATAGAAGATTGGGATCCGGATGAGAGATCAAATTCCATCATGGAACTATATCAAGCAATTGCAATTGCACCATGTAGACACCAAAAAGTGGCCTCAAGGTATTTATTAGTCATTAAATTGCATGATATTAGTATATGCTTGTGTACTTGATTGATTCTCTCTCTCTCTCTACAAATAAACAAAAATTGGTAGTTATTAATCAATACAATATTAGAGATAAGAACCTTGGGATTGATATCTCTCATATTTCACATAGATGTATATAAGATACATATACATATTTTATTATTAATTATAGATACAAATGTAAAAGAAAAAACACATTTAAATATCAATATTTACTCAAACATACAAGGAATTTTAGTTAAAATTAGATTTTTAAAATAGAAGTTAAAATATAAAATGGTTTGATATTATCATGTATATAATATTGAATAATATGCCATTAAAAACATACTTCTCTTATAATTTTGAAAACATTCTATTTACATAATATGTAACACGAGGTTCAACATTGAATGCTAAATTTCAGCATAGTTGGGAATGCCACGTTTAATTTTTTTCAATACAAGCAATTGCACTCAAGTTGTGCAATGGAGACACTGAAAGGGATGCACTGCAAAGAAGTTAAACTTGAGGGAGTGAAACATTGCAGGAGGAAGAGGGACGATGAAGAAGGGAATTGAGGGAGGAGAAGTCCATGGGTGGGGGAAATGTTGGGGGTGGGGAAAGGGGGAGGGTATGCGAAATTATTCTTTTTACGAAAATACACACGAAACATGTGCCATCTTTGTCAATCATGGGAAGAAGAAAACACAAATCATTAAGATAACTTACTTTGGAGATATCTCAAGAAAAAAGGTTTGGCAATCATTAGTCCTAATGTCAATAGTTGTTTATTGCAATGTCAGCCCCCTTTTTGGTAGTTAGAACACATGACAATTAGAGGGGAGTTCTCTTGGGCATATTGTGGGACAATTTAGAGATAGGGACATGTGGAGGGGACTTGGCATCCTATGCCGAGCCGATGTAGTAATTGAATTTGATAACCAAAAACATAGCCATCGTGGTTTTACACTTTCTTTGTAGGTTATTCTTCACACATGCGCAAACAACAAAAATATCATCAATGAGAGTTTTCCTTGCGGATTTGTAGTTGGCATTGTATTTTCAACATTCGAGGTTCCTTAAAACTCATTAATTTGAAACATTGTCATGTGTATAATCGTATGCTTGTTATTTTGAAATATTGGCATTGTGGGGCTTTGTAAAATGAGGGAGTGGTAAAAAAGAGGAGAGAGGACCAAGTAGTAGACACAAAAATATGCACTTATTACTATTACATCACGTTTTTAGTATGTTATTATATGCATGATTCCTAAGTGAGAAGATTAGACATTGGTGACACCTCTCATAGTCCTATTGATTCTAATTAATTTTGATTGTGACATTGTCTTGTACTTTCTAGATTTATACTTTCCGGTGGTGTCACAAGGATTCATGTCTATATATGTGGTCTAGCTCATGTTTCTTGTCTTTAGGATAGTAGCGCTCAAGTAAGGACACTAACAACATTTGGGCGCTAGCGTCCTTCCTAGTATTTTTGTCTAATTTTACTTATATTCCAAATTATCTCTTGACACTTGACTTTGGGTCTTTTCTAATTGTTATTTCATGTTTGAGGTCGGCCTTTGGTGTCATTAAGTGCTGAAATTCAAATAAAGAATTCATATATATACACAACCTATTAACTATTATAAGGGCAACTGGGTCACTATCTTTTTATCTACTACTTGGGAAAAATGAACACTTGAGGACTGCATTTGGGCTACATTATTCACTGTATAAGAAGGGCAAATTCTGAATTCCATCACACACATTATCTTGGGAGCAAAGTAGTTGTAGCCCACTATTTTGGTGTAACTTGCACAAGGACAAACTAGCTTCAAGGGATGCGATTCTATCACACACACACACCAAAACTACATTGAGTCTTAAATGTAGTGCAGTGCTTGGTGACAATCACATTGGGATGACGGTCGAGGTCAATACGACTCGAGCACTTGCTTATTTTATTTAGACTAATGTGTGCTTTAACCTTGTGCATGTAGTAAGGGTTTGTTTTGCGGGTATATGGGCGACAAGAAAAGTCTACAACAAAGTGGATGCGACATAGAGCAAAGTGAAGGTGACATTATCAAACCCTAAAAGAATTAGATTCACACCCATTACCAGGACACTAGCACCCAAATCAGACACTAGTACCACAGGCGGTCCCTGTCCATACCCAAGCACTATTGTCCAACATACCTTAGATCATTGTCTCATAGACAAAGCATGCACAATCCATATTTAGCTTGTTCCACCTTCACTCTAGTCTAGATTTAGTCAAGACACTCGGAATAAGCTAAGTCACTCTTATCCTCTTGTTACTTATACTTGTTTGTCATTGCATGTTTGTATTTTTGTATTTATGATATATTTGATTGATCACCAATTTTCTCGATTAAAATTTAAATTTCAGTAAAACCATTTGGTGAACCCAAATCTTGCATGCTCTTTATCATATCTATTCTTCTCCAAATCATAGCAACTATAGGTTTTGCATGCTTTCTCTTTTATGCCCATTACCCATAGTGGTCGGTTTGGTCCTCCACAACATACTGGGCTACCCCCACCTACACTTAATCATTCCAACATTATGGTTGAATCTATACACACTTATCCTCTCCTCAATTCTAATCATGTACCCCTCAACAAAATTGAAGCTTCTGATAATGAACATTCTTATGATGAGGACACTAATGTTGATTAGGATCAACTTGATGCTCTCACTAATTTTCGTTCCACATTACATGAAAATCCTACTCATGTACCACATGTTTTAGATGCTTTATTAGCTGCCAAACATGCTCGTGAAAACGTTGCCCATTTCAAAGTGTGATTTGTACCTTAGGGCTCACTATTACTACCACCCCTTCTATTCCACTTTCTCCCCCGCCAATGTGGGGGCATCCATTGTCCATATGCTTATTCCCACACCTCACACTCGCTTTTCTTCTCCTATCATTTCCCACATCCAACCTTTGTTCCTCTTTAGGCACTCATGCCTTAGAGTCTATGTACCATGATTTATAGGCTCAAATTCAATTACAACACACCTTTTCTTCTTCATCTCCCTCTCTTGATTCTTCACTTCTCCTACATAGTCCTCTTGCACCTAAGGTTTCTTCTCACCCACTTCCCCCTAATTTTGTTTCACCCAAGTTTCCTCTTTTCGACGGTCATGGAGATCCACAAGAGCATCTTAGATCATTTCATGTTGCATGCTTGGACTATGTTTGTGATGATACATTATTGACCAAGTTGTTTCCTAGGAGCTTACGGAGTATGCTTTGCGATGGTTCTATGATTTACCTCTACATTCTATTAGATCTTTCACTCCTATAGCAAATTTATTCTTGACACATTTTTCTATGAACATTAGAACTAAAATACTATATGCACAAATGGCTAAAATGAAGCAAGGGTCTAATGAGCATCTTAGTGACTATGTTTTGCGTTATAAGAATAATCTTACTAAAATTAACAATGTCTTTGTTGAATTTGAATTGCAAGATCTATTTATCCAAAGTCTCTTTCCTTGTTTATAAGAATAAGTTCTCTTTGATTATTTTCTTTCTTTTGATCATTTATGTCATACTCTTAAAGAATGTGAACATAAGTTACTTTCTATGGGAAAGCTTAAGTATGGTGATAATACTTCTTATCAATCTAGTAACAAATTCCAAAGTAAATATGCCTTTAAGAGCAAATCTAATGAGCCTAAGCCTACTGTTAATGTTGTATCTCAACCAACAAAGCTCCAAATACAACCTACACAACACATTTTTACTAGATTTCCATATCCACCTCACATCTTGTTGCCTAAGCTCATTGAAAGTAATTTGATTTCTCTTCCACCCCTCTTGAGCTAAATTCTCCTTGTGAGAATTTTGATGAAAACACACATTGTGATTATCATAGATGTAATGGACATTCTACTAATAGATGCTTTAAGCTTAGACATTTGATTCAAGACTTGGTTGATACTAATGAACTCGAATTGCCTGAACCTACTATTTCTAAATCTACAAATGACAATGACAAACTTAAGATTTTCAATGATCCATTACCCAAACATGACAAAATGGTTCATGAATCTTCCTCTAATCATGTGGTTCCACCTCCATCATCTTCCGATCATCATCTTGGGTTTCTTATTGGTACTAGTCATATTCCCCATCTGTTATTATTTCACTAATAAAAATTTCATGCTTATTTTTCATCACATAGACTTCACATTGATGTTTTTGTTGGTATCAATGTCATTGTGCATCCTACTTTCAAATGTAATGCATGTTCATTATCTTTCCTATGAGCTATTGGATTTCCATTATCCTATATGACACTTAGATCACCTACTTCTTATGGGCATGTGGTTCTCCTAATCATTGTTGGGCCTCTTACTATCTCTATGCCTTTCTTTGTTGGATCCAAGGTTATGCATTGTGACATGGTCTTAGGACTTCCTTGGCTTAAGGTTGTTAAAGTCATTCCATCCCTAGTTCATTTATGTCTCAAGTTTGTACATGAGCATCACGTTGTCACTATTTGAGGCATCCCACCATGGAATAATTTATCTTTAGCACCTACCACTGCTACATGTTTCGTTGTTACTACCACTAATGCACCTACTTCTGCACCTGTTATTGATGGTCCTATGGCTTTGCCACACAAGACTACAACATCTAGATCTCCTCTCACTCTTGGTGCTAGTCCTATATCTCCACCTAGATCTCCTTCACATATGGTCAATGTTTCTCGCTCACGACATATTATCGGTCCCATAGCCCACCTCATAGGACTAGGTCCCCACATAAGATACATGCTATACATGGTATATCTAGGCCCACTTCACGGTCTCATTCTCCACATGCACGACACAGTCCTACTTTGCACGTCATGACACATGTACTTTCACATGACACTAGGTCCTTAGATCATGTTCACATGTGTTCCTCTCTCACATTATCGATAGTGGGCCCTCACCCTCTATCCTCATTGGATAGATCACTATGGAATTCACACTTAGGGGCATCTAATTCCCCCTTACTACCCAATGACACACTCTTGTTATAGGTTCAAACATGACTGTTGAGGGCACACTTACCTACATGAACCTCACTTTGCACACATACACATTGGGGGAAACCTTGCTTCCCTTCCCTAGTCATAGGATCTCATATTCTAATAATACAAAAACATTCAGATATTTATAAAAATATAAAAACATTATCTTAGATCTTGGTTGGATGTATCTTTGCTTGCTTATACTATTCCATGTTGCATTTTTCCTATCATGTTAGCTTGATTCATAATATGTTCTATCATTTTTACATATACACATGCACATTCACATGGTACTTTGAGGTGAATGCAAGCTATATACAAGTTATTACATGATGCATGATGCTTGACATTGTTCTCTACCAATCCCATCGAGGCTCTTGGGGGCATCTACCTTCCATACCTTTCCATATTCAAGTGTTATCATTGTAATATTTACTACTTTCATTTCTATTTCAAATATATACATTGTGACATACTATTCATTATCCTAACATGCTAATGGGTGCTTCATGTGTAGCATTTGTCTTGCAAGCTTACTTCCAACCATGGTTATCTACTTATACTATTTTCTTATGTCTTGTCTTCTATGATTGTGACTTGTTTGCCATTGTTTTACGAGCTATGCCCTATGATTGCTTGATTACTTGTTTGCATGGCCTTGAAGGCCTTGAGTGTCTTGTGACATCCTAAGTGGTGTCCCATGTTTTCCAACAACTACTATGTTGTCATATTGCTTTGTTTTTGTGCATTTGACTTGTTTATATTACATCATACCATGTTTTTTTATCACTAACACTTTTTGCTAGTTTTCTTTCCTTTGTTTTGCATGTTTCATGGTTATTACCATGCACATTCCCCTTTCCCCCTGCAGGAATCTTTCTTTAGATGTGTGCATCATATTCAAGACCTCTCATTTGGGTCACACTCACATTGATCCATCTCATGCACCCCAAATGAGCGGGGTAAGCATCGGGTGATTATTTGATCCTCTTAGCGGTTCGAAGCCAAGAACAAAATGGTACAAATAAGAATTAGACAAAACAGGACTCAAAAAATGGTTCAGAATCAAACATGGGCTATCAAAAATATAGGGACGAAGCACCCCAGATAGTAGATAATGCTTAGTGCTAGTGTCCCACCCGGGTGTTTTTGTCCGGGGGAAAAATAGGTACTTGAAAGTTGCAACAATTTCTCAGTGATATGTTTTCACAAAATCCAACAACAAATATTTAGATTCATATTATTATCCGAAACAAAGGAATAAAATCAATGGCATATTTCATACTTTGGGCAAGGGAACTAATTACTCTTCTTTCTCTATTCACATTTTCCTACCGGTATCTAATAAGGAGTGACACCTAGGGCATATGCAGGGACAATGATATGTCTGGAACAATGTGTCATCCATGGCTAGTTACTATTGGGTTGGTGACCATTTATAGTGGCACTTATCCATGTGGAAGCATCATGGACATAGGGAAAAGTTGACCGCTCTCCCGACACTCTTCCTTTAGTGATAGGATGCCTAAATCCTCATATTATTCACATCGGTTTGGGAATAGATCGCTCCCGATCCATCCTACCATCTCCTAGCGGAGTGTTCTCCTAGAAAACAATAAACATGAACATTTTATCCTTTTCTCTCTTGGCATTTAGGTGTACTCTATCCTTGATTCAATTGTTTTTCTTACACATTTCTATTTTGATTTCTTTGAGTTAAAGTTCAATTTCATATACCATGAGCATTGACTACACTTTTCTTCTTTTGCAGGTTCGTCCTTATCTTGACAAAAGGCAACACAAATGGAACAAGGAGAAATCTCAAGCACGGAAGGCCCAGTGCAAAGGAAATATTCGATTACAAATGCATGTATCCTTTTCACTACGCGCACAAGTCACCCCTAGGTTTCTTATCCCCTCTTAGAATCCACAATACACATCTTACAATTTCCATTCGGCATGTTATCGGTTACAACCTTCTTCATCTCTCCACAAGGTATGCTCTTCCTATCTACTTTATACTACCGAATATTCATTCACCAACATAAAGTGGGGAAGATGTAGACATAAAAACATATACTTATTACCATTACATTACACCTTTAGTATGTTGTTATATGCATGATTCATAAGTGAGAAAATTAGACACTGGTGACACCTCTCATAGTCCTTCTATTGATTCTGATTGATTTTGATTGCAACATTGTCTTTTAATTTTTGTATTTATGTTTTTTGGTGGTGTCCTAAGGATCTATGTCTCTATTTGTGGTCTATCTCATGTTTCTTTTCTTAGGGACAATAGCACCTAGTAAGGACACTAACACCTGGGCGTTAGTGTCCCTTCCTAGTGCTTTTTTCCAATTTTGTTTATATTTCAAATTATCACTTGACGCCTAATTTTTGGGTCTTTAATAATTCATATTTCATGTTCGGGTCAAGATTTGGTGTCACTAATTGTCAAAATTCAAAAAAGAAGTCATATATGTTTACAACCTAGTAATTATTCTCAAGGGCAACTAGGTCACTATCTTTCTATCTACTACTTGGGCAAAAGGAACACTTGAGGACTACATTTGGGCTGCATTATTCATTGCATAGGAAGGGAAAATTCTGAATTCCATCACACACATTATCTTAAGGGAAAAGTAGTTATATTCCACTATTTTGGTGCAACTTGCACAATGACAATCTAACTTCAAGAGAAACGATTCTATCACACACACACACACACACACACACACACACACACACACACACACACACAAAAACTACATTGAGTCTAAAATTCAATGCATGCTCGTGTGATCACATTGGGGTGATTGTCAAGGTCATTCTTACTCGAGCACTTGCATATTTTATTTAGACTAATGTGCGTTTAAGCCTTGTATAAGTAGTTAGCATTTGTTTTACAGGTACAAGTATGATAGGAAAACCCTACAACAAAGTGGATGCAACATAGAGTAAATTGAAAGTGACATTATCATACCACGAAAGAATCAGATCCAAACCCAAGTACCGAATACTAGTGCCCATATCAAACACTAGCACCCTCAGTGGTCCTGTATGTACCCAGATGTTATTATCTAGCATACATGTAGATCACTGTCTCTTAGATGAAGCATGCATAGTCTAGATTGTTCCTATTCCACCATCACTCTAGTCCAAATTCAATCCAGACACTCAGGAATTAACTAAGTCACTCTCATCCTCTTGTTACATGTACTTACTTTTCATTGCATGTTTCTATTTGTATATTTTTGATATATCTAATTGATCACTAGTTCTCTAATTAATATTTAAATTATGTTAAATCATAAGTGTAGGGGTGTTCTCATTAATTTTGTAAGGAATTTAGAAAAAAATCACTAACTATTGATCCATTAAATGTTATTTTCTAATGTTTAGGCATGTTTCAAGGCTATGTTCGCCCTTTTCTAGGACTTCCTGTTGCACTTGTCTTTCATGGTCTCGCATTACTATTTTCTATATCATACAATTCTTTCATGAGCATGATGCTTTTGTTGACTTCGTCGCTAGTAAAAATGTTATCATTAAGGTTTCAACGCGCGACCTAGCACTATTTTTATTATATTCTTGTTTTCTAGTCAAAGATATGGATTTTTTTGTCTTCATCCCACTCGAATTTTTTACAAACATAAACCACCACTATCAAGTGAATTTTGTGTGAGATGAAAGAATAAGATTATTTAGTAGAAAGAGTTACAAGCTTCTTTGATTCCATGTTGCTTCTCTTTTTGGCATTTATAGTACAACTGAATGAGGGTTTCTTACACAAGAAAATAGAAAATGGAAAATGGGTCGACCATACATACATCGAAGGACATATGGAAAATCAATTTTCCCTTAAGATCAATAGTCCATAAATCTTGTATATCACCACTTTTCCTTCCAACATGTTGGTGAGAAAAAATTTTAATTAGGTAAATTAAGTGTCTCCACCAACGTTCATGGGGCTACGCTCCTCTACATTGAATGGTGCAACTCCCATTATTGAATGAAAACTAATATATTCCTTACCTACGTTTTGTGGGTTGGCCAAATAGGTCGGGGATCACGAGGGACACTCCATTGAACCTATGGAAAACTGCTTATACGGGGTACAAGGGAGGAAATCACGGTGATGAGAGGGAAGGAGAGAATTTAGGAAAGGAAGGTTATTATCGTGAGGACAAGCAGAAAGTTCACACCCATGAACTGGAGTCGTTCAACATTCAATATAGAAGAAAATATAAATGAATCTATCAGTGAGACAAACAAAACACACATAGACACATAGTTCTCTGAGTCCCATTCATCAAATATACAAAGCTTTCTTTAATCATCATGCTTACAAAGTGCATATAAGAGGGAAAAAAGGAAACATGAGAAAGCAAAAATCAAAGAAAAGTAGCTTTCATTTCATGTGTAGTGACGAGTACAAAGCTTCAATCAAGATACAACAATTCACAATTGCTACCAATAATTCGTAACTTTAAGAATCCTTTGGAATGGAGAATCTATCCCAATTTATAACAATGTGAATTGACTCTTCGCCTACCCCACACATGGCTCTTCGTGGTCTCATTAAACTCGTGACTTTTCACCTTCATAGGAAGTGAGAAATAAGTTTCCTTTTATAAATCAAAGGGAATTTTACAATTTATAAATTCACTTAAGTGAATGAGACCAAATACAATGATATCACCCAACGAAGAATTAGAAAGGGGAGAGAAGGAAGAGGGAGAAAGAGAAAATAAGGGAGATGATGTCATATCTGATGAAGAAGCTCCTTGCAATGAAGAACTTGTCGATGACGATGATCCATAGGGATCTAAAGAAACACCACTTCATCAAAACAACTAGAAACAAAAGAAAAATCAACAAAAAGGAGAGCTTCTGTTAAGTTACGTAAACGCCACTCAGTGCGAGTAGCGGTTGCGCAACCACCCCTTTACTCGGATCGGTGGAAGTGTAATTGAAAGGGGAGAGAAGGAAGAGGGAGAAAGAGAAAATAAGGGAGATGATGTCATATCGATGAAGAAGCTCCTTGCAATGAAGAACTTGTCGATGACGATGATCCATAGGGATCTAAAAAAACACCACTTCATCAAAACAACCGAAACAAAAGAAAAATTAAAAAAAGGAGAGTTTACTTGTTAAGTTACGAAACACCACTCGTGTAGAGTAGTGGTTGCACAACTACCCCTCTACTCGAGACCGGTGGAAGAAGTAATTGTTGTGGCGCTTTTAGTAATCGCCGGTATGCGTTCACCAACAGTCTTGTCACTAATGGAAACAAAAAAAGATACCCATGAACAAATCACGTTTTTTAAGCATTCTAACTGTGTCTTTC
Source organism: Taxus wallichiana var. yunnanensis (assembly GCA_018340775.1). Lineage (NCBI taxonomy): Eukaryota > Viridiplantae > Streptophyta > Pinopsida > Cupressales > Taxaceae > Taxus > Taxus wallichiana. Next base: position 809,934,464 of record CM031235.1, read on the forward strand.
CTTGTATGACCCTTCCCATTCTCAAGTACACAGAGGACATGGGAAACAACTTAAATATAATAAGAACAAGTGGATTTGGATCATCGATTCATGGGTGTAGTGAGCAATAAGACTTTGGTGTTGGAATTGAATTATAGAAGCAAGGTGAAAGTGTAGAGCAAGAAATTATAGAGGGTGGAAGTAACATTGTTGTCTTCCTTCAACTTCTTGTAATATGTAATTAATTGAATTGGCCAATATATATAAGTGGGAAGAAAGAGAAATTTCCCTTCCCGATTGGTTTTCCCTCAAACTAGGGGTTTCTAGGATAAAAATCTTGTGTTATGCATTGAATTGTTCATTCTATTTGTTGCAAGTAGTTCTAAGCACTAAGATTCATTCACTAGCTTTCAGTATTCTGTCATTTTCAAATAATTAGAAGTAGGAACAACATTTTTGTGGTCTTGTAAATTTCCAAAGTAGAGGTTTACGATAATTTTGGTATCAGAGTTGACAATTATATCTAAGGGACTGTGGTATTCATTCTTGTGTGATTTGTATGACAGTGACAAGATCTAAAGACGGAGAAGTATTGCCTTGCAATCCATACATATCTACGAAGAAGTGGAAACAAAGGGTTAGAGATCAAATGGAAGAAGAGAACTTCATCTGTATAATTGAGGTAATAGAATGCACAATGGATAGGCTATTTCAAAACCAAAGAGAACTATCGATCTATAAAAGACGATAGCAGTTAAGAAATATTCCATAGACTCGGTGGTTTGATAATTGGCCAAAAAATTTGGTATAGGAAAGAGCCACGTTGAGGAAGAAGATGTGGAAGAGCATGAAGAAGAAACTCCAGTTGAAAGAGAAAAGGTAAAATATGATCATGCTCCTTTTAAAGTTGAAACTAAAGTTGAGATAAAAAGCTTTGAAGGACAAGTAGATGCAGAATTGCTAGATAAATGGTTAAAACAATTGGAGGTTTATTTTAGTGTACATAATGTCACCGAGGCACAAAGGATCACCTTTGCACGTCTCAAAATGGAAGGACATGCTCGGTTTGGTGGGAAACCCATCTAGCCACTTGTGAAAAGAAAAAGACGGCCTATTGTAAGTTCTTGGGAGGGTTTTAAAGAATTGCTTAGAGAAATTTTTTATCCTATTGGCCATAAGATTGACCAGATGATTAAATGGTAGTATTTTAGACAAACCAGTGGTCAAAGTGTGCAAGATTACACTACGGAGTTTTGGAGACAATCCATGTTGCTCAATATGGACTTGGAGGATGAGGATATTCTAACCAAGTATTTGGGAGGACTTCACACTCACCTTCGAAGGAAGGTCATCTCCATGAAGCCCAAGGATCTCAATGAAGCATGTGTGCAAGAATATTATATTGATGATGAGAAGAAATAAGGAGAAGCAAAGTCAAGGACAAATCAGCAACAAAATCAGCCAAAGAAAGAGTAGGGACAAACAAGTAACAAAGGTAAATGGAAAGGTAAAAATACTGCTACCACTTTGAATACTTGTAAAGATCCTAAGAATTTTTGCAAGAATTTTGATATCAATGGTCATACTAATGCTACATGTTGGAAGTTACATCCAGAATTGCATCCAAAGAATCGAACCAAGGATTCCAAGAAATCCAAGACAGTTGTGTAGACAGATGGGGAGATGGAAATAAAATATGATTATGATGTAGAAGAGAGGCTCTTAGGTTGTGGAGCTAAATAGCTTCACTGGAGCATGCATTACAAAGTGACTGGGTTACACAGTAACCGACATCACCACCTATGACTAGCATTGGTTAGGGATAACCGACATCGATTACCTGTGTGTGAGTGTTTTTAACTCATGGGAATTAGATCTAAATTTAGTATTAAATCAGATCTATTGATTGTAATTACATGGCTAAGTGCCCTAAGTTTTTATATTCCTATATAAGCATGAAAGCTAGGGTTAGAAGGTGAATTAAGAGAAGGATTGAGTTAGATCCTTGATTCTCCTAGATTGAGAGGATGAAGAAGAAGAGAAAGAAAGAATAGGTTACATGAAGACAAAGATTCAATGGAGAGACATACTTACTTCTTGGTGCACTGATCATGGTTGCACTTTGGTAGACCCATACAAGAGGTCTTGTTGCAGATCTATAAAGAACTTGGTAGCAGATTCGGAGATACAGGTATTTCCGAGTTATGTGATATCTTACGGTGGCATTTGGAGGCACGAATGTAGTGCACTCATGTAGATCTGTTTAGAGATCTGGAGGAGAGGAGATACTCTTGGAGAGATGCATTGTACTCTTGTATTGAAGAGTTTGTGTGTATTTTTGTTATATTATAAATATGATATCTCTATCTTTGGTGGATGTAGCCCACATTGGGTGAACCACGGTACATGTTGTGTTATGTGTGTGTACTTTTGTGTGATTTGGATTATTCTTGTTTATACTTCCACTGTTGTAGATTTTGGGGAATTGTTTAGATCCTGTGTGCATGATTTTGTTTGTTATTAAATCATAGCACTATTTCGCAGTCCCGAATTCCCAACAACTGGTATCGAGCTTGGTTAGCTTGGTTATTTTAGAGCAAGGTTTTGCTTCAATATATTGTTAGTGGTTTACTGACAGGTGTATGAGAGCAGGGTTTGTTTTGCTGATGTGAAAATCATAGGAAGATATTTAAATCTCAAGTGGAAGCTAGAAATGTGAGGTTGTTGGAGAATACAATGACCGATATCGATTAGGTGGCAACCAACATCGGTAGGGTGACCGTGGTCGGTTACAGGGTGACCATGGTCAATTACTGGGTAACTTGGTTTTAAATAGAAAATCACAGATTTGAAGATTTTTATAAGATGCAGTGAATGTATCTTGTTTGTTGAGGTGTCCTGGTTCTTGGAGGCACAAACATGTTGGTTAGATTGCAGATCCAATTTATAGAGGTATGGTTTTATCTTGGTATTGTAGTGCTTGTATTATTTTGGTTACACATGCATGATTTGGGATTATAGATCTGAGTATGAGATAGAGGAGCAGTTATGCATCCTTTTGATGCAGTTAGATGCATGAAATTCATTAGAGAAGCTATATATAGTAGCACAGAATGAAGATGGGGTTTCCATAAGAAAAGCATGTTATTTAGTATAATATGCGGTTGAGTATCTTGGTTTTGGTAAGGTGATGTATTTCATCTTGGTGTAGTTTTATTGCATATATTATTGCTATTAAGTTTTTGTGCAAGATTTGGGTGCTTTTTAAAATGAGTGGCTCTACACAACTATCGGCTTTGGTCAGAGTAGGCACCTAGTTTGGTGACCTACACCAATTTGTGGCATTTTGTTCAATCCAACAACACCGACGTCGATCGGGAACCGACATCTCATGTCACAAAGGGTAACTGCAAAATGTACCGGTTAGCAACGTGGTCGATCTCTATGACAATGAGTTTGCACAGGGTTTCTTATAGTATAAGAGGGTATAGATGGTTTAGTGTCATGTTTTGGAGGATCAGGTTTCTTGCAAAGTGTGTACAAGCAGAAACAATGCAGATCACTTCAATATTTGGATAAGAAAGATGACGAAGTTGGCTCGATTAGTCCAGTGAGATTTTGAGTCGGTATCTCTATATGATTTATGTTTTATTTCTTTCATTTGGAGCAACTGATATTATGTTTGAATAGTGTGCACAGATTTACACCATGTTTTTTGTGTTGTTTGAATTTTATTTTCCGGTTGTGTGGAATCTTGAGGACAAGGATATCTACACTAAGGATGAGATCCTCAAAGAGAAGTCGTGATTAGACACGGTTGCGGGTAATGAGATATATTGAGTACACATGATGAAAAGAAGTTGATTCACCTACTTCAAAAGAAGTCCAAACTTCGTGATGTAGAAGTATTCTTTGATAAAAAGGGAATCAATTTATATGTTCTTTCATTTGGTTTTATTTCTTACTGACATATTATCTCTTGAGCTTGGTGTTAGAATCAATGTGGGGGAGTTTAGGTTAAGTGGGAGCAAGCCATGGTTGTTGGAATTGCAGGTTGGACATATATGCACATACGAAGTGAGAGGAGTATGCTACATTTTTTTGTGTGTGGCATGATGCACAAGTTGGTTTTGGAGGGCATTCATGGCTTTGCAGTTATTTTGAGTTTATTGCTTTGTGATGTCACTTCTGGTTTATTTTTTGGTGCCTGGATATTCCTTAGGGAAGGCATTTGATGGTTGATTCAATTTGGTTTTAGAAGATAAAGCATTTTTCGAGTTTGAAGGGCAAGAAAGGAGAAAATATGATAGTTACGAGAGACCGGTGTTGCTTAGGGTTAATCGTGATCGGTCATTTGGTAACCGTGGTCGGTCGGTGGTAGTGACTCGGGTTGGTTTGGTCACATGTTTGACAACAATGTTTATTTACCATTTTTAGATGGTGCCCTTGTTTTGCTTTCATCTTGGTTGGTTTGTGCAGTATGTTGATGACATGTTTGTTGGTATTTGCACTTGGTATTAGTGACATGGTTTAGCATGGATGTTTGTTATTGACATTGATGAGCACATGATTCATATTTGGCTTTGGAGTTAGTCGGTGAGAGACTTGGAGCTTCTGGAGAGCCTGATGATATGGATGGATGTATATGGTAAGTTTATACATGTGGATAGATTCTATTTTGTGAGTCTATGATGATGCAGATATTTGATTTGCACATGGATGCCTATGAGCACGGTTTAGATGCCTTGAGCATAAGTAGGGGATGTTTGCATTTCCTCTTGATTACTATGTTACTTCATGGGAGATGTTCTCTACGAGATGATTGTCTTGGACATGCTAGTTGTTTATGCGGGGTTGGATTTGCATATTTTAGTGTTTGGATTTCTTTGAGTTATGCAAGTGTTTATGGATTGATCACCCACTATTGCATGTAGAACTCATTTAGGGTTATTTTTACCCGGGATCTTGTTTTGCTTTTGCATATTCCCATATTGACTCGTCTTTGTGCAGCTTACATTGGTGGTTGTATGGAGACATCGATAGATGGATGGAGAACATGGTTGGTTTTACAGGTATGGCTATAGATGTGATTGAGGCTCAATACTTCGGTTTTAGTGGGAGCTCTTGCAGTGTGGTAGTCATGATGGCTTATTGCATGAGGAGCTAAGTTGGATTGTTTTCCGATACCAACAATTGGTATGGTGTTATGATTCAATGGGAGCTTGAGGCTTGGTGTCACGGATCAGTTGTAGCTTCATGCAGGTTTGGTAAGTCATGGTTTTATCTTCTTGGTTTGAGAAGATGGTTTGATCTTCTGGTTTTATTTTTGAGAGAATTGTTGAAGGAAAGAATATATGGTCTTCACAGTGTGTAGAGGATGGTGATGTACAGGTACAAAGGTTCAACAATTTATCTCCAAGTGGGAGATTGTTAGGTTGCGGAGCTAAATAGCTTCACTGGAGAATGCATTACAAACTAATTGGGTTACACAAGAATTAACTAACATCGGTTATGAAGGGATCAACATCGGTCACCTATGACCGGCATCTGTCGAGCAAGTAGGAACTGACATCGGTTAGGTCTAACCGACGTCGGTTACTTGTGTGTGAGTTTTTATTTAACTCACGGGAATTAGATCTAAATTTAGTATTAAAGCAAATCTATTGATTGTAATTGCATGACTAAGTGCCCTAATTTTGTATATGCATATATAAGCATGAAAGCTAGGGTTAAAAGGTGTATTAAGAGAAGGATTGAGTTAGATCCTTGATTCTCCTAGATTGAGAGTATGAAGAAGAAGAGAAAGAAAGAACATGTTACATGAAGACAAAGATTCAATGGGAGAGACATATTTACTTCTTAGTGCACAGTCATGGTTGCACATTAGTAGACCCATGCAAGAGTTCTTGTCGCAAATCCACAAAGGAATTGGTAGCGATTCGAGAGATGTAGTAGTTTTGGGTTATGTGAGATCTTTTGGTGGTGTTTGGAGGCATAGATGTAGTGCACTCATGTAGATCCATTTAGAGATCTGGAGGAGAGGCAACACTCTTGGAGAGATGCATTGTACTCTTGTATTGAAGAGTTGGTTTGTACTTTTGTTATATTATATATATGAGATCTCTATCTTTGGTGGACTTAGCCCACATTAGGTGAACTATGGTACATGTTGTGTTATGTGTGTGTACTTTTGTGTGATTTGGATTATTCTTGTTTATACTTCCACTCCTGTAGATTTTGGGGAATAGTTTAGATCATGTGTGCATGATTTTGTTTGTTATTAAATCATAACACTAATCTGTAGTCCCAAATTCCCAATAGAGGCTAGGATGCATGGACACCAACATGGAAAACTAAGAACATGAGAAAGATATGAGTAAGCTATTTCAAATCAAAATCCAAATCATGAGGATTAAAGTAAATGCTTTGGTTGATACTAGTTCTCAATATAATTTGATTTCAAATGCAGTTGTAAAGAATCTTGGTCTTGAAACTTATGAGCATCCATATCCTTAGGCATTGTTGGGATGGGTGAAGAAGGGTGTAGAAATCTAGGTAACAAGAAGATGTAAGTTCAAGTTTGGGATAAATTCTTAGTATATAGATGTATTGGAGGCTGATGTAATTCCACTTGATGCATTTGATGTTATTTTTAGTAGTCCTTACTTGTATATCAGGGATGTTATATTCATGAGAAGGGATAATCGATACCAATGGGTCAAGGATGGAGTCAATTACAACATTTGAGCACACCATCGTAAGTTAAAACTTGCTATGGAAAGAGTTAACCAAGCAAATTGACTAATTCAGAAAATCATAATCAATTTTGCTTACTTTTATTGAAAGATAAGCAAGATGTGGTAAAAATTCCAAATATTTCTAACAAAGGGATAAAGAATTTGGATAGTATAATTCTGTATTTTCATGAAGTATTCCAAACTCCCAGTAGGTTACCACCAAAGTGAGAGGTAGAGCATGAGATTTAACTGTTTCCAAAGTCCCCTTTACCAAATATCAGGTTGTATATGCAATCCTTTTTGGAAATTATAGAGGTAAAGAAACAACTCCAAGAGCTAGTAGAAAAGGGGTAATACATCCAAGCACCTTGCCATGCAGTGCACCTATTGTGATGGTGTCAAAGAAGGATGGTTCTTGGAGGATGTGCATTGAATACCTTGTGTGAACAAGAGTACCATAAAGAAAAAATATCCACTCTTGTGAATGGATGATCTCTTGGACCAAATTTAGCATGCAAAGTTCTTCACAAAGTTGGATCTCAAGTCTAGCTATCACCAAGTCAGGATGAAGGAGGATATATGAAAGATTGAATTCAAAACAAAAAGAGTTTGTATGAGTGGTTAGTACTTCCATTTGGTTTATGTAATGCACCCGCTACATTTATGAGACTGATGAATGATGTATTACTGGAATTCATAGATTCATGTGTCATTGTATATTTGGATGATATTATAATTTTTAGTGCCACATGGGAGGAACATCTAACACATTTGCAACAAGTCTTACAAGTTATCAAGGAGAAACAATTGCTATGTAATATGAAGTGTGAATTTTCCAAACAATCACTTGTCTATCTTGGGCATGTGGTTGGAGGAGGAGAGCTATGAGTGGATCTGAAGAAGGTGGAAGCCATCATCAACTGGCCAACACCAACGGAGCCACGAGAGACCGGGATTTTTGTGGGAGTAGTACAATACATGAGGAAGTTCATTATGGGATTCTCTACTATTGCATCACCTCTACACACAACGGCCAAAAAGAGTAAGGGTTTTGACTGGGTAAGGAAAAAGACAAGGCTTTTGAATTATTAAAATACAAAATTAGTCATCCTCCAACACTTGCTCTTCCTAATTTATAGCAACCCTTTGAAATAGAAACAAATGTCAGTGATTATGCTATGGGAGCAATGTTGCTACAGGGAGGTAAGTCGGTATGTTATCATTCAGAATCTTTCACTTCAATAGTTAGAGGATATTCAATATATGATAAAGAAATGTATGCACTAGTTTAGGAAATAAAGAAATGGAAACATTATTTATTGGGTAAAGAAACTATTGTGCACACGACCACAAACCTCTCCAGTATTTACAAGCATGATCTAAATTGCAATAGGAAAGGCACTACAAGTGGATGGGATTCCTTCAACTATTCCATTTGGTGATCAAGTACAAGAAATGAAGCAAAAATTTGGTGGCAGACATGTTGTCTAGGCCACCCACACAGAGAAAATCTCCAGTTTGGCCACCATCTCTCATATTGAGCCCTTCACAAAGGAAGCTTATGGAGAGGCATATGCTCAAGACAAATATTTTGGGGTGACATATCAGCAGTTGTAGTCCCAAGGGGCTGAAAAGATGGGTATTGAAGATTTTTATCTCAAATATGGGTTGCTCTATCGATGGGGGAAGATTTGTGTGCCGAAAGAAGAAACACTTCTATTGATGAGGGAAGCACATACCTTAAAAGTAGCATGACATTTTGGTGTTGGCAAGACCATAGCCCACTTGCAAAGGTACATGTATTGGCCCAATATGCAAGAAGAAGTATCTAAATTCATAAGAGGATGTAAAAAATTTTGTACAAGCAAGCCTAAAATTAGGAAGGAAGGTTTATATATGCCCTTACCGGTCCCTACTTGACCTTGGGAGGATATCTCTATGGATTTTGTAGGAGGACTACCTATGTCTAAACATGGCCATGATTATCTATATGTTTTTGTAGATAGATTCAGTAAAATGTGTGTTCTTATGGCATGTAAAAAGATAATAAAAGCAAGTGAGGCAGCTAAACTTTTCTTTGCTAATGTATGGGTGCATTTTGGTTTTCCGAAGTCTATTATTTTTGATAGAGATTCCAGATTCTTGGGGAAGTTTTTACTACGTTGTTGGATAAGATGGACACTAAGTTACAGAGAAGAACAAACTTCCATCCCCAAACAGATGGATAGGCGGAGGTGGTGAAGAGGAATTTGGTACAACTGATTAGAGGATACAATAGTGGTGTCCCCAAGATTTCACCCTGAAATCTGGGACTACCCCTTTAGAAAATCGTTCTTTTCAAGTAATGGGTCATTTTGTGTTTGTTTTGCTTGCAATTGTTTGCATTGCTCTAAGGTATCCCCAGAGAGTCATAAAATCTAAATTCCCCAAGTACCCACACGCTAAAACTCACTCTATCCCTTCGCTAGGTTTTGTTTGAGAGAATTTTATTTATTTATTTATTAAATAAATAAAGTTATTTTAAAAATAGATTGAGCTAAAATTGCAAAATTTAGGTTATATAAAGCACTTCACCCCATCATTATTACCATAGACCATTAACCCGAGGGAAGAATTTTTGCAAATTAGCTAATCAGAGAAATTTTTCGAGCAATTTCCTCCAGCTTCTTTTGTGTTGTTTTATTTATTTTTGTTTTTGTTTTGGTTTGTTTTCTCTAGGAATTTTTGTAGCCTATTAATTCTTCCCGCCATATATTTCCCCAGGCCTAGGGTTTTAAAAATCCATCCAGTATTTTTAATTATTAATTTTTCTAAAGGTGATCAGAGCTCAGGATTCTTTCAAAAGATTGCAAGAAGTCCCTTGGTCCAAAAAGGTGCAAAAATGGATTTTATGAAAAATATTGCCATCAATGTGTAGAGATCGAGAAAATATGCACTTTTAGAGAAAACGATGCCTAAAACGGAGCCACATAATGAAAGTTATGGCACATGCAAGTTTTTCTGCTACATCTTCCTGGACCTTTTCCAAAATGGAAAATTTTATTCGGGCTTGTGTTTTCTTCACCAAAAATCCAAAAAGGAAAGAAATGTTGTATTCATGGCAATTGCAATTTTCAAGGCTACCTTCGCATCCAATTTCCACGCTACTTTAAGTGGCGAATTTTCATGCAACTTTCAAGGCGGAAGTCATAATGCAAATCACACTTTTGGAAAAGAGCTATCTTTAATGCAAGTCACACTTTTGGAAAAGATATATCTTTCATGCAAGTCACATTTTTTTGGAAGGAATCACTTAAGTTGCCAATGAGAATTTTAGAGGTGGCAGGCAGACGGGAATTTCTTACCTGCCTAGCAGGGTGAAAATTCTCATTATAAAAGTCAAGTCACTTAAGTGAAAAGTGGGAATTTCTTAGCTGCCTAGCAGGTTACTTTTTCCCATTATGAAAGTCAAGTCACTTAAGTGAAAAGTGGGAATTTCTTAGCTGCCTTGTAGGGTAAAAATTCCCATTATGAAAGACAAGTCACTTAAGTGAAAAGCGAGAATTTCTTAGCTGCCTTGCAGGGTAAAAATTCCCATTGCTTTGACTTCTTATTTTTAACATGACTTCTAGCCAAAAAGTGCGACCCATTTTGGCATAGCTAAATGCCTAAAAGCTGACTTTTTTTATTAATTGTCGGGAAGCATCCAGTTTTGGTGCCTAGGGTTGGAGAAGCTTTCTTTTTATTATTCAGAGCATTTGCATGTTGATGTGAGTGCACGGGTGAATAAAATAATATTTTTAGCTTGCTTGACATGCAAACAAAGTCTAAAAATAGAAGGCAACAAGCTTTATAATCAGATCTCAGTGAAGAAATTAGATATTCATGCTATGGACTGCATACTTGTCTGAATTATTTACAAGAATACTTCATTTATGCCCATATTGGTGAAGAAAGCAAAAGTCAATGTCTGATACATTGAATATATCTTCAGAATCAGAGGAAGAAATAGATCCAAATCTCATAATTACAAAGGCTTCGGAAAAAATTCATTCTCTTGTTTCTAATGCAGCCCATGTGGAAGTCATTGCATGGAAAATTCCTTTTAGGAGCTTGTGCATGTGCTCCCAATCTTCCAATTGAAGCCTTCATTGAATTTACTTGTATTTGCCTTCACCCAGTGCTTTCTAGAATTTAAAATTGCTCATATGCAATTAAAAATAAAAATGATGAGTTTTTTCTGAATTGTTTACGGAAAACATTGCACTGGTGCATATATTGGAAAAGAATTGCAAAAGCTTCAAGGATAAAAGGGGAAGACATGTCAGAGGTAGCACCCGTAGGAAAATCACAGTCAACTACTTCCAGATCCAATTTGGTGAGAATCAAAGGCAAAAGAGTCAACCGCATGCAGAATATAGAAAAAGAACAAGATTGGGAGTGTTGCGGCTTTCTTCTAATTTCTTTTCCTCTTTCTTCTTCTTTCTCTTATTTTCTCTCGACAAAGTAATTGAATAATCAATTAAATTGTAAAACTTAAGTAATTGGTTTAAAAGTCATTACTTCAAGTTACTAGAAGAAGTCAATTACTTGGAAATAGGTGGCAGACATGCAAAATAGAAGGTTCTATTTTCAGTTATAAATCATGCATGTCATGCAAAGAGGAATTCTAAGAGGAATATTTCCAACTGCTTCCCTTTTTCATAGCTTCCACATGTGGCAATTCACTAAAAGCTTCCTATTTGTAATTGCCCTCTATACACTATAAATAGAGGAAGAGCCTACGGGTTAAATAATCAGAATTTGTAATCAACATTCTTGTGTTCTAGACTTTGAGCTGAAACCCTTGATATTTTTCTGAAAGCTAAGGAATTGAAAGGAGGCGACTTCCGAGAGAACTTTGTGTCAATGGTGTATTTGTTTCTTGTTTCTGTATAGATCTTTGCATAAACTTTGTGTTATCTTAGATCGGATCTGAAACTTTCCTTTGCTTTAAATTATGTATTTCAAGATCTATTTGTTTTGTCCATGTGCATGTGACCAACTCTGTAAACTATTGGTTAGATTGCACATCTTCTTTCCTTTCTTCTCGTATTTAATTATTTCCCTCTTTACGCACATATTGCTTATAGCCGCTTACTTTACTGTAAAATTTCCTAGGTATGGTGCATGATCTATGTGGTTAAAGTAAAACCAACAGATAGATATTAGAAAATATAATTGACAAAATCTTACATGAGAGCCTCACTGGTAAATGAGGGAGATTTATCTCATGACTACCTAGGTTTTCAGCTACGCATAAAATCTATCCAATAAATAAAAAATATCCATGGACTTGGGACGAGTCCTTATCCTACATTCAACATTCCTACGATAGGGAAGTACACACATCCACTATGCAGCCACCTTTTGAAGCATGCATGGGATATCTACCTACTAATCCATTGGATATTGTAGTTGGACAATAGGAAGAAGGAGAGATACATGATTCAAAAGTGACTAGAGCAATAAAGTTTGTTGAGAGGATCTGGAAAATCCATCTCAAGGTGAAAGAACAATTAGAGAAGTATCAAGCCAAGTATAAGGCTATACATGATCAACATCATAGAGAGCAAGGAGAGACTAAAAGGTCAAGTCGATAAACTCAAGCCACTACGGTATGACCATTCACCATATTAGAGCAGATTGGAGAGAACACTTTCAGAATTGATTTTCCACACTTTATGTGGATGTACTTAGTATTAAATTGTGAGAACTTGCACCTATATGAGCCATCCATGCTTGATGAGGAAGAAGAGTGTTTGTTTCTACTTTCCATAAAATATTGCGTCTTATATTCACAAGGCGAGTTGGAGGAGGACATAGTGTTGTAACAAAAGATTAGAGAGACAAAGAGAGGTCCATAGGAGTCTTGGCAGGTTAGACTCAAGGGGAAGACACCAAGGCAGGCCCAATCGTACTTAAAGGATAAAGTGAGGGAATTTTTCCTCATCTACTCCCCCATTAAGCTTGTGGGACCAAAATCCTCTTGATCATGTGAGGTGTGATCCATAAGGATCTAAAGAAACACTAATTCATCAGAACAACCAGAACCAAGTTGACAATTCAATAAAAAAGGAGAGCAAACTGTTAAGTTATAAAAGCGCCCCTATGCACATACCAACGGTTTCGTAACCGCTAGTCTGCGTTCACCAATGGTTACGTCACTAATGGAAAAATATATATATCCATGAATAGTCATGGATTTGAAGCGTCTGAACTATGTCTCTTCCTTGTATGACCCTTCTCATTCTCTAGTGCATGGGAGGACATGGGAAGACATTATAAATACAAGAAGAACAAGTGGATTCAGATCATCGATTCATGGGAGAAGTGAGCAAGAAGACTTTGGTGCTGGAATTGAATTGTAGAAGCAAGGTGAAAGTGTAGAGAAAGAAAGTACAAATGGTGGAAGTAACATTGTTGTCTTCCTTCAACTTCTTGTAATCTGTAATTAATTGAATTGACCAATATATATAAGTGGGAAGAAAGAGCAATTTCCCTTCCCGACTGGTTTTCCCTCAAAATGGGGGTTTCAAGATAAAAAAATTGGTGTTATGCATTAGATTGTTCATTTTGTTTTCTGCAAGTAGTTATATGCATTTAGATTCATTCACTAGCTTTCGGTAACTGCCATTTTCAAATAAGTGGAAGTAGGAACAACATTTTTGTGGTCTCGTAAATTTCCAAAGTAGACGTTTACAAATCAGACAATCACAATCTCCTCCTTGTACATGATGAGTGGACACCTCAGGTTTCTTAATGATTGTTTAGAAACACTATTGAAAGATCCACCGATTTGAACTTGAGATGAACATGAACCTCACCCATGATGGTACATTTCTGATCTCATAATGAGAGTGAGAGTCACCCTCTCATTTCTTAGGCTTTCACAATTGTCGTTACTCACGTTCCTATTTTGCACACTATACTACAAGATTGCAACCTTGGCCTTTATTTCTCTAAAATATGAGAGCTCGTTCCTAGCTCACCGAGATCAAATCAACTGACCCGACTCACTGAGAGGTGATGATGAATCCACCATTGCACCATGCGATGCTCTGACATGCTTCTAGACATAACTAAACTCAAGATGATGCTTCCAAGACCACTATGGAGGATTTGTTTATCTGTTTGAGCTATGATATCATTTTGTAACCATGTGAAGAGTTCAAAAGTGGAAAGATGAGTGAAGATGGGGCCATCTAGCAACTTTCTACACCCAAAATAGAGATTTTCTATTTTTAGCAGGTAGGACCATGACCTACTATTTTGGGACATATCGCCAAATTTGCTTCAATATGACCTTTTGAACCTTCTAGCACATGTTTCCCTCATTGTTTGATGATGTATTGTCTTTTTATCAACTTTCTATTTTTAGAAAGTTTCTTTTCCTTGACCTCGCTATTTTGGAAAAATTGATGTTTTTGCCATGTCTTTCATTTTGCATATTTTCTTATTGTTCCAGAAGATCCAAACTTGCAATTCGGGGAGCTTACTATTTTTAGCATGTGGAGGATCATGGAATATTCTATTTTTATTAAGTGACAAAAGCAACCTTGGTTTGAGATGGGGATGATATTTTTAGATTCAACTTTTCGTCCCAAAATTTCCCCATGTTTCGCCCACCGGAATGCTTGAAAATAAAAAACGAATTTTTTTCCTCGTGAAGCTTCAAACACAAAGCTACCATGAAAGCCATCAATGGAGTCACTAAGTTTTTATAGTGTTATTTCCTTCCTCATATTTCAATGAAATCAACTCCATCAGAAAGGTTTTTCTCCCGAGTCTCAGTGCTCACGCTTTAGCTCGATCCATTTGCCGGATTGATGGGAAATCGGAGGAACAGAGGCCAAGGCACAAAATGGTTTTTTTCCATTAATAATATGAGGCATCATTTGAAATTCTATAATTTTCTTCTTGATGTCCTCTAAAAATGGATAATTTCATAAAAATCTCACTTTATCCATGCACCTTTGGATTGTGAGATATGAGTTTATCATGCTTTTGGTTATGAAGTCATTCTAGCGGAAATTAGGCATGGTATCTATATAATTTGTAGGTTTAATGGTTTTTGCAGTAGTTGAACATGTAAATATGAATCATAAATGGAGAAATTAATAATGGCAATGGCTTTTATAACATTCCTCCATTAGTGAGTTTTCTCGCACACACCATTAGAAACAACACAATAATTGAAATTTTCCAAAAAGTGGCTTTTTTAAATCTTCATGGAGTTGAGCGCAATTTTGGGTCCCAAGTGTCCCAATTTTTTGGTACATATGGTGTAAAAAACTTCACATCACCCTAAGCATGACAAGTGCCACTCCTTGATTTCTAGGTGGAGGAGAGATAAAAATCACTTAAAAAGCCCCTTGGGCTGAAACAGGTCATATGGGTGACCAGGGAAGGGGCTAGGCTTGGGTGGAATTTGTGTCCCAACTGTCCCAAATTTTTGGGATGGTTGGTGCAATAAAATGTGCCCTCACCTAGGCTTGACAAGTTTCGTAGTGTGATTTGATGACAGAGGGTGCTAAGGAATGGTGCACATGGGCTTAACTTGCTTGTTTGAGCTTTGTCGGGGTCATATGAGGGTCCATGGGTCTAAAATGGAGTTGGGCGCAATTTTTTGTCCCATTTTCACCAAATGTTTAGGACATTTGGTGCAATAAATTGTTCTTTGAACCTGGGAGTGACATGTGTCCACCTAAAGAATTGACTAAGTCCCGAGAGCGTACCTTGGGGAACAACTTGTCGAAGGCATATCTTGAGTATCTTGATGTATTTTATTATACTTTAATATATTATTTTGACTAGAAAGTATATTTTTAAAATAAAAAATGGTTCTCATCCTCTGATTCTGCCTAAAACTTGCTAAAAAGATCATTTTTCTCGGGATTGTTGGTTGTGCATGCAAAAATAGTTTGTGTGAAACAATGATTATGTCTTGTGAAGAACTTGAATCCACCATCACTTAGAGCATTGAAATACATTTCCAATGGTATTTTTTTAATCTCCAACTCCTTACAGAGCTCTCGAAATCACTTCCCGAAGCTTTAGGGTTGTTTTTACACTACAAGCTCCTTCGCCCTCCAAGACCCGCTTTTACTGAACATGTCCCAAAACCTTCAAAACTTTCCTAAATATTCCAAAATAATTTGTATAATGTTCATATATATTTAATACTTCTCCTTGATGAATTTGGGCCCATAACTCCACTTTGGGGGTATGACCCATGTCTTAGAAAGTCTAAAAATAACCATTCCTAAGCCTCTTGAAAAGCTTTGCCTTGAAGAGTACCATCTTGGAAGAACATGAATGAACTTATTCTCCCTAAATCACCTATGCATAAGGGTGACACAAACATATGAACCATTTGAAAGGTTAGGATAGGCCCAGTATGGGGATTGAATGACTTGGAGGGTGTCGAGGAAGGTTCACAATCAATAATTCTAACATTAGGGTCCATTGTCGTCATGCATGAAAATTGGGAATTTTCATGTTGCACATTTACATGACAACAATTGGCTCTATCTTGGGGACATGTTTTGGATCAAGCACAATGAGGACATAGCATGAGGAATCCCAGAATCTCAATTCACTTCGTGGACTAGTGCCTTATCCATTAGGCTTTATGGAGTCATTTCTTCCAAACACACACACATGGCCGCTCACGCACACAAATTTGGAAGGGAAACACACCAAAATTAGAGACACACAATAGAAAAGGGAAACTATGTTACAGGGGAGGGATATTTACAGAGGTGGGGAAATAATATACACATACCGATAATGGGTTGGGAAAATTACATGCCATCATGGAACAATGGACTAAAATTTGACCTTTGAGGCACAAAAATCATTATCTGATCATACCATGCTCCTATGATGGATTTGTATGGTTTTAGAAGAATAATATCGACATTATTTCATCTTCATATTCACATTGCACTGAGAATGTTCTTACACCCAATGAACAATTTGTCACCTTCTTGAATATCTTATGTCTTGAGGCTTCCTCTTGATGTCTTGCAATCATGAGATACCATTTCTCCATGTCCTCAGGAGTGGGAAAATTGATCTTGTCATGGAAGCATCCTTCATCCTTGAATCGCAGCATGGAATCATCCCTTGATCATTGAGGCATTTTTAGGTAGGGAGAACAAACTGATTTTCTTCCCATTCAACAACTTCTCTAAACCTCTCACTTTGTTTCTTCAAAAAAATACTTTCAAGAATAGATGTTACATCACTCGACTGAGAGGTCTTCATCATCCTTGAGAATTTGTTACATCATGGAAGTATGTTCAAAACAAATCGGGATTGGGAAATGGTGAGCTCAATCTGATTTGAATTCTTTCACAAGAGCCATGCACATTCTCGCTTTGTTTTCTGGAGCAATTGTCACCAATATCTATCCGCTCGAAGTCCATTTTGGTATCATTTTCAAAATTACAACCCTCAATTTTTTCATAGAGGCATTCTTTACCCTTGAGTTTATTTTTCCATATGAACTCTTGTTCTGCATTGGTGGAGCATCCAATGGTGGTAAGTTGATCTTGAATACATTCACAAGGCTCTGTAACTTTTCACTTTGTTCTCGAACAAATTTTTGTAATGCAAATCAGCTCAACATTTTCTCTCACATCTTCCTCCATGGAGGAGATGTTGTCTTCAGGATTGGGGATATTCAAAGTACATTCAATAACCTTCCTTCTTTTGCACTTATGATCCTCTTCATGAAATAGGAAAGAGAAGGGAATATATTCACATTCTCTCTCATTAACCAAGGGTCCAAGACACTAGGGAAGTCATCAAGCTCATTCATATGTTCCATCTCGGCATCAAACATTTGTGTTTCAAAGTGATAATCACGAATTTATTCATAGATATCTTTCATTTCCATAGCCCAAGTCAGGAACTCAAGACTAAGTTGATGGTATTTAGTCTCTTCCGCAGCCTTCAAAGTGTCTTACACAAATAACTCTTCCAAACTTTCCATATACTCATCTTCATACTTATTGACATAAGCCTTGCATTGTGCTTCCAGGAGACGGTTGAAAATCTGATCCATACATGTCCATGCTTCATTTGAAACATCCTTATTCATTTCCTCTATGCTTCTTGTCACCCAAGGCTCACCCTCTTGTAAGCATGGGCATACATGATTCTCAACATTTTCTGACAAGGAGAAGAGATCCATGCTTCATGGGAAGGGCACTCCTTCGAGTTCAAAATCCATATCATCCTCTTGATGGGAAGCATAGAACCATGTTGGGGCAACAATATGGGAATAATTTTCAACTCTATCTTGATCATCCATTATTAAATCCTCTTGCTCATATGGAAAATGAAATATTTCATACTCACCATGATGATTAATATAATGTCCTTGGGTGAGAATGGTGGAGCCAACTCCTTAAAGGGGTTAGGCTCAACTTTCTCATTCTCCTTGGCTTTAAAAATAAAATTAGCCTCTTCCATTTGGTCATCCATGATTGAATCGGGAGGAGAATTTTATTCTTCGACTAGCTCCATCCTCGTTATTCAATATTTTCTCATCGTTTGAAAATTCAAAATTGGAAATAAAATTATCCATGAATACCTTGCATTCATCATCTTGAGTCCAAAGTGAAGGATGGCTTTCTTGTACTTCTTCACATATCTCCATTCCATCATTAATCAAAAGATCAAAATTTTAAAGGAGATTATCCATGATTACCTCGAACTCGTCATCTTGTACTTCTTCATTGTTGGTGGAGTCTTTGGAAAGCATTGAATCATCTGTCATGCAACAATAATATTCCTCTCTTGAATCCATTGCTCCTCCAATGGGTTGTGCCTCGAGCCAGAATGAGTTGATGAATGGTGGTTCCATCTCCATGTCTTTTCATCATCTTCAAAGGTGTTTCTTTGATTTTCAATGGAGGGTTCAAGGATGAGACATTCCTTAGAAGCGTCAAAGAATATTCCAAGGACGAACACCTTGTAGTGTGGACAATCATCAGGATATTCTTGATTTTCTTCATCCTTGACAACGTGAAGTGCTTCAAGGTGTTCATACCTTATTTGCAAAGCTAAAGCATACCTCCAAATTTCATGATAGGCTTCGGGGTCATAATTTCCTTCTACTATGCTCAGAATCCTTTTCCCATATTCCCTTTTCAAAATGTCCATTTCTTCATCATCGTATGCAAGGTAGTCATCTAGAGAGAAGGAGAAGAAGGAAAATGTTCTCAATTTTGTAGTGAGTTGTGTGAGGTTGCAAAAGTCTTCTTCAGTGGATCCTGCACCATCCTATCCTTCATCATCCTCCATAGTGCTGATTTGATTTTCATCAGAAGGTTCAAGGATAAGACATTCCTCAGAAGCATCCAATAATATTCTAGGGACGAACACCTCGTAATATGGAAAATTATCGAGTATTCCTCCATAGGAAAAAATTATTCTTATTCTTATTTGCTATGGAGTACTTTGAGTTGCTCATACATCTCTTGCAAGGCTTCAACATATTTCAGAATTTCAAGGTAGATTTGAGGATCATAATTTCCTTGTATGGTGCTTGTAATTATTTACACATACTCAATATTTAAGGCTTCCATTTCATCATTTCTATATGCAAGGAAATCATCCCAAGGAGGGTGATGAAAGACATGGCTCTGAGATTTTCATTTATACAATGTGCATGATTGAGAGTATTACCTTCAAATTCTTGTTCTTCTTGGGCTTCACACAACATCTTGTATCTTCTTTGTGCCCTTTTCAACCATTCATTAACCTTCTTCTATTTTGCAAGTTATGTATTATTTCCTTTGTATGATTGTATATTATTGCTTGTGGTAGGAGACTCTTTACCGTTCTCAAATTCTCCTCTTTGCGATAACTGGTCTAGAACCATGGCTGATCAACAAAATTCATTTCTCGAAACCATCTTCTTCTTCTTTTTCTTCATCACTCATTGGTACTTCACTCTACTTCAGAAATTTATTCATTATGTGTGGAAATGAATGTGACATGGATTCGTTCCTTGATGAAGTCACTTCAAAAATGATTCTTCTTTGAAATCTGATTTTTTTTTTTGATATAATTTTTTTTTTTTTTTTGGGCAGAGATCCTTTTTGGGTGCACTTGGGAAAATATCTCCCCAACGAAGTCGCCAAAAATTGTTGGTGATAAAATTTGTCAGTTAGGAAAATTAGGTGTCTCCACCAACATTCACGGGGCTATGCCCCTCTACATTGAATGGTGTAGCTCCCATTATTGAATGAAAACTAATCTATTCCTACCTAAATGTTGTGGGTTGGCCAAATAGGTTGGGGATCACACAGGACACTCCATTGTAGCTGTGGAAAAGTGCTTGTACAATGGTACAAGGGAGGAAATCACAATGATGAGAGGGAAGGAGATAATTTAGGAAAGGAAGGTTACTTGTTGTGAGTAGGCCAATTATAGAGTTCACACCCAGTAACCAGAGTAGTTCAACATTCAATATAGAATAAAAAAACAATGAAAGCTATCAGTGAGACAAACAAAACCTACATAGACACATATTTCTTAAGGCCCATTCATCAAAGATAAAAATATCTCTTTAATCACCATGCTTACAAAGTGCATATAAGAGGAAAAGAGGAAACATGAGAAAGGGAAAATGGAAGAAAAGTAGCTTTCATTTCATGTGTAGTGATGAGTACAAAGCTTCAATCAAGCTACAATAATTCACAATTTCTACCAAGAATTTATAACTTTTAGGATCCTTTGGAATGGAGAAGCCATCCCAATTTATAACAATGTGAATTGACTCTTTTCATACCCCCACATGACTCTTTGTGGTCTCATTCAACTCATGACTTTTCACCTTCCTAGGAAGTGAGAAATAAGTTTCCTTTTTATACATCAAAGGGACTTTTACAATTTATAAATTCATAAGTGAATGAGATGAAATACAATGATTACACCCAATGAAGAATTAGAAATGCGAGAGAAAGAAGAGGGAGAAAGATAAAATAAGGAGAGGTTGTCATATCCGATGAAGAAGCTCCTGTGATGAAAAACTTGTCGATGACGATCACAATATCCTCCTTTTACATGATGAGTGGACACCTTGGGTTACCGAATGAGTTTTTAGAAAAATTGTTGAAAGATCCACCAATGTGAACTTGAGATGAACACGAACCTCACCCATGATGGTACATTCCTGATCTCACAATGAGAGTGAGAGTCACCCTCTCATTTCTTAGGATTTCATAATTGTCGTTACTCGCGTTCCTTTTTTGCACACTATAGGAATCTTCATGATTGAAACCTTGGCCTTTATTACTGTGAAATATGAGATATCTTTCCTATCTCATTCCTATCTCACCTAGCTCAAATCACCCATCTCACTAAGAGATGATGATGAATCCACTGCTTGCAATGCACCATGTGATGCTCATGCTCCCGGACATAGTTGAGATCAAGATGATGCTTCCAAGACCACTACTGGAAACTTTATTTATCATTTTGAGCTATGATACCATTTCATAACCATGTGAAGAGTTAAAAATCAGAAATATGAGTGAAGATGGGGCCATCTGCAAATTTTTGCACCCAAAATAGAGATTTTCTATTTTTAGTAGGTAGGACTGTGGCATGCTATTTTGGGACATATCACCCATTTTTCTTCAATATGATCTTCTAAACCTTTTGGCACACTTTGCCCTCCTCGAATGATGATGCATTTTCATTTTTAGAAACTTTCTATTTTTAGCAGGTTGTTTTTCCTTGACCTGTTATTTTGGGAAAATTGACGTTTTTGCCCTATCTTTCATTTTGCATGTTTTTTGATTGTTTTGGATGATCCAAACTTGCAATTCGGGAACTTACTATTTTTAGCATGTGGAGGAGCATGGAATATGATATTTTTAGTAAGTGACAAAAATGGCCTCGGTTTACGACGGGGATGATATTTTTAGATTCGACTTTTAGTCATGATATCTTGCTCTAAATATAACTGTGTTTCACCCATCGGAATGCTTGGAAATAAAATATGAAAAATTTATTGGTGAAGCTTCAAGCACGAAGCTACAATGGAAGCCCTTAATGGAGTCACTAATTTTTTTACATCATTATTTCCTTCCACATATTGCAATGAATTCAACTCCATCGGGATAGGTTTTTCTCCTAGAGTATGTGCTCATAGTTTTAGCTTGATCTGTCTACCAGATTGATGAGAAATAAGAGGAACATAAGCCATGGAAAAAAATGGGGGTTTTGTTGCCATCAATAATTTGGGGCATCATTTGAAATTCTAAAACTTTCTCCTTGATGGCCTTTGAAAATAGAGAAGTTTGTAAAAATCTCACTTCGATCCATGCACCGGATTGTAAGATATGAGTTTATCATGATTTTGGTTATGAAGTCATTCTGGAGGAAATTGGGCATGATGTATGTATAATTTGTAGGTTTAATGGTGTTTTATAGAATTTGAACATGGAAATATGAATCATCGATGGAGAAATGAAGAAGGGGAATGGATTTTATAACATTCCTTCAACAATGAGTTTTCTCACACACTAGTAGAAGCAGCACGCCAATTGAAATTTTCCAAAAAATGGATATTTTAAATATTCATGGAGTTGAGCACAATTTCATGTCCCAAGTGTCCCAATTTTTTAGGACATATGGTGCACAAAAATATGCCTCACCTTGAGCATGACAAGTGGCACTTCATGATTGCTCGATGGAGGAGAGAGAAAAAATCACTTTAAAAGCCCTTTAAAACAGGGGTCATACGGGTGACCAGGGAAGGGGCTAGGCTTGGGTGTAATTTTTGGCCCCAACCATCCCAAAGGTTTGGGATGGTTTCTGTAAGAAAAATTTCCCTCACCTAGGCTTGACAAGTGTCGCAACATGATTCGATGATGGAGGGTGTTAAGGAATGGTGCATATGGGCTTAACTTGTGTGTTTGAGCTTCGTCGGGGTCATATGAGGGTTGAGGGGTCTAAAATGGATTTGGGTGAAATTTTTGTCCCATGTAAACCAAATTTTTGGGATATTTGGTGAAATAAATTTCACTTTGAACACAGAATGACACGTGTACACCTAGAAAATTGACTAAGTCTCGAGAGCATACCTTGGGGAGCAACTTGTCAAAGGCATATATTGAGCATCCAGAGGTCTTTTCATGCACTTATTTATATGATTTTGACTAGAAATGACATTTTGAGAAGAATGGAATGAGTATCATCCTTTGATTCTTCCTGAAAATCTCTTAAAATAGTTTTTTCTCGGGATTATCATTTGTGCATGCAGAAAACAATTTGTGGGAAAAAATGATTGTCTTGTGAAAAATTGAAACCACCATCAATGAGAGCATTGAAATACCTTTCCAATGGTATTTTTTAACCTAAAAATCCTTACAAGTCTCCTTGAATCACTTCTCAAAGATCAAGGGTTGTTTTTGCATTGCAAACTCCTTCACCCTCCAAGACCCATTTTTACTGAACTTGTCCCAAAACCTCTTAAACTTTCCAAAATCTTCCAAAATTAGTTTAAAAATGTGCCTAGATCTTTATTATTTCTCCTTGATGAATTTGGGCCCACAAATCCACTTTGGGGGGTATGAACTATGTCTTAGAAAGGCTAAAAATAACCATTCCTAAGCCTCTTGAAAATCATTCCTTGAAGTGTACCATCTCGGAAGCACTTGAATGAACTTTTTCTCCCTAAATCACTTATGGGGAAGGGTGACACACACATATGAACTATTTGATAAGGTAACATAGGCCCAGTACGCGGATGGACTGGCTTGGAGGGGTGTCGGGGAAGGTTCACAATAAAAAAATTTGACACTGGGGTCCATTGTCATGCATGAAAATTGGGAATTTTCATGTTGCACATTTTCATGACAACACAACGGTAAATGAAAAAAATAGATTCATTATTATTTTTATTCTTCATGACAGAAGTTGTCACTCGAACATGGGCACGAAACTATGTGGAGCTATTTTTAATAAGGTACTTGAAACTATATGGAGATGACATTTTAGTACGAGACCTCAGTTGTATGGTAGGGTTTTTGAAACAAGTATTATCTACCCAAAATTTTGATAATAAATTTTTTGGTTTTAATCTTATGTTTGGCGAGAACACAATAGGATCTTTGAGCCATCTTTACACCTTTGATTAGAAATCGACCTTTTGAATGGATTTGCAACTTTTTAGGATTATTGCAATTACATTATTATGTGTTTAGATAACATAAGTCTTGAACTAATATAACCAAAACATTCTTACATTACTATGTGTTTCAATCACATAAGAATTGAAAATAGTCAAAACTGAAAAAAATGTTATATTAAGAATAAATTTCAACATGTATTGTAGGGGATATAACACATTCAAATAATTTAAATATTATTAATAAAATATAGGTCACATACAATGGAGAATAGGTGACATTAACTCGGTATTAACTCCTAACACATATAAAATCAAAAAAATGGGTTGGTTATTGCAAAAGTAAAGATGTTGTAGCAATATTTACACAAATGATTCTTTAGGGTGGCTTAAAGATTAAGAAGAAAAACCATGTATTTGTATTATTTATCGTCCAAAATCTTACATAAGTATTGTTTTAATAAAGCATTGTAGATATATATATTCCACCACAACACTAAAAAAGTGTAAAACAAAGGATAACACTAATTTTAAGTCACGTAAGATCCAATGTGCCCATTCGCCCACTAATCATTGATTTTCGGGTTAAATTTACATACTGAAAAACTCCCTCTAATAAATGATCCGGTAAAAGTACAAATATAGCCAATGACAACCTATACTTGTTTCTTACATGTCTTATATGCCAACCAAGAACGTGTATGGGAATGTATTAAATAAATACCCCAATTTCGAGGGTCCTATTAGGTGGCTTTCCCTTTCACTTAATTATTTCTTTTGTAACTCTTCCATGTATGCATGGACATACCACATGCCAATTTCATCTCACATGATAGTTTGAGGACATAAAAAAATTGGTAGGATGTTGCAAAACAATGCATCAAGTGGAAATGATGTAGTGGTGAATTTTTTAGTTACACACGAAATGTGTCATGGTCCATTCTAGAGTTGTCACCATGATGTTGGTGTTGTTGTTGAGTAAATTGGAACACAACACCACCACCTACTTGTATGTGAGTTTGCAACCATCCTTTAATTCCGGTGAAAATATGGAATCCATGTAGGAAATGGAGGAGCTTCACCGGCTCAATTGTTGTCATCACTTGTTTACAAGGGGGAGAATATTGGCCATGTGTCACTTTTCAGCATCTCCCTTGTGTAGCTTTTTTACTAGAGAAGAAAATAAGGGAACCAAAACACGAATGAAATCATCCATGTGTGACTCCAACATCAAAAGGTCCTCCTTCAAAGCATTTCTACGGACATAAATAAAACTATTATGGAGTGAAAATGTTAATGAGGAGTTGTAATTGCCTCATATTTTTGAAGTATAATTCTTCATTTTTGAGTAAGTTTTGAATGAAATTAATCATGTTTGAAAGGATTTTTAATTGTTTTAAATTTTAAGCATAAGGTATATATGATGAATTAACTTCACAAGGCATAATGCTCTATTTGTCTCCTAACCTCTAATAATTCTTGTGAGGTAGATGGTTTTTCATGAAAAATAGGGCAATGATTGAGATTAAAGAGTGATAAAGGAATAACAAGATGATTGGGGGCCCATAATGTTGGCAAAGGAAAATATTAGAACTATATCAATACAAATACAAATTAATGTAAAGTAGCTTTGGACTTCTACCTAAGAGCTAAAGTTTGAACTACCCGGAAGAAAGCTCCTAGTTGTTGTAGTCACGAAATCACAAACTTTCTAATTACATCACACCTCTTAGTATGTCATTATATGCATGATTCATGTCATTATATGTATGATTCTTGTCATTATATGTATGATTATTTTCACTTTGTATGCATGATTTCTAAGAAAACTCGGCATTAACAAAACTTGGTTTTATTTTACATCATTTTACCCCTTTTGATACTCTTGACATTTTCGCTTCTCAAATGGCCACTCTATTTTTTAAATGAGACAACATATGACTCAACTCCATATTTTCCATTATATCCTCCAAGAATCCTGGAAAGTACCTCCCATTAGGGAGAAGATCTCCTAGGTGTTATTATCCCCTTTGGGTGCTTTTATCCTTTTCCCCTTTTCTCAAGTTTGAAACGCCACATCATTTGTTATCTTTTATAAAGTCTCTTTTATCACTTTTTTTTGTCCTTTTTGGTTTTTAATGATGAAATTAAAATAAGGGAATCATACATATACATGAATTTCTCACTAGTATTATGGGCTAGACAACTTTGGGGCTAATATTTACTATTTACTACTTGGGCAAAAAACAACATTTAAGGATCGCATTTGGGATGCATTATTCACGCATATGAGGGGTTATTTCTAAGATCCATATCACACATTCATCTTGGGGAAAAATATTTGTAGCTTGCTATCTTGAGTACGACTGGAACAAGGGCAACCTAACTTCAGGGACACATTCAATCGCACACACACTAGAACTACATAGAGTCTGCGCTCAATGACAATCACATTGGGGTGACCTCGAGGTCATTACATCTCAAGCATATGCATTATTTATTCCATATAATGTTTTCTTGATCCTTATGTAGGTAGATAGGGTTTGTTTTGTAGGTTCATGTGCAATACAAGAACTCTACAATAAAGTGGATGCGATAGAGAGAGAAAGAAAGAAGACCAGTTTAGACCTTGATAAGATCATAAGCATATTTGTTGGGACACTATCACCCAGTTCAAACATCATCACCCAAAAGTTATTTTCCTTAGCTGGGTGGTCCTATCCTAAGAATTTCTAGATCCCATTTTCTCGGATAGGGCATACACAGTTCGGATCTAACATTTTCAACATGTTTCCCACCCCGCAGAATTAGTCCAGATCTCTAGATAAAAGCTAAGTCACTCTTATTACACAGTTTCTTACACTTGTTTGTTTCTTGCGTGATAGATCTTGCTTGTTAATATTAAATTCATTTGATATTTATCCTTTGATTAAGATTTAAATTTCTTTAAATCAGTTGTCGAGAACATATCGGGAGGGCATTGAAGAATATTTGGTAGTCCAAATTTTTTTCCAACGAATAATTATTTTTGAATGACTAAACACATGGTAATAAATTTTCATTTATTTAATAGAGAATAGGAAGAAATAAATGGGACAATCTCCCATATATTTTTAGAGAGTCCTAATTTCTAATTCTCGGTTGTTGAGTTCTTATTGCTTAAGGAGTAGTATATTATTTTTAACCTCCACTTGTCATTCGGTAAGGTGGATTCATAGTTTAATTCTACTAGGATTTTTACTACAATAAGTTTCCACAAATATAGGAAACAATTTTGCATTCATGAGAGGTTGAAAGATTCAAACTTTGAGTATCTCCTATAAATATCTCATTGTAAACTCTAAGGATCTCTCTCTCTCTCTCTGAATTTTATCTTTTATAAGAAACATTGAACTAGTTAATACATTATAGTTGTTTTATATCGGTGTTGGTGATTATTGATAAATTTAAAAGCTAAATCTAAGGGAAGAACAAGTTCCAGTCTTAACCAAGGAGGAGGACATTTTTTCAGTATTTTCATAGCATTGTGTTATTTTCTTTTAAAGTAATTTCATGTTCTTACTAGTAAGATTGTAGAATTGATTGATTATGTATCTTGGTTTAGATTTACTTGTTATTGTCATAAATTTGAATCAATAATTTGGGACTACTCTCATATCTATAGTATCTTTCTAAATGTTTTTTTATTTACAATTGGATGTTGACATGTGATTGTTCTTGAGTTGCTGCTTTGTAGAACCAATTAAATCATGTTGCTAGATTAATGTTTATCTCAGTTGAGATTTGTGTATTTAATCATCCATTTATTTGCAATGTACTCTTGAATTGTAATGTTTACTTAATTGGTTTGTGAAATGAACTGGATGTCTTCAGCTTGTGGAAAGTTTGAATTATGTTCTTGGAACTATTGGGTAAGCTGGTAATTTGGGAAAATTACACTAAGTCTGGAATAATTGATTTATTGGTATTGAGAATCGATTAAGAAAATACCTTGGATCAATTTCATTGATCCAAGGCATTCTCTTAATTTGATCTGCAATTACGATTGAATGTAAGATATTGCAGTCATTCTTTTATTATGGATTATCAATCTTATACTAATTGATCTTAATGATTTTACTCCAGTATCCTATGGTTTTAGTCCCGTGTTAAGGGCTAGAAAGTGTTTGAGAGCCACTTTGTTGTAGCACTACTTCATTTGAAAAATGTTGCATAGATTGGTAAGGTCTCTATTGTGCAGTTACTTAAGACCTAGCCTATGCCTAATGTTTTGATAACACTAAAATTTCTAAAGGTCTAACCTAGACCTAAGGCATATGAATTATTAAGGTGGCTTGTGAACATAATCTAAGACCTATGCTAAGTTGATAAGTATTGAAATATTATCAATTAAATCCTAACCTATGTTGGGAAAGGAATATGGAACCTAACTCAAGACTAACCCTAGTCAAATTTTGTGGATGCATGGTCAAGTGGTGGGGTTTTAGTTTTCCACCACCCTTGCATGTACTTGGAAGTTTTAATGGTTGACATTAATGGTGGCTACCGCCACTCCTTAGTAGTAAACAAATTTAAAATTAGCAAATTTACTAAAAACTGGCACTAAAGTAGTTGCATGATCGTTTGAACTGTTAGTGAATGGAAAAATGGAATAGAGAAGGTCGGTGGGTTGGTGGGATAGATGAACCATCATGTCTAGCATTAATGATTTTTAAAATCATTCTAAACCATCTTAGGGGAAAATATGTCAAATTTGGCAAGGATTTGGTTGTTTTGGTTTCATTGTTACTCTTTCCATTCTTCTCTCTCTCATTTTGCATGTCGAGGTTGAGGATGTTTGGTCTAGTTTAGATTCTATATTGAAATATTCACTTTTGGGTCTCCAGGAGATATTGTTGGAGGAGATTTCAGTGGAGAAGGACTGTGGGGATTTTGTGAAGGTGGATTGCTTCGATTGTTGAAGCTATCATGGGATTTAGAGGAAGAAACCTGGGAGTTGGAAGAAGACTTCGGGAAGCTCTACCAGGCATGATAGGCTCTAATCCCTTGCAAAAACTTGTTCTATTTAATTAGTTCATAAAAGGAAATTTGTTTATTATAGAAAGCATTTTGGGGTTATGGGTTTTTGATATTGCATATTAAAATGGAATCTCTTGCTTGGTAAGTGGTTTATGAACTAGTTTTTGTTCTGGCTTTGCTCTAAATGCTTTTATATGAACTACATGTCGATATTTTCCACTTTATCTTTTTGGGTGATTGTAAAAATGACTCACCATGACTATAATGGAAAGAACAAATATATATACTTCAAGTTGCATGTTTAAGTGGTTTATAATCAACCCAACAGTTGGGTTATTGATCTTTGTGTGATTGTTTTTGATACCAAACCTATCGGTTGCATGCTTTATTAAAGGATGACCTTGTGTTTGATGGGTTGAGTTAGAACTCGAGCACCTAGTCAAGTTGAACTGGTGTTGTTTAATGATTTCTTTGTTTGACCTATTTCGGTTTGTATTTGTTAAAATGGTTCAAATATTCAAACTCTTGAGATCTAATCACTGTAAGTTTGTTGGGTTGCATGCTTACTTACGAATCAATTCATTTTTGGTGGAGTTGAAGCTCATTCACCAGGAGGGTACAGGATTTTCCTGTAGGTAATATTGGAACAGTTAGGTAAGATCCATTTAGATGTTGATAACCCAGTCGAGGCTCAACTTATTTAACCTTCTGGATGTTGTTTATAACTCAATGTGACAGTATATACACGTCATCCTCATTCAAAATGGACTTCTGATTGTGCATTTGAGACTTATTCATTCGACCTTGCTTCTCTGAACTCTTGTGGGTTTAACCACTCATGGTTGTATGAATTTGGTTTCTTTTCTTTTAACATTATGATTATTCCATCTTTTAATATTGTCAGGAAGATGGTTTGGTATAACATTTTGTTAAACAATGTGGAATGGTTGTGGTAAGCTTGACTGTAACTTGTGTTCATTTTCAAATCTATGAATTTAGTGGTTACCTTGTGATATATTGTGGAACTTATTTGTGAATTGTTAGACCCTTACGGGTAAGACTACCAATGTTTAATGGTATACTGAACTACCTTAACTTTTGGTATGAATAATTTGAACATAGTTATTGTTTGATCTTCTTTGGAAATTCTGCATTGATTATGATCCTAGCTTGAACTTTTAGGATGGGTTACAAATGTTTACCCTTATTCTAAGTTTAATCAAATAAATTATTATCGATACCCTTGATCATTCAAAGATGATCAAGGATATCAATTAGCCATGTTTGGAAGGGTGTATATTTTGTGAGCATTCTCTGTTTGTGGTTTGGATCATTCTGGTTTTGTTGCTTGAGTGATGTATCTGGCTGGGTATGGTTCTTTTCCAGTCATAACATGGAATACTTGTATTAATTTAAGACTTACTTATTTGAATAATCTTTGTGTTGTGTTTTCCCAAGACTTACATGCATTCCAATTAGTTGGAACCAAGTTGATAATGTATGGGTTGCTTGTGTGTTAAGCTAAAATGGGTTGTGGTTTTTGAGAGCTTTTTTGTTATTATATACTCTATCTCTCCACACAACTTACATCTAATTCTTGTTAAACCTGTAGGTCAAAGGTCTATTGGAATTGAATTCTTATCTTAAGGAAATAATCTTGAACCGAGTACTATGTGTTAATCATGTAGTATGGGCTACATGATTAAGGCATTCTTACTCATCCTTTTCCTTTTGTTGTTAGTATACTTGGCTTTGCATTATTATCTAAATATTACATGAAGTGAGAAGGTATACTTGTCATACTATGGATTACTTGTGTGGTTGTGCAATGATTGAATGTTCAATCTATTTTTGATAGACCTCTAATTGATAGAATTCTTGCTTGATTGGATTGTTAGATGCTGAATTTGTAGGGTTTTGTGATACACCTAGGTAAGGTGCTTCGGGAAGTGTTCAAAAAGAAAAAATATGTTTCTCAACCCTTGACTATTTTCTATTAATAAGTAGTGTTCCTTCTTGAAGTGTTATTAGAACATATGGCTCTAAGGATTTAGCTCCTATCATGCCCAGTTCAAATGAACTGACAGATGCTAACAATCTTACAGATGAACTTCATGAAAGAATAAAAGAAGAAGACTTATGGAAAGATGCAATTATTATATTGATTGAAGGAATGTAGTTTGATGAAAAGATTATGTTTTTAGTTATTGATTTACTTTTGTGATTGCATTGATCAAGGCCTATGGCCAAATTGTGTAAATTATGCTGAAAAATAATATGATTATTTCTTGTATACTTGAACTGATATATTATGTTGAAAATAAATGAAATTTGTTGCTTGAATCATTCTATCTTAATTGGTTAAGTTGTGTGTGAATGACGTTTTCGAGTTAAAAGGATTATTTCATTTGGAAAGTAAGCTTGTATGGAATCAGTTGATATGCAATGCTTTATTCCTTGATATTGTGTAGTAACTTGGTTAAATTTATATGAAGTATTATCAACTTCATACCATTGTTATGCAGTAATGAATAATATTGTTGATCCTTGAAATTGTGGGAAAAAGGGATAGATGTAAAACATTTTCTTTTTGATTGACTTATATGAAAAGTATGATTGAAAATAACTTAAATATAAGATGGTTATTGGCTCATATGACTTATAATTACTGAATTCATTTTGAGTAAGATAGTAAAGAATAAGTTGTAATAAAATAAGTTATTTTGTTGTGGGAATTAAGTTATAAATGATTATGCTTATTTACAACATTATAAGTCAATGCTTGTGTGACTATTTTATAAGGATTGTTATAAAACAAGTAAGGGATGCATGATTAAAATTAAAAGGATTTGGAGCTTAGGGAATAATCACAAAGAGTACTTAAGTAAATATAAGAATCTAAGTGATTATGATTATATAATAATGCAACCCTACCTATCCTAATTGACGAACTAAGTACAATAAGGAAATGGAATTGTACTTAGGAAAGGATAAGAATGACATAATGGGATTAGGTGTATAGCTTGAACTAATCCTTAAGGCATTAAGAACAAAGTTCTTCTTGCTTGCAATGATGAGGTCATTAATATGATAAATATTTGACTTTATATCCATAATGTAATCATGTTATGAAACCTTAAGGAAAGGGGTTGTTCACTATGTGGTAATAGAATGAACCTTTCGGATAGACTATAAGGTGGATGTGGAATACCCTCCCATCATAGATGAGTTATACTTAGGGGATAATGTTTAACTAAGTTATAACAGTTCAAATAGTTAAATGACTTAAAGGAAAATGAATGTTAAGTCAAGAAAACTATTACGGGTTGAAAGTATGGAACCCGTTTGGAGTCTAAGAAATGAAATTTATATTACTCCTAAAGTGTATATGGATATATGTGGTTGTTGCCCTATAATATACTTGTAAGATGTTTCTAAGATACTTAATCAACTGGAGGAAATTACATGCTTAAAGTGATTAAGTTAAAAGCAGAATTAATCTGCAGAACCTTGTTATTGATTAAGTGGAAACATGACATTCCTTATCGGGAATGTTGGTGGAACCCAAGTTAGTCCTTAGAATGAAACCTAACAGCTGAAAATAAATAAGGTGAGATAAACAAGCTGAGAATTAAAAAACTTTAATGAACTTGTTAAGATGTGAGATTTCGCTTAGTGGAACTCAGTGGGTTGTTGTAGCATAATCACTACTACACAATACCCATTTAGTGACAAGGGTCATTAGATGGTTATTGTGAAGCAGCTGTTATGATGTAATAATCCATTCAGATCCTTTAAGCGAGGTCATCTCTGAATGGGAAGGATTTACATAATTCAAGAAAGTCTAATCAAGATAACAATTTCAAGTGTGGTGAAAGACATATTCCTTCATGATAAGTATGTCGTCTTGGAATATAGGCATGGAAAACATGTCTAAAACTTTGGCCAAAGTATCAC
The DNA here is from genome assembly GCA_018340775.1 of Taxus wallichiana var. yunnanensis. Lineage (NCBI taxonomy): Eukaryota > Viridiplantae > Streptophyta > Pinopsida > Cupressales > Taxaceae > Taxus > Taxus wallichiana. Next base: position 809,967,332 of record CM031235.1, read on the forward strand.
AAGTTGTTGGTTGTGTTGTCTTAAATTCACCAAACTAAAGGTGTTGGATATATGATGGGTATTCATAACAAATACCTAGATAATCCCTTGGTCAGTTGCACTTGATGAACCCTTAAATGAAAAAGGGAACCACAAGTATACAAAGTATATAATGAAATTAAATATGAGAGATTGGTTTTACAATTTGATTCATAATAGCTGCATATGGTTACTTGTTGTAGGATTGATTAGCAGATTTAATGTAGTTCTAAATGTTGAATTTAGAATAGTGAACATTGAGATAAAAAAATTCCCCTACTTTTGTAATCATGAAATAGGGATGTTACATCTTGGTATCAGAGTGAAGGTTATAGTTCTTGGACCTATTTGAGTCCACTTCTGATAAAAAAATAATTCTTGATTACAAAAATGGTGAGAACAAGGGGACATGCTTGTGAATAACCCGCCTCTAGGTGGTGAAGCAACTACAACTCAAAAGCTGGATGAAATCCTTGTTTTTCTGCAAGACACAAGGAATATTGTTATTGTTCGAACAACAAGTGGCTGGAAATAACACTGAGGTTGATAGTGAGCAGTCTCATGGGCAGCCACATGATGAGAGCAATGGTGATGCTGAGGATATCAATGGTGCAAATGATAACACTTGAAATAATGCTAACATGAATGTACCCAATCAGCCCGAGAATAAGAGGGCAAGATTGGCGATTTGATTAACCAACGATATAAAGAGGATAATTCCACCAAAATTTTATGGAACCACCCAGGGTGATGGGGATGAGAATTGGCTCAGTGAGATGGAGAAATAATTTGCAATAAGAAATTTCTCCGAGGAAACCAAGGTTATATGGGGAGCTTATCAACTCTCCCATGAAGCATCTTCATGGTGGGACAACCGTAAGGTTGAGCTTAATGTTGATGAGACAAACATCACATGGAACCAATTCAAGGGTCATTTTAGGAAGCGTTGGTTTCCCCGCTCTACTATGACTAGAAAATGATAGAGTTCCAAACCTTAACTCAAGGAAAACTATCGGTAACGGAATATTGGGAGAAGTTCACCAAGCTTCTCAAATATGTACCACAGTATCAAACAGATGAAAAATTATGAATAAGGAAGTTCATCATGGGGTTGTATCCTATCATAGGTGGTGAGGTTGATGTACATAGTCCTACCACTATGGAAGAAGTGGTAGAAAAATCCATTCAAAAACCAGAAATTGAAGGCAATTTCTACACATAAGGAGGAAAAACGTAAGAAAAATGGGAATTCTTATTCATCTTTTCCACCCAAGAAAGGTACATGGAAGAATTTTAGAAACAAAAGCAAGCCTATGGCTAGAAATGAAAAGAAAAAGTAGCAGGTAAAGCTAAAACAAACAACAAAAATAATGGGCAGAAGGGTAATTATGGGTAAAACAATACTTTCAAGGTTGAGAATAAATATGAACCTAAGAAAGGACACTTTTGGAGGTTGTTTTAATTGTGGGGGAAACCACTATGAAATTCATTTCCTTTAAAGAAAAATGACCACAACCAATGAACATAGGATACATGCTATGATAGCCGACAAACAAGTTGGAAAGCAGGCTACGCCCATAGAAGTGTCAGGTAAGCTATATGGCCTACCTATAACTATACTTTTTGATACTAGTACTTCTCAATGTTTTATTTCTAACGAGTTATTTACTAAACTAAAACATAAACCTGGTTTTATGGAAAAACCATAGAATAATGATGTCCACACGATTAACAATTGTCTTTTTGGCGCAACCTTAGAATTACCAAGCTTCACAACGAGGTAGACTTGCGTTGCACCTCTAGGGTCTTATGACATAAAAATTGGTGTGAAGTGGTTATCTAATGACATGGCACTGGTGGATTATTTTTGAAAGCATATAAGGTGTTTACATGATATGCAAAAATTAGTGATGGGTGTCATTATTCCCTTCATTTAATCAACTCTTTGTTGATGTCATATTCAAACCAAGGGTGGTGTCCGAAGCTATATGTAACAAGAGATCTTAGTGATCTAGTAATTGACTATAGATATTTGTTTTCTTTTTTTTTAATTTTTGGGGGATTTTCTCAATGTCTTGAGGATTTCTTGGCCAAAACCTTATTGAAATCAAACTATGAAAACTTGTTGGAAATAAACACACATTTGCAGAATGGAATAGATTGTTGTAAGTAAACACACGTTACAGAAATAAACACACTTGCTTTGTAAATAAACATACAATTGAGAATGGTGAAAGATGATTGCAAAGAAATGAAAATATAATCTAGAACACCTGTAAGAACAAGTATACGACATATTTCAACTTGAGTAATAAAAAATATTTATAGAATTAATACATCTATAATATTTTCTCTAGAAATATAAATACCAATAAAACGAAGATCCTGGTTCATGGAATAATGGGCCCTTGCTCCACCTTGAAACAAAATTTGACAACTTAATATACTCTCAAAACAGAAATGGTTATTTTATTGATAAAATGTTCTGCATTACAAAAATGTATTGTCTCTTTATATCTCTCTATGCCTTTATCTATGTATACATATATATATTACTATCTATCTACAAGTCTACATATATATACTTCTTCCACATGTGTATTTATAGCCATAGTTGTCCTACCAATTCAGATAGAAATGAATCGTGCCCAAAATAGATGTTGAATTGGATCATGGTTGGACGTATTCTTTGTATGATAGCTATCCCTAGATCTGCGAGTATGAAGAATCGAAATATTCTAATCTACTCCTGATTGAAAGGATCATTGATTGCTAAATCACCGGATGTTGTTGGAATAAATAAATTCTCACGGTTCCGAACTTTAGAGAAGTTCCAAACTAAAGGAAATTGTTCTAGATCTAACTATGAGGGTTCCAGAGCTACATGCAGGAGTTCCAAACTAAGTCTGAAAGTTCCGGAACTAAGTGATGGAGTTCCGAACTAAGTCTGAAAGTTCCAAAACTAAGTGATAGAGCTCATAACTACATAATGGAGTTCGAAACTAAGTTTGGAAGTTCAAACTAAGCCGTATTGAAACCAATGCTTCCAAAAACATGTTGACCGCTTCATACTTTGTTCTTCCGACTGATTGTGACTTGTTTTATTACAAAACTGAATTTCCAAAGCACTTTGTTAGGAATTATAGAGTTTTTAAACGTTAGAACTACAATCAACAAAAGATGGACAATTACATCCTAACTTATATTAGATCAAAAAAATTCATAAAATGCAATCAAACTTGATAAAAAGGAGAGTAAAATAAGATCATTTATTGTACATTAACGAGACATATTTTGGCCTCATCATCTCCCTTGTACTTACTTGTTTGTAAGTCCTCTTACAAACTTTACTCTTCAAACCTTGGGTTGTGTATTCTGCATTCTAATTGACTGCTCAAGTCAAATGGCTGAAACTGAATATCCCAGTGTTTTAGTTTAGAAACACTATACCCTTGATCCTATTTCTACTTTCCTCTTCCATTCCTCAAATTGAGTGGGATCTTGAGGTTCTTTGTTTTCCATGGAGACATGGGAGCGAGAAGAAGGGGAGGCCTTGTTCTCATTCCCATCCATATGCCCATGTGCTTTTCATTGATCTGAGGGATTAGTGTGCATAAAGATTTTGCTCTTTCCAGACTCCAGATCAAATTTGTGGGAGATATTACTTCCCTTCTCCTCAAGGAAACTGTAAGAAGCTCCCATATTTTCAAACATCCATCATAAATATCCTCAAAAATTTCACCTCATAAAAGGTGAAGGCATCAATACTTTTTGTAAACTGGCAAGATAATGTGTCTTGAACCGTCTATCAAAGGCATGGGTTCTAAAATGTTTAACGAAAGCAGATGGTTTACCATAATGAGCCCTCATGCAGAGACCAGATAAGCTAGATTTCAATAGATGCTCAGAATCCCTTTCCTTCCATGCAATCTAATTTTGAAGAACATAAATAAATGCATTAAGTTGGCTTTCTCCCACATACAAATTGATCATGAAGCCTGTGTTATTTTCTAGCATAAGATTATAGAGATAGAATTCGTAGAGAAGATTTTTCTACTCTACACTGGCTGAAGAATAGGTTGTCATGAACTCATATTCATCTTTTATTTCATGTGGAAGGCCACATGTAATTCTTGACAACTGTCAAGTGAATGAATTATTCTTCTAGAAACATGTTATATGCAGGAGAAGGTCTCCTGCATGCAAGCAATTTTTCACTCATTATGCAAACCATTTGTATTTTTACAAGACATTTAAATTTGTCTCCCTCTTCTTTGTAAAAATTTTCTTCCCATTCCTTTCTTTCTTTCTTTTCATCTTCCATCTTGCTTCTCAAATCCTCATTGGATGTTTTGATTTCATTGAGTTCCCTACAAGTATCATCCCATAACTGCTTGAGTGGCCAATAAGTTAATTCAGTCTATGCAGAGACTGTTAACACAGTACTTTCTCTTCTAGAAATTTTACATTCTTCCTCTTTCTCCATCATTTGTCATTTAACTCTTGTTAATTCCTCAATCCTGTTTATGAGCTGAGTTGTTAGTTCCCCAATGAGCATTTCTCTTTGTTCCAATTTGATTTTGAGGAAGTTCAACTCCTCATCCTTTTCTTTGATAATGAGTTCTTCTCTAGGACAAGAACAAAGCCTGTCTAACCTATTGTTTCTCTTCTTTCTCTAAAAGTTCTTTGGGGGTTAAGCATTCCTCTTCTACCAAAGGAAATTTCCCTTTCTACGTCTCCAAGATGCCAACTCTTCTTCTTCATGTGATAGTGTTGTTGATTCACCCAACTCTTGAAAAACTTGTTCCTCAAATCTCTCATCTTCTTTTTCCAACTTGTCATGTTCTTTCATCTCCTCTGGAATTTCTCTAGACCTCTTATGAATTATTCTTCTTTGAGGAGCTTCAGTATGTTCAGAAGTAGGTTTCCTCCTAGATCTTCTTCTAATTTTCACTTCTTGCTCTTGCCTAGGTGAATTGTCACTGTCAGAGACAGATATTAGCTCTCATGTAGTTGCTATCAGAAGGAAGGAGTTTCTTTTAAAGGTACAGTAGGTTCTATAGTTTTAATTCTTCTTCTAGATCTTCTCCTTTTTGGTATAGTCTCCCCACCTATTTCCTTCTTTTCCTCTATAGGGGCACCAATTTCCAAATTAGTTGTAGGAGAAAAAGGAGTTGATATTACCCTCCTAATAATATCAGGGTTTGCTTAAACTTGTTAAGAAATTTCTCCCATATTTCTTCTCCATTTTTCTTTGCAAGAAAATGGTGTTGGCACACCAAATGAACTAACCCATGATGTCTGATTGTTCCAACACCCCAAGAATACCTCTAGGCCATTGTATGAATGGATTCAAAAAGAAACCCTGGAAGGTTTACTATATATTCTAGTTTTGTAGCTCCATATCTAAGATGTATGAGCATCTTCAAGACTTCTCTTCCTACCGACCCAAATTGACCATCACAAGTTAAATACTTGACTATCCAAAATGCCACTCTATCAAAGGGTTTGGGAAAGCTGGCCCTTCTGACCCCTTTTATGATTTTCTTAGTGTTGTAAATATATTGGGGTTCCATTTCCCCCTCTTGTAGCAGGGTTTCAACTAGTTCTTTTAAGGTCCCTTTGACAGGATTTGGGACATGCACAATTGGCACACCAGATACATTGCTTATTGTTTTCATAGAAAAAGGAATTACAATATTTCTAACCTTTGTTTTGGATTGTTCTAAATTTATAATGAATTCTCTTACCAATTCGTCATTATACTTCAAGAAAATTTTAGAATTCCAACCACCCTACTTGTTCAAAGACATCTACCACTTCTTCATCTGCAAGAAGTGGGTATCATCCTCAGGTTCCGAATTCTTTTTAATCCCCATGGTAAAGAGGGTGATTCAGATTCTTTCTCCTTCGAATTATTGCTCTTCCCAGATTGGCTACATAACTCTTTGCTTAGTTGTGGAACAAATGGGTTTAGCTGTGGAACTGTTGTGCTTAGCTATGGAACCTGCTATGTTTAGCTGTAGAATGTAAATTTAATTCTTTTGCTTCTTCCTTGAAGTTTTTTCTGCAACTGCTTCTTCACTTTGTTTATTCCACATAAATGATAGATCATTATAAACATGCTGCCACTTTTGTTCCACCGACATCACCCTCATGATTACTCTCTTTTAATCATAATGTACAATAGATGACTCATCATACCACTTTTAAATCAAATCCAATCACACATGCAAACTTTTAATCTAACCTTTAATAAGTTAAAGACATAATTACCATCCTTGATGATGTGATCCCTCCATCATGATGACTCATCATTCCTAAAAAGGGAAAATGGTTAGAAAAGACAGATGGAATTTCAAGGAAGTTCCTTTTATTTTGGATTAGCCATTTATTTGAGGAGATCAACCACCATTGTTGGTTTTCAATTGATCTCTGAGAGAATTTATTTTTTTGGGGAAGAGAATGCCATTTACTAGTTTTCATTCCCTTTTTATTTCTTTTTCTTTTTCTTTTTTAATTTTTTTGGGAAGAGAACGCCATTTCTTGGTTTTCGGTCTCTTCCCTTTATTCTGATTTATCCATCGATTATTTGATCATTTTGGAAGAATTGGGTTCTTCCATATGATCAAAAAAATTCTTCTTAAATTTTCCTCAAGAATTCATCCTTAGTAGGAGGCTTCCTATAAAGTTTTAGCCTATGTCCATTGACCAAAAGTGTCCTTCATTGTCATCAATGGGAAGTAACTGAATAGAACCATTGTCAAATATCTTCTCAATCTGATAGGGTCCCAACCATCTGGTTCTCAACTTGCCCTTGAATTGTTGGTACTTAGAATCAAACAGTAATGCCCAATCTCCTACCTTGAATTTCCTCTTCTTGATATGTGTGTCATGTCATTTCTTTCTTTGATCTTGGATTATCTCTATCTCTGTTGAAGTGCTTCCATCCTTAACTCATCCAACTCATTGAGTTGAAGAATTCTCTCCTTTTGTGTTGCATCCAACTCAATACCTATTCTAGTTATTGTCCTCAATGTTTGCAGTTCAAATTCAATAGGTAACAAGGATTTTTCCCATAGACTAACTCATATGGTGAAAATCATGTTATAGTATTCGAAGTTGTATTATAGGCCCATACAGCTTCGGTAGTCTCTTTGCCCAATCTCTTCTTCCTGATTCAACTGTTTTGGTAAGGATGTTTTCCAATTCTTTATTTGTTACTTCAGCTTGTCCATTTGCTTGTGGGTGATAGGGAGATGACTTCCTATGATTGATCTGATAATGCATTGTGAAGGCTTGGATCATATTAGACATGAATTGTGGCCCCTGATTTGAAACTATACTTCTTGGTGCACCAAACTTTACCATAATTTTGTGCCAAAGGAAATCAACAACTACTTCTTCAATGACATTTGTTAAATCCTGCACTTCTACCCACTTTGTCACATAATTAGTACACACAAGAATGTACTCCTTTCCTTGTGAAGGAGGACTAAAGGGACCAACAAAATCCAACCCCCATCTTTCAAATGGTTCAATCACCACTTGAGGTTGTAGAGGCATTTCATTGGTAAAAGTTGGTTGTCCCATCCTTTGATAGGGATCACACCACTTGATATATCTCTTCACATCCTTGTACAAAGATGGCCAATAATAGCCAGTGCCAAGTATCTTGTGAGCTGTTCTTTTCACTGAAAAGTGTCCTCCACTTGGTTCATCATGACATGCCCTCAGTATGTCAAAGATTTCATCTTCTCTCACACACCTGCGTAAAACCAAATCAGGACCACATTTAAACAACATTCCATTTAACCATTTAAATTATGCACTGGTTTTGATCAACTTTTTCATTTGTCTTTTAGTGAAAGGAGGAAAATTCCATGTTACAAGATAATTTTCCATATCAGTAAACCATAGTGTATTAGCTGAAATAGAAAATAATTGTTCATCTAGAAAGTTGTCGTTAATCGTATCTTTCTCCCCAGTGGTTAGTCTTGATAAGAAATCAGCTACCACATTAGATTTCCCTGTATTATCTACTATGGTAATATCAAATTCTTGTAAAAGTAATAACCATCTAATTATCCTACCTCCAACCACTGGTTTGTTCATTAATTACCTAATTGTTAAGTGATTTGTATGTACAAATATTTTGTACCCTGTGATATAATGTCTGAATTTATTAATTGCATAGATCACAACAAGAAATTATTTTTCAGTGGTAGTGTAATTTCTTTCAGTGGGAGTAAGATTTTTACTGAGGTAATAAATAGCATACATCTTCCCTTCTTCATCTTTCTGTCCCAAAACTGCACCAATGGAGTTATTTGAGGCATCTATTTGAATGTGAAAAGGTTTTTCCCAATTAGGTCCTCTCAATATTGGGGCAATGATTAATTTTTCTTTGATTTCCTCAAAATCATGCTGACATCTTTCATCCCAAAGAAATTCATAGTCCTTGGTAAGCAAATTAAACATGGGGGTAGAAATTTTACTAAAATCCTTGATAAAGCGCCTATAGTATCCAACATGCCCTAAAAATGACTTGATATCTGTGGGGGTTTGAGGAATAGGTAAGTCTGAAATAATTTTGATTTTGTTTTGGTCAACCTGAATTCCTCTTTTTGAAATGTGGTGTCCTAATACAATCCCCTCATCAACCATCATCAAACACTTCTCATGACTAAGAGACAGATGGTGTTGCTCACATCTTGTTAATAATCTATCTAAATTCCTCAAAGCATCATCAAATGTGTCTCCATGTATAGTGAAATCATCCATGTATACCTCTACACGTTAATCCAAATGGTAATACCCTGTAGGAAAAGGTACCCCATGGACATATAAATACAGCTTTGTCTGATCCTTAACAATGAACTTTGATTTGATTATATCCACTAAATCCATCCAGGAAGGAAAAGTATTGCTTACCTACAAGGTTGTCTAGGACTTGATCTATGAATGGTAAGGGAAAATAATCTCTCAGTGTGGATTTGTTTAGTTCCCTATAGTCAACACAAATTATCCATTTTCCGTTCTTTTTAGGAACAATTACAAGAGGAGACACCCACTGACTATCTGAGATAGGGTAGATAAAACCTACTTGTAATAGTTTTTCAATTTCTTGCTTGACTATATCTCTTAAGGCTGGATTAATCCTTCTTTGAGGTTGCCTAACTGGTCTAATGTCTTCAGTATAGATGTGATGAGTGAAAATACTTGGATGGATTCCTTTCATATCTTTGTAGTCCTAAGCAAAAGCTCTAGTATGATTTTTCGAACATCAAACAATTTAGCTTCTTCATCATTCTTCAACCAGATTGTTTATGTTCAAAATCTTACCCGACTCAATCTCAACATGTTTGGTTCCAACGTGTGATGAACTAATTTGTTGAAAGGGTTCCATTAAGGTATTTAGTGGACATGCATGTGGCAACAACATATGATATGTAGCAACATCTCCAAAATTTCCTTGAGACAAAATATTGGAAAAAGGACAATAGGCAGAGTTATGATACTTATCTTGTTGTAGGTCAAACTCCTTGTCATTGTTACTTTCCAGAAATTCTTCACCATTTCTTGATATCTTAGAAACTGAAGCTACCAATTCTTCCTCCCCCAAAGAGAAATCTCATTCCTCCGGAGTGAAATTATGTACAGTCACAGGGAATTGCTGTTGGTGTGGTTCGGAACTAAATGTGATGGTTCCAAACTAAATTTGATGATTCCATGACAGAGTCTGCAGGTTTCGGAACTAAGTTCGTAGGTTTCAGAACTATTCCCGATTGCTCCAAGGGTGTTCATTCAATGGTTGATTAATCATATCTTCTACCTCACATATGTGATCCTACAATGTGATCATGGCCAAAGAAGACATGTTTTGCTTATTAGTATTAGGAGCATCAACCCACAATTGTTCTTGATTATCAATAGAAGGTCATGCAAAAGGATATAAGGAGATTTTCTTAGAATTCTTACCATTTGAGATAGTCATATCACCTGATCTGTAATCAATTAAAGCAGCAATTGTAGCTAACCATGGTCTGCCCAAAATAATGGGATAACCAAGTGTTTTACCTTTTGGCTGTAATATAAGGAAATCAACTGGATATTCCCATGACTCCACTATAATCGCCACATCTTTAATAACTCCTAGTTTTGCTACAGACTGATCTGACATCTGTAATATGGTGTTAGTAGGTTGTATACCTGTTAATGGTAATATTTTCAAAGTGTCCACTGTCATCACATTTATAGTCGCTCCCAAATCAACCAAAACATTATGTATATCTTTATTCCCTATAGAGACGAAATAACAGGACTTCCAAGATCTCCGTATTTGGGAAGCAAAATTTTTCCTGCTAATAAATCAACAAGTTTCCCATCTACCTTAATAGTCCTGGGGTACTGCTTCTTCCTTCTAGGTCTTTTTAAACATAGCATTTTGATTAATTTGTTCAATTCTGGAATGTCCTTAATTGCTTGTAATAATGGTATTTCAATATTTAATTTCCTTAATTCATGTACCAACTTAGATTCCTTAGTCTCTATGGCTTCTTTAAATCTCTCTGGAAATGGAGTCTCAGTAGAGTTGTTATCTGGCTCCTTATCTTTTTCTTTTACATCCCGGTTTAGAACAACCATACTAGGGGTTTCATTTTTTTTTCATCTCAGTGCTTATAATAGGTGGACTGCTAATTATTTTTCTAGATCTAGTTTGAATATCCTTACAATCCATGGCATTCAGATCAACTAATTTTTCTGGTTTTGTTTCGTAGATAGGAGTTGTTTGTTTGTTTCTTGGGTTTGCTACTGGTTGTGCTAGTATTTGGGTTTGGACCACATTTTCATTTTGTGAATTTTGTGTTGGGGAACCCATTATGGCTTGTTGATTCTGATTGGGATATGTCCTCCCTTGAACATAATTATTAGGGCTCCACCTAGGTTGTGACCAAGCATTCGGGTTTCCTTGACCAGACCATGGTTGTTGGTGTCCTTGGGCATACCAAGATTGACCTACCCAATCCTGAGGATTCCATGTTGGTTGAGGTGCCCAAGGTGGTTGTCCCCAATTTTTGGCACTATCTGAGCTACCCATGACATCATCCAAGGGTTAGGAACTGACTTAGGCATGAACTGCCCTTGGCTAGGTTGTCTCTAGAAAAAATTTACTTCTTCTGATGTGGATGGAATGTTGCTTTGTTTAAGTTGATTTTTAATAAATGGAAGAAGAGAACATGCATTACTCTCATGGTCCCTAGATTCACAGATAAGACACATTTCTATCTTATTCAGGGGACAATCTCTTATTGCATGCTTCTTTCTGCATCTAGGACAATACATAGCTAATGGTTCAGTTTTAGCATTTTCTTTAGCTTGCAATCCATCCATGGTGGAAGTTAATTGAACTAAAATGTTTGTTTTGAAATTTTCCAATTCATCCATCAGTTTGTTCATATCTAGGTTTAAATTTTTAACTGTTTTTCCTTTTCTAGGTCCACCCCTTGTTCGTGAATAGCTTCTACAAATGTCTTTAATATCATTCATTCTTATTTGATCAATGTTTCCACCTCCCATCAGATCAAGTGCCTCCCTTGATTCATCATCCAAACCTTTAAGAAAAATGGTTTTGCTTAACTCTTCTTGTAGTACAAATCCACATTTTTTCTCACACAAAGAGGAATCTGTCTAAATAATCTTCCATATTCTCATCCTCCTCCTGCTTGATTTTGAAAAATTCTTCCTTCCTATTCCTCCCTCTATAGTAATCTTGATACTTGTCTAGGAAGGAAACTTCCATTTGTGCCCAAGTGGTAATAGAATTAGATGTTAATCCCATAAACCACCTCATTGCTTTGCATCCTTTAGGGTAGATGGAAACAACTTGAGTTTCTAATTATCTATTTTGTAATCATAAGTTTGACACAATACTTTAAATTCAAACAGAAATTGGTCAGGGTCTTCAGATGACATCCCTCTAAACGTGGGTAAATGTGCAGGTGAAATATTTTTCATAGGTGTATCATCATCATCCAATTGAATTAGATAAGTGAAGGTCCTATCAGGTTCTCTTTCAGCTTCTCGTGCCATTTCTGTAGTACCTTCTAGACTTTTTTCCCAATCAATATGGTATGTGATTTTTTTTGGGGAAGGTGAAAATTCAAGAGTAGGAGGTTGACTACTCAATTGTGAATCAAAACTTTCTCTAAACAGGTCTTGGGATATGATCTTTTTCTAAAGGTTCTACTTCCTTCTGGTGATTGATCTAAGAATTCCAAAGGTGGCAATTCTACTTTGTGCCTAACAGGGGATAATGGTGCTTCTAATTCTTGATCAACTTCCTTATTTGATCGAGAAGATGATGATTCTTGTTCAGATATTTTTGGGAGGAATCAACCCTTGAGTCTCTTGGTCTACTCATAAATTTTATGATGACATAGGGAAGATCCTGCAATTACTAGATGTATGATTACTACTCTTGTTGAAACCTAATTATAAAATTCTAACTATTGTGTCCCCAGCAACGTCGCCAAAAATGATGGGTGTCGTATTCCTTCATTTAATCAACTCTTTGTTGATGTCATATTCAAACTAGGGGTGGTGTCCGAAGCTATATGTAACAAGAGATCTTAGTGATCTAGTAATTGACTGTAGGTATTTGTTTTCTTTTTTATATATTTTCTGGGGGATTTTATCAATGTCTTGAGGATTTCTTAGACAAAACCTTATTGAAATCAAACTATGAAAACTTGCTGGAAGTAAACACTCTCTGCAAAAATAAATTGCTAGAAATAAACACACATTTGTAGAATGGAATAGATTGTTGTAAGTAAACACATGTTACAGAAATAAACACACTTGCTTTGGAAATAAACACACAATTGAGAATGTTGAAAGATGATTGCAAAGAAATAAGAATCTAATCTAGAACACCTGCAGGAACAAGTATACGACAAATTTCAACTTGAGTAATCAAAAACATTTACAGAATTAATAGATCTATACTATTTGCTCTGGAAATATAAATACCAATAAAATGAAGATCCTGGTTCTTGGAAGAGTGGGCCCTTTCTCCACCTTGAAACAAGATTTGACAACTTAATATACTCTCAAAACAGAAATGGCTATTTTATTGATAAAATGTTCTACATTACAAAAATGTATTGTCTCTTTCTATCTCTCTATGCCTTTATCTATGTATACATATATATCTCTATTACTATCTATCTATAGGTCTACATATATATACTTCTTCCACAGGTGTATTTACAGCCATAGTTGTCCTACCAATTCAGATAGAACTGAATCATGCCCAAAATAGATGTTGAATTGGATCATGGCTAGACGTCTTTGCTATATGACAATATCCCTAGATCTACGAGTATGAAGAATTAGAAATATTCTAATCTACTCCTGATTGAAAGGATCATTGATTGCTAAATCACCGGATGTTGTTGGAATAAATAAATTCTCACCGGTTCCAGAACTTTAGAGAAGTTCCTGAAAAGAGTTTGCGAGAATCGAATCGGAAACGAGGCACCACGAAGTAGTTGCACTCCAATAGAATTGTGAAAGCTCCAGCCATAGCACGGAAAAAATTGATCAGTAATGGAATAACTTGCTCAACAGAAACAAAGCTTGCATAGAGGAAAGACAGCGGAGTGTCTTGGCATGCTCATAAATGAATAGAAAAGGGGTACATATAGGGTGCTGAGTAACCCTAGTGCATGACACATATGAAACCCTAAACCTAACCCATGTGAGATGACCCTCCAACATGAGAGGAGGACACATAGGAAAACTCACACTAACACCCCCCTTCATCGAAGGCTGGGTAGCGGGCTGTGATGAGTCGGATGGAGGAGGAAGACACTCCTAAACAACTAAGAAATATGTTCAGTGGGGCCCTAAACTAAAGGCACGATAAGGTACCCATATACAAACACAATCTTCCTAGAAGAAGAAGAAAAGAAGGACTAAATAGCCCTAAGAAGATGGGCAGCTGTAGAAGACCTCACCCCAAGAAGAGACCGTAAGTGAAGAAACTTCATCTTAGTGAAAGGCTTGGTGAATAAGTCTCGAATTTGATCGGATGTCCGAATGTACTGAATGTCAATGATACCATCATGAATAAGCTCTTGTATGAAGTGCATATAGATCTCAATGTGCTTCATCCGCTGATGCTAAACTGGATTTCTACAAATAGAGATAGTGCTTGTGTTATCACAGTAGATAATGGTAGGCCACCGAAAGTGGATGCCAAACTCATCAAAATACCCTGTAGCCAAATAGCTTCTGTGGCAGTGTTAACTACTCCTCTATATTCTTCCTCTGTAGATGATATCGCAATTGCATTCTGCTTCTTGCTAGACCAACTAATAGGACCCAAACCAAGAGAGAAATTGTAGCTAGAAGTAGATTTTCGATGATCTAAGTCACCGACCCAATCAGAATCTGTGAACCCAATCAAGTCAATATCAACCCCTCCATGATAGTGTATGCCATCAGCATAAGTGCCACGAACATAATGAAGGATCTGTTTAGCTGCTTTCCAATGTAGCTCATGTGGCTCTTGCATGAATCTGGACACGATCCCAACAACATATGATAAATCCGGTCGAGTGTGAGTCAAGTAGATCAAGCTCCCAACTAACTGTCGGTAAAGAGTACCATCAACCAAGGGAGTAGAGCAATCTGAAACCAACTTAACCCCGAAAGAAAAGGAGTAGGAGAAGACTTGTAATCGGACATCTGAAACCAAGCTAGCAAATCAAGAGCATACTTAGGTTGCGAAATCAAGATTCTCGAGTCAGATTGTGAAATCTGGATCCCAAGGAAGTAATGAAGCAGACCTAAGTCAGTCATGGAAAACTTGTTGGCTAAGAAAATCTTCATAGAATCAATAATACAGGAAGAGTTGCCTATGATCAACAAGTCATCAACATATAGAACAAGAATGAGTATGGAGTCATCTTGCCGTAGAATATAAACATTTGGATCAGAGTGACACCTAGTAAACCCTGATGTAAGTAAGAAGGAGTCCATCTTGGCATACCAAGCCCGAGGGGCTTGTTTAAGGCCATAAAGAGACTTCTTTAACTTACAAACGAGGGAGGAATCTTGGACATAACCCAGAGGTTGTTCCATATAGATATCCTCCTCTAGGTCACCATGAAGGAAGGCACTCTTAACGTTCATTTGATGGACTTTCCATCTGTTTGCTTTGGGTAATGGCTAGGGTTAGTCGAATAGAAGTCATCTTCGCAACCGGAGCAAAGGTTTCTGTATAATCAACCCTAACTATCTAGGAGAAACCCTTAGCTACTAATCACGCTTTAAACTTTTTGACGTCTCCATCTACTCCATACTTTGTTCGAACACCCACTTACACCGAACGATTTTTCTTCCTTTCGGAAGAGTGGTGAGATCCCAAGTATCGTTCTTCATGAGAGAGGAATACTCCTCATCCATGGTAAAATCCCACTCAGGAATACCAAAAGCCTCCTGGAAAGACTGTGGATCAGAAGAAGAGGTGAAGAAGGAGTGGGGTCTAACGAAATCTGAGCGAGTACGTCTCATATCCGAAGTATCTCTAACTAAATCTCCAAAGCACTTTGCAAAGTTTTCCTAGCCCAAAGGGGACCATGAGGATCAGGCTCAGAGTCAAAAGATTCTTCACTTGAGTGAGAAGGGACATAGTCCTCATCATCACTACTGTCAGAATCAGAAGACTCAAAGTTCTGATAGTCGGAAGGATCCGAGAAGAGGAGAAAACTCAACAATCATCATCATCGATGAGTCGAATCAAAGCAGTGAGTTGAAGAACCTCTATAGGTGGAGAAGTAGAAGTCAAAGAAGACTCATCGAACTTAACACTTCTCTCAATATATAGCTCATGAGAAGTATAATTCATCAATTGATATCCCTTCACGTCATCAGGATACCCTACAAAGATACAAGGTTTGGATTTTGGTTCCAAGGCCTTGCATTTCTTCTTGGGAATCTGAGCCATAGCCTTGGATCCGAAGACTCGAAAGTGCTCAACATCAGGCTTGCATCCAAACCAGGCTTCAAAGGGTGTCATCCCTCTTATTGCCTTGTGTGGAACACGGTTCTGAATGTAATTTGCATAATTCACTGCTTCGGCCCAATACTATGGAGGAAGAGACTTCGAGTGAATCATACAAGTGGCCATCTCCTTGAGTACGGTTCTTTCTTTTTGCAACTCCATTCTGTGAAGGGCTATAAGCAACTGTATGTTGCAAAGAGATCCCTTCAGAAGTACAGAAATCCATGAACCTATTGTTTACATATTCACCTCCATTGTCAATTTGGAGAACCTTGATAGACCGTTCCACCTGTTTCTCAGCAAGAGCCTTAAAGTCCTGAAAATGTTCAAAGACTTCAGACTTAAGCTTAAGAAAATATACCCAAGTATATCGTGAATAGTCATCAATGAAGGTTAGCACATAAAGAGCTCTAGTAAATGAAGGAGAAGGAAATGGACCAAAAACATCGCTTGTGAACAAGATCCAAGGGACGAGTGGCTCTCCAGGATTTTCCTTTGTCAAAGTTCTTTTCAGGATGCTTTCCAAGGGTATAACCCTCACAAAGACCCTTAGAAAACTTGACACGAGGCAACCCGTTGACCATTTCGTTTTGACTCAATTGTTCAAGGTAGCGATAGTTTAGATGTCCAAAACACTCATGCCATAGCTTACTAACCTCATTTGCATGAGTGAGCAAGGCAGTGGGCGTAGAATCAAAAGTAAAGTGGGAGAAGGTGTACAACCGTGAACGGTGATCTGCCTTTCCCTCAGCCACTGTAGTGTCATTGTTAAGCTCATGAATAATCACCGAGTTAGGACCAAATTCCACTCGCATTCCTTCACCAAGGTGAGTAATTTGGTAAACTGATAGGATATTGGTAGAGAGATTAGGAACACTCAACACTTGGTTAAATGTTCCCCCATCCATCTCTACCATCCACTACTGGAAAACCGACACTATCGTGTCATTACCCATCGTGATTTGGGACATTCCACAAGGTTCGATGTTGGAAAACTCAACATGTGAAGAACCCATGTGGTGCGAGGCACCGAATCTATAATCCATGTCGATGAAGGAGCAACTTTGGCTACAAGGGCCTTTCCTTTCTTCTTATCATTTCTAGCACCTTTTACAGCAGAAGACTCGGCCTTCGAAGCACTTTGTTTTATTGATTCAGGAACACTTATTTTATTTTTCTCAAGTAAATGAGATAAGTGATCAATTTGTTTCTTAAAACAATGTTGCTCATCGTGACCATTATTCTTACAATAGGAACACAAATACTTTCTTTTATGCGCCCTAGGCTCAAAAGTCGAAGTGTTTGTGTCATTTTTAGGTTTGATCTTGGTTTCTTTCTTAGGTTGATCCTTAGTTTCTTTCTTATTTTTAGTCTTATTTCCCTTGCTAGTACTTGCTACAAGGGCATGTGACTTGGACTTGAGAGACCCCATTTGAATGAGTTTGTCCTGTTATCGAATGAATTGGGACGAAAAAAAGTCAAAGGAGGGCATTGTCCAAGTATCGCCCAAAGCAGCTTTTGTAGCGTAGAAAGTTGAGGCGAAGACAAAATATTCGGACCTAGCTTATAGAGAATCGAAAAGATCAGTTGAGAATCTTTCTTTTCTACTTGACAACCTTTTAACAATAATCTAATGTGGAAAATTTCGAGAAGAAGGCTTGTAGGTTTTCAAAGTCACTAGGATTTAACCCTAGTAGTTCATTTTCCAACTCATGCGCTCTCATGTCATCTAGTTGTCCAAACATCACATCCAGCGTTTTCCATGCAGATGTAGGTGTTTCAGATGCCTCAATGTGGAAGAGAAAGTCAGGAGAAACGGACATGCAAAGAAGACCTAAAGCTTCATCACTACGGTTTAACCACTTAGATTTTTCGGTGTTCGTCTGGTTCAGTCTCAGTTCCCATGGTGATGCGGTATAACCCTTTACCCCTTAGTTTCATTATTATTTTCGATCTCCATTCGAAAAAGTTGAACGGTGTAAGCAAAGGAATTGAAAGTGCATCCATAGTGAGAGAGAGAGAGAGAAAGAAATGCAAAAAAGAAACACAACCACCCAGGACAATAACAACCCCCTGCTTTCGGCACTTTATAGTTGAGTGCGTTGATTACA
The DNA here is from genome assembly GCA_018340775.1 of Taxus wallichiana var. yunnanensis. Lineage (NCBI taxonomy): Eukaryota > Viridiplantae > Streptophyta > Pinopsida > Cupressales > Taxaceae > Taxus > Taxus wallichiana. The sequence continues at coordinate 809,985,533 of CM031235.1, forward strand.
ATCAGGTCCATGCGTGTGGTTTGAAACACTTGGTAACTCGTCTTGCAATTAGCGTAATAACACGCAAGAGGGGAGACCACAACAGTGTTTCGTGGAGCGCAACAAAAGAGGAACACCGTAAACAAGCACAAGCAAAAAATAGAAAGGAGGCGAAAGCCAACCTGGTGGTGAGAAAAAGTGTCTCACGTCACATGAAAGAATCTCTTTGTCATAAAATTGTGGCGACGCGCGCTACAAGTCCATGAAAAAAAGAATAGAACAAAGCTCAAAAGAGTGAGTTGAATTAAGCAAAACAAAGACACCCCCAGAATGCAAAGACTTTATAAAATTAGTGAGTTTACAAATCTAATGATCCCATCATCTAGAGTGTGGAAAAACATGCAACTTTGACTAAAGAAGTTCTCAAAAGCGAGCAACAAGTCAAAAGTTATAAGCAAAAACTAATTCCCGCATTTGATGAGAAAAAGCCAATAAGCCCGCAAACGGAATAAAAAAGTGCCTAAACGCATGCAAAGGGTGTCGTATGTATGCTCGTTGGAAATGACACGGAATTTGAGATAGGGATTTTTTTGTATTGCGAGGGGGATTAGCCACTGCCAATCCTAGACCTCACCCTTCGTTTTCGACACTCGGCGAAGGTTAGAAATACAAGAAGCCAACAAACAAATTTTATAATGCCAAAGAAATATAGTTTAAATAAGGTGAAATAAAATTAGATCTAATGTAATTAAATCTAATGAATGTTGAAAAAGGCTTTAATTAAGCAAATCACTAAAAAAACACTTTTTGTGAATATTGTCTAAAACTTACAAGTTTTATAAAGAAGTGTTTTTTTATTTTTTTTTTTTAAAAAGATTTTTAGATGAAGATTTTTAAACAAATAAAGATTGAATGCGTTTTAAAAGTATATTTTAAATAAAGAAAGATTTGTTGATTTAAAACACATACCAAAAAAGAGTTTGTTTTTTTTTTTTTAACTTTTAAAAAAAAAAACACAGGGCGTTTTTTCTAAAAAACTAAGGATTTTAGAGAGAAAAAAGAAGGAAATTAACAAACTTACCAAAGGAAAAGGCATATGGTTGAAACCTTACCAAAAAACAAGAAGAACAGCCACACTGGAGTGTTTACAGCAGCATTTTACATTGCTCAGACCAAAAAAACGTGGCAGAGTTGTTTAAAAATGTACCAGGCCGAGCAGGAGTGTTTACAGCGGTGTTTTACCTTGCTCAGACCAAAAAAACGTAGCAGAGTTGTTTAAAAATGCCTAGGAAGCAAAAAAAACCGTGGCAGATGATTTTTACAACCCTGTGAAGCAAAAAACATGGCAAATGATGATTAAAAACGTTTGAACAATAAAAAAACGTGGCAGATGATAAAAAAATGCCTGAACAATAAAAAAACACCTTGGAGAGTCCAAAAAATGCCTGTGCAGCCACGTTTTAGCTTGCCCACACCAAAAAACGTGGCAGATGTGATTAAAAACGCCTGGGAAGCAAAAACGCCAGAGGGACAGCAATTCGTTGAGTAGCAACCACTATCAAGAACTCAAGGATTACGCACCCACGACATAAACATGCACAAGAAAAAAAACACAAAAAACTTTCCGAGAAAGCTTGTTAGAGATATTAGCAAGATAATTTCCAGAAAATAGTGATCAAAAGACTTGCATGCAGAGTAAAATAACGAAACCAAGTAAGAGTAATAGCAACAAAAATAAATTGAGTGCACATTTACCCGATCTCAGCTCTGATACCATGAAAAGAGTTTGCGAGAATCGAATGGAAACGAGGCACCACGAAGTAGTTGCACTCCAACGGAATCGTGAAAGCTCCAGCAATAGCAAGGAAAAAAATTGATCAGTAATGGAATAACTTGCTCAATAGAAACAAAGCTTGCATAGAGGAAAGACAGTGGAGTGTCTTGGCATGCTCATAAATGAATAGAAAAGGGGTACATATAGGGTGCTAAGTAACCCTAGTGCATGACACATATGAAACCCTAAACCTAACCCTAAACCTAACCCATGTGAGATGACCCTCCAACATGAGAGGAGGACACATAGGAAAACTCACACTAACAGTTCCAAAACTAAAGAAAATCGTTCCAGATCTAACTATGAGGGTTCCGAAGCTACATGCAGGAGTTCCGAACTAAGTCTGAAAATTTTGGAACTAAGTGATGGATTTTGAAACTAAGTCCTGAAAGTTCCATAACTAAGTGATAGAGCTCGTAACTATGTAATGGAGTTCCGAAACTAAGTCTGGAAGTTCTGAACTGAGCCGTATTGAAACCAATGCTTCCAAAAACATGTTGACCACTTCATACTTTGTTCTTCCGACTGATTGTGACTTGTTTTATTACAAAACTGAATTTCCAAAGCACTTTGTTAGGAATTACATAGTTTTTAAATGTTAGAACTACAATCAACAAAAGATGGACAATTACATCCTAACTTATATTAGATCAAACAAAAGTCACAAAATGCAGTCAAACTTGATAAAAAGGAGAGTAAAATAAGATCATTTATTGTACATTAACGAGACATATTTTGGCCTCATCAATCAAAAGAGACATTTAAGGAATAAAAAGAGGCATAAGGGTTAGAGAAATATCAGCTATGCAACTGAAGAAGGCCAAACATAAAGGCTGCAAGCTTTATGTAATAAAAATTTTAGATTCAAAGGAGGTAAATTTTTGGAAAGATAGCCATTATTACGTGAGTACAATGATGTGTTTCTGGGAGAGCTACCACGTCTTCCACAAAAAGAAATTTTGACTTCACAATTGAAATCAAACCAGGAACAAAACATATTTCCAAGGCACCTTATTGTATGACTACCACTAATTTGGTAGAGATTAAGACTCAATTACATGAATTAGTGTCAAAAGGGTTAATAAGGCCAAGTGTCTCACCTTGGGAGCACTGGTGATCTTTGTTAAAAATAAGGATGGAACATTAAGACTTTGTATTGACTATAAGATGTTGAACAAAACAACTATTAAGAATAGATATCCTCTTCCAAGGATAGATGATTTTTTTATCAGATGCATGGAGCATCAATCTACTCTAAAATAGATCTACATTTTGGATATCATCAATTAAGAATCAAGGAAGAAGATATTCATAAGACTTCTTTTAGAACAAGATATGGACATTATGAGTTTATGGTTTTACCTTTTAATTTAACTAATTCCTACAACCTTCATGAATCTGATGAATAATATCTTTCAAGAATACTTGGACAAGTTTGTGCTTGTATTCTTGGACGACATTCTTATCTATTCACGGAGCTTGGAGGAGCACAATGAGCATTTAAGGATTGTACTTGGGGTATTAAGGAAGAGGAAATCATATGGAAAACTATCAAAGTGTTCTTTCTATGAAATTAAAATAAATTATTTGGGACATAATAAATAAATATGGGGTCTCAGTTGATCCCACAAAGATATCAGCCATAATTGATTGGCTGACACCTAAGAATGTACATGAAGTTAGAAGCTTCATGGGGCTTGCTGGATACTACAAAAAAATTGTAAAGGATTTCTCAAGGGTTGTTGCCCCAATAAATTCATTGCAAAATAAAGATAAAAGTTTTATGGAGTGAAAAATGCGAGGATGCATTTAAAACATTGAAATAACAACTAACTATTGCCCATATATTGATTGTTCTGATCCAAATGAGATTTTTATTGTGGTGACATATGCTTCTGAAGATGGATTAGGGGGTATATTGCTGCAAAATGACCATGTGATTGCATATGAAAGCAGGAAGCTTAAATTGCATGAGCAGAATTATGCTTCCCATGATTTAGATCTTGCTTCCATAGTTCATGCACTCTAGGTTTTTAGACATTACCTCTTAAGGAAGCCCTCCAAGATGAAAATTTACCATCTTGAGTTGAAATACATCTTCCTCAAATTTTCCTAACTTAAATGAAAGGTAGGGAAGATGGTTAGATTTCTTTTCTCAATATGATTTTGACATTAGCTACATTAAAGGTAAAGAAAATAGAGTGGCAGATGCACTAAATCGTAGAAAACTTATTTCTATGCTTGTGAATTTAAGAACTCAATTTAAGGATGAGGTTAGAAATGCCTTAATGTCTTATCCATACTATCAGTAGGTAAACACAATGCTTGCTGCGAATCCAAAGGATGTAAAGTACAGAGGATTTCGGTAAGACGGTGAAAGAATTATGACGTATGAGGATAGAGTGTGTTTACCACTGGAAATGAGTTAAGGAAGAAAGTGATGACTGAATTTCACAATGCACCTTACTCTGGACATCTCATAGTGACAAAAATGCTTGCTGATGTAAAACAATAGTATTTTTGGAAGGGGATGAAGAAAGACATCTTGAACTATGTGTCTCATTACCTGGAATGCCAGCGTGTGAAAGTTGAGCATATGCACTCAAATTGGTTTATTCCACCTCATAGCATACCATAATTTAAATGGAAGGTTATAAGTATGGACTTTGTTCAAGGACTTCCTATGTCTAGGAATAAGCATGATGTTATTTTATTTTTGGTTGATAAATAAATAAAGTGGCTTATTCCATTACCGAAATCAAAGATGGCTCATTTTCTCTTGCAAAAGGTTTTTTCAAGAAATTTTTAGGTTGCATGGTGTTCCCTAGTTGATAATCTCTGATAGGGACCCACGAATGACTTCACAATTTTGGCAAACTCTTAATGCAGCTTTGGGAATAAAGTTGAACTTTAGCTTTGCTTATCATCTAGAAACAGATGGACAAACTAAAAGAGTGAATCAGGTTCTTGAAGATATGCTTAGGATGTACTGCATGGATCAACAATACAAATGGGAAGAGTATCTCCTTTGGTTGAATTTGTATATAATAATACTTACCATTCTTCTCTAAAAATGGCACCTTTTAAAGCTTTGTATGGGCGAAGGTGCAGGACCCCTGTCAATTGGGATAACATTGAGGATAGAGAAGTAATTGGGCTGAGATGTTTTTTGAAATGGAACAACAGGTAAAGTTAATTCGGGAAAGATTAAAAGAGGCTACTTGATAGACATAAAATTTATGCAGACTGAAAAAAAAGGTCGAAAGGAAATTTGAACTTGGTGATAAAAATTTTCTAAGATTCAAGCCTAAAAAGAGCTCGATTACTTTTGGAAAGTTAGCCAAGTTGTCACCTCATTATGTAGGACCCTTTGAGATTGTTTAAATAGTCAATCTTGTGGCCTACTAATTAGCATTGCCTCCCTCATTGGCATGGATGCATGATGTTTTTCATATTTCTTTGCTTAAGAAATACGTTTTAGATTTATCACATGTGTTAAAATGGAATGCTTTGCAGGTCCAAGACCCATGGGTAATCATGGTAGAACCAGTTAGAGTGTTGGAAACCCACAAGTTACACTTGCATAATCATGAAATTGGATAATGTAAGGTCCAATGGGATCAATTTGATAAAGAAAGTGCAACCTGGGAAAACTTGGAAGACATGAAAGCTACTTTTCCTCACTTGTTTTAGCAGAAAGATTTCATTTCCTATAAAAACTTAAATCATTTTTATTCACAACTAATTCTAGATTTTATTTTTTGAGAAAAAAATACTTTTATTAAGTATTATTATAGCCTATAGTGTTGTTATAAATTTTGAAAACTAAATTTTTGGATTAAATTTTGTTGTTGTTAAGGAATCTTATGGTTGTACAAATATTATTAAGCATGTTTTCTGGAAAAACTATTTTGGAATTAAGTCAATCATCGGGACGATGATGCTTTTTAGAGGGGAAGTATGTAACGATTCTACCATCCTTTCATCTATACTTTCTCATTATTAAGTGGATTGCGAATGTTGAAATATGATTGTTCTTGACTTGCTTCTCCAGTAGAACCGATTAAATCATGTTTCTAGATTAATGCTTATCTCAATTGAGATTTTTGTATTGAATCGTCCATTTATTTGCAATGTACTCTTGAATTGCAATGTTTAATTTATTACTTCTTGAAATGAACTGGATGTCTTCATCTTGTGGAAATTTTGAATTCTGTTTGAACCATTGAGTAAGCTAGTAATTTGGGAAAATTACATTAAGTTTGGAATAATCGATTTATTGGTATTGAGAATCAATTAAGAAAATACCCTTGATCAATTCCATTAATCCAAGGCATTCTATTAATTCAATATGTAATTACGATTGAATGTAAGAGATTGCAGTCATTATTTGATTATGGATTATCAATCTTATACTAATTGATCTTGATGATTTTGTTCCAGTTTTCCTATATTCTTAATCCCATGTTTGTTGAGTTTTGGAGCTTAATTTCTTCACATTAGCATACTTTACTAACTCACTGGAATACACAAGAAACAACGTCGGTCGAATGACCATTGCCGGTCACCCGGCGATCACTATCGGTCAAGACAAGGAGGAACTTGTATCGGTTAGGGTAACTCGACATCGGTTACCTATGCATGATTGTTTTATTTAACTCACGGGAATTAGATCTAACCTTTGATATAAATTTTATCTAATGGTTGTAATAGCATAACTAAGTTTCCCTAAGTTTTTATATGGTTATATAAGCTAGAAAACTAGGGTTAGATGATAAGAATAAAGGAGAGTTGTCGGAGGAATTCTTGGAGAGAGAAAAATATAAGCTTGTGAGGAAATAAAGTATTGTACATCCAGGAGGTGTGGAAGATTAGAGATCTTCATTTTTATTCTCTACAAAGCTTTAAATAATAACATCGGTTGTTTCTTGGTGGACATAGCCCACACTGGGTGAACCACATTATATCTTTTGTATTGTTCTTCTAGTTTATTTCTACTTTTATTATTTGTATGCTTAGATCTGAATAATATATTTATATAACTGGTGTGATTAACCCCAACAACTGGTATCATATATTTCTTGTTTGAGGTTTTTTTGTGTTGAAAGATTTACTCACAAAGGGATTTTTGATTGAGTGGGAGCTACAACAATGGTAGAAGATAGTAAATATAGAGTTGAGAAATGTTACGGCCGTAACTATCGGCTATGGAAGATGCAGTGAGAGATTATTTTTATCGAAAAATTTATACTTACCATTGGATGAGAAGGAAAGACCTACAAAGATGACTAATGAAGAATGGAAAATTCTTGACAGAAAGGCTCTGGGATCTATAAGATTGAGCCTAGAAGCATATGTGGCTTCAAATATTATCGAAGCAACGAACCACGATAGAGTTGATGAAATCTTTAGCTAATTTATATGAAATACCTAGTGCTTCAAATAAAGTTTATTTGATGAAGAAATTATTTAATTCTAAGATACAATAAGGTAAATCTGCATCAAGTCATTTGAATGATTTATAGTCTATAGTAAATCAATTAAAATCGGTTAATATCCCTTTTGAGGATGAAGTAAAATCATTGTTATTATTGTGCTCTTTGCTAGATAGTTGGGATAAATTGGTAATGACTGTTCGTAATACAACATTTGCTGCTAATATTTTAAATTTTGATGGTGTTGTTAGTATAATCCTAAATGAAGAAGAAATACATAGGAAATATTACATGAGAATTATCATCCGTAATGCTTTAAATGTAGAAAGAAGTGGAAAGTAGAAGGGTAGATACAAGAGAAATAGTAATGGGAAATCAAAGTCTAAGAATGAAAGATTTAAATCCATAAGTAAAGGAATAACTTATTGGAATTGTGGAAAGAAAGGACATGCAAAGAAGGATTGTTGGTTCAAGGAAAACAATGAGAATGTACCGATAAAGGTAAAGAGTAAAATGTTGTATCTTCGTGAGGTAATGCAAGATGCAATTATTCTCTCCTTGGATAATAAAATTGAATCATGGGTTTTAGATTCAAGAGCTTCTTTCCATGTTACCCATAATAAGGGTTATTTTAGAAATTATGTCCAAGGTAATTTTGGGCATGTTTATTTAGGAGATGATGAACCATGCAATATTATTGGTAAAGGATAAGTTCATCAAAATTTGCAGAATGAAAATACATGGATATTGAAATATGTGAGGCATGTGCCAAGCCTTAGGAGAAATCTAATTTTTGCAGGACAACTAGGTGAATTTGGTTGCATGGTTACATTCATAGCCGACTCTTGGAAGGTTACCAAGGGATCTCTTGTTATAGAAAGAGGCAAGAAGGTAGGAACATTGTATTTGTCTACTTGTATTATAGATTAATTTTCTATGTTATCTACTTTAGATTCAGATGCAAGAATGTAACATAATAGGCTAAGTCATATGAGTCAAAAAGGAATGTAGATCTTAAAGGCTAAGGGTGAGTTATCATATTTGAAAGATGTAGATCTTGATTTTTGTGAGCATTGTATATTTGGAAATCAAAAGAGAGCAAGATTTCTCAAAGTTTAGTCGACAAATAAGGAGAAACAAATTGAGTTTGTGCACTCGGATGTGTGGGGTCTAGCCCGTAGCTTCTCATGGAGGATCCCAATACTATATGACTTTCATTAATGATGCCACAAGAAAGGTATGGGTTTATTGTATTAAATGTAAATTTGATGTTTTTGAGAATTTTAAAAGATGGAAATCCCTTATGGAAAATGAATCAAATTCAAATTTAAAATGCCTTAGATCTGATAATGGTGGTGAGTAATGCAGCAAGGTTTTCAATGATTATTGTTCAGTGAATGGAATACGTAGAGAAAGAACAGTTCCTAGAACACCATAGGAGAATGGTGTTGCTGAAAGAATGAATAAGAAAATCATGGAATGTGCAAGAAGCATGAGGATACATGCTGGATTACCCTTGTAGTTACGGGCGAAAACAATGAGACATGGAGGTTTATTTTATTAATTATGGGCCTTCAATTGACCGGATGGTGAAATACCGTAAGAAGAAGATTGGACTAGAAAAGAGGTAGATCTTTATTTTCTTAGAGTATTTGGTTTAGAAGCTTTTGTGCATGATGATAAAGAAAATAAAAATAAGTTGGATGCTAAATCCAAGATATGTACTTTCATTGGTTATGGCTTTGGTGATTTTGGATTCCGTTTTTGGGATTTAGAAGATTCTAAGATTATTAGGAGTCATGACATTGAATGGAATGAAAAGAGAATGTACATGGATTAAGTTTTGGTACCCAAATACGAACCGGTTGAAAATTTTAGGGATGAAAATGCATTCTCGAATTTAAAATTAACACCTACAGGTCTACATAGTAACGATGTTGGTTGACACCAGACTAATGTCGATTATCCAAATCGGTGTCGGTTATAGAAGATTCATACCAGCGTCGATTAGCCAAACCAGAATCGATATAAGAGACCAGTGTCGGTTAGCGAGAACCGGTGTTGGCAAGAGGTGACAGAAATCGGTCATTGTTTGAGACTGATACAAATTTGCATAATGAGAAAAATGAGCCTTCGGCACCCCAAATCTCAGTGAGAAGGTCACAAAGGGTAAGTAAACCTCCAGAAATATTTTCACCTTCTTTATCTTATTTATTATTGACTAATAGTGGTGAACTAAAGAGTTTTGAAGAAGCAATGCAAGATGAGACCCACGTGAAGTGGGAGCATGGCATAGATGAGGAGATGGACTCCTTGAAATAGAACCAAACATGGGATTTGGTTAAGTTTCCAGTAGGTAAAAGGACATTGTAGAACAAATGGGTTTACAAGATCAAGGAAGAAGAGGGTGGACATAAAAGATACAAGGCAAGGATTGTGGTAAGAGTATTTACATAAATCGGTATTTATTTTTGTGAGATATTTTCTCTTGTAGTTAAAATGAATTCCATTTGTATTGTTCTAAGTTTGGTTGGAATAGAATATTTTCATTTAGAACAACTTGATGTTAAGACGACTCCTTCACAGTGATTTGGAGGACGAGATTTATATGTAGCAACCTCTTGGGTATGAAGTCAATGGTAAGGAGAAACTTGTGTGTAGGTTGAAAAAGAGCTTGTATGGGCTTAAGAAAGCTCCAAGGAAATGGTATATGAGGTTGTATAGCTTTATGCATGAGCATGGTTATATGAGATGTGAATCTGACCATTGTGTTTATTTTAAGAAGCTTAGAAATGGGAGCTATATTATTTTGTTATTATATGTGGATGATATGCTTATTGCAGGATCTAGTATGCAAGACATTGGTGAGCTTAAAGAAAGGTTAGCTCATACATTTGCAATGAAGTATTTGGGAGCTGCAAAGAAAATCCTTGGCATGCAAATACACAAAGATAAGAAGAATAAGAAATTGTATTTGTCTTAGGAAGATTATATCAATAAGGTGTTGGAAAGGTTTAATATGCATAATTCAAAACCTATAAGTACACCTATGGTTGGACACTTTAAATTGAGAAAATATCAATTTCCTACATCACATGAGGAGGTCAAGTACATGGCACGAGTTCCATATGCTTCAGCAGTTGGAAGTCTCATGTATGCTATGGTTTGTACTAGACCAGACATTGCATAGGTAGTGGGACTTATGAGTAGATTTATGGCCAATCTAGGTAAAAAACATTGAAAATTAGTCCAATGGATTCTCAATTATTTGAGAGGGACATTTGACATGTAGTTTTGCTATGAAGGGTCGATATGGTGGAGATTTGGATGGTAGAAGGAGCACTAGTGGATATGTTTTCATAGTAGGTGGGACGAAAAATAGTTGGATTTCGAGATTACATAATGTTGTGGCCTTGTCTACTACAGAGGTTGAGTATGTTGTAGCTACAGAGGCTAGTAAAGAGATTATATGGATGAGCAGGTTCATGGAAGAGTTGGGAAAAGAGCAAGAGGATTGCAGATTGTACAATGATAGTCAAAGTGTAATTTAGTTGAGATTGTTGAGTTGTGGAGCTTAATTACTTTATATTAGCATCTTTACTAAATTTATGGAATACACAATAATCGGTGTTGGCCAGATTAACGGCGTCGACCACCTTGCGATCGGTATCGGTCAAGGCAAGGAGGAATCGACATCGGTTACTCCGTGTGTGATTTTTTTATTTAACTCAAGGGAATTAGATCTAACCTTTAATATAAAGTTGATCTAATGGTTGTAATAGCATAACTAGGTTGACCTAAGTTTGTATATGGTTATATAAGCTACAAAACTTTGGTTAGATGATAAGAATAAGGGAAAATTTAAAGAAGGAATTCTTGGAGAGAGAAAAAGAGAAGCTTGTAGGAAAGAAATTACCATATGTCCAAGAGGTGTGGAAGATTACAGATCTTCATTGTATATTATCTACAAATATTTGAATAATAAGATTAGTTGTATCTTGGTGGACATATCCCATTGGGTGAACCACGTTCAATCTTGTGTATTTTTCTTTGGTTTATTTCCATTTTTATTGTTTGTATGCTTAGATCTGAATAATATATCTGTACAACTGGTGTGATTAACCCCAACAGTGTTAAGAGTTGGAAAATATTTGAGATCCGGTTCATTGAGCATTGATCCATTTGAAAAACTTTGCATAGATTGGTAAGGTCTCTATTGTGCAGTTACTTAAGACCTAGCCTATGCCTAATGTTTTGATAACACTAAAATTTCTAAAGTTCTAACCTAGACCTAAGGCATATGAATTACTATGGTGGCTTGTGAACCTAATCTAAGACCTATGCTAAGTTGATAGGTATTAAAATATTATCAATTAAATCCTAACCTATGTTGGGAAAGGAATATGGAACCTAACTCAATACTAACCCTAGTCGACTTTTGTGGATGCATGGTCAAGTGGTGGGGTTTGTAGTTGCTGCCACCCTTGCATGTACTTGGAAGATTTTAATGGTTGGCATTAATGGTGGCTACCGCCACTCCTTAGCTTAGTAAGAAAAAATTTAAAATTAGCAAGTTGCTAAAAAATTACACTAAAGTTAGTTGCATGATCGTTTGAACTGTTAGTGAATGGAAAATGGAATAGAGAAGGTTGGTGGGTTAGCGGGATAGATGAACCGTCCTGTCTAGCATTAATGATTTTAAAAATCGTTCTAAACCGTCTTGGGCGAAAATATGTCAGATTTGGCAAGGAGTTGGTTGTTTTGGTTTCATTGTTACTCTTTCCATTCTTCTCTCTCTCATGTTGCATGTCGAGGTTGAGGGTGTTTGGTCTAGTTTCGATTATGTTTTGGAAGATTCACTTTTGGGTCTCAAGGAGAGACAATTGGAGGAGATTTTAGTGGAGAAGGACTGTGGGGATTTTGTGAAGGTGGATTGCTTCAACTGTTGAAGCTATCGTTGGTGTTTGTGGAAGAAACTTGGGAGCTAGAAGAAGACTTTGGGAAGCTCTATCAGGCATGATAGGCTCTAATCCCTTGCAAAAACTTTTTCTATTTAATTAGTTCATAAAAAGAACTTTACTTATTATAGAAATCATTTTGGATTTTGGGTTTTTGATATTGCATATTAAAATGGAATCTCTTGCTTGGTAAGTGGTTTATGAACTGGTTTTTGTTCTAGCTTTTCTCTGAATGCTTTTATATGAACTGCATGTTGATATTTTCCACTCTATCCATTCCGGGTGATTGTAAAATGACTCACCATGACCGTAATGGAATTAACAAATATATACACTTCAAATTGCATGTTTAAGTGGTTTATAATCAACACAACATTTGGGTTATTGATCTTTGTGTGATTGTCTATATACCAAACCTATCGGTCGCATGTTTTATCAAAGGGTGACCTTGTGTTTGATGGGTTGAGTTAGAACTCGAGCACCCATTCAATTTGAACTTGTGTTTTTCAACAATTTATTTTTGACCTGTTTGGGTTTGTATTTGTTAAAATGGTTCAAATATTTGAACTCTTGAGATCTAAGCACTTTAAGTTTGTTGGGTTGCATGCTTACTTCAATCAAATTCATTTTTCTAATGGATTTGAAGCTCTTTCACCATGAGGGTACAGAATTTTCCTATAGGTAATATTGGAACGGTTAGGTAAGATGCATTTGGATGTTGATAACCCAAGTTGGGATCAACTTATTTAAGCTTCAAGATGTTGTTTATAACCCACTGTGATAGTATATACACGTCGTCCTCATTTGAAATGGAATTATGACTGTGCGTTTGAGACTTAGTCATTCAACCTTGCTTCTTTGAACTCTTGTGGGTTTAAACATTGTCATGGTTGTATGAATTTGGTTTCTTTTCTTTTAACATTATGATTATTCCATATTTTAATATTGTTGGGAAAACAATTTGGTATAACATTTTTTTAAACAATGTGTAATGGTTGTGGTAAGCTTGTCTTGTAACTTGTGTTCGTTTTCGAATCTATGAATTTAATGGTTACCTTGTGATATATTGTTGAACTTATTTTTGAGTTGTTAGACCCTTACGGGTAAGACTACTAGTGTTTAATGATAAACTAAACTACCTTAACTTCCTCGTATGAATAATTCGAACATACTTATTTTTTGATCTTCTTTGGAAAGTCTTCACTTATTATGATCCTAGCTTGAAACTATTAGGAGGGGTTACAATGTCTACCCTTATTCTAAGTTTAACCAAATAATTTTTTTTTGATACCCTTGATCATTCAAAGATGATCAAGGATATTGATTAGCCATGTTTGGAAGGCTCTATATTTTGCGAGTATTCTTTGTTCGTGTTTTGGATCATTCTGGTTTTGTTGTCCGAGTGATGTATTCGGTTGGGTATAGTTCTTTTCCAGTCATAGCATGGAAGACTTGTATTGATTTAAGACTTAATTATTTGAAGAATCTTTGTGATGCGTTTTCCAAGGATTTACATGCATTCTAATGGGTTGGAGCCAAGTTTCTAATGTATGGGTTGTTTGTGTGTTAAGCTAAAATGGGTCGTAGTTTTTGATATTTTTGTTGTTGTTAGATAGTCTCTCTCTCCGCCCAACTTGCATCCAATTCTTATTAAACCTATAGGTTGAAGGTCTATTGGAATTTAATTGTTATCTTATGGAAATAATATTGAACCAAGTATTATGTGTTAATCATGTAGTATGGGATATATGATTAAGGAATTCCTACCCAACCTTGTCCTTTTGCTATTAGTATACTTGGCTTTGCATTATTATCTAAATATTGCATGAAGTGGGAAGGTGCACTTATCATACTGTGGATTACTTGTGTGGTTGTGCAATGATCGAATGTTTAATCTGTTTGTTCATATACTTCTAATTGATAGAATTATTGCTTGATTAGATTGCTAGATGTTGACATTTACAGATTTGTGATACACACGGGTAAGGTGCTTTGGGAAGTGTTAAAAAAGGAAAATATATTTCTAAACCCTTGACTGTTTTCTATTAATAAGCAAAGATTCCTTCTTAAAGTTGTTAGTTATAACATATGGCTCCAAGGATTTAGCTCCTATTATGTTTAGTTCAAATGAACTGATGGATGTTAACAATCTTATAGATGAACTTCGTGAAAGAAGAAAAGAGGAAGACTTATGGAAAGTTGTAATTATTCTATTAATTGAAGGAATGTAGCTTGATGAAAATATTATGTCAACTGTTATTGAATTTTTTTATTTCATTAATCAAGGCATATGACCAATTGTGTAAATTGCTGAAAAGAATATGATTATTTCTTGTATACTTGAATTGATATATTATGTTGAAAATAAATGAAATTTGTTACTTGAATCATTCTATCTTGATTGGTTAAGTTGTGTGTGAATGATGTTTTCAGTTAAAAGGATTCTTTCATTTTGAAAGTAAGATTGTATGAAATCAGTTGATATGCAATGCTTTATTATGTGATATTGTGTAGTAACTTGGTAAAATTTATATGAATAATTGTCAACTTCATACCATTGTTATGCAGTAATGAATAATATTGTTTATCCTTGAAATTGTGGGAAAAAGGGATAGATGTAAAGCATTGTATTTTTGATTGACCTATATGAAAAGTATGATTGAAAATAACTTAATTATAAGATGGTTATTGGCTCATATGACTTATAATTATTGAATTCATTTTGAGTAAGATAGAATAAGTTGTCTTGTTGTGGGAATTAAGTTATAAATGACTGTACTTATTTACAACATTATAAGTCAATGCTTGTGTGACTGTTTTATAAGGGTTGTTATAAAACAAGAGAGGGATGCATGATTAAAATTAAAAGGATTTGGAACTTAGGGAATAATCCCAAAGAGTACTTCATCTTATTAATTACATATATAAGAATCTACCTTGTAAAAATGGGTCTAAGTGATTATATTAATAATGCAACCCTACCTATCCTAATTTACGAACTAAGTACAATAAGGAAATGGAATTGTACATAGGAAAGGATAACAATGACATAATGGGGTTAGGTGTTTAGCTTGAACTAATCCTTAAGGCATTAAGAACAAAGTTCTTCTTGCTACAATGTTGAGGTCACTAAAATGATAAATAATTGACTTTATATCCAAAATGTAATCATGTTATGAAACCTTAAGGAAAGGGGCTATTCACTATGTGGTAACATAATGAACCTTTCGATAGACTATATGGTGGATGCAGAATACCCTCCCATCATAAATGAGTTATACCTAGGGGATAATGTTTAACTAAGTAATAATAGTACGAATGGTTAAATGACTTAAGGGAATCAATGTTAAGTCATGGAAACTATTACGAGTTGAAAGTATGGAACCTATTTGGAGTCTAAGGGGACATGTTGCGAATAACCTACCTCTGGGTGGTGAAGCAATAAGCATACTGACTCAAAAGTGGATGAAATCCTTGTTGTTATGTATACAAGAAATATGATTTTTTTTGGAACAACAAGTGGCTAGAAATAACACTGAGGTTGATAGTGAGCAGTCTCGGGGGTAGACACATGATGAGAGCAATGGTGATGTTGAGGATCTTTATGTTGCATGAATGATAACCCCGCAAATAATGCTAACATGAATGTACCCAATCAACTTGAGAATAAGAGGGCAATATTGACACCGAATTGACCAACGATATAAGAGGATAAGTCCAAAAAATTTATGGAACCACCTAGGGTGATGTGGCTGATAATTTTCTCGGAATATGGAGAAATACTTTGTGATAAGAAATTTATCCAAGGAAACCAAGGTTGTATGGGGAGCTTATCATCTCTCCCATGAAGCATCTTCATGGTAGGACAGCCGCAAGGTTGAGCTTGATGTTGATGAGACAAACATCACATGGAACTAATTAATGTCTCATTTTAGGAATCCCTAGTTACCACGGCTCTACTATGACTAGAAAATGACAGAGTTCCAAACCTTAACTTAGGGAAAACTATCGGTAACGGAATATTGGGAAAAGTTCACCAAGCTTCTCAAATATGTACCGCAGTATCAAACACATGAAAAAATCCAAATAAGGAAGTTCATCATGGGGTTGTATCCTATCATAGGTGGTGAGGTGGATGTACATATTCCTGCCACTATGGAGGAAGTGGTAGAAAAATCCATTCGACAAGAGCAGAAATTGAAGGAAATTTCTACACATAAGGAGGAAAAACGTAAGAAAAATGGGAATGCTTCTTTGTATTTTCCAATAAATAAGTATAAATGGAAGAAGTTTGGAAACAAAAGTAAGCATGTGGCTGGAAATGAAAAGAAAATAGAAACATGTAAAGCTGCAACAAACAACAAAATAATGTGCAGAAGGGTAATTATGGGCAAAACAATACTTTTAAGGATGAGAATAAATATGAGCCTAAGAAAGGACCCTATTGAAGGTTGTTTTAATTATGGAGGAAGCCACTATGCAAGTCATTTTCCTTTAAAGAAAAATGACAACAACCAACAACATAAGATACATGTTGTAGTAGTTGACAAACAAGTTGAAAAGCAGGATACACCCATAGAAGTGTCAGGTAAGCTATATGGCCTACCTATAACTATACTTTTTGATACTAGTGCTTCTGAATGTTTTATTTCTAACAAGTTAGTTACTAAATTAAAACATAAAGTTGGTTTTATGGAAAAACCATGGACTGTCCAGTATGGGAATAATGTTGTCCACACAGTTAGTAAGTGTCTTTTTGGTGCAGCCTTAGAATTACCAAGCTTCACAACTGAGGTAGACTTGTATGTTGCACCTCTAGGGTCTTATGACATAATAATTGGTGTGAATTTGTTATTTGATCACAAGGCTGCATGTTTTATGTAATAAAAATTTTAGATTCATCTAAGGAGTTAACTTTTTACAAATATATTTGTTGTTACGTGAGTACAATGATGTGTTTCCGGGAGAGCTATCAGGTCTTTCATCGAAAAGAGAGTTTGACTTCACCATTGAAATCAAACCAGGAATGGAACCTATTTCCAAGGCACCTTATCATATGACTACCACTGAGTTGGTAGAGCTTAAGGCTCAATTACATGAATTATTGTCTAAAGGGTTAATAAGGCCAAGTGTCTCGCCTTGGGAGCACCAATGATATTTGTTAAAAATAAGGATGGAACATTAAGACTTTGTATTGACTATAGGATGTTGAACAAAGAAACTATTAAGAATAGATATCCTCTTCCAAGGATAGATTATCTTTTTATTAGATGTGTGGAGCATCAGCTACTTTAAAATAGATATGCATTTTGGATATCATCAGTTAAGAATCAAGGAAGAAGATATTCATAAGACTTCTTTTAGAACAAGATATGGACATTATGAGTTTACGGTTTTACCTTTTGGTTTAACTAATGCCCATATAGCCTTCATGAATCTGATGAATAATATATTTCAAGAATACTTGGAAAATTTTGTGTTTGTATTCTTAGATGGCATTCTTATCTATTCACGGATCTTGGAGGAACACAATGAGAATTTAGAGATTGTACTTAGGGTACTAAGGAAGAGGAAATTATATGGAAAACTATCAAAGTGTTCTTTCTATGAAACTAAAATACAATATTTGGGGCATATAATAAATAAATATGGGGTCTCAGTTAATCCCTACAAAGATATCAGCCATAATTTATTGGTGACACCTAAGAATGTACATGAAGTTAGAAGCTTCATGGGGCTTGCAGGATACTACAGAAAATTTGTAAAGGATTTCTCAAGGGTTTTTACCCCAATAAATTCATTGCAAAAGAAAGATAAAAATTTTGTATGGAGTGAAAAATGTGAGGCTACATTTAAAACATTGAAATAAAAACTACTTCCCCTATATTGACTATTCCTGATCCAAACAGGAGTTTTACTATAGTGACGGATGCTTCCAGAGATGGATTAGGGGTATATTGCTGAAAAATGACCATGTAATTACATATGAAAGTAGGAATCTTAAATTACATGAGAAGAATTATGCTCCCCATGATTTAGAGCTTGCTGCCATAGTTCATGCATTACAGGTTTGGAGACATTACCTCTTAGGGAAGCCCTTCGAGTTGAAAACTGACCATCTTGGGTTGAAATATATCTTCACTCAGCCTAACTTAAATGCAAGGCAATGGAGATGGTTAGATTTCTTGTCTCAATATGATTTTGACATCAGCTACATTAAAGGTAAAGAAAATAGAGTGACAGATGCACTAAGTCGTAGAAAACATATTTATGCACTTGTGACTTTAAGAACTCAGTTTAAGGATGAGGTTAGAAATGCCTTAATGTCTGATCTGTACTATCAGCAGGTAAAAACAACACTTGTTATGAAAACAAAGGATGTAAGGTACAAAGGATTTCAATTAGACGGTGAAGGAATTTTGAGGTATGAGGATAGAGTGTACGTACCACTGGGAAATGAGTTAAGGAAGAAAGTGATGACTAAATTTCACAATGCACCTTACTCTGGACATCCCGAGTGACAAAAATGATTGCTGATGTAAAACAACAATATTTTTGGAAGGGGATGAAGAAATACATCTTGAACTATGTGTCTCATTTCCTGGAATGCCGATGTGAAAGTTGAGCATATGCACCTAACTTAGTTTATTATACCCTCATAGCATACCATAGTTTAAATGACAGGTTATAAGTATGGACTTTGTTCAAGGACTACCTATGTCTAGGAATAAGCATGATGTTATTTTAGTTGTGGTTAATAAACTAACTAAAGTGGCTCATTTCATTGCTTGGAAATCTAAAAGATGACTCACCTGTTCTTGTAAAAGGTTTGTTCAAGAAATTTTCAGATTGCATGGTGTTCCCAAGTTGATAATATCTGATAGGGACCCATGAATGACTTCACGATTTTGGAAAACTCTTAATGCAACTTTGGGAACAAAGCTAAACTTTAGCTCTACTTATCATCCGAAATGGATTGGACAAATTGAAAGAGTGAATCAAGTTCTTGAAGATATGCTTAGGATGTACTATATGGATTAGCAAAGTACAAATGGGAAGAGTATCTCCTTTGGTTGAATTTGCATATAATAATACTTACCATTCTTCTCTAAAAATGGCACCTTTTGAAGCTTTGTATGGGTGAAGGTGCAGGACCCCGGTCAGTTGGGATAACATTGAAGATAGAGAAGTAATTGGGCCTGAGATGCTTTCTGAAATGGAATAATAGGTAAAGTTAATTTGGGAAAGATTAAAAGAGGCTACTGATAGACAGAAAAGTTATGCAGACCTGAAAAGGGTCGAAAAGAAATTTGAACTTGGTGATAAAGTTTTTCTAAGAGTCAAGCCTAAAAGAGCTCGATTACTTTTGGCAAGTCATCCAAGTTGTCACCTTGTTATGTAGGCCCCTTTGAGATTGTTGAAATATTCATCTTGTGGCCTACCGATTAGCATTGCCTCCCTCATTGACATGATGCATGATGTTTTTCATATTTCTTTTCTTAAGAAATATGTTTCAGATTTATCACATGTGTTAAACTAGAATGCTTTATAGGTCCAATACCTAGGGGTAATCATGGTAGAACCAGTTAGAGTGTTGGAAACCCGCAAGTTGCACTTGTGTAATCATGAAATTGGACAATGTAAGGTCCAATGGGATCAATTTAACGAAGAAAGTGCAACCTGGGAAAACTTGAGGACATGAAAACTACTTTTCCTCACTTGTTTTAGCAGAAAGATTTCATTTCCTATAAAAACTTGAATCATTTTGATTCACAACTAATTCCAAATTTGTTGTTTTGAGAAAAAATACTTTTATTAAGTATTGTTACAACCTATAGTGCTGTTATAAATTTTGAAAACTAAATTTTTGGATTAAATTTTGTTGTTGTTAAGGAATATTATGCTTGAATAACTATTATTAAGCCTTTTTCTAAAAAAAAAATTGTTTTGGCATTAAGTTAATCATTGGGATGATGATGCTTTTTAGAGGGGAATTATGTAACACCTCTACCATCCTTTCATCTATACTTGCTCATTGTGAAGTGGATTGCAACGTTGACATGTGATTGTTCTTGAGTTGCTGCTCTGTAGAACCGATTAAATCATGTTGCTAGATTAATGTTTATCTCAATTGATATTTGTGTATTTAATCATCCATTAATTTGCAATGTACTCTTGAATTTTAATGTTTACTTAATTGGTTTGTCAAATGAACTTGGATGTATTCATCTTGTGGCAACTTTGAATTATATTCTTGGAACTATTGGGTAAGCTGGTAATTTGGGAAAATTACACTAAGTTTAGAATAATTTATTAGTATTGAGAATCAATTAAGAAAATACCTTGGATTAGTTTCATTGATCCAAGGTATTCTATTAAGTTTATTTGCAATTACGATTGAATGTAAGAGATTGTAATCATTCTTTTATTATGGATTATCAATCTTATACTAATTGATCTTAATGATTTTATTCCAGTTTTCCTATGTTTTTAGTCCCGTGTTAAGGGCTGGAAAGTATTTGAGAGCCACTTTGTTGTAGCATTGATTCATTTGAAAAATGTTGCATAGATTGGTAAGGACTCTATTGTGCAGCTACTTAGACCTAGCCTAATGTTTTGATAACACTAAAATTTATAAAGGTCTAACCTAGACCTAAGGCATATGAATTACTAAGGTGGCTTGTGAACCTAATCTAAGACCTATGCTAAGTTGATAGGTATTGAAATATTATCAATTAAATCCTAACCTATGTTGGGAAAGGAATATGGAACCTAACTCAAGACTAACCCTAGTCACTTTTGTGGATGCATGGTCAAGTGGTGGGGTTTGTAGTTTCCGCCACCCTTGCATGTACTTGGAATCTTTTAATGGTTTGCATTAATGGTGGCTACCGCCACTCCTTAGCAGTAAGAAAATTTAAAATTAGCAAGTTGTTAAAAACTTGCACTTAGTTGCATGATCATTTGAACTGTTAGTGAATGGAAAAATGGAATAGAGAAGGTCGATGGATTGGTAGGATAGATGAACTGTCTTATCTAGCATTAATGATTTTTAAAATCGTTATAGACCATCTTAGGGGAAAATATGCTAGATTTTACAAGGAGTTGGTTTTTTTGGTTCATTGTTACTCTTTCCATTCTTCTCTCTCTCATTTTTCATGTCGAGGTTTATAGTATTTGGTCTGGTTTTGATTTTTTATTGAAAGCTTCACTTTGGGTCTCGAGGAGAGGTTGTTGGAGGATATTTCAGTGGAGAAGGAATGTGGGGATTTTGTGAAGGTGGATTATTGCGACTGTTAAAGCTATCATGGGATTTTAAGGAAGAAACTTGGGGTTTGGAAGAATACTTCGAGAAGATCTACCAGGCATGATAGGCTCTAATCCCTTGTAAAAACTTTTGTATTTTATTAGTTTATAAAAGGAACTTTTTTATTATAGAAAGCATTTTGGGGTTCTAGGTTTTTGATATTGCATATTAAAATGGAATCTCTTGCTTGGTAAGTGGTTTACAAACTAGTTTTTGTTCTGGATTTGCTCTTAATGCTTTTATATGAACTGCATGTCGATATTTTCCACTCTATCTATTCTGGGTGATTGTAAAAATGACTCACCATGATTATAATGGAATTAACAAATATATATACTTCAAGTTGCATGTTTAAGTGGTTTATAATCGACACAACATTTGGGTTATTAATCTTTGTGTGATTGTTTGTATACCAAACCTATCGGTTACATGCTTTATCAAAGAATGGCCTTGTGTTTGATGGGTTGAGTTAGAACTTAAGCACCCAGTCAATTTGAATTGTTGTTGTTTAACGATTTCTTTATCTAACCTGTTTGGGTTTGTATTAGTTAAAATGGTTTGAATATTCAAACTCTTGAGATCTAAGCACTTTAATTTTGTTGGGTTGCATGCTTATGGGATTTTCCCGTAGGTAATATTGAAATGATTAGGTAAGATCCATTTGGATGTTGATAACCTAGGTCAGGTTCAACTTATTTAACCTTCTTGATATTGTTTATAACCCACTTGTGATAATATATACACGTCGACCTCGTTTGAAATTGAATTATGACTATGCGTTTGAGACTTAGTCATTCAATGAACTCTTGTGGGTTTAACCACCATGGTTGTATGAATTTGGTTTCTTTTCTTTTAACATTATGATTATTCCATCTTTTAATATTGTTGGGAAGATGGTTTGGTATAACATTTTGCTAAACAATGTGGAATGGTTGCGGTAAGCTTGTCCTGCAACTTGTGTTCATTTTCGAATCTATGAATTTAGTGGTTTTTTGTGATATATTGTGGAACTTATTTTTGAACAACTAGACCATTACCGGTAAGACTACCATTTTTAATGGTAAACCGAACTACCTTAACTTATGGTATGAATAATTCAAACATAATTATTTTTTTATCTTCTTTGGAAAGTCTACATTGATTATGATCCTAGCTTGAACTGTTAGGAGGGGTTACAATGTTTACCCTTATTCTAAGTTTAATAAAATAAATTTTTATCTATACCCTTGATCATTCGAAGATGATCAAGG
The DNA here is from genome assembly GCA_018340775.1 of Taxus wallichiana var. yunnanensis. NCBI lineage: Eukaryota > Viridiplantae > Streptophyta > Pinopsida > Cupressales > Taxaceae > Taxus > Taxus wallichiana. The sequence continues at coordinate 810,008,296 of CM031235.1, forward strand.
ATATCAATTATCCATGTTTGGAAGGCTTTATATTTTGCAAGAATTCTTTGTTCGTGGTTTGGATCATTCTAGTTTTGTTGTCTAAGTGATGTATCTGGTTGGGTATGGTTCTTTTCTAGTCATAGCATGGAATACTTGTATTGATTTAAGACTATCTTATTTGAAGAATCTTTGTGTTGTGTTTTCCAAGGACTTACATGCATTCCAATTGGTTGGAGCCAAGTTGCTAATGTATGGATTGTTTGTGTGTTAAGCTAAAATGGATTGTGGTTTTTGAGAGCTTTGTTGTTATTAGATAGTCTCTCTCTCCACCCAAATTGCATCCAATTCTTGTTAAACATGTAGGTTGAAATTCTGTTGGAATTGAATTCTTATCTTAAGGAAATAATCTTGAACCGAATACTATGTGTTAATCATGTAGTATGGGCTTCATGATTAAGGCATTCCTACTTAGCCTTGTCCTTTTGCTATTAGTATACTTGGATTTATATTATTATCTAAATATTACATGAAAAGGGAAGGTATACTTGTAATACTATGGATTACTTGTGTGGTTGTGCAATGATTGAATGTTCAATCTGTTTGTTGATAGACTTCTAATTGATAGAATTCTTGCTTGATTGGATTGTTAGATGCTGACATTTGCAAGGTTTTGTGATACGCCTAGGTAAGGTGCTTTGGGAATATCAACAAAATTCACTCTCATTTGTAAATGTCTTTCAATGTAAATATAACCTTATGGCCTTCATCATTCAAATATCATATATGTCAATTCACGATAGGGAGTGTAACTTTTTAAGTATCAATAAGTCCTTCAACTTTGCAATATTAAAACCATTTTATTTGATTGGTTCCCTATTTTTATTTTTAATTTAGATAATTGAATACAAACATGGTAATGGGGAATATTGTCAAATCACATATATTGTCTCCGCCTATGTAATATTTGTGACGCCCTAAAAATTGGATGACTTAGAAAAACACAACACAACATAGAGTCTCCTAATGTACCTTGGAAAATTTAATTAAATCAATTAATTAATTATAGGAATGAGTCTAATAACCCTAATAATACCTGATATTATATATTTGTTTCAAAAAAAAAAAGTAATAACTATAATCTAAACAACAAAAATATTCTCCTAATAAGGGGAGTAAGGAAAAGAAATTGATTGAGTGGAGTCCCCCGAATGGGGATTGGATTAAACTAAATTTTGATGGTGCTTCTAGAGGCAACTCAGTTATACGGGTTGTGGTTACATTTTTAGGGACTCCTTTTATCAACCTATTCGCTATGGCAGTTGATTGCAGCATTTCTTCAAATAATTTTGTTGAAGGGATGGCCCTTCTTTTTGGTCTGTTGGAAGCAATAAAGAGAAATTGAGGCACCTTTGGATAGAGGGAGATTCTAAAACTATCATTAGTATGGCTAAGGGGAATTCCCCTAAGGCTTGGTCTCTGAAACTAGTGTGGGGAAAATAAAATTCATTCTTCCTTCCTTTTCGAAGGTCAAATTCTCCCACATAAAAAGAGAAGGAAATCAGGTGGTAGATAGATTAGCCAATCGAGGTACTGAATTATGGGCCAATCATAATACAACGTCCCAAATCTGGGAGTTGGTCTTTCCTGATGATATTTTGGCCCTTTTGGCTAGGGACACATGGATGGTGTCAAATGGAGGGGGGAAATGATTGAGAAATCCACCAACTATTTATTGCATTCCCTTTGGTATAATGACGTTTAAAGCATTGGATTTGGGTGAAGATTTTGGGTACTAGCTCATGCGGGGTTTTTCGAGGAATGGTGTAGAGGCGTGTTTATTTAAGGCAGGTCGGGGTGGTTTCATTTATCTCTCTTGGATTTCCTTCATCTCTAGCTAACATTTTTTGATGCTTTGTTTGGTTTGACCCTAGTTTATTATTTGGTTAGGATGGGTAAATCAAAGGATTTGAGTGCTGGTCCTAGCCGCAAGTGACATCGGGATCTGACAAGGGGGGCCTTGGGTGAATCTTTCATGGAGTAGATGGACAGGAAGATAAAAAATGCAGTGATGTGTAGCTGGCTGGAATGATTCTCGTTGGTGGCGAGATAATATAGAGGAGGTGGAGGAGACTGATACCTCTGAAAAGATGTGGAAGCTAATGTTTGACCCCAATCAATTTGTTGGCCATCAAAATTTCTTTGAGGTTGCCCAAGGTTTGAGCACAGCCATTATTCTCTCAAATTCTTCGGGCTAGTTCATCCTCCATAAAGAGCATGAGGGCTTGGAAGAGTGGTTAGTGAGCATGCAATACCATATCCATGCATTGGCTCGTGGAGTTCAAGCTATTTCTAGGGGTGGAAGCAATTGCGAAAAATTAGGGAGTGTGGCTTCCATATTGTGTCAAGGTAAAGATGTTGGAATGTTGTGTGGACTAAACTCCTTTTTACTTGCCGCACATGAGCGACTCTAATGTGGAGATTTTAGCTAAAAATCCTTCCAATGAGAAGATGGAGTAATGGGTTCAAGACTTCTCAAGATTTGGTACGAATAAATCTTGGCCTTTATACTAAATTGATCTAGGCCATGGGATCTAGGGTGGTCTAAATGTTTCCCTAATTTTTATTAAGATTTTATAAAAGTCTATTTTACCTCCATTTTCCCACGCTTTCCCAAGGAAATGAAGGAGAAAATATTGAGTATGCATAAGGATGGAGGTTTAACATTTCTTTTTTATAGGGATGGATATTAGATCCATTGCCCAAATGGGTTGAACATGTTTGTTATGTTTGTATTTCTTTCTTTTAAAATTGTTGTTTTTATTTGATGCGGGGTTAACTTTTCTCATTTTTTATTTTTCAAAGTCTGTAATAATTTAGAAATTTCCTTGCTTGGATCCTAGGTGTATATAAATCATAAGGTTTTTGTGGTATATTTTTTTTTACACACACATATTAATTTTTGTGTACAAATGTATGTGTGTATACATTTATAATATATGGATAAAGATTTTCAATATATACACATTTATATTAAAAAATATGGAAGATTGGGGTGAGGTTCCACCATGTGCTTGTTTTTAATTTAAAATGGAGGGAGCAACATGGTCGTCGCACCCCTATTAATTGTTGGGACAAGATGATTATGCCATCACCTTCTTACATCCTATGAAAAGGGAACGATATTGTCTACCTACCTCCATACTTAGAGGGGATGGGATAGCCTTGACATCCCTCCCCCTTTCGCAATAGCTCGGTCAAGGCAAAACCTCACCCCAAAAAAAAATACATTTTTCTTATATATAATATCAAATCAAGTTTTCCTTTAAATTAAAAAATCATTATTTTCTTGTTATACTATGTACTATGCTATAATTGTAATTACATAAGCATGCATAGATTTATATTCTATTCTAGAATAGTATAAATGGTTATAAAATACAAGATTATCATATATTCTAAAATGAAATTTCCTTTCTAGTTTTATTATTATTTGAAAAAAAATTGACCCTCATCATAACTATTCTAAAATTGATTTAAATGGTTAACAATATGGTTATTTGTGTGTGTGTGCATGTGTGCGTATGTGTGCGTGCGTGTGTGTTATAGTATACTCGATTATACTATAATATAGACATATTCCTATTTAATAACATGGTAGTTTTTTTGAATACCACCACTATGACAAAAAAATCAGTTTTGCTATTTTAAATCTGATTGAACATCTAAGAATAGTAAGGAGTAATGCACAATCATTACTAGGAACTCAAAAAAATAGAAACTAATAACCAAATTTCAAAATTTATAGAAGCGCGATCATACTATATTTAGAATAAAATAGGCAACAAATTTATCTTTCAATTAGCAAATCCATACTTTTTTCACATATAATTTTAGCATTCTAATTTAAAATAGGCATTTAAACAACAATTTAAACTCGTTCAATTCACAATAATTGTATGAACTAACACTAGTACATCACCCGTGTACACATTGGATTTAAACTTTTATAATTTACTTGAACATTTCTCAAGTCTAACATAAACAAATTTTCCACACAACACAACTTCCACATGAAGGTTTGAACCCTTCCATTCCTGCAATAAAAAGTTCCAAATTCCACAATAGGAGAGGCAAGCAACACTCACCTCCCAGATCACACAAGATGGGAATTATTTCCTCGATCTCGACCCATAGAATCCCTAATCCAAGAGGGAAAGCACTCATTATAAAAAAAAACAAAGACAAATTAATCTCCCAACGATAGTTAAAACCTCTCATACATTCATACACATATTCTACATAGACAACAACTTACAAAGGTAGCAATTTTCGAATAAATAAGAATACCAATGGCAACTAAGTTTCTTAGGTACCTACATCTATGCCATCCAAGGAATACGTCAAGGTGATATACTAACAATCTTATTCATCCCCTACATCCACTCCTCATATGGTACACTAGAATACTCCATTAAGATTACGTTTTCTTCAAAATGGGCCTTCATTTATATAAACAACATTATCATTTCTTCATTATACACCACAATATTAAGCATGAGCCCCTACATCTTCCCTGCACTCACAAAATACTAGTGCAACCACAATAACACTTAACAACAATGGTGCCTTAACATTTACATAAAAATTATTGCATAACTCAAGGAACATAAAATGCAATAGCAAGAATATCACAATCATATAGAGATTTTTTCAAAACTATAAGAGTTAAAAAGTTAAAATGGAGCCTACTCCACGTTTACCTACTCAAATACATAATCCACTTACCAAAACAATAATCATTCTCCCCTAAACAAGAGGATCATTTTTTGATTCACACTTCAAACTTTGCTTTACCCAAGATGGGTGGACCTCTCAAGGTACCCACTTCATTACACCTCATCCAAGGATAAAATACAAACTTTAATTTTGAAATATTTATTATATCCCCAATTTTATGATGGATCTCTTAGCCCAAGAGGTGTAATTATCCTCCTAAAAGTTACCTTACCCCATGGGTAGTGCCTTTGGCCAAATTTGGGGAGGAGAAACATAGGTTTTTTTTCCACAAACACTTCTTATTTTTTGGCTTAAAACAAAAATCCAAATTTCTAAATTTAGAAGGGAGACAATAAATTTCAACACATAGAATGGAAAATATTAATTAAAAAAATCCAACATAACAAGGTTACATGGGAAAGAATAAAATTAATAATCAAGGACCTTAGAAACAACACACTTTTTAGGACTCTAAGGGAAATGAATGATGTCCCTGATGGATTGGTCCCTTGCCTCTCCAAATTTTGGATGCTTAAAATCATACCAAATACTTGTTCCTTTCAAAATTAGCATAAATGTCATATATTTCCAATGAAATATTTGAAATCAATATTTCTTTGTTAAGTAATAAAGTACACAATATTTTCATTTGTATAACAAGGAAAACATAGTATGAATCATACTACCCCTACTACATCCCAACAATCATGATTCACAATAGTATATTTAGAATACACATGTTTATTTATTTGTTCTATAAAACTAAGCATAATCACATGTCAAAAAAATCATAAGAGTAGTTAGCAACATATTGTTAGGAAATATCACATATTGTAGCCATAATGATCAAAGTAGAGAAATAAGAAACATAATTTCCCATCATCATAATCACAAGCATACCATGCATCATAGTACAAAATATATATTAAAACCAAATGTGTCACAACATAGCAATTAATTCCAACTATATCAATGTCTCAAATAAGGAAAGTAGCTGCATAACTAAGTCTAGGATAATGGTGGTTAAAGTAGGATGCCATCTCCTCCCCTTAATATTGACTTCCGTATTGAATTCACTAAAAGATGTGGGGATGTTAAAGACTCAAGGGTGTTTTATCCTCCCAATTGGTCGCTCAATCATCACATTTATCCCAATGTAACCTTCTTGGTACAACTCATGACCTCAAAGTCCATGTTCTTGCACTCTAAAAATGTGCACATGATTTAGAGTCACTTGCTCATCCTTCTCTACATGCAATGTCAATAAGTCTAGAACATGATAGGGGTATTGAATATGTCTTTGAAATAGTCACATGAAACATATTGTGAACTCAAGATAGGCTTGATGGCAAGACTATATAGTAGGCATTGGTCTTATCCATTCCAAAATCTCAAAAGGTCTAATGAACTACGGTTCTAGTGTAAAACCTTTCCCATAACGGATTGAGATCTTGTATAGTTTCACTTTAAGTAAAACCATGGTACCACTGCTGAAAATTGTTGTCGATCCTCTTAGCATCAGTTACTTATATTATTGCTTTTTCTCCCATGCAGTACTACTAAATGAAACCCACCGATGTTCCACATCATGCAACATAGTAGGCCCAACAAAAACACAATCATGCGCAACATATCCCAACTAAATAGAGTTCCACATTACTTCCAATACAATGTCTTATAAGGTGACATGTTGATGGAACTATGGTAGTTATTGTGTTATGCAAACTCTACCGTATAAACATAATATTCCCAATGAGATTATTTGACTATCACATACATACAAATTATGTCCTCCAGAGCATGATTTACTATCGTTCTTCCCATTTGTCTCCGGATGATAAGTTATGATGAATTTGAGCTGAGTTTTTAATGCCTCAAAAATAGTAGTTATATATATATACAAGGGATTGTGATCACATATGATCTTATGGAGAATTTTTTTGCAACCGAACAACCTCTTCAAGGTAAATCCTAGTCATTTCTCTCATTATGTAAGTAGTCTTAACTAGTGAAAAGTGTTGCACCTTGGTAAACTTGTCCACAATACCCATAATGACATCATGTTGATAGGAAGATGAGGGAAAACTATAATGAAGTATGTGGAAATGGTATCCAATTTCCACTTAGGAATACCATGAGGGTAGAGGATAATGAAAGGGGCACAGGTGCTCAAAATTTAACCTCTAGCACTCTAAACAATGAGACACAAAACCTACAATATCGCACCTCAAGCTAACCCGATGATACAATTTTTACAACACTATATGCATCTTATTCAACCCTATATATGATGAATAAGGTGCACGGTGGGAATCTAAAATAATTCCACTACATAACCCACCCTCTAAAGGAACATACATCTTCCCTTTATGATGCAAAATGCCATCGATTCCAAAATACCCTACATACCTTCCCTTCAGGGCCTTCTATGACTCTAAGTGTTGCCTCACTACTATTTATAACTTGTCATTAAGGAGACTCACAAGGATCTCGCTCCTCAAATCTATCGTCACGGTCATGACCCCGTAAGCATGTGTCTCATCCTACTTAAGTAATTTGCAATGATAATCACCTTTCCCTTTATGTTCTCGATATCAAAATGATACTCAAAAAGGAACTCCATACAACACCTTTTTCGTGCATTGAGGTTGCATTGAGTAAAGACGTGAGAGGCTCAAATGTTTTATTTTCATAATAAATTGATAACCAAAAAAATCAACGCCATATAATTAAGGCATGGACTATTGTTGTAAGCTCTAAATCATGAGTGGGATAGCCAAGCTCTTATTCCTCAATCTTTTGAGAATCATAAGCTATCATTCAACCCTCCTAGATAAGAAATTCTCTAATACCAAGAAAAGAAGCATTTGTATAAACCATGAAGTCACAAATTGGATCTAGAATCGTAAGGATGGTGGAAATAGTGAGTCATTCTTTGAGTGCATACAAGGCATGCTCATGCTTTTCATTCCACTCAAAATTAGTCCCTTTACGTTGAAGGGAAGTGATGGGATGGGCAATCACGGGATAAATATTGAATGAACCTATGGTAATAACTGGCCAATCCTATGTAACCATGCACCTCATTCATAATTTTAGATGTAATAGCACAAAAATTTTAGGGATCTACTGATATTACCTCTCTAAAAATAATGCAACCAAAGTATTGAATATCTAATTGAAAGAATGAGCACTTTCTCGTGTTTCGTAAAGGAAATGCTCCCTGGACACTTTAATAACTACATAAGATGGTCCTTGTGTTCCTCCTCTGAGTGGGATAAAATTATAATTTCATCGAGGAATTCTATCACAAAGTGATCCAAAACAAATCTGAAAAATACCATTCATGAGGCTCATAAAACTTCCAATTAATTGGTCAATCTAAATGGTACCATGGTGAACTTGTAATGATGATACCTCAAACAAAAATAATTCTAATGAATGTCATCCTCTATGATCATCAAGTGATGATAACCTAACTTCATATCCATCTTATAAAACATTGAAACACCTTACATGTGGTCAAAGATATCCTCGATCATATAAAGGAATAACAATTCCACATTGTTACCTTATTCAATTTCCTATAATACATGCACATGTCTTAGGGAACCATTCTTCTTCTTAATTAAGATGACTGATGCACCCCTGCTAAAATGCTCGATGGATGAGTCCCTTTGCCAAAATTCCCTCCAACTCCATCTTGATACCATGAAGCTTAGTAGTCATCATCCTATAAGGTGATCTAGAAATGGGCTTTTTCCTAGTACCGAGTCAATGAAAAAATTGATATCTCTATAAGGGGGTAAGCCAAGAAAATTTATAGGAAAGACATGAATGAAATATCAAAATATGTGATAACAATCCACCGAGGTTCAAGTGAACATCCCTTGATCATTCAGTAATTGTGATAGAAAACATTTGGTAATCCTTTTGCATACACCGCTTCAACCGCATAATGGAGATATTGTGAAGATAAATTGGCCTTTGAAATCATGATAAGGTCACCTCTACACCAAGATTGTCATGACACTCAATTATATTTTTGTAATAATCTACCTTGGATTGATTAATTATGAGATAATCTATCCCAAGTATAACCTCATAAGATCCCAAAGGAAGAATACATAGATCTACCATAGTGAGGAATGCTCATAAATCAAACAACACTCCCACACTAGAGAGTTGAATTCTAACTTGGACCCAATGGCCAACACTACATCTTATTCCTTCTCTTGTCTAACTTCCACTAGTATCTAGTAATCCATGACATAGGGGGAAACAAAATAATATGAAGAACCTAAATTAAATAAATTGGATATTGGTATTCCTCTAATACTACTTGTTGACTTAACCATATTGGTTTGGTGCTCGCTTGGTAGTTTTCAACCACTACATAAACCATGTGTTCTCTCCCGATATCACCAATTATGGCCTTTGAAATAGGGGCCTTCCTTAGCTTTTTTTTAAAGTATATATGGGCATGACCTGAAATGTATCATCCTACTCTAGTTGCTAACTTTGGCCCTAATAAACAGTGCTTTTAATTTAGAAACTTTTCCCACTATAAGGCATAGGCCTATTGTATTTTTTCCCTCTAATCTCTATATGGCCCTCGGGCCTAACATCCCGAACTTGTGTCTCCTTGAGAATCCCGAGGTTGAGTTGGTGAAATAATTTTTTGCAAAGTGTAGATTATTGGTCTTCACCAATTATCACGGGCTAATCCTCCTTCTTGGGTATGGGGAGGATCCCATTATTGAATGTAAACTAACTAAAAATAGTGGGTTGATGTTAAGTTAGGGATAGCACAAGAATACTCCACTAAACATGTGATAAAGTGATTGTAAAGTGTATAAGGGAGGAATTTACAGTGAAGGGAGGTAAAGGGGAGTAGAAGAAATAAGGAGGTAGGGTTAATGTTTATGAGTAGGAACTATCATATTCTCACCAATAGTAACTAGATTATATTCACATTCAATTAGAAGAACATAATAATGTAAAAAATTAGAGAGCGTAATAAACTAGAGACACAAATTTCTACAAAGATATCAATCAAGGACACAAAGTTCCTTCTTGATTATACAAGATCACAATGCTTACAAAGTTGGAGAGTAGAGAGGATGGAGGAACACCGAAAAATAAATAGAGGAAATATCTATATTACTGCTTGATGTAGTAATGGTACAAATCTCAAAAACATACAACAATCAATAATTTCCAACCCTTTGGAATGGAGAAGCTATTCCAATTTATAGCATATAAAAATGTCTCTTCCTCTTCCCTCTATGTGACTTTTCATCTCACCACCATTTATGACTTTTCACATTATCTTAGGAATGAAATTAAGTCCTTTTCTTATTTTTGAAAATCAACTTTTATATTCCAACACTAAATCACTTAAGTGAATAAGACAAAAGATTGGAAAAGTACCTTCTTAATGAAGAATTAGAACATGGAGAGAGAAGAAAGAAGAGAGATATATAGATGATGGTTCATCAATCTGATGAATAATATTCTTATGATGTACCATTGAGGAAATATGTCATGAATGATAGAGGGTTGATCATTCCTATGAATATGAAGCCTTTGTAAATGAATAATCTACTGACTTAACACATTGTGATCACAATCTCCTTCTTTTGTGAGATATGGAAACATTACAGGGCATCGAATAAGTTTTCAAAAACATTTTTATGAGATCTACATTATGATGGGAACATGATGATCTTATCTGATCATAAATTAGGTGCAAGGGTATGGATATCACTTCCTTACTCTTCTAGCCCTTCACAATTCACTTTTGTGACCAAAAATTAACTCCATGATGCTCAAACCCTTTTATGTTTTTCAGTCACTCCCGAGAATAGATCTTCATCATTCAGATGGAAGGATTTATCCATGAATGAAATTCTTATCTTATGACCACTTGTTGAACTAAAATTAGGTGATTGCATATTATTCCTCCTTCTATGAGATGCAAGAACACTCCAAAGTATTGAATGAGTGTTTAGAAACAATGTTGTGAGACATTGCAATGTGAACCTGGGATGACTATTGGCATCACTCACAATGATCCTCTCTTGTCATGCTTCTCATGGCTACTGCCTTAATGAATTGAATTTTTATGTTTCAAAACCCTTATAAGCTTCATGATGTTCTTGATTTCACCTGTTGCCGAAGTGACTATATTTTACACACATTGATTCACTCTGATTTGTTCCTCATCACAATGTGATTCATATGATGTCCCTTATCCTTGGAGAGAGAGCTAGTGACAAAGATGTATCCTTCATGATGGAAACATACTTAGAATTCTTGGACATCCTTTTTTCTCATCTAATCCTCATAGGTATTCTCCCACTAGATAAAAGGATTTCTCTCTAAATGAAACTTTTCTCCTATAACCTCCTATTGGGTAGAAATAATGTGGTTGCATTATCTTTATTCTATGAGCTATGGGCACACTACAGGGCATTTGAATGAGTGTTCAAGAACACTGATGTGAGATATTTCACTTCATGGACCTGTGATAATTTCCTGCTCCTACAAATATGATGATCTTGGGTTGAGGCACATTGGGAGTAATGTATATGATGCAGGAACATCATTATTATTCACCTTGGAGGATCAATTCATGTTTATAGAGGTTGAAAGACTTCATCAGACTTGGTTTGGATCTTTTTGTCACTCCTCGATGATGAAAACATATCATTCTTGAATGAATTCAACCATGATGACTCCCTTCGCCACAATTGGGATGAGTTGACCATCCAAATTCTTGCATCAAATTGTGTCATGCAAAATTCACCTCTAAACTGATGCTTTGGAATCCTATGAGGGATTTCTTTCCTATTTTGGGCCATGAGACAACTTTCTAACCTTGAAATGGTGGAAAAAATCAATGATATAGGAAGAATGGGAGTTTCCATAAGCTTTCTGAACTCAAATACAAGACTTACTATTTTTAGCATGTCTTATCTAAGCCTACTAGTTTTAGTAAGTTTCCATTGTTTTCTCATTCTAATATTTCTTGCTCATTCGAGTATTACAAATGTTGAGGATTTATTTTTTTAGAAACTTTCTATTTTCAGAAACCCACTAATTTGAATACTTTCTTATTTTTATAAAGGGAACTTATAGGTGTCGGGTTGCAATGAAACCATCAAAAAAATCTATTTCTCACCAGACCTTCTACTCTAAATTTCATGGTTTTTTGTTTTTGGATCTCCGTAAAAATGAAAAATCAAGTTTTAGGGTTTGGAATATTCAAATTACTGCTAGAAAAATCCAAAGCATCAATGTATTTTCTTTGAAATTCTACCCAAAGGTGTTTCGAGAGGAGATCATAGGAAAAATTTCAAGGGAAATGTGTGCCCAGATGAGGAGATATGATCAAATATTTGTTTTGTTGGCTATAGAGGTCTAGAAAAAAATTGGTAGTTTAGATTAAAATGGAGTTTTGGAGGATGTTGCAACAACAATTTTCATGAAAAATTACTAACTATTTGAGAAATGGAGAGTTAGTGAAGTTTTATTGTGATTTTTAACTCACCTTAATCGCATTGTTTAACCATGGTTAGAATAGAATGGATGTGAGGTTTCACCTAGTGCAATGGGGATATAGGTGATACTAGGGACACAAAAGTTTGACTTACACTAGATGGTGACAAGTGGCAGCTTTTAGTGTGTGGTGGATGAGATGGAGGGGTTAGGAAATGGGTACTGGAGGAGTTGGAGGGGGTCGCATGGTGATGGTTACATGGATGAGTGGGGTCAAATTTTTGTGTCCCCCTTATCCCTTTAGGGACACATGAGATAGAGGGGATAAAAATGTGTCCAAAATATAACTTAGGAGAGAGATGGCGGTCGCAGTTTGGTGTCCCCTTGCACCATGGGGATAGAAGGGACAGAGGGGACGGTTGGGAATCCAAAGTGTGACTTGGTGGAGGGAGTGAGGTTGTAATTTGGTGTCCCCCTTGTCCCTTTGTCCCTTGGGGATAGAGGGGACACAAAAGTGTCCAAAGTGTGACTTTTCTAGATTTGGAAAGCATATTTTGCCTTGGATGTCCAAATTGGGACACCTAAACCGATTTGTTTACCTCGAAATATTAGAAAAGTGATTTGGGGAAAAATATTATATTATTTTCACTCTAAAACACTTGATGAGAACAATGGAACCATTATTTAGACTTAATTATTCCTAAAATTAAAATTTTAGGTCATATTCCATCTTTGACTAAGAGGGCCAACTCAGCAAAGTGTTCGACTATCTAGGAAACCATTGAGCCTTGGAACAAATTTTATGTTTCCATATTGTATAGGATTGTAATAGATTTCTGATGCATATTTTTTTCTTCTTAAATATTTCTAAAAATCTCATAATCATCTAGAGAAGGAAACTTTCATCGTTGGAGCTTTCATTCCCTCAACCTCGAATTACCCAATGTTGAATAGATTGTTCCTAAATCAAATTTTCATGACCAAAATTTCCTAAAGTTCCTTGGACACCTTTAATTCTATCCAAAATCACCCTCATATTCTTTAGATTTTACCTATACAGTTTCAAATGGTTTTCAATTATCTGTAAAATAGCTAGAATGACCTTTTAGGTCTCCAGAGGAAGCTACCTTTCATCGAACCTCAATGAGTTCATCAATCTCATTAGGCACTCTTCCCTGCACATTGAGACACACCGAATAATCATATTATTACTTTCCTCCGATCTTGTTTGAGGGTTTGACTCGGGTAGGCTAGCCGAGGAAGGATGCATAGTGACCGGGTTTCATAAGTTTTACTTATGGTCTTAGTTGTCATGCTCAAAGTTTCAAGTTTTCTTGTCGGACATTTTGCATGAGAACACAAGGGTGGAATTATTGTTGTGACAAATAAATAATGACTTTGTATTCAATTAGATATTATTCTCCTCAAATATCCACCATACCCATGCTCCCACTCTTAACAAATAAATAGCTACATGAACCTTAATGTTACTCGTGAAATCTCGGATCCGGAATTATATAGTCAAATTAATAGGTCATGCCTTGACTCTCGGTCATGTGGTATCTGCGTACAGAACTAGGTAGATTAATTTGTAAGATATCGCTAATATGATCCATGAATTCTCTTTGGTAAGGTCTTTGTCTCTCAAGTGACTCATACCTCATGTCTAAGTAATCCCTCTAGTGTGGTTCGCAACCCTTATTCATTTTTAGAACATCTCTTGCATCCACCGAGTCTTACCAAGAACTCATAGTCCTCTCCCTCTATCACAACACATCCTATATAACCAAAGAATGAGGAGGAACATCACCCTCATGTTCATATGGCATTAATGGCCTCCTACTCTCGGTACACATACCAAATACCATATACCTAAGGGTTGTCATTACGTTTTATAAGGCTAGAAGGATTTGAGGCCTAATTTCCTATATATCCTACTATTATGGTCTTAAAGGTCCATTGTGTGTAGGATCATCCCCATCAAATCTTTCCAACATCCCGCTTAGACCGCAATGGGTATTAGCTTGTTGTAGAAACAAGGAAAACACATAAAATAAAAACTAACATTATACAGAGCTCTTAGTGTAGCAACTATGTTATTATACCATGTGTGAAGCCCTAAAAATTGGACTTTTTTATAAAATAAAATAAAACACAATACGACATATGGTCTCCTAATCTATCTTGGGAAATTTAATTACATCTATTATATTAATTTTAAGGTTAATTCTACCAACCTCAAGGAACCCTAATATCAAATATTTATTTTTAAAATAAAATTAAGAACTATAATCTAAACGACGAAATATTATTACAAAATTTATATTAATTGAATAAATCATAATAACACTTAAATTATGGATACTTAGTCCGAATTTTTATTCAACCATACTATGGGATTAATAAAATAAATTTGTAATTTATTAAAGTTGTAATTCATCAACAATTAATTAAGCTAATATATCTATTATTTACATTTTATTTAATCTAAATATTTAATTAAATGTCATTAAAACCCCTACTTATGAAATCAAGCTAAAAATGAATTAATAATTATCCTAATATCCATAAAGTCTCCATATTTATTAAATTAAAATAAAAATTATTTTAAATCTCGTACACCATACATTTTAAACAATAGTTCAATTAATAAAGTTAATTAAGTTAGGATCCTCATACACTATTAACCCTATGTAAAATTAAATCCTAGCCCTTATATCAAATTGATTTGGGCCATAGGCCTAAGTGTTACCCTAATTTATTATTGGGATCGGGTAAATTTTAGGGGTGAATATTCATGAAAAGGTGAATATTAGGAATTTAAATTTTGAATTTGGCAAATTTTGTACTACCGTACGGTAGTGCGTTTGCCAAAATTTTACGGGGCCTAAAAATTTGAATATAATTTCACCTTCTTTTCCACCAAGGGTCGACTGATGTTAGTATATTCACCTTCATGTTATAACATTCTAATATATATAGGATTAATTTTCCATAATATAGTCATATTATTTACATTATAAGCATGTGAAAAATATGAAAGTATAAGACCAAAAGCCGAAGGATTCAAGAAAAAGTGAAAGACTCAAGAGGTAAGCGAAAAAGAGAACTTTGTCTATAGAATGGCAAAAAAATTGTGTTGACTGACAAGAATACAATTATTTGTGTTACCATCTGATAATAAATTCTGCAATGACAGATAATAAGAAAAATGTGCAAATTTGAACGGTAACAACAAAATGTTACCATTCGCAACATGTATATGTGTTACCGGTCGGTAACAGTTATATGTGTTACCGATCAATAACAGATTAACTATGTTACCGTCCGGTAGTAGTATTTTTGTTGCCGTCCCCACCTTATTTGTCATTCGACTACTTGGTTGTGTTTTCGTTTGTCATTATTAAGTTATGTTGTCATGTGGTTGGATAAATTTGTGGTGCCGTCAGTATTTGAAACTTCTATATTTTTATCGCATGTGCAGACTTCAAAATCACCCATTCGATGGCCCCTGTTACAAATGAGAAAATAACTCAAGGAAAAATAAAATGTGATATGGACATTTCAAAATATTTCATTCAACCAACAGAATGCCAAAGGGAAGAGGTAATTTTGACTCTTACTATGATAATACTACTTTATTTTTTTATTTACTTAGGGAAGCTATAAGCAAACCAATTTCTCTCAAATGCAGAAAACCATAATAGTGACCTTACTCTAGATGAAATTGTCAATCACCAGAGTAATTCAATTCAAATTGAAAGTACTGATAATCCCATTTCCCATCCAACTCAAAATTTTGATAAACATTCCAGAAACTCACATTAGAAATGTAAGAGTGGGAAGTGGACTATAGGAAGGAATTATAAATTTGAATGGTTAACCAAATATCCATTCATTGGACTGTTGAACTTGAAAATAGTACTCGATACTCCTACAAAATGTAGATGTACTATCTGTAGTTAGAAACTAGGAAGAGACCACAAAATGCAATTGAAGTTGGACACAATAGAGAAGCATTGTGGGAAGGTATATGAGTCTAAAAGCAAGATGACTAGACAGGTTATAAAAACAACTAGATGGAAAACTGAGGAAGATTGTTTACATATGAGATATGCTACAAAATATGACAATCATCATAAACATCTTCAGGACCTAGTTGAGAAAGGTGGAACAATAAAGGCTAAATTTGAAAAAGCTACTAACGTAAGTCTTCAGGAAAAACTCATTCAATTCAGCATGTATTTCACATTTTAAAGAAGGGCAGACCAATTTCAGATCTCATTGATTATAAGATATTGTTTCAATCTAATGGGTTTCCAAATATTCCAACAACACACTAGTCAGATACCAGTGCATGGGAGATGGCAAAGTGTATGGGAGAAATTGAAATCACTGATTTGAGAGAGAAGGTAAAAATGCAAATTTTATTGCATTGTCGATTGATGAGGTCACAACAATAGACAATACATCCTGGGTATGTATGCATGTCTACACTTTTAGTTTCAATAACCATTTCAAGGAAAATCATCTACTAGCTATGCACAAAATGATGGAGAACTACAATGTTGAGAACATTTGTAAACTTGTTATTAAAATTTGAAGGAAATAGCTGGTATGGATGATCATTCAATCTCTACAAAGCTGATTTTTGTAGGATCTGATGGTGCAACTATCATGCAAGGTCACAAAACTGGACTTTGTATTCATCTACAAAATACCGCATCCCCTTACATAATCCTTATTCACCGTATGGATCACTCGAATGAATTTGGCTTACAAGATTGTAAGTAATTTTGAAAATGTTACTAAGGTGGAGGAGTTGATATGGGACTTGCATTCATATATGTCAAGCATTCCTAAAATATTTTTGGAGTTTCAAAGATTTTCTATTGGAATAACAAATGGTAAAAAATTGCTAAAAGATGTTGACACAAGATGGATATCATTGTATGAACCAGCTTGCAAGATTTTTGAGGAATACAAGTCCTTAGCAGGTATATGTTCAAGCATCGAAGAGAAGTGGACAAGGCTAAAGATCTGATTGTATCGCTTGACAAATTTAGAGACATTATTAACTTTATGCGGTATTTTTCCAATGTTGAAGGAAATAAATAGCTTGGTGAAACATGCTCAGGAAAGATCCATATACATTGTTGATTTTATAAAATTAAGGAGACAAGTATGTATGATTTTAGATACCTTATATTGCACCCAAGACTAGATTCAGAAGCCAATTTTTAGAACAATTATTTAAAGTTTAATATTTGTGGTCATCTTTATATTTTTTTGATGGGGGAAATATTTCAATGCACACTTTATACGAGATCCTTATGTAAAAGGTTCTGAACTTGAGGAAGTACCAGTCACAAGCTATCTTTTTGATGTTGCAATTTCTGATACACATAAAAAATTGATGAAGATATCTGAAACATTATCTTCTAAGATCAGAGAGCATTTTAAAATAGTGATCTACTTGATTCCATGGAAGTTGTAAATCCCATTTTCTAGAATCTGATGATTCATGAAGAACAAAGAGTCAGTAAACTTCAGAAATCCATGACCGCACTTATGGAGTAGTTTTACAAATCTTCATATGTTCATGGAGGGGAATTAAATGATATAATATTTTTGGCTAGATTTTATGCATAGATAAAACCTAATAATTCATGAGAAAAATCTACAACATTTACCAAAGTGAGGCTCCCATGTAAGATTTCTCAATTATGGATCCTAATAACTATTTGTGGGTTTTACTTTAATTGCAAAACTCATGAACCATAGCTAAGAAATTCTACAGCAAGTAAGCAATTGTTAATGAAGTATTCTCAGAAGGGGAAATAGTGGAATTCGGGAAGGAAGAAAGGAAGATGTGTAATCCAACCAATAGTTTACAGAGTTGGTCTCATACACATAGATAAAACAAATAGATCTCACAATACATAATTAAAGGAAAGGAAAGTTTCTAATCTAAATCTCAGATAATGCAAAGTTTATCTAAAGATCTACACAGAAGTAAGAAGCAAATGCACCATTGACACAAAGTTATCTAGAAATCCACCTCTGTTTAATTCCTCAGCTTTCACAGAAAAGATATCAAGGGTTTCAGCACAAAGTTTGGAACTCAAGAATGCTGATTACAAATTATGAACCCTTAACCCGTAGGTTCTTCATCTATTTATAGTGTATAGAAGACAATTACAAATAGGAAAGAATAATTGAACTGACGCATATGGAAGCTATAAAGAAAACAACCAGAAATCTTTCCCCTAGAATTCCTCTCTACATGATATGCACCAAGATTAAATCAAAGCTTTTTATGTCTCCACCTATTCTTAATTAAAGGACCTTTTCGGATAACCAAAAGTAATGGATTTTAACCAATTACTTTAGTTTTACAAAAAATTCGATAAAATAAGAATAAGAAAGGAAAGAGAAGAAGAAATAAAATATGTCAGCCGCCACACTTCACGCTTTCTCTTTGTTCTGATATTGAATATACTTGTCAAACATATGACTCAGTGTCTTCCCATCTACCTTGGCAACAACTTCTTTCTCAATTTTAAACCACAACAATCCTCTAGACAAAGTAGTAGTGTTGGCCTTCACCTTCTCCAAACTAGGCCCATATCCTTCAATATCTGCATGAAGTCTCATGAGTCTGCCGATTGAATCTAACATGAAAGGTATGATGGCTTCATCAATCTTCTTCTGCACAACTAGAAGAAACTCCTCACGGGAAGCATGCAACTCGTTTGGAATGTTCTCTGGCACTTCTCCCATCTCGTCTTCCAACAACTACATTCTTTTCAGCATAAGCTTGAGAATCTCCATGCGGAAAGAAATTTCTATCTCCAACTCGCTTCCCCTTTTCTATCAATCCATCAAGTACAATCTACTATGTAATTAGCACATCTTCCGACAATGAATTTATCTTAGCTAAGGTATCCAGGTGACTCTTAGCAAATATGTTCTCATCTTCTATATATGTCATTAGTTCCTTCAACTAAGATAATGCCCTGTGTATATCCTCCAAGCTAGCTGGTATTTCTTCAAACTACTCGAAGCTTACTTGAATGATTTTCTTTTTCCATTGAGCAATAGCTTTGACTTGGTTTCCTACATATTCAATCTCTTCAACCAAATGGTTGCATACCTATTCCTGCACTAACACGGGATGAGAAGAAGGTTTTTCAACCTTAGTGATAATATCACATAACTGGGAGATTTGCATCCAAAGTATATCTTTTTCTAGCTTCTCCTTGTCAAGTTTGAGGAATAAAGTGTCTATCAATGTTTGTGTATCTTGCTTTAATCCTTTCGTGGTGATTTTCCCCAATGGTAATTTGGTCACCAATATGTCTCGCAGCAGCTTATATCTCTCTTTTTTTTCCCTTCACTGAACCGACAATTCAATGAACTTCGCCTCGATTCTTCAATAACCAACCTTGAAGTTACCTTGGAAACTTTAGGTCTTCTATCTTTTCTGCCTAAACTCATGAGCAACTGCAAGTCCTGTTCTTCCAAGTTGATCTCTTCTCTAGCTTCTGGGACTATTTACAAAGCCAACCAAGATGATAAATTACTCTTCAGGGAATGAGAATTCACTAAATGTACCACCATCTCATGCTCAAGCTCTGTTGCATCCGAATTCACCATAGTATTATGGCTGCCCTCTTATGAATTGTCCAAAGACAATGCCCTCTCAAACTCTGCCATTTGTGCTTTCAACTTCTCCACAGGAGAGGTGAAGATTTGGGTGGCTGAGAAACAAATACGAATGATGTTGGATTCAACTTTAGAATTATTATGTATGTATGAGGTAATCGGAGCTATTGAAGTGTTGTGAGTTGACACTTTGAGAAGATTCGTCAAATTGCGCACCGGTATAATGGATGTAGACTTGCTTTTTTCCAATACCTAAGACTTCTTATGTACCTTTACCTTCTCTCATCTTCTACTACTTTCACCTCCATGCTTTCTTTTTTTGGGATCTCGTGTAATGAAATTCCATGTGATATGGTTCATCAAATCCTCGTCCAAGCAATACCCCTTTGTTAACAACCAATTTGAGGTGTTAACCAGGACTATGGAAGACCTCTCCTCAATCATCTGACAACCGCCTCCGCTTTTCTAAAGTGCAACTCTATCTCCTCCAATTTGATGATATGTGTCAAGTACCACATGCCCATCATCTGAGAGATTTATAGGTATCTGTGCTAAACCATAGTCTAAAACTGTTGGGTTGATAACCCGTTGAAATATCCCTTTCGACTTCATATTCACTCATGTACCTCATCTAGAAATCTTCTAGTGAAGGGACATGTGAGTATTCTTGGGATATTGTCCTCTTTGCTATCTTATATGGATCACAGTTCATCCGAGCTAGGAATAACTCATGCTCATAGCTAGAAAACATTTATGCTTCAACTCCTCTAGCTTTGTGTATGTTTTGATAACTATAATGACCCACTGTGACTGGAAAGCTACTTGTAGACTTGTGTCGTTTTGACTGTAAGTCATGCAACTCTACGAGTTGCCTGCACAACTCCATGATAACCCACTTATCACTCGGTACTTTGGCAACTTGACTGGTTCTCCTAAGAAACCACTAATCCTAAGATATGTGAAGTCTGCAAATTGGATGAAGATACAACCATGCTGTGAGACATCTTCTCAGGATTCTTTTATCACTCTGTTGGCCCTCAAATCACTATTTAGCTTGCAAATGAATCTATAAAAGAAACCATTTTTCATTTCCTTGTAATCATTGTTCCATTCAGAATCGTCAATTGTGGGAAGTACTCATTAATAAGATCTTTTGAAAGTATGCCCCATCTATCCAATTTGGAAAATATCCCCTGAGAGGTTGCTGCATATATGAGGTATGAAGTCATTTTGAAGTTGAATGTCTACCTCACACTTTGGAGTTTCTCCCGATGTTTTCATTGATGATATCCACTCAATTAATTATCGAATAATCTCTGTTGATCTCAATTGTTCTCACAAAGGCATACATTCATGAGCGTAAGTTATTGTTATTAGCTTCCCCATTTATCCTGCAAAGCAATTTGGTGATATCATCAACTTCCTGCAAAATATTTTATCGTGAAAGAGTCCTCAAGAATTTTGATGGTGCTTTGGGCTTCTTCATGTATTTTTTATTCATTAAACCCATGCATTCTCGCTTTATGTTTTTCCCATCTATCACAAACATTCTCGCATGTTAATTAATTACCATAGGTCATCTTTGGAAGTTTGAGATAATAATTAATGCATTATGCATCCAACCTGATTATTGTCTTTCCTACGGTATCTCGGGCTCGTCCTATAAAAAGGATGATAAAACCTTATACACTCCATGACAAACTCGGGCAACCTGGACTATGACCGAAACATTGCATCTTGAATAATCCCACCATTCCTTATTTCCCGCATAAGAGACTATCTACATGTGGCTTTGGATCTATCAATTAAATCAATGATAGGTTTATGGCCTATGTATGTATCATTTATTTCAATAATCCTTTAAATTATGCATGATTCTTTTGAACCTTCTCTTTCATCACGCTTCATCATGCCTGAAATAATCTTTGTATGAGGTATTTTTCTTTTATTCCCACCGAGAAGACCTTGCAATTGGATCAATTCATGCAAAACCTATAATTCCTCCTAATTTATAAGATATGCCCAATGTATCTGACATTGATTTTTCCTTCTTTTCACCAATATGAGCACCTATAATGTATACCTGCAAATGATTCAGACAAACATGGAGTCCATGGCATGAATGCCTAATTTCTATTACCAAAATCTGCTTATAAAGCTTGATGCCCTAAATTTTAAGACTTTGCTTGCATGTCAAGCAAGATAAAATATTATTTAACTCATTTATGCACTCACACCAACATGTAAATACTCTGAATAATAAAAAGAAAGCTTCTCTAACCCTAGGTGCCAAAACTGGATGCTTCCCGGCAATAAAAATATATTTTAATTCTAACAACCTCTTCCTTTGGTGTTAAACTTCTCCATGGAAGCATGCTCCACCTAAAATAATTAATTGTCTTATCCTTATGGCATCCCATGCTTATATAGTCAATTACATGCTAAATTTAATAATTGTCTCTTCTTATTTTTAGCAATTCTTAATAATAAGACATGTTTTTTCTCTCAATTTGGGTGCCCAAGTTTGCATGATTTAGCTTGCTTTTCCTTGCAATTATTTCCTTTATTTTTAGCAAGCCTCTTTGTCTTATTTTTAGCCTTCCTTCTTGCTTTGAATTTCCTCCTATTTGTGGTGCCAACTTTAGCTAGAAATAAATAAAATAAATATTATTTAAAGCATGCAGTTATGCCAAGGTGAGTCGTACTTTTTGGCTAGAAGTTATGTGAAAAATAAGAAGGCAAGGAAGTGGGAATTTTAACCCTTCTAGGATGCTCCAAAATTCCCATTTGCATTTAAGTGATTTACCTTTAGTGATGGTAAAAAAACTTCCAAAAGCCTCCAAATTTTCACCTTCCTGCTGACACCAAAATTCCCATTGGCACTTAGAAACCATCCTTCCGAAAAATACGACTTGCATGGAAGAAATCTATTTTCCAAAAGTGTGAGTTGCATGGGTGAATAAAAATTCTTTGGTGGGAATTCTTACCCTTACAAGAAGCCCCAAAATTCCCATTTGTACTTTAGGTGATTTATCTTTAATAATGGGAAAAAAACCTTCCAGAAGGCTTCAAATTTCCATTTGCACTTTAAGTAATTTATCTTTCATAATGGGAAAAAAACATTCCAGGAAGGCTGCAAATTCCCACCTTCTTGCTGACACCAAAATTCCCATTAGCACTTAGAAACCATCCTTCCCAAAAAAATGTGACTTGCATGGAAGAAGCTTATTTCCCAAAAGTGATACTTGCATCCTTCTTTCTTGGTCAGAAATTAGCACTCCATGATTAATTTTTATCTTTGTCTAAGGCTTCAAATGACTTCCAAAACTTTTGGGAAATTAAACTGGCTATACATAACATATGAACATATCAAGGGAACTTACGGACAAATGCGGAGAAAAACTAAAAATAAACATAAAAGAAATAAAATAAAAACAAAAACACCGCGAGAAGTTGCAGATAATTGCTTTGAAAATAACCTGTCGAATAGCTAGTTAGTAGAAACTCTTCCCTGGTGAATACTCTCTTGAGAGATGAAAATACTAGCATGAAAATCCTCAGTAGGGTTTAATTGCAAAGCACAATTTGTTTCAAACAGAACTTTATTTATTTAATAAATGAGTAAATAAAATTCTCTCGAAAAATCTGGCGAAGAGATAAAATGAGTTTTAGCACGTGGGTATTTATAAAAATTGGATTATATGATTCTCTGGGAATACCTTGAAGCAATGGAGACAATTACGAGTGCAATAAAAACACAAAACAACCAGTTACTTTGAAAAGAACAAAAAATTTAAAAACAGTAGTCCCATATTTCAAGGTGAAATCTTGGGACGCCAAGATGGCTCTGTTTGTGGACATCTTTACCTCTATCAAAATGAAATGAGTGAAGATGAGATCTCAGCATCTCTAGTTTCATATCTTTTCCATTGGGTTCGGGTTAAGTAGCAAAAGAAAACACAACACCGACAAAACAAAAGAAAAAGAAAAGAAAACAACCAAAATTTTATTTATATACATACAGGTTTTACCTTGTTTCTCAATTCCGGAAAAGCTTCAAATGTTGCCCATTGAAGGGCAGCATCGCATCGATTCATTCCATCCCGATGAGCAAGTATGAAGCTATCCATTCCACCATTCTTTTGATTATGAAAGTTCCTTTCCACAATCAAATTTGCCACGCATGTCCTTTGATTCACATATTTTATCCCATAAGAGGACCCAATCACCAACCTCAAATTTTCTTTCTCTAGCCTTTTAATCAAAAATCACCTTTATTTTCCTCTAGTGTTCTGATAGCTTATCTACTACTTGAACTTGTACTTCACACAATTCAATCAGATACCTTATTCTCTTGTCAACAACATCTATAAACATAACATCTTCTAGAGCTTTGGAAATTTGCAAAACAGAAATTCCAATGTAAGAGGCAAGTTTCGTCTCTTCCATACAACATCTGAAAAGGGGACATGCTTATGGCTTTCTTTGGTGTGATCCTATCTACCCATAGTGCATTAAATAATTTCTTATGTCAAGTTATTTTATTTTCATTTACCAAATTTCGCATAATTGTTACCAAATTTTTATTACTTGATTTAGCTTGGCCATTCCCTTGTGGGTAGTAACTAGAGGAATGAACCAGTTGGATTCCATGTGTGTAGAAAAATTCAACCAACTCCTCAGAAGAAAAATTAGGAGCATTTTTGGCTACTATTTTACTCGGGTATGGTATATAATATTTTCCTTAATAAAATTACACAACTCTGCAGAAGTGGCATTTTTAACGAATGGCTTCTACCCACTTGCTGAAATAATTAGTATCCATTAGAATGTAATGATGGCCGACACTAGAAGTCGGGTTGAGCATGCCGATAAAATCCATGCCCCATTATTGAAAAGGCTCTTCAATTACAAGTGGCTTTAGGAGAAATGCAGGAAATTTTACACGTCCAAGAAAATGTTGGCACGCTTGGCATTTGGATACCCACTCTGCAGTATCTTGAAAAAGTGTGGGCTAGTAATACCTTACTCACAGGATATTTTGAGCAAGCGTGACTCGGGCTAAGAAATGACCACCACAAGCCATATAATGAAATTGTTTCAATAGTTGATCCTGTTGAGTTTTATCCACACATCGGAGAAACACACCATCAATTTCTTTCTTATACAGACCATTATCCCAAAGAACAAAGTATTTTTCCTTCAATTTAATGGTACACTTCTCCTTGCGAGAGAGATGATCTGGCAATTCTCCATAGGTCATGAAATAGGCAATCTTACTATACCATTCATCCACCAGATCTACAAAAATAACTATAGGCAAATTTTTGCCTTCCTCTGACTCATTTTTCCTTGTCTCTATCATTAACTCACATAATCCCCTTCCTTAGAACAACTTTGTAGGATTGATTTCCAAGTCATATTATTGTACCTTTGTTACCCACGTGCCGCTTAACAAACCTAGTTCTTGTTGTGTTATAATATACTTTACTACAATATCTAGAACAAGGACCACGGATGTGAAGAAAGGATATAATATTTGAATGCCTTAAATGATTTTACAACTGTGTATGCATGTTTTTCCATAGCATTATATTTTAATTCGTAAGCCTTTATAGACATACTCATGAAAGCAATCGAGGTTTCCACATCCTCTTGATTTTTTTGCATCAAGATTGTTGACATTTTGTGTTCGAGAGGAATAATAGTAAAGAATAAATTCGTTATTAAAATCTAGTGATACCAAGATTGGTGCTTTGGACAAATTTGTTTTGATCTTCTCGAATGATTTTTTTCCTTCATCGCTCCACTTGAAATCCTCAGATCTTCTTCATCATATTTAAAATATGATGAGTTAGTTTAAAAGTGAATGAGGGAGATGGAATGGAATGAAGGAAAGGAGTGGAATGGAATGAATTGAAAGAACATGCAAGAGTTAGGTAAAAATAGAGCCTAATATTACACGAAGAGGAAAGATGAATAACTAACACAAATAAAATGGAGTTTGAGTTAGCTAAACAAGAATGTGTAAAAGGGAACACACATGAGCAAGTAGATAATCAGAGCTTGATCACTTTGTGAACTAGAACAACAGATTAATAACGTTGACAATAAGATCAAAGACAATATTTGCATGCAAGATTCAAACACTAACATCTAATGAACATAAGAACATCAAATGCTATAAGAGACAATGAATGGGACACAAAGTTCATATTTCATTAACTCCAAAATGTCTTCTCAAAAGAACACAAAGTTTCTTTCTTTGAAATAAAGCTTGCATACAAAAGTATTTTCTTCTCCTCTCTCAAAGTCACCTTTACAAATGAGCCCCTCACTTCCTTTTATAACCCAAAAGTTGGTTACAAAGTAGTTAGGGTTTTACATGATCATTAAATAAGGCACTTAAGTGACCTTTGACTTTTTCTAACCAACTTTATTAAAAACAACTAAAAATAGAAATCACTTAAGTTATCCACAACTTCCCAAAAGCAAATAACAACATCCTTTTCTTAAAAATCCACTTTTTAAAATATACAATAATAACCAGTGCCTTATCCATTGAAATGGGGTCCACCTATCTCAAACGTATGAGAAATGGACTCTCCCACTTCATTAGATACCAAGAAAACTATCTCCCTGAACCACCGGTGAAATTAGGATCTGCCACTTTTGCTAGTTGAAAGGATCTAAACCTTCCCAAAGTTTCAAACATCTTTTCTTCTTCTGAGGTTCATTTGGTCAAAGAATAGCCTCACAAAATACCTACAATTCAAGAATCCTACTTGGCATATCATTTAAATTAATAATCTTTGATTGAGCGTTCTCAAATAAGTTCTTTAATTTGATGCACCGCTCCATTGAAACTGATGAGAAATTATTGGCGGAGTGTACATGTCCTTAAACAATTGTGAAAATTGCTCTTCCACCTGTTCCGATGAACACCTTTGATTATGTTCATTTACGAGGTTGCAAGGGATCTCAGCTATGAATTCTTGAATCAAGGCAAGTGAAGTGAAGGCTTCATTGCATATGCTCTCATAATGGATCATAGAATCCTCGAGAAGCATCTTCCTTGATTTGAGATGCAGACACCAAAGAAAACGTGTCCCTCGATGTTCAAATTCAAGAATTCCTTCAATGGCTAAAACTGAGGATTCCATACTCATCATCTCCTGCAGACTGGGCAATATCTCATCCAAATTTGATATATTAGAAACAAAAGTTTCCTTGAAAGAAAGAATTGGATCAAGATACGCACTGACATCTTCATGGAGCTTAACCGCTGTTTTGATCATCCCTTGGCCTAAAACGAGAATCTCTGAAAGCCAAGTTTTAGTGACATGGCCCAATGTGTTTATTTCTTTTGACAAATTGAGAGTTTCTTCATCAGGGGCAGCCACTGCATCAGGTACTGGGAAAGTGGATGATATGGGATTTATCAGATGTTGAACATATTCCACCAATTGATTCTTTTCGGCCTTGAGCTGAGAGTTCTGAGACTTATATTTCTCAAGTCTCTTTAGCACGATATCAATTGAATCTCGAGCCATCACCATGTCACTTTCTAATGTGGACCTCCCAAGTCCAAGTCTGAAACTTCATAATCAGCAGGTGTCATGGCATCACGCTCCTTATCAACTTGTGGGATGGCAAGATCTGCAAATCTGTTCCATCATTATCCACCATTATTCGAGAAAGCACCTTAGGCTTCTTGGGAATGACATCATTCAAAAGTTTGAAAAGGGCATCAAAATCAATGTCAATTGCCTTGACAACCCTCTTCCTTTTCTTAACCTCGAATCAACCCAGGAAGGAGTATCATTCACTATTTCCGCATACAAAATCCTAGAGCTCAAAGCAATATTCTCATTGTTCTCGACATCATGAGATCCTGCAAGAATCCTATCCATGACCTCGATTTGAGGAGAAATAACCTCAATATCCACCTCCTGATCATTCGGGAGATTTTGGGAAATCTTCATGAACTATAGGTTCCAAAGTGTTTGATATTTGGACTACCTACACCTGAGTGGACGCTTGTGCAAAGCATGGCTGAGGATCATTTGTCACGAGCTTCTGAGAACTATTAACAATGTGAGTAGAAGAATCTCTACTTGAAGTAGAAAATCTTGATACACACTCTCTTCCTTCACTCGGGGCTAGGGTCTTTAGATTTTTCTCCTCGTGGCACATTATTCGGTGAAGTGGATTTTGGCAACCACTCCTTTCTTGCTTGTTGTGTATGATTGGATGGTACGGAGGTTGATCGAGAAGGGGCTTTGGTTGAATGAAGACCTCCTCGAGTTGGAAATTTTTGTGATCCTAAGTATGATCTTGAATTGATTGTAACTTGGCAAGTTCTCTATTGTACCAAGATATGCTTCTTTCAAGAATCGGTTGATTCTTGCTATCAAGAGAAAATTCATCTCTTTTGGTCCAATCAATTCGAGGCAATGGGGTAAAAGCAACTGCATCATATGAGGGATCAATAACATCTTCATCATCATTTACGAATGAATCGGGAGGGTTCTTGATGTGAAAAGGCCTTGATCTGAGCAAGTGTTAGGTGAGAAAAATCTCATCTTCTTACTTCATGTTCATCCGAACAGCAGCCCAAAAATCTTCCATGGTAGGGTTATGTTGATACTTTGCTCCAAGAATCTTCTGCATATATCCATTGATATCAAACTGGGCTCTCTTCACATATGGATGAATTGTGATGAGGGTGAACTCTTTTTCCATGAGTTGTGCACTGAAAAGATTTGGACATTGGTATTCCCGATTTGGATTGGGAAATGAATTCTTGAATGGTGCTTGTCACTGAGAAGACAGTGAACTTGGAATAGTTGTCACGCAAGCTCCATTAATGCCCATCTGTCACTGACGTACTTAGGAAGCTTCCATGGAGTACCAAAAACTCACTCATGCGAATGTAGGAAAAGGATGAAAATTGAATAAACCATGTTCCCCATTGGGAAATGACATTCATGGCTTCTTTAGAAAATCTTTCCTCTGTATTCCGATTCAGTTCCAATCACGCGAAGGAAGGTGAATGCATCATTGACTCTTCTAAAATGGTGAGAGCTATTTTTGAAACTTAGTTGTGGATAGTAATGGAAGACACTATTTGATGGCCCCATGACTCCTCTTGTTTTGAGTCCAAAAATAGCTTTCTTCTTGCTTATCGCATAAGTCAGATACGATGTCATGTAGAAGCATCCAATCATCTTAACTTCTATCAATTGTTTGTGAAGGGTATTACTGATGATGGTGGCCCAATCCACAAACTCTTTCTTGGCAAGGATGATACAATAAACTGATACATCCATGGGTGGAAAATCCTAGCAGAGGGTAACCAAAAACTTGACTTAGGAGAGTAATCATGTCCCCGATTTCTTCCACGAACTCAATGCGGTACAGTTCTTTGGGAAGCCGGTCAATTCGAGGCCTCTTGGTCACTAACCAATTGTTATTAACCATCTTGCTCCACCTAAGGGGTTCTTCATCCCAAAATTCTTGTGTTGATCGAGTGAGTGATATCCGCATTCTCAGGAAAAGTCAGGTATGCCGAGAAATTCCTCAATGTGCTCTGGTGTGATTAAGAGGAAAGGCTCACGATTATCTTTAAAAATTCCTCATCTCTCAGATCATAATGCTCCACACAAGCGATAACCAGCTCTGGACACTGCACCGAGACAGAAATGTTGCTGCTTGAGGTAGACCACTATGGTAAAGCCTATCCGAGAATATGGTTTTGCCTTCATTTTTCACCCATTCACAGAATTGTTGCACATTGATGTGACCCAGATTTGTATCAGTGATATTGTCATATGCTGACTTAATGGAACTGGGAGGGATGATTCCTTGGAATTCATACTTGAGTGTGGATTTATTCGATTTCTCCACTGGCTTCTTCGATCTTCCTACATTTGTTAGATTTTTCAGCCATTATGAATTTCACAAAAAATGACTCAGGCACGCAAAACAACGCAAGCGGGGTCGGGTCTCAGTCTCTCAAAACCCCCATCAATGCAAGAAAAATATGACTTGCTTTAATATTATTATTATTATTATTATTATTATTTTAAAAAATAATAATAATAATCCCGGTTACAAAATTTTTTTTTTTTGTGAATACAAACAAATATCGAGACTAGCTCGAATTCCAAATCGAGCAACAATATATATATTTTTTTTTTATTAAAATCTCCCGATTTTAATATTTTATTTTAATATAATTTTTTATTTTTTTTAATTTTTTCCTTTGCAAATTTTTTTTAACTTTTATTCGATTTTAATTTATTTTTTTTTTTTTTGGATTTCTTCTTTTGATCATGAAATTTGTCGATTTTGTTTAAACCTTTTTTCTTTGACTTCTTTTTTTTTTGACTTTTCTTTGTTGCTGGCTTTTTTCTTTTTTGGAATTTTGAATGAATGAAAATTTCTTTTTTTTTTTTGCTTTTCCTTTGAAATTTTTTTTTTTTTTTTGAAAATTGAAAGATTTTTTTTTGTGTTCTTTTCCTTTTTTTTTTCTCTTGGCTTTTTTTTTTTTTTTTTTTTTTTGCTTTTTCTGGGCATGCATGGATTTTTTTTTTCAAAATTTTTTCTTGCTTGTGGCTTTTTTTTTTTGGTTTTTTTTCCTTGCCAATGCATTGAAAATTTTTTTTTTTTTCTTTGATTTTTGGAAAATTTTTTCTTGAAAAATTTTTTGATTTTTTTTTTTTTTTGCTTTTTGCTTGAATTTCCTTTAAAAATTTCCTTTCTTTTTTGCTTGAATGATTTTTTGCATTTTTTGATTGTGAATTTTACTTTGATTTTTTTTTTTTTTGGAATTTTCATGGCTTTTTTTTCTTTTTTGATCATTGATTTTTTGGGAATTTTTTTTAATTTTTGCTTTTTTTTAATTGTTTTTCAATGTCTGCATGCATGATTTTTTTTTGAAAAATGATTGAAATTTTTTTGGTAAATGCATGATTTTACTTTTTGGGTTTTTTTTTTGCTGTTTGACTTTTACTTTGCTGTGTTTGGATTTTTTTTCCAATGTTTTGTTGTATTTTTTTTTTTTTTTGCTTTTCTTTTTTTCTTTTTTTATTTTTTTTTTTTTTTCTTTGTTCCTGTTGGAAACTTTTTTTTTTGTCCTGGAATTTTCTCTTGCTTGTTTGTGTTCTTTTTTTTTTTTTGGAATGCTTTTCCTTCTTCTCGTTTTTATATTTTTTTTTGTTTGGTGATTTTTTTGCTTTGTTTCCTTCACTGCATGGATGGAAAATGATTTGGTTTTTTTCTTATCTTTTGAAAATGTTTTTGGTGAATTATCTTTTTTATGCATTTTTCTTTGGACTTTCTCTCCTTGTATTTCTCCTTCACAATGGCGTTCACAATAAACTAGTATTGTTTGAGGGATGTGATACAAATATTATTATGTTCCTTTAGAAGAAATAAGAAGCAATTTGGAAAGCTTCACATGACTCTTTCCAATGAGTTTGATGGAGGAATTTATGAGGATTAATCCAACTTCCCTTCTTCCCGGGTAGTGGAATTAATTGCCAGGGGGAAATGGGGAAAGCAACAACCAATTGCCAAATGGAAATGGCAAGGTGGGCTGACAATCCCCATTTTATTTCCCCATGTGGGAAATCGGATATTTTTTTCCCATTTTCCAATTCATTAATTTGGCAATCGGGGGAAGAAATCCCACAAGCGGGGATTTAAAACAATTTTGCCAGAAAGGGGAAATCTGGGCCCGGAAGCCAATTTGGCATCCCCGACAATGGGAAGCGGAAGCTTATTTTTCCCCGAAATTAAAATAAAACTTGTCAAATGAATTTTAATTAATATTTATTTAATTAAATACTCCAAAGTTATTAAAAATTAATTTTATCAAACAAAGAGTAATTAATTAATTAATATTAATTAATTAATATTTAACGTAGTTTAAGACCTAGCGGGAGGAGTTCTCACCTGAAATGGATGAAACGAAGACCGAACGATCACAAAAATGAGATGGTCATGTGATGAGAGTGATAAACCACACAAAGTAACACTTTTGAAAAATTTCAAAATTTCCATTTTTTTTTTTTTTAATTTTGTGAAAGTCAAAAAAATTGGCTGATAACAACTGGCTCTAATTGGGGACAAGGACTTCATGGACGCAAAGCAATGAACCCTAGACCAAAATATTCATGAACATGATCTCAAAATGATGGGGCACAAAAATGGGGTGATACAAGAGAGGAGACCGAAAGACGGGGAAAAGAAACAAACCAAAATCCTAATTACTTATGTACATACGGGAACAACCCATTTTCAATTTTGATAGTGCTTGAGATATTGCCCACTGTAGGGAAAAGGAAATGAGTTCCATCAGGATACGCCAAGTAATAGGTGTTATCTCCATATAAATGTCTGATTTTGAAAGGGCCTAGCCACAACAAATCAAACTTCCCATGCTTTCCTTTCGGTTCACGTCTCTTGTCCCAGAGAAGAACCAAGTCATTGATTTGGAATTGCCTCTCTTTGGTTTTCCTATCAAACAACCTCTTTACCTTGGATTGATGTTCCTCGATCCTATTTTCCACTTGACTTCTTTGTTCCTCAAGCTTGCTTAGGAACATGATCCTTTTATCTAATGCATTGGTGAAGCATTCATCATCAACTGCTTGAGCTAATTTTAATGTTGGTAACTCCAATGTGATGGGAATTTGAGCATCGGTTCCATACAAAAGTTGAAATGGAGACATCCCGATTGCTCTTTTGGGAGTTATGCGGTCAGCCCACAATGCATCATATAACTTTTTGTGCCAAGTTCTTTGATTTTCTTCTACTAACTTGCACACGATAGTAATGATGTTTTTGTTACTGGATTCTACCTGACCATTTCCCTGAGGGTAGTAATCTGACGAATGAGATAAAGATATCCCATACCCATAACAAAAACCTATCATCTCTGTAGAAGAAAAAATTGAGGCATTTTCCATCACGATCTTGTGTGGAATTCCATAACGAACCAATATATTTTCTTTGATGAAGTCACAGATTACCACAGTAGATGTTTGTTTCACTGGTATAGCTTCTACCCACTTTGTAAAGTAGTCAGTTGCAGTGAGCACGTGAGTATGACCAGCACTAGAATTAGGATTCAAAACCCCGATGAAATCTAAACCCCATTGTTGAAAGGGTTCTTCAATGACAACTGGCTTCAAAGGAAAAGCTGCCAATTTTGGTCTTCCAACAAATTGTTGACAAGCTTCACATTTTGTCACCCATTTCTGAGCATCGAAAACATAGTGGGCCAGTAATAATGTGCTCACAAAATTTTATGAGCTGTCATCAGCCAGAGAAATGACCACCACAAGCATGATTGTGAAAAGCTTCCAACAACCTAGGTTGTTGCTCTTTATCAACACATCTGAGGAACATGTCATCAACTCCTTTCTTGAACAAAGTGTTGTCCCAAATGACGTACTGGAAGCTCTTAGTTTGATAGCTCATTTTTCCTTAGCTATCATATTCTCTGACACTCACCATATGTGAGAAAGTAGGCTATATCAAAATACCATTCATCTGTGGTACTGACAAAAACTACCAGTGGTAAATTTTCCTCAACTGGTTCTTCTTCAGAGTCATCTCATGGTTCATTTTCTCGATGAGTTGGCAGAGTCCTCTTCCTCAAACCAACTTGGTAGGCTTGATATCCAAATCATATTCCTAGATCTTAGAGACCCAATTACCTCTTTTAGATCTTGGTTCTTGTTGTGTCAACATCGATTTAACTACAGTGTCTGGTAACTAAGACTTTGGTGTGAGAATTCAACACATAGTACCTGAAGTGTTTCAAGGCTCTCACCACCACGTATGCATGCCTCTCAAGGGGAGTGTAATTGAGTTCATGTTTCTTGAATCCAGAACTCATGAATGCAATAGGAGATTCAATTCCCTCTTGATTGTGTTGAGTCAAAATGGAGAGATTGTGTGTGTGTGAAGAAGCATAACAATAGATTATGAAATCCTTTTTAAAATCAAGACACACCAATGTAGGGGCTTTTGCAATAACCCTTGATTTTTTCAAATGCCTCTCTACCTTCCTTTGACCATTTGAAGGATTCTTTTCCTTTCATCATATCAGCGATTTCTTTAGTCATCTCGGTGAAAAATCTGGCACAAACCTTCTCAAAAAGTTCACCTTCCCAAAGAATGAGTGGACTCCAGGCTTACTTGTAGGCAAGGAAAGATTCTTGATAGCTTGAACACGCTCAGATCGATCTTAGTTCCTTCCTTAGAAACAATATGACCTAGGAGTTTCCCTTCCGTAACTCTGCAAACACATACTTTTTTTGGATTTAGAGAGATCTTATGAAGTCTACACCTTTGCAATATTTTCTCTAAATCTCTTAGGTGATCTTCTCATTTCTTTGAGAACACTGTCAAGTCATCTAGGTATATCACGATGATCTTGTCTTTATAATCTGCGAATGCCATATCCATAGCCCTTTGAAAAGTAGTGCAACATTGATCAAACCAAAAGGCATTCTTCTATACGCGAACGTACCCTAGGGGGTGGTGAACGTGGTTTTATGTTGATCTTCTCTAGCCACTTCAATCTGATTATAACCAGAGAAACCATCTAGCATGGATAGCATTTCCGATCCAATTACTACCTGCACAAAATATGGTCCATGACTGAAGTGGGTAATTATCCTTCAAGGAAGCTTGATTAAGATTGTGAAAATCCACACAAATCCTAATTTCTCCATTTTTCTTATGAACCGGTACAATATTAGCTATCCAGGTTGAATGTCGAATAGGAAACACTATCCATGCATCTAACATCTTTTTGAACTTCATGAAATATTGTCCTTGCAATCTTGGGATTATATTGTCTTTTTTTTTTCCTGAAAGGAACTGCACTAGGCTTCAAGGGTATGGCATGCTCCATTTCCCTAGGTTGGAAAGACTTCAAGTCTTCATATGAGTAAGCCAAAACGTCAGAATATTTGGTAAGGAGGCTTATGAATTTCTTGCACTCCTCAGGTGAGCAACACTTACCGATGTTGACCAGGTGAGGTTTATCCTTGGTACCAATGTTAACTTGCTCATAGTCAATAGAATTCATAGGTCCTAGCCTACTTTTTTTCTCTTTGATAAACCTGTCATGTTTATCAAAAATTTCTTCAAGTGAAACCAATCCTTTGGGAATTTTATTTCCTTTGAGTTGAATGATGCCATCACTAGGATCTTCATTCTCAACTCCTTCTTGAATGGGTGAGGTCATTGATTCACAAAATGGCAAATCACTTCCTTCAAAGTACAATTGTTCAAAATTATCCCTTTTTTCCAAGAAAGCAATAATTTGTTGATCATCATTGAATACTTGCCAATTTTCTGCATTGTCAAGAACACTTGGCCTAAAAACCATTTCAATGGTGTATTTGTCTTGATCAAACTCTAATGAGGAATCATTAATGAAGCTGAGACTGCTAGAGAATCTTCTTTGTCATTCTTTTCACAGGGATATATTTTATGGAAAAAGCATCAAGACTTCTATCACATCCCACACTTTATTTTTGTAGTGTCTCAAATGATCATTCTTTACTTGGAACTGATTTCTTACTTGTTTCACGATCAATTCCACATCTCCAAAGACTTCCAAATTTTTTATCCCTTTCTCCTCTAGCAACTTGGAGGCCAAGGATTAATGCCTCATATTCTGTAGTGTTATTAGTATTTGAAAATTCAAGTTTGTAGGAAAAAGGAAATATTTTACCATTTGGAGATATGAGCACCACTCCTGCACCAGAACCCATCGAGCAACAACTTCCATCAAACTCAAGAGTCCAGATCTCATTGAATCTTGGCAAGTGATCTCAGGGGTATGAATTTCTACAGTCATCATATAATTACCCATACTTGAGCCTTGGAAAAGGATCTATGCATGAGGATCTTTGGTTTTAGTTACCGTGAACTTTTCTTGAGCTTCTAGCATTAGCTTCTTCATTTCTCCATTGATAGGGATCATGGCATGAGACCAATCCATTTGAATCTCTCCACCTAGATCTCTACAAAATTTCCTTCTCAACAACATACCATACGAAGTGGGAATGTCAGCAACTAAAATAGTTACCTTAACTCACTTTTGAGGGAATTGGGCTAAAACCATTTGGGCATCTTTAATCTACCCGATCAGAGGAACTTGCTTTGGTTTCCATGGAGTAACACGATCCAAATGTTCTCGTACAAGTCAAACCAAGAGCATGTGCTACTTTTTCAGCATCACATTATCCGAGGCTCCAGAGTCTATAATGCAATTACTTAATTTGCATCCGTTGATCAA
Organism: Taxus wallichiana var. yunnanensis; assembly: GCA_018340775.1. Classification (NCBI taxonomy): domain Eukaryota; kingdom Viridiplantae; phylum Streptophyta; class Pinopsida; order Cupressales; family Taxaceae; genus Taxus; species Taxus wallichiana. The sequence continues at coordinate 810,044,555 of CM031235.1, forward strand.
AAAGGACACAAAGAAAGGTTCAATCTTTTCATTTGAAGGTGTAGTGGCCACCACAATATTTTGAGTTTTCCCATCTTTGGGAGTTTTCAGAATTCCTTTGGAGGAATGAACAATAGAGTCACCTTTGATAAACTGGACCAATTTCTCGAGTTGATCCTTATTGGACTTCAAGTACTTTCTTCCGTGACATGGAAATTTTTGTTTTATTGATATGATCAATGATATCAAATTTGGGCAAAGTAATCATACTTGATGTCTCATATACTAGTTCTTTCAACTTGATGATGGCACACTTTTGACCTTTGCTTCTTCGGCTTGGTTGATATCGATGTAAGAAGAAAAACTTTCTTCGTAGCTGATTTATCTATGGATTGACTCGAAAAGGTTCTCCTTTCTTTAAGATAGTTTTGACCTTAGGAGTCTCAGCTATCTTTGATTCTTTGGAAGCTTCTTTAATTTTGGATTCTTTAGGAACTTCCTTGGAAACCTCTTTATCTCCCCTTAGTGGTATTTTGCTCCTTTTTCTGAGAGCGTGTGAAGACAACGAAAGACTGGCTATTCATATCTTCTATAATTTCTTCGTATTCATCTTCTTCTTCTAAATGGTACTCAAAGAAATGATTATTACTTTCTCCTCAGATCTTCAACTTCAGGTTCAGATGTTCCAATCCGCTCTTCCTCATCAACCTCGATGACTTCAACTTCATCATCACTTTCTTCAATGACATCACATTTTGAGTTAGTTGTGGGAGCTGCTTCAATAACAAGCCTCGTCGAGGACCTGCAATCCTGGCTTTGTTGGGAACGTAGCCTTTCCTTGGAATGTCTTTGTAAGGAGAGGGTTTACTACTTTGAGAACTTTTTTTTCAAAGCTAGCACATCATTAGCTAACTTAGTAAGTATAGCTTCAAGCATTGGGGTTTTTGACTCTTTCCATTGAGGGAAGTTTTCTTGAATTTTCCTACCATGATTAAGTCATCCTCAATTTCTATGGCCAAGGATTGAGCAAGTTCCAAAGTAGCCACTCTAGCCCTTCTCAACTGATAGCACACTTCTAGTTGTTGTGCGTTAATAAAGAAACATTTTTGTCCATCAGGATTCGGGTGAATCCCAACAGGAACTTTATTCACCATTTTGTTGAATTTAGCCATGAAATTCCTCATGGGTTCTATGTTGGCTCTTTCTTCACTTGAGATAGTTGGGCAAGAAGAGCATGTTCATCTTCTTCCATTTGAATCGATCTTCAAACTTAGTTTTCATATCATTCCAATTTGTAATGCATCCATTTGGGATGATGAAACCAATCTATAGCAACATCATGCAATGTTTCAACGAAGAGGCGAATAGCAAAACATCTTCATATTCTACCAAAAAAAAACACATGCAAAGAAAGCAGAAATGTGGTCATCTGGTGATGTCTTCCCATCTCCATCAACTTGGGAAGAATCTTCCTCGATCCTCTTGGGAGGTCATGTCGAGCTGGTAAGGCCAATGGGCCTATGGCATTTCCCCATGGTACGTTGACTACCATTTTGGGAAAGGTGGTATGTGAAGGTAAAACAACGTGAGCAAGGACAAGTGCTTGACTGGTAGTGATTCCTTCCTTGCTTGCTCTTTCAGACTTGATGCAAGGCTTGCAGATCTACGAGGTGTGTTCTTCTTTGGAGGAGATAACTTGAAACCAAACTTTCCTTGAAAGTCAAAAATGGGATCAGATCGACCTTTAGCTTTTTCTCCTCGCGTAAACCTCTTTCCTTCCAGTTTGAAATCTTTATTGTGAAGGGATCACTGCATGTTCTGATCAGCTCTAGCCTTTTCTCTTCACTCTCTTTCTTGAGCTATTTGCACCTAAATAACTCTAGCAAACTCTCATGGCTTTCTCTTCTTCATTATCTAGTACTGATGTGTGAGATGAAAATGATAGTTATTCATGCACTTTTCCCAAATAGCTTGCCTCAAATCTGATGATATGTCTTCTTGAGTATCTACAAAAAAGAAGATTTGGTTGCAAGATAGGTGGGTTACCTATAATAGTCATATACAAATTATTACCTTGGTGGAAGAGGACCACGTCGGTGAACAATGATCAACACGTGTCCAGAGGTCTTCTAGCCACAAGTGTGGGTGCTCTTCTTCTAAGGTCTTCAATGTAGATTTCTCTGATCAATGGCTCTATCAACAGCCAAAAATTGCTGCAAACTTTCACGGTTTTCCCAAGCTACTGTTCAAAGGTTGGCAATGTCTCCTTGAAAATATTCATCGGGCACAAGGTTCGGTTGAAGAACTGAGCTTGTGCAGAGGGGATAGTCATAAAGATTTAACCAAGCACTTGGTTAACGATTCTATGAATCCCCAGTAGAGTCACCAAAAATATTAGCATATGGATTTGCACACATGCAAATGACATGCAACAGTGTGGGAATGAAGTCCCTCCTCAATGAAGGTGAGGCTGCCTTTATTGAAAACCAAAACTATATTTACATCTGTACATTCAAAATTGTATGTGGGGGTGTTTTGGAACATCAATGGAAAGAAAAGTGAATGAGGGAGATGGAATGGAATGAAGGAAAGGAGTGGAATGGAATGAATTGAAAGAACATGCAAGAGTTAGGTAAAAACAGAGCCTAATATTGCACGAAGAGGAAAGATGAATAACTAACACAAATAAAATGGAGTTTGAGTTAGCTAAACAAGAATGTGTAAAAGGAACACACGTGAGCAAGTAGATAATCGAGCTTGATCATTGTGAACTAGAACAACATATTAATAACGTTGACAATAAGATCAAAGACAATATTTGCATGCAAGATTCAAACACTAACATCTAATGAACATAAGAACATCAAATGCTATAAGAGACAATGAATGGGACACAAAGTTCATATTTCATTAACTCCAAAATGTCTTCTCAAAAGAACACAAAGTTTCTTTCTTTGAAGTAAAGCTTGCATACAAAAAAGTATTTTCTTCTCCTCTCTCAAAGTCACCTTTACAAATGAGCCCTCACTTCCTTTTTTTATAACCCAAAAGTTGGTTACAAAGTAGTTAGGGTTTTACATGATCATTAAATAAGGCACTTAAGTGACCTTTGACTTTTTCTAACCAACTTTATTAAAAACAACTAAAAATAGAAATCACTTAAGTTATCCACAGCTTCCCGAAAGCAAATAACAACATCCTTTTCTTAAAAATCCACTTTTTAAAATATACAATAATAACCAGTGCCTTATCCATTGAAATGGGGTCCGCCTATCTCAAACGTATGAGAAATGGACTCTCCCACTTCATTTAGATACCAAGAAAACTATCTCCCTAAACCACCGGTGAAATTAGGATCTGCCGCTTTTGCTAGTTGAAAGGATCTAAACCTTCCCAAAGTTTCAAACATCTTTTCTTCTTCTGAGGTTCATTTGGTCAAAGAATAGCCTCACAAAATACCTACAATTCAAGAATCCTACTTGGCATATCATTTAAATTAATAATCTTTGATTGAGCATTCTCAAATAAGTTCTTTAATTTGATGCACCGCTCCATTGAAACTGATGAGAAATTATTGGCGGAGTGTACATGTCCTTAAACAATTGTGAAAATTGCTCTTCCACCTGCTCTGATGAACACCTTTGATTATGCTCATTTACGAGGTTGCAAGGATCTCAACTATGAATTCTTGAATCAAGGCGAGTGAAGTGAAGGCTTCATTGCATATGCTCTCATAATGGATCATAGAATCCTCGAGAAGCATCTTCCTTGATTTGAGATGCAGACACCAAAGAAAACGTGTCCCTCGATGTTCAAATTCAAGAATTCCTTCAATGGCTAAAACTGAGGATTCCATACTCATCATCTCCTCATAAACTGGGCAATATCTCATCCAAATTTGATATATTAGAAACAAAAGTTTCCTTGAAAGAAAGAATTGGATCAAGATACGCACTGACATCTTCATGGAGCTTAACCATTGTTTTGATCATCCTTGGCCTAAAACGAGAATCTCTGAAAGCCAAGTTTTAGTGACATGGCCCAATGTGTTTATTTCTTTTGACAAATTGAGAGTTTCTTCATCAGGGGCAGCCACTACATCAGGTACTGGGAAAGTGGATGATATGGGATTTATCAGATGTTGAACATATTCCACCAATTGATTCTTTTTTCGCCTTGAGCTGAGAGTTCTGAGACTTATATTTCTCAAGTCTCTTTAGCATGATATCAATTGAATCTCGAGCCATCACATGTCACTTTCTAATGTGGACCTCCCAAGTCCAAGTCTGAAACTTCATAATCAGCAGGTGTCATGGCATCACGCTCCTTATCAACTTGTGGGATGGCAAGATCTACAAATTTGTTTCCATCATTATCCACCATTATTCGAGAAAGCACCTTAGGCTTCTTGGGAATGACATCATTCAAAAGTTTGAAAAGGGCATCAAAATCAATGTCAATTGCCTTGACAACCCTCTTCCTTTTCTTAACCTCGGAATCAACCCAGAAGGAGTATCATTCACTATTTCCGCATACAAAATCCTAGAGCTCGAAGCAATATTCTCATTGTTCTCGACATCATGAGATCCTACAAGAATCCTATCCACGACCTCGATTTGAGGAGAAATAACCTCAATATCCACCTCCTGATCATTCGGAGATTTTGGGAAATCTCTTCATGAACTGTATGGTTCCAAGTGTTTGATATTTGGACTACCTGCACCTGAGTGGACGCTTGTGCAAAGCATGGCTGAGGATCATTTGTCACGAGCTTCTGAGAACTATTAACAATGTGAGTAGAAGAATCTCTACTTGAAGTAGAAAATCCTGATACACTCTCTTCCTTCACCGGGGCTAGGGTCTTTAGATTTTTCTCCTCGTGGCACATTATTCGGTGAAGTGGATTTTGGCAACCACTCCTTTCTTGCTTGTTGTGTATGATTGGATGGTATGGAGGTTGATCGAGAAGGGGACTTTGGTTGAATGAAGACCTCCTCGAGTTGGCAATTTTTGTGATCCTGAAGTATGATCTTGAATTGATTGTAACTTGGCAAGTTCTCTCGTACCAAGATATGCTTCTTTCAAGAATCGGTTGATTCTTGCTATCAAGAGAAAATTCATCTCTTTTGGTCCAATCAATTCGAGGCAATGGGGTAAAAGCAACTAGCATCATATGAGGGATCAATAACATCTTCATCATCATTTATGAATGAATCGGGAGGGTTCTTGATGTGAAAGGCCTTGATCTGAGCAAGTGTTAGGTGAGAAAACTCTCATCTTCTTACTTCATGTTCATCCGAAAACAGCAGCCCAAAATCTTCCATGGTAGGGTTATGTTGATACTTTTCTCCAAGAATCTTCTGCATATATCCATTGATATCAAACTGGGCTCTCTTCACATATGGATGAATTGTGATGAGGGCAAACTCTTTTTCCATGAGTTGTGCACTGAAAAGATTTGGACATTGGTATTCCCCGATTTGGATTGGGAAATGAATTCTAAATGGTGCTTGTCACTTGAGAAGACAATGAACTTGGAATAGTTTCACATAAGCTCCATTAATGCCCATCTATCACTGACGTACTTAGGAAGCTTCCATGGAGTACCAGCAAAGCCACTCACTCACGAATGTAGGAAAAGTGATGAAAATTGAATAAACCAGGTTCCCCATTGGGAAATGACATTCATGGCTTCTTTAGAAAATATTTCCTCTGTATTCCGATTCAGGTTCCGAATCACGCGGAAGGTGAATGCATCATTGACTCTTCTAAAATGGTGAGAGCTATTTTTGAAACTTAGTTGCGGATAGTAATGGAAGACACTATTTGATGGCCCCATGACTCCTCTTGTTTCGAGTCCAGAAAATAGCTTTCTTCTTACTACATAAGTCAGATACGATGTCATGTAGAAGCATCCAGTCATCTTAACTTCTATCAATTGTTTGTGAAGGGTATTACTGATGATGGTGGCCCAATCCACAAACTCTTTCTTGGCAAGGATGATACAGATAAACTGATACATCCATGGGTGGAAAATCCTAGCAGAGGGTAAACCAAAACTCGACTTAGGAGAGTAATCATGTCCCCGATTTCTTCCACAAACTCAACGCGGTACAATTCTTTGGGAAGCCGGTCAATTCAAGGCCTCTTGGTCACTAACCAATTGTTATTAACCATCTTGCTCCACCTAAGGGGTTCTTCATCCCAAAATTCTTGTGTTGACTGGTGAGTGATATCCACATTCTCAGGAAAGTCAGGTATGCCGAGCAATTCCTCAATGTGCTCTAGTGTGATTAAGAGGAAAGGCTCACGATTATCTTTAAAAATTCCTCATCTCTCAGGATCATAATGCTCCGCACAAGCGATAACCAGCTCTGGACACTACACCGAGACAGAAATGTTGCTGCTTGGGGTAGACCACTATGGTAAAGCCTATCCGAGAATATGGTTTTGCCTTCAGTTTTCACCCATTCACAAAATTGTTGCACATTGATGTGACCCAGATTTGTATCAGTGATATTGTCATATGCCGACTTAATGGAACTAGGGAGGGATGATTCCTTGAATTCATACTTGAGCGCGGATTTATTCGATTTCTCCACTAGCTTCTTCGATCTTCCTACAGATTTGTTAGATTTTTCACCATTATGAATTTCACAGAAAAATGACTCAGCACGTGCAAAAACACAAGCGGGTCGGGTCTCTCGGTCTCCAAACCCCATCAATGCAAGAAAAATATGACTCACTTTAATATTATTATTATTATTATTATTATTATTAAATAATAATAATAATAATAATAATCCCAAATTACAAATTTTTTTTTTTTAAATGTTTAATACATCATATCGAGACTAGCTCGATTTCAATTCGAATCTAAACGAACAATATATATTTTTTTTTTAATTATCTCTCTCCCGATTTTAATATTTCGATTTTTAATTTAATTTATTTTATTTTAAATTTATTCCATAATCTTCCTTTTCCCTGAATGTGATTTTTTTGATTTTGATCTGATTGAATCTTTCTTCTTTTTTCTGTAAAATGTGTTGGTTTTTAATTTTTTAAATGCTTTTTTTGGAAGAAATTTGGATTTTTTTGGAATTTTTTTAATGGAATGCTTTGGAAACTTTTTTTCATGCTTGGAAAAATTTTGACTATTTTATTTTATTTTTTTCCTTGAAAAATGTTTGGAATGTTTTTTTTTTGGTAATTTTATAGTGTGAAATTTTTTGCATGCCTTCTTTCTTTCCTTTATGCTGGTGGATATGTTTTTTTTTTAAAATTTTAAGTTCTTTCCTCCTTTTTTTGCTGTTGCTGGATTTTTTTTTCTTTTGTCTGATGGTTTTTTTATTTCTTTCTCTTAAAATTGTTGCTTTTTTCAATGGAATTTTTTTTCAATTTATTCTCCTCTTGAAATTTTTCTTTTCTTGAAATTTGTTTGAAATTTTTTTAAACTTTGAAAATTGATCCATTTCTTTGTTTTGTTTCTTTGTGGATTTTAAAATTGTTTTTTTTGGATTTGATTTTTTCCTTCCTGCTTTCTTTAATGGTTTTTGAAATTTTTTTTTTTTTTCATTTTTTTTTTTTTTTTTTTTTAATTTCATGAAAATTTTTTTTTTTCCTTAACTTTTTTTGTATTGTTCCTTTGCTCTATGGATCTTAATGCTTTGATGGTTTTTTTTTCTTTGTTTTCTTTTGCATTGGATTTTTGCATCAAAAAGGAATGAAAGGTGATGCTATGAGTTTTTTCATTTGCTATGCTCTTTTGAATTTGCTTTTTTTGTTGTGACTTGAATGTTGGATGTTTTCTCAATCTCTTTTGGAAATTTTTTTTTTGCTTTCTTTTGTGGCTTTTTTTTTGCTTTTCTTGGATTTTATTGTTGCATGGGAAATGGATCTTTTTCTCTTCTCCAATGCTGCTGAGTTTCATGCTTCTCCTGTGGCTTCTTTGAAAATTTGGATTTGATATTGGTTTGACTCTCCTCTCTCTGCCAATGATTTTGCTGATTTTTGAACCTATCCTTTTCAATGTGCGTGCCTTTTTTGACTTGTCCTCTTTCCACGTATTTCTCCTTCACAATGGTGTTCACAATAAACTAGTATTGTTTGAGGGATGTGATACAAATATTATTATGTTCCTTTAGAAGAAATAAGAAGCAATTTGGAAAGCTTCACATGACTCTTTCCAATGAGTTTGATGAGGAATTTATGAGGATTAACCCAACTTCCCTTCTTCCCGGTAGTGGAATTAATTGCGGGAAATGGGGAAAGCAACGGCCAATTGCCAATGGAAATGGCAAAGTGGGCTGGAAATCCCCATTTTATTTCCCCATGTGGGAAATCGGGAGATTTTTTTCCCATTTTCCAATTCATTAATTTGGCAATCGGGAAGAAATCCCACAAGCGGGGATTTAAAACAATTTTGCCAAGAAAGGGGAAATCCGGGCCCGGAAGCCAATTTGGCATCCCCAACAATGGGAAGCGGAAGCTTATTTTTCCCCGAATTAAAATAAAACTTGTCGAATGAATTTTAATTAATATTTATTTAATTAAATACTCCAAAGTTATTAAAAATTAATTTTATCAAACAAAGAGTAATTAATTAATTAATATTAATTAATTTTAAACGCAAACGAAGAAGACTGGTCAGAGAGAGTTCTCACCCAAATGGACTGAAACGAAGACCAAAACGATCACAAAAAATGAGATGGTCATGATGAGAGAGATAAACCACTCATAATGATGTATAGGGTAAATTATCTTTGCATCCAATAGTTTCATAATCTCTGCAAAGATGGTACCTAAAATGGTTGGATTGTGCCAATGTAGTTTCGCTTGAATGGTTTTTGTTCTTGCTTCTATGGGATATAATGTTGTACTTCAGCAGATTGATATGTCTTCAGATCTTGACAAGACCAAGCAAAAACATCTATATATTTCTTTAGAATCTTAGTGAAAGCTTCTTGTCCTGTCTTAGAACAACACTTACCCAAGTTTACCGATTTGGGGTCATCACCACTCCCAAATTAAATGACTGCACGTCAGAAGAAGAAATTTCTCCACATTCTTTATTCTTTTTTAGAATTTTATCATGCTTATCGAACATCTCTTCAAGAGACACTAGGCCTTTAGGAATTTTATTTCCTTTAAGTTGAATCATCTCTTGACCACCTTTAATCTTTGAATCATCTTCACCCATTGTGGTTTGTCTCTAGTGGAGTAATTTCTTTGTAGTGTATTTCTTCAAAGTTATCTCGTTCTTTGGAGGAAAGCAACAATCTGCTTATCATCATTGAAGACCTATCATTGTTGAATGTTATTAGAACCTTTGGAAAAAAACCATTTCCACTTTGTAATCACCTTGTCTAAAGAGTACAGTGGTTGATTTGGATTCAAGAGGGCTACAAAGAACTACCAAAGAATCAACTCTAGAATTTTTATCCCTAAGGATATAAGAAACTAAGAAAGCCACAAAATCCAAAGTAGTTGAATAGACCCGGTCTCTAAAATGATTTATTTTATCTTTTTTAACTTGATAGAGACCACATATCTACTTGAAAATTAACTCAAAGATCCCCTCTTGTGTGTAGTAATTTAATTCCCATCGCTTTTGGCTTGTTCCATTCTTGATAACAATGCTTCATATTCTCTATGTTAGTATTTTCAAACATTAATTTAAAGGAATGGGCATGTACCTTTCCTTCGGAGAAATAAACACAACACTGCACCAGATCCAAGAAAACAACTACCATCAAACTCTAGAGTCCAAGCTTTGTTGTTCAATTGGTGTGGCTCCAAAATTATGGGTTGGGTTTCTTCCTTATCCAAATCTAGGTAGTAGACTCCATGATTCGATTCCTAGAAAAGGATCTAATATCTAGGGTCAGATTTTGAGACTGTATACTTGGACTTCTTCTCTAGTTCTAGATTTTGATTAACTCCTTTAATTGGGATATGTGTGCAAGACCAATCTGCCTTGACCTCTCCTCTTAATTCCTTACTGAATTTTCTACGCTTAATAACATGCCATAAGATACTGGAATATCTTCCACCAGATTGTCATCTTCAATATTTTATCTCGGAAAGGAAGAAAGTATTGCTTGTGCATCTTTTATCTCGTCCAATGAGAGGTACTTGTCATCTGTCCATTGAGTAACATCTTCCAATGGTATTCATCGGTTTGAAACCCAAAGCATCAACAATTTTGGCGGCATAACATTATCGGAAGCTCCATAATCTAGAATGCAATTACTCAATTTGTAACCATTGATAAGTAATGAAACATATAATGGTTCAATCCTTTTAGATGTAAAGCAGGAGAGAAGAAGTTGTAGCATTATTCGTAGGAGTATTTTTTGGGTTAGATAAGATGCCTTATGAAGCATTTTTCGATGAATTATTAGGACCATTACTCTGTACATATTTCACCAATCTACTCAATTGATTGGGAAAATCCCTCAAGTACTCGGCTTCTGACATCTGAATCTTGGTCTTCTTTATATGGTCAATAATATCGAAAGAGGGAATCATGATACCTTGACTTACTTCAGTTGTTTTTCCATTTGTCCTTTGTTGCTGGTTAGAGGTACTTACATGCTTGTCTCTTGGAGCTAAAGAAGAAGGAAGTGGGCTGCCTCTTTTTAGAATAGTAACATCTGGTCCAGGATCCTCTCTTTCTCTCCTTTGCCCACTTGAAGAAGCCTCACCATTTTGATGTGTTTGAGACCTTGTGAATACCATGAATGTATGACCATCACAATCTTCAAAATATTCGTAATAGCCCTCATCAGATTCATAGTCCAAGTAGCCAATGTTGGAGTCACCAACAAGATCAACAAAGTCTTCTTTGTGAAGTGATTCATTATCACCAACAACATGATCTTCTTCATTTGTTTCCAAGTTGTTCCTTGGAGCAGCTTCAATTTCCAACCTTTGTGGTGTAACAATAAGTCTATTTCGATTTTTATTTTAACTATTAAAAATCTGAGTAGAAACCATTCTTGAAGGAGTTGCATTTCCTCCTTGAGTCATTTTCTTCTTGATTTGTAGCATATCATTGGCTAACTTCTGTAGCAGAGGATCAAAAGTATTTGTTGAAGAAGTTCCATCAGCTTTATGGGTTGATTGTTTGATCTTTCCAGCCATAATCAAGTCATCTTCAACCTCAACCGCAACGTTTTGTGCCTCTAACAGATTCATAGGTCTTGCCCTCTGCAATTGATATCCAACTTCAGGTAGCAAAGCATTTATAAAAAAACATCTTTTGGTTTTCGTCACTAAGCGCAAAGAAAAGTGGGGATTTTATATAAAATTTGTTGAACTTAGCAATAAAGACCCTCATGTTCTCATGTGGTTATTTCTTCAATCATGTCAACCGGGTGATTAGTATACTAGCATCTTTTGCGAGCTTGAACGCTTTTAGAAATTACTCTTACATGTATGCCCAATTTCTAATTATCCCAAGAGCTAATCAATAGATCCATTCTTTGACCAAATCATGTAGAGTCTCAATGAAATGTCGACCAAAAGATCCTCATGATCTACTAGAAGTGTAACATTCCCCAAATTAGTACATTAGAACAAGTAATTTTTTTTTTTTTTTTTGATAAATGCTTCCTAGTTCTAAATACATAATTTAGAACTCACAAATCAAAACAACCATTCTTATAATAGATAACCATATGCAGTTTGTAATGACTCTGCACCACCGATCTATTCATTCCATGACTCATAATCTACCGATCTATTCATGTGTTTCACAGAGTTGGCGTTTTTACAAACTCTTCACTCTTGCGGTTCTCTTCCCTAATCTGGGATTTCAGAATGCTCTGTCCAAGGAACCTATCTGAATAATCGTTACCATTATTCATCGGCATCTCGTCCCTTAGACTAGGTGACATAGGACAACGCAATCAGCAGCTTGCGATACTTTGGCCAAAGTTTTAAAACATACTGCTCATGTCTCATATTCCTTAACGGCATACTCACAATCTAGAATATGTCCTCCACCCTACTTCGATGTTATATAGAATGTCCCATACCGACTTCACAATATCCTTCCCCAAGTCATTCACTCAGGAACGGATTAATAACATGACAACGTTATAAGGATGCTCTTGAGGACTAGGGATAAGCTGACATACTGGATAAACCCTAGTTAACCCAGTGTGTCAATGTACCCCAAATCTCCAAGGGCAGCCTCATAACATGACCATGTTCCTAACCAGATCCCGAGTAAAAACTTGTTCGAGTTTAAGGTGTAAATCTTAACGATCAATGCAAAGGGTGTCGCCATAAGCCACCTGCATTGTTGTATCCTCGAGAAGATCCTAATCTTCTCGAGGGTACAACCCTACAGTTGACATGTGCCAACATCCTACAAAACCGCCTCGGAAAGATCTACTTATCCTAAGGTGTTACATACGTTGAGTTGAAATTATACTTTAAGACTCTCCTTTCCGATTAGTCTTATCCCAACTCCTGGGCTCCTCATCATTGAGTTGCCTTACTTAATTAAGATCAATTTCACAGAGAGAAATTAATAAGATTTGAGATCTCATCAAGAGTTCCTTTATTCACCATAATCTTAATCAACGAAAATGGGCAGTAGCCCTAAGTCTCCTCTTAAGGATGATAAATATACCTTTTTAGGTTTAAATCGGTTTTCCAAAACTGTATTATATCATGCTTATTTGTATTAAGATATAGTAATTTTAAATCATTTAATATGTTGTCTTGACTTAGATCAAGGTTAGGAGTAATAAATTACTCTTCCCGTTCAGCTTCCTGTTAAGGTTTATTTTAACCTTAGCTTCCCGAAGAACAGTGGGCTAATTTCTAATTTAGCCTTATATAGAACATAACAGAACTACCAATCATTTACAAGTATCCAGCCACATAATCTTTACAAGGCTTACTTAGAGAATCCTAATAACTTCAAGGTATAAAAATAATAAAAATGCACTTAAAAACATTCGAACCGAAGAAGTTCAATTCATCAAGATACAAATGCAGCCACATAAGTAACAATCCCCTCATTTCATTCATTTCTAAGCTAATCAATTACAATTTATGCATTCAGCATATTTGATACAATACACAACAAAGAAGAGAATAACTTTCTCAAAGCAGTAGTACATTTAGAGAATCAAGTTGGAATTCATCATAAACCAAATTAAACAATCTGAACATCATATCAGATCTGCGTGCCTTTACCACTTACGACAACCATCTGCAAAAATTGTCAACACGGGTCAGTTCGGTGAACTGAGCATGATAAGCACTAATTCTTAAAACAATTGCAATCCACCAATTGCTCTCATTAAACACCCTGTTTAAATGAAATCATTTCATCAAACATGAAAACATAATTCAGACTATGTTCTTTCTGTAATTCGAACATGACTTTTAATGCATAACTCATATTATAGCTGCCAATTAGTCCTAAAGACTTTTCAGATGTTTCATCATATATATTAGAGACTAAGAAGAACAAAATGAATCCAAAACATCCATCCATCTGAATCCCAAGGACAGCAATCATCCGACAAACTATTACATTCAAAAATGAATATCCTATCAATTCGTGTATCCATCAGTATGTTTTAACAATTCCTACAGTTAAATATAAATATATCAACATATACTTTACAGCAGAAAAGAAAGAAACAGAGACATTCAGACTTCATTCCAATCATATTCAGGACTGCACCGAATCCTCACGAATAATGCAATAACATTAAACGCATGTGACTGAATCAGTCGAGATAATAAGAAGAAACTACAGTTTCATCAAAATCCAATTATAAAAATCACCTGTAGCTATTAAGCAATACTAGAGCTCCCGCGACAAGCAATAATAAATAATCCAGCCTAAATAGACTCAACAGATCTTTCCATATCATTCATTAAACATAATAAAATACCCAACGCCATCGCCTGACATGGCACAGCTAGGAACCCCTTTATCTCAGTCAACCAGAGTCTAGATAACACCAAAAATAGAAGACGTATCCAGATGCAAACACAACGACAATTCCACTGAATCGAAACACATATATTCACAACAAACATTCAACTGAATCTAATCCCTATGAATATACAGCAAGGACTTTACAGAAGTCACCTCCATTACATAAGCTCATCAAAGTTTTAACCTAAGTCGAGCTAATACGAAAATTACAAAGCAGGGACTCAAATAGAGTCGTGCTTGTAATGTAAACCCAGCACACATTCAACAGAATTGAACTGAATATAAACACAACAACCTTTAGAAAGAGTCAAGTTAAAAAGTATGCACAGCGTGGACTTAGATCAGAAGTCGAGCCAACACGCAAACACATCGGGGCTTCAACAGGAGTCGTGTTCACATGGAAATACTGCAAGGACTCCAACGGAGTCGTATCCAACAAGAACTCATAGCCAGGGTTAAGATTGAAGTCGAATTCATACGAAAACATTCAAGGACTCCAACTGAATCAATACCAACAGTCTTCACAACTAAACTTCTACAGAAGTCGAAATACAAGATACATTTCAAGGACTCCAACAGAGTCAATATCAATAAGTATTCACAACTAAGCTTATACAGAAGTCGAAATACTAGTTACATTTCAAGGACTCCAACTGAGTCAATACCAACAGTATTCACAACTAAACTTCTACAGAAGTCGAAATACAAGATACATTTCAAGGACTCCAACAGAGTCTATACTAATAAGTATTCACAACATGGCTTCTACAGAAGTCCAAAACATACGAAACATTTCAAGGACTCCAATCAGAGTCATTTTCGTATATAATCCTTGCAAACTTTCAACGGATTCTAACCCAAAATTGCAACAGTAAGGACTTCAACAGAAGTCACGTTCAAGTAGTATAATCACAGCAAGCATTCCAAACAAAGAAACTTCAAATATACCCAGTGAGATTTAACAGGATGCATTAACATAAAAAGCACAGCCTGGTCTCCAGCCGAAAATGATTTCAAAAGGAAGAAATAAATACAATAACATTTCAACAGGGTTTTCGAATAACCAGACATATTTCTAATTCCACAGGAAAGAAGAACCCATACATTGCTTTCAAACCAACTGTACTAAAATCACCTGAACAGAGTTGTTTTAATGAAAGCATTTGGAATAAAGCAAAATTTTTAAAAGTCAGGGCCTATCATGCCTAGTAATGTCGCTTAAAATTCAAGAAGACCTCTGAATGTGCTCGCACCTTCTCTTCTTCTTCCACGATAGATTAAACAACAATAATCTGTTACCTTCATGCCTTATAAACCTTCCCCAACCGAGAAAGGAGCTAGATATTCTCATAGTTGCCATGCAACACAAAGTAGACTGGTTCGAAGAACCAGTGATCAAGCAGAGAGAAAAACGGAACGCATGGAAAACCAAACAACCAACAAATTTTCCTTTTGCATGCCTTCCCAAGCAATCCGCTCGGGAACCAAAGTTCATCAATAGCATTAACTCCCATATTCCCACCTAATCTCCATTGCCACCGACCGCCAAAGTTGGTGATTGCCAATTGAACACAAACAACCATTCCCAAATTTGGTGATACCGCCACGTCAGGTCTCAATAGATATTTACAACCTCCACCAAATCCCAAGTCCTTCATCCTTATCCACCTCATAAATGCCATAGAAACCACCGCCTATGACTCGCGCCCCTTCATAGGTCCCCCTCCAACCATGATCATTAGTTAAGATAGGTTAGAAACATAGGTAGATCATAAGGTAAGACATTAGTCTTACCTCATAGTGCTAGGTGTAGCTAACCTTAGGAACATTTAGCTTATAGTTTAGGGCTAGGTTAGATTAATAATAATTTAACCAATAGGTTATAGTTTAGGTTAAGGTTATTAACCTTAATAAATCCAGTCTAGGTCTCCCAAGTAGGACCGATCCGTATTGGAACCAAACAGGGTAAAACATCCCTGTACAGGATCCTATCAGGTATTGCTAAATAAGCTTACTGAATACCCAGGAACATCTTACCTGGCTTAAGGTCTAGGCCTTCCCGATGTTACGGTATTTGGAACCGATTTTCATTTAACAAGATCAGCCTGAGTTAACTCCTGAATTGCTCATTCAACTCATTCAGACCTTGCAACTTTCGTAAGGTCAATAAATTTTTTTCATCATGAATAAACTTAAAACATCTCTTGGATCAATGCCACTGATCCAAGGCTGAGTCTTAAAGATGGGTAAATCCACAATTCATCCCGAAATCAGATTGAACTCAGGTGCTAAAAATGAAAGAAATAAAAGAGTCCAAACATATTCCGACTCAGTCAAAGATCTTCAAATGCAAAGAAGATACAATCCAGATCAAGCATGACTTCACAATCAAAGGAACACGTCCTTATATATAAGAAATCATATATCAACACTTGAGTGCTCAGGAGGAAGTAACAACAGTTCAAGGCGTTACAAGAAGCACTCCACACGATATGAAGAATGTCGCCAAAGTGATCATCCATATTTTTCTTTCCTTCTCCAAAGAACTTTGGGAAATTATTTCTCGATCCTTTAGAAACTCATGCATGGGAGGAGTCTCGATTCGTGAGGCCCAAAATTTGTTCCGCATGGGACAAGTGCTAAAGGAGAAAGTGGCTAATTCTGATTCTACATGATGAATGGAGCACGTCTTCTCTAAGAGTAGACTTGATAGATAATTCCAACTACCGGAATATATTGAAGATGATCCCGATTAGGCGGATTTTGCACTCTTCTTCCTAATGAAAGACTCGGATTTGTGACTCCTAACTTGAGGAATATGATTAAAATTAAATTTCTCCTACAATCTATCAAAACAGTCAATCCTTCCTTAGGCCTTGTTGGATCGGGTGAATGGGCGTTCAGCCAAGTTTAGATTTCAACATGGATGGGAATTAGTAAGATAAGCTCGGTCTACTTAAAGGTTGTTCTTCCCCAAGAGAGTCACCAAAACTATTCGCTAGATTTTATGCATAGCTAAAACCTAAGTAGTCATGAGATAAATCTCCCTTATTTACCACTGAGGCTCCCGTGTAAGATTTCTTTCAATTATGGATCCTTATAACTATCTTTGGGTTTTAATTTAATTGTGAAACTCATGAACCATAGCTAAGCAATACCGCAACAAGTAAGCAAATTGTTAATGAAGTATTCTCGTGAAGGGAAAATAGTGGAATTCGGAAGGAAGAAAGGAAGATGTGTAATCTAACCAATAGTTTACAGAGTTGGTCTCATACACATAGATAAAACAAATAGATCTCACAATACAAAATTAAATGAAAGGAAATTTTCTAATCTAAATCTCAGATAATGAAAATTTTATCTAAATATCTACACAGAAGTAAGAAGAAAATGGACCATTGACACAAAGTTCTCTAGAAATCCACCTTTGTTTGATTCCTTAGCTTTCACAGAAAAGATATCAAGGGTTTCAACACAAAGTCTAGAACTCAAGAATGGTGATTAAAAATTTTTATCCATTAACCAGTAGGTTCTTCCTCTATTTATAGTTTATAGAAGACAATTACAAATAGGAAACAATAACTGAACTGACACATGCGGAAGCTATAAAGAAAACAATTGGCAATCTTTCCCCTGGAATTCCTCTCTACATGACATGCACCCGAACATTAAATCAAATATTTGCATGTCTCACCTATTCTTAATTAAGGGCCTTTTCGATAACCAAAAGTAAATAAAATATGTCTGGTTGCCACACTTCATGTTTTCTCTTTGTTCTGATACTGAATATACTTGTCAAACATATAACTCAGTGTCTTCCCATCTGCCTTAGCAATAACTTCTTTCTCAATTTTAAACCACAACAATCCTCTGGACAAATTAGCAGTGTTGGCCTTCACCTTCTCCAAACTAGGCCCATATCCTTCAATATCTACATGAAGTCTCACGAGTTTGCTGATTGAATCTAACGTGAAAGGAATGATGGCTTCATCAATATTATTTTGCACAAGTAAAAGAAAATCCTTACGGAAGCAGTGCAACTCATTTGGAATGTTCTCTCGGCACTTCTCCCATCTTTTCTTCCAAAAATGCATTCATTTTCAGCATAAGCTTGAGAATATCCGCATGGAAATAAATTTCTATCTCTAATCGCTTCCCCTTTTCTATCAATCCACCAGTACAATATGATCTCGCAATTAGGACATCTTCTCTGAAATGAATTTATCTTAGCTAAGGTATCTAGGTGACTCTCAAAGAACTATGTTCTCACCTTTTATACATGTCATTAGTTTCTTTAACTAATAAAATGCCTTGTGCATATCCTCCACCTAATTTAGCCGGTATTTCTTTGAATGCTTCTCCAATCTTGGTGAATGATTTTCTTTTCCATTGAGCAATAGCTTTAAACTGGTTTCCTTCGCCTTCAATCTCTTTAACTAAATGGTTGCATACATGTTCCCGCACTAACATAGACCGAGAAGAAGGATTTTTAACCTTAGTGATAATCTCACGTAATCGAGATTTGATCTCGAAATATGTCTTTATCTACCTTCTCCTTGTCAAGTTTGACGAATAAAGTGTCTATCAATGTCCTGTGTATCTTTCTTTAATCCTTCTGAGGTGATTTTCCCCAATGGTACTTTGGTCACCAATATGTCTGCAGTAGTTAGCTCTCCTTTCTATTTCCCTTCAGCTGGAACTAACAATTCAGAAAACTTCTTCCTTGATTCTTCAATAACCAAACTTAAAGTTACCTTGAAAACTTTACATCTTCTATATTTTCCGCCTAAACTCATGAGCAGCTTCAATTCATGTTCTTCCAAGTTTATCTCTTCTCTAACTTCTAGGACTATTTGCAAAGCCAAGTAAGATGAGAAATTAATCTTCAAGGAATGAGAAGTCACTTATCAGCACCACCATCTCATGCTCAAGCTTTATTACATCCAAATTAACCACAATATTATGGCTTCCTCTTTTGAATTATCCAAAGACAATGCCCTCTCAAACTCTATCATTTGTGCTTTCAACTTCTCTGCAGGGAGAGGTGAAGATCTAGGTGGCTGAGGAACAAATAAAAATGATGTTGGATTCAATGACAGAATAATTATGTCTATCTAAAGTACTAGAGCTACTGAAGTGTTGTGAGTTGAGACTGGAGAAGCTTTGTCTAAAAGTGGCACTGGTATGATGGATGTAAACTTTCCTTTTTCCAATACCTGAGACTGCATGTGTACCTTGATCTTCTCTAGTCTTCTGCTACTTTCACCTTCATGCTTTCTTTTGTTGGGATCCCCTATAATGAAATTCCCTATGATCTGGTTCATCAAAGCCTCATCCAAGCAATACCCCTTTGTTAACAACCAATTTGAGGTGTTAACCAGACTACGAAAGACCTCTCCTTAATCGCTCGATAACTACCTACACTTTCCTCGAAGTGTAGCTCTATCTCCTCCCATTTGATGATGTGTCAAGTACCACATGCCCATCATCTAAGATATTTGCAGGTATCCATGCTAAACCATAGTCGAAACCTCGTTGGGTGATAACCTCATCAAATTTCCCTTTCTAACTTCATATTCGCTCCTACACCTCATCCAAAAATCTTCTAGTGAAGGGACATGTGAGTATTCTTGGGAGAATGTCCTCTTTATTATCCCATATGGTTCAAAGTTCATCTAATATAGCAAGAACTCATCCTCATATCCGTAAAACAATTCTTCTTCAACTCCTCCGGCTCTATAGCTACTTTGGCAACTATAATGACCCACTATGACTGGAAAGCTACATGTAGACTTGTGTCATTTTGACTGTAAGTCATGAAACTCAATGAGTTGCCTACACAACACCATGATAACCCACTTATCACTTGGGTACTTTGGAAAATTGAATGGTTCTCCTAAGAAACCACTAATCCTAAGATATGTGAAGTCTCAGAACCGATGAAGATACAGCCATGCTGGGAGATAACTTCACAGGCTTCTTTTCTCACTTTGTTGGCCCTCATATCACCATTTAGCTTACAAATATATCCATAGAAGAAGCCAGCATTCAATACCTTGTAATCCTTGTTGCATTCAGGAATCGTCAACTACATAAAGCACTCATAAATAGGATCTTTTGAAAGTATGCCCTATCTATCCAGTTTGGAAAATATCCCCTGAGAGGTTGTTGCATATACGAGGTACAAAGTCATTCTGAAGTTGAATGTCTATATCACACTTTAGAGTTGCTCATTGATTTTGTCAGTGATGATCTCTGCCCAATTAATTATCAAATCAACTTTGTTGATCTCAATTGTTCTCACAAAGGCATACATCCATGAGCGGAAGTTATCGGTATTAGCTTCCCCATTTGTTCTCAAAAGAAATTTGGTGACATCATCAATTTCCCGCACAATATTTGATCGTGAAATAGTTCTCAGAATTTCAATGGTGCTATGGGATTTTTCATGTATCTATTAGTCATTATACTCACACAGCCTGATTTATGCTTTTCCCATTTGTCACAAGCATCCTGCGTGCTAATTACAATTACCACAGCCATGCCGTAAGTTTGAGGTAATAATTAATGAATTTTACATCCAACCTTATTATTGTCTTTCCCGCAAAGATTCAAACTGCCTTAAAGAGGATGATAAAACCTTACACACTCCATGACAAACTCAGTAACTGGATTGTGACCGGAAATGTTGTAACTTGAATAATCCCACTCCTCCTTACTACCCGCATAAGAGATGATCAACCGGTGGCTTTGGATCTCACAATTAAATTAGTTATAGGTTCAAGGCCCATATCTCGAATCATTGATTTTAGTAAGCCTAGAAACAATGCACGATTCTATTAAATCTTCTCTTTCATCATGCTTCATCATGCCTGAAACAATCTTTGTCTGAGATATTTTTCTTTTATTCCTGCCAGAAGACCTAGCAATTAGATCAATTTGTGCAGAACCTGTAATTCCTCCTGATTCAGAAGATATTGTTGAACAAGTTATTCCATTGTTTATTGATCCTTGTGATTATGCCGAGCTATCATGATTCCGTTGAGTGCAACTACTTCATGGTGAAATTTTTTTCGAGAATTGAATCGGAAACGATGCACCACAAAGTAGTTGCACTCAAACAAAATTGTGATACCTCTAATGTAATCACAAGGATCGATCAATAATGGAAGAACTTGCTCAACAAAAATAAATCTTGTGCATAGAGGAAATACAATGGAGTGTCTTGGCATACTCATAAATAAAGAATAAAAGGGTACATATAGGGTGTTGAGTAACCCTAGTGCATGACACACAAGCAAACCCTAAACCTAACCCATGTGAGATGACCCTCCATATGTGAGTGGAGGACACATATGATCCCACACACCAACACCCCCTTCATCAAAGCTGGGGTAAGCAGCTATGATGAGTCAGATAGAACAAGAAGACACTCCTAAACAACTAAGAAAGATGTGTCAATGGGGCCTAGAAACTAAAGGCCTGATAAGGTGCCCATATACAAACAACATCTTCCTAGAAGAAGAAGAAGAGAAATGGGTCCCTAAGATAAAGCCCGATGAGGTATCCACGCACAAAAAGAAGTCCCAACCAAGGAAGGAAAACCTAGTGGGAAAACATCCACCACAAGAGAACAAAATACTCTATAATCTAAGAAAGATGCCAAAGATGGGTCCTGCCATAGACTATCCTGTAAAGGTACCCATGTACAAAATGGAAATCTCTCTTAGATTAGAGAGTATTTTGTTCTCTCGTGGTGGATGTTTTTCCCACTAGGTTTTTCTTCACCGCTAGACTTCTTTTTGTGCATGGGTACCTCATCGCTTTATGTTGGGACCCATTTCTCTTCTTCTTCTTCTTCTAGGAAGATGTTATTTGATATGGGCACCTTATCGTGCCTTTAGTTGTTTCGCCCCATTGACACATCTTTCTTAGTTATTTAGGAGTGTCTTCTTGTTCTTTCGACTCATCATAGCCGCTACCCCTAGCTTCAATGAAGGGGGTATTGGTGTGGGATCCTATGTGTCCTCCACTCACATATGGAGGGTCATCTCACATGGGTTAGGTTTAGGTTAGGTTTAGGGTTTGCTTGTGTGTCATGCACTAGGTTACTCAAAGACCCTATATGTACCCTTTTATTTTTGATTTATGAGTATGTCAAAACACTCTGTTGTATTTCCTCTATGTGCAAGCTTTATTTCATTGAGCAAGTTCTTCCATTGTTGATCAATCCTTATGATTACGCTGGAGCTATCATGATTCTGTTTGAGTGCAACTACTTCGTGGTGCATCGTTTCCGATTCGATTCTTACAAAATCTTTCATGGTATCAGAGATGAGATCGAGTAAATGTGCATTCGTCATCTAAGTTGTGATTACTCTTGGTTTCGTTATGTTTTACTCCTCGTGCAAGTTTTTCGATCATTATATTCTAGAAATTTATTGCTAACGAAATTTAACAAATTTGTTCTTGGAAAGTTTTTTTGTGTGTTCTTCGTGCATGTGCAGGTTTCCTGAAGCTTTTAGGGGTTTTACAGCTACATTTAGCTAACTATGGATAAATTTAGCAGATCAGCTAAAAATAGAGGTTATTTTCTAGTTTTTTAATTTTTTATTAAATTAAAATTTTTAGATCTTTGTTTTTGGTTTCTCTATGTTTTGGTTTTTTTTGCAGAATACAGTTTCAAAATTTCAAGTTTGAAGTCTTTGGTGTTTTGGTGTTCTTCTCCACCGAGCTCCCAGCCAAGCTCTCCACCAAGCACCGAGCTCCTCTTCTCTACCCCGAGCTCCTGCTTGTGAGCTCCTTCAAACTCATGCCCATCCTTCCCACAACGGCCAAGATCTGGTGTGGCCGAGCTCACTCTAGCCTGTAGGCCTGCATTTCCAACCTAGCCGAAATCGCTTTTGACGAGTTCAAGTTCAAACCCTACAAGCTATGAGTCATGTTTTTTCCTTGTGGCTCTCTGTGAGTCCTTCTCCTCTCTAGCTCATGTTTTTTTGGTCATGACCTCGCTCTAAGCTCGAGCTCCCGTAAACTTGTGCTCGAATCTTAAACTTGCATCCCTAAGCTCTCATGGTTTCCCTTGTTCAAGCTTACCTGCTTTTATTGCTCTTCCCGAATCATCCCGGCCGAGCCATTTTTTTTCCTCTTCGAGCACGTGTTCATCCTACCTTTGGTCCTCCTCCGGGTCGGCTTTGGTTCTCCTCTGCGTGGTTTGTGTGACCTTTCCCACCGTCGAGTCTCCTACGAACCTCGTATCTATTAGAGCCTTTCCCTTGACGCCGAGCTCTCATGCCGACTGCTCACCATCTTCAACGGCTTCTCCTGCTCATTTCCCACCATCCTCGGCTACAAACCATGATCCACACCGGGATCCTTGCTTTTCCCTCAATCGCCGAAAGCACAACTTGGGATCCTCCCACGCCTCTCCTCCAACTCGCCAAACAACCGTAAGTTTGTTAACATTATTTATGGTATGTTTTTTAATTGTTTAGTGGGAAATCTTTTCAAGTTGAAAAATCCAAATGGAGGTAATTTTTAAGTGGGCATCTAAATTTATTTAAGGCAAGTTTTTTTGGTGGGTTTCATTTAGGGTGGATTTTTTTAAAAAGGGAAATAAATTTAAGAGTTAATTAGGATTTAATTTTTAATTAGATCTTAATTAGTATTCCTTTATTAATCATAATTCATTAGATTTAATTATATTAAATCTAGTTTTATTAATTACAAATCAAATTTATTTATCTTTTCGATTAGTAATAATTTAAAATCATCTTTTAAATTATCGCTTCCTTTTTTTACTCCTATAGCTTTAAAATTATCTAAATTAGGTGTTTCAAAACGATTTTTTTAGGCGTTAGTGTCAATGTTTTTTACTAATCATGCGCTCAAGTGTGCAGTGACACTCTAAGCACCTATTTTCCTTCCGAGTGCTTTTCCGACATTCTGAAGATCATCGGGACTCATCTTGAGTTCATCTAAAACTTGTATTTACCCTTATTATTGCTTGAACTAGTGAGCGCATCCACCACATAGTTTGCAGCAAGGGGGTATCCATTGCGACGTGAGACGCTCTTTCTCACAACCAGGATTTGATTTCACCTCCTTCCTAGTTTTTTACAAATTGTGCTTGTATATGGTGTCACTTTTCTACGCTCCACGAAACACAATTGTGGTCTCCTCTCTTGCGCGTTATTACACTGATTGCAAGGCGAGTTACCAACTGTTTCAAGACGCACGCTCGGACCTGATTGTATTCAACACACTAAACTATAAAGTGTTGAAAGCAGGGGGTTATTATATTGTCCTGGGTGGTTGTGATTCTTGTGATTCTTTTCTACATTCCTTCTCTCTCTCTCTTCACGATGGATGCTTATTCAATTCCTTTGCTTACACTGTTCAAATTTTTCGAGTGGAGATCGAAAATGATTATGAAACTAAGAGGTAAAGGGTTATTCTACATCACCATGGGAACTGAGACTAAACCAGATGACGACCCTAAAAATCTAAGTGGTTAAACCGTAGTGATGAAGCTTTAGGTCTTCTTTGCATGTTTGTTTCTCCTGACTTGCTCTTCCACATTGAGTCATCCGAAACACCTAATTCTATGTGGAAAACATTAGATGGAATGTTTGGACAACAAGATGACATGAGATCACATGAGTTGGAAAAAAACTACTAAGGTTAAATCCTAGTGATTTTGAAAACCCGCAAGTATTCTTCTCAAGTTTGTCCACACTAGATTGTTTTTAAAGGAATTTCAAGTAGAGAAGAAAGATTCTTAATTGATCTTGTTGATTATTTCTAAGTTAGGTTCCGCATACTCTGCCTCTCGTGTCAAATTTTTATGCTAAAAAAGATGCCTTGGACAAGGATTGGAATATTCCCTCCTTTGACTATTTTTCATCCCAACTCATTCGAGAACAGGAAAAACTCATTCAAATGGGGTCTCTCAAGTCCAAGTCACATGCCCTTGTAGCAAGTACTAGTAAGGAAAAGAAGACTGATAATGAGATAGAGAAAAAGGATCAACCTAAGAAGGAAACCAAGACCAAAACTAAATTTAACATGAACACTTCGACTTCTGAGCCTAGAGAAAAGAAAGACAAGTTTTTGTGTTCCTATTGCAAGAAATCTGGTCATAAAGAGCATCTATGTATGAGAAAACAAATTGATCACCTTACTCATTTACTTGAGAAAAATCAAATAGGTGTTCCTGAGTCTATCAAACAAAATGCTCCAAAGGCCGAGTCTTCTACTGCAAGAGAGTCTAAATATGATAAGAAGAAAGGAAAGGCCCTCGTAGCTCGAGTTTCTCCTTCATTGATGTGGATTATAGATTCTGGTGCCTCACACCACATGGCTTCTTCGCATGTTGAGTTCTCCAACATCAAACCTTGTGATATGTCCCAAATCACGTTGGGTGATAACACGAAAGTGTCAGTTTCTGGTAGTGGATCAATAGAGATAGATGGGGAACATTTAACCAAGTGTTGAGTGTTCCTGATCTCTTTACCAATCTCCTATCGGTTTACCAAATTACTCACCTTGGTGAAGGAATGCGAGTGGAATTTGGTCCTAACTCGTGATTATTCATGAGCTTAACAATGATACTATAGTGGGCTGAGGGAAAGGCAGATCACCATTCACAGTTGTATACCTTTTCCCACGTTACTTCTGATTCAACACCCACTTCATTACTTGATATTGAGAGAAGTGTTAAGTCCTATTCAACTTCTACTTCTCTACCTATTGAGGTTCTTCACTTCTCTCTCGATTCGGATTCTAACTCCTCGATCTCGATGATGTTGTTAAGAGTGCTCCTCATCTCGACCCTCTTACATTTTGAGTCTTTTGATTCTAACAGTAGTGATGATGAGAACTATGTCCCTTCTCACTTGAGTGAAGAATCTTTTGACTCTAAGCTTGATTCTCCTGGTCCTCTTTGGGCTAGGAAAAATTTGCAAAGTGCTGGAGATTTAGTTGGAGATACTTTGGATATGATAAGTACTCACTCAGATTTCGTTAGACCCCACTCTTTCTTCACCTCTACTTCTAATTCCATTGTCTCCTCTATTTCTTCATGTGATAATAGTTCCACTGACACAGACTCACTTGGTTCTACTTCTGATGACGAGGATTGTGCACCTAGTTCTAATGTTGAGAGTACTACAAAGGACTCTTCTCCTCCTTCTCTCACTATTCCAGAGTGTTGACACATCCCACATCTCATCAAATATTGAGTAGTCTCCTATACAATATCATACAGTCATCACACCCACCTATTTTCCACCTTCAGTGTGTGAGGCCCCTTTCACTTCTCTACCTTCATTGGATGACTCATACCTATCTGACATCGCTCTTCTATTTCTTAAGCCCCCTCATTGGGATGAGTATCTACCTGACCTTAGTCATCTTTTCACATAGTACACTTGTGATGTACTACAAGTTCCTCATCCATCTACAGGTATTTCAAAGGAGTTCATCATCTCCGTTGTTGGGAGTGCCCCTTTTGGGACTCTTACCACTTCCACTTTTCTGGAGACTTTCATTGATCCACCCTTATTTGTGGATCCATTTTTTGTCATGGGGGATGTTTTGTTGCCTTCACATCAATTGGACATCATTTCTACATGTGTTCACCCTTCATACTCTGACAGTTCTGCACTCGTGACATTACCTTCAGCTCCTTTGCACTTGCTTGCTAGACCTATGTCACACTTTCGTGGACTAGACTCAGAGTTCTTCGTGCTACTGCCTTCGGTTTCCTTCGTGGAGTGGGCAGATTTCCAACATGTCTTTTTTTTCCTTCCTAAGGGAGATACACAGTTCAGTGTGGGTGGCTCTTCTTCAATCCAGAGGTAGAGGATCTCATCATCGACATTCTTCTAGGAGACTTCTTAGAGTTGCAGAGTTCATATCCATCCATGGCATCTTCCACATCCATCTCATCTCCCTATTCTTCTCTCTTTTCATCTTTCTGAGAGATTTCCCTTTTGTACATGGGTACCTTTACAGGCTATTCTATGGCCAGACCCATCTTTGGCATCTTTCTTAGATTAGAGAGTATTTTGTTCTCTTGTGGTGGATGTTTTTCCCATTGGGTTTTCCTTCACTGCTTGGGACTTCTTTTTGTGCATGGGTACCTCATCAGGCTTTATGTTGGGACCCATTTCTCTTCTTCTTCTTCTTCTTCTAGGAATATGTTGTTTGTATATGGGCACCTTATCAGGCCTTTAGTTGTCGAGCCCCATTGACACATCTTTCTTAGTTGTTTAGGAGTGTCTTCTTGTTCTGTCTGACTCATCATAGCCACTACCCCAGCTTCGATGAAGGGGGGTGTTGGTGTGTGGGATCCTATGTGTCCTCCACTCACATATGGAGGGTCATCTCACATGGGTTAGGTTTAGGTTAGGTTTAGGGTTTGCTTGTGTGTCATGCACTAGGTTTTTCATCACCCTATATGTACCCTTTTATTTCTGATTTATGAGTATGCCAAGACACTCCGCTGTCTTTCCTCTATGTGCAAGCTTTATTTCTGTTGAGCAAGTTCTTCCATTGTTGATCGATCCTTGTGATTACGCTGGAGCTATCACGATTCCATTTGAGTGCAACTACTTTGTGGTGCATCATTTCGATTTGATTCTCGCAAACTCTTTTAATATCCCAACTAGTAATATAGGTTGAGGTGTCCTTTGATGTTTTTTTAAAGTATAAGTTGATGTCATATAATATTAAAATGTTTAGTAATTCAATGTTATATGTCGCATCATAATTATTAATATAGGTTGGGGTATCTTGTGGTGATATTAAATAAATTTGTAATTAAATATTCTACATGTTGTATGTCACATCATAAATATTAATATAAGTTGATGTGTCCTCGGGAGGTTTTTTAATTTAAATATAGGTTGATGTCTTTTTATTTTATTGTTTAGTAATTCAATGTTATATGTCACATCATAAGTATTAATGGAGGTTGAGGTGTCATTTGGAAGTATATGTATATGTATATAAATTTAGGTTGATATATCATTTTGTATTTATAATTCAATGTTGTATGTCGCATCATAAGGTTTCCTTAGATAGAATTTTCATTATTTTCTAAACGGTTGATATGTCATGTTGTAATAAATTGTTTAGAAAAGTTATGTTGTACATCACATCATAATTATTAGTATATGTTGAGGTGTCTTTTGTTAGTATGAATAGATGAATACAAAGATATTTAAAATTACCATTGGATGTAGTGAATTATTATTATATTTAATTGAAAGGAATATTATGTAATAAGCCTT
Organism: Taxus wallichiana var. yunnanensis; assembly: GCA_018340775.1. Taxonomy (NCBI): domain Eukaryota; kingdom Viridiplantae; phylum Streptophyta; class Pinopsida; order Cupressales; family Taxaceae; genus Taxus; species Taxus wallichiana. The sequence continues at coordinate 810,072,806 of CM031235.1, forward strand.
AAAGAATAGTCCAATTATCAACCAATAAGAAAGAAGATAAATGTATTTTTAAGTATTTTTATTTTAAAACATGCAAATCTAACCTTAAGACACAAGAACTACAACCTAAGAAAAACAATACTAACTTTTAATTGGTTGAAAGTATGAAGTAATAATAATCGAGCTTAAGCCCGCCGATGGGGTGGGAGTGGTGCGGTCAAGTCACATGGTTGTGTGCTTGCCCACCCATTTTCAAATCCCCCCGAGGCACGATCCTCCTCGGAGGTGGTTTCACCGCTAGAGGTGGCATCTCTACTCGTGCTGACACTAGTGGTTACTCCTCATTGCTGATGCTAGTGGCTGCTCCTCTCGTTGTTGATGCTTTGGTGGCTCCTTCTCCTCTCACTGCTGACGCTGGTGGCTACTCCGCTCATTGTTGTTGCTCCTCTCGCTGCTGTCGTGGTTGCTCCTCTCGCTACTGACACTTGTGGCTGCTCCACTTCTGCTTGATCCTGGTGGCCGCTTACTCCTCTCGCTGCCAATGTTGGTGGCTATTCTAATAGTTGTCCCACTCACTATGGTCATTGTCAACGGTCGTTTCATCTTCACTTCGGTTTCATGGTTGCTTCAATTGGGTTCCTAATAGTGGTCCCCTTCATTGAACCAGTGTTATGGATCCACTCAAAAATCCTCACGTGTACAAGGATGTGGGTCCTTTTAACCACCCTCAATTTACCCTCAATCCAAAAAAAAATCAATTAAGCCCGGTTAAGCAACATTAATTGTTATAGTACCTTGGCTTTTAGGCCCTCTATGTATACAGGTATAGTCCCTCCAAAACTATTTACCATTAATAAAAAAACATGTACTAATAAAGGATAATTATATTATATTCATAGTGTGAACATTAATAAAACATTTTATTTATATAAATTATTTTAAATTACATATGTTTCTTATTTGTACTAGAGGATACTAATGCCTCGAGTCAATTCAATTAAAAATTCTATGTTAGCCAATCACTAGTTGTTAATATATATAAACATTGTTATAATAAAGTTTTGTTGGTGAGAAAATTTGTCGATATGGCTAATTAGGTGTCTCCACCAAGGTTCACGGGGCCACACCCCTCTGCATTGAATGGTGTAACTCTAATTATTGAATGTAAACTAGTCTAATCATATCTAAATGTTGTGGGGTGGCAAAATAGGCAAAGGGATCACACAAGGACACTCCATTGAACTTGTGATAAAATGCTTGTACGGGGTACAAGGGAGGAAGTTACAGCGATGAGGGGTGAAAGAGATAAATTAGACAAGGGATGTTATTATTGTGAGTAGGCCAATTGTATATTTCACACCCAATAACCAAAGTAGTTCAACATTTAATATAGAGGAAAGAAACAATGAAGCTATCTAGTGAGAAGAACAAACCCAAACACAAAGTTCTTAGATTCATTTATCAAAGATACAAAGCTCTTTTTGGATCACTATGCTTGCAAAGTGCATAAGAGAGAAATAGAAGAAACATAGGAAAAGGAGAATGGAAGAAATGTATCTTTTATTTCATGTGCATTGATGACACAAAGTCCAACAACAACAATCCACAATTTTTTTTTGGAAAGAGGGTAAAATGAGGGTTTTAGAAGGTCCCACAACCTTATACAAGGAGCCCAGTGGCTAGATTATACTATGAAGCTTACATAGAGAAAAAAACCGTGAAAATTTCCAAAAAAAAAAGGCAAAAGAGTAAAGCCCGAAGCAAGAAAGAACAACATCAAAGGAGCTTCTTAAGCTCAATTATAGAATTCTTGGCATGGATAGACCTTGACTCATCAACAAGTTGGTCACCAAAGATTAATGTACTTCAGTGTAGTCATTGGTAATGGTTGTTAGGAATTAATAATATCTAATGCAGAATAATTCCTCATAATCACAATAATAAGAAGTATGGATAGAATTACAGAAATTAAAAATGCACAACATGAAGACAATATTTAACGTGGTTCACCCAATGTGGGCTACATCCACCAAGAACACTTGCTCAGATTTTATTACAAGCCAACAGTCTTCACAATTACAATCGAGATCTTGTTTGCAAAATGCGCCAACAAACCCTCTCGAATTCGCACTTGAATTCACACACACTATTCACCTTCACAAAACACACGCATATAAATCCTATTGTATGTCCATCTATTTATAAGTACATCAATAGGTAGCCAAAGAGGCGGTTTTACAAAACAATGGGTACCGAAAAACCATGGGCCCAAAAATAGCCCATAACGGTTACCCATTACCCATGGGTTAATAAACCACCCATGGAAATTTGTTTCAAGGGCTTCACCCCCCCGAATCCCCTTAACCCGCTCACCGACGAGCGGGACCGCAGTAAAAATATTCAAGTGTAACACATGGAAGGTGTACCAAACTCTAACATGAAAACAGGCTCCATAAACATAACAATGGCCGCCTTGGTATTTTCAGTGAAGGTCTCCCAGGATTTGAGAACCGAGAAAGAGCGTTGCAGCTTGGCCAAGATGGAAGTCACCAACTCCACATGGTGGTCTTCCACTAGTTCTCGATGTCATTAGAAGAATCAATGTTGGCCTTCTCAATGTTGCCAGATGGAGAGTCTTTCCAATTAGGGACAACATCCATCTACACATCCTGAGGGTTGGTGTCATGATCCTCCACGATAATATTATCGCATCCAGCTGGAAGTTAAGTTCCTCCTCCTTGGGATCCACCTTCACGCCAACCGGGTCCGATTCGAGGAATCGGGATACGGATTGAGCAAACCAAGCAAGGCGTCGAGAGGCGGAGCATCGAGTTAGAGGTAGGAGAAGAATCGGTGAGCATCACCAAAGCCATAGGGTCAGCGATATTGGTCAAGTGCGGGAGGGCAGCCAAACAGGGGAGGCGGGGCAAACAAAACCCGCGATGGAGGGCCCCAGGATTTTAACATCGGAGTCGGAGTCGAATTCGTAGGAAACTTGTTGGTATGCAATGACACTGGAGGAGGGATGGGAAGCTGGGGATGGAACGGGGTAGGAGGTGGGCGTACGTCAGGGCCTATAATTTTTGGGAGGAAAAAGGTTCAATTCAACAGGGGATGTAGCAAATTTGAACAATATGTGGAGAAGACCCTGATGCAAAATGGGCCCTTCACCCTCCCTATCTAGGTTGATGGAGTGTTCAAGCAATTGGAAAAGAAAAGTAGCCAAGTTAGTTTTCTTCCCCAACTTAAGTGTGAGAGGATGAAGAAATGGGGACCGTAGACCAACCTATAATGCCCATCGATGGTGAAGTACCTCATGATCACCTCAATGAACTCTGTCCCAAGGAGGAAGGAGGGATTCCCAAATATAACCAGAGAGATACTTTGTTGGCTTCTCCCCTTTGGCAATGAAATCTTGAAGCTCCACCTACAGAGGTTTCTTGAAGTATACAGCCCCTGAGGCAGGAAGGCCAGTGACAGAGGCGATGGCGTTTGTGGAGATGGTGAAGCGGGTGTTGCCAATCTATACTCTGTCGCATGACCAGGTGGCCAAGGCACCATACAAGACCAATGTCGAGTATCCTAACATCCTTTAAAGGAATTTTGTTATGCCATTGTCTAAGGATGTTCCAAACATCTTGGTCCTCCTGCAACCGGGTGCATGAAGCAGGTTCAATGCGCTTGAGCTGCCCTCCCATTTTTAGATAATCATGGATGTGAGTCGAGGTGACAATCTGCGACTCGGCTTTAATAAGTTTGCCATATCTATGGGAGCCTTCCACGTCATCCATCCTTCTGATATGGGAGTAATTATGATGCAAAATGGTGAATCCAGCACTGATCCGCATGAGTTCGATAATACTCATCACACGTGCTTGGCTCCGTAGAGCAATACTTCAAATTAATGTGGAAATCATTACCATTGTCAAAAGTGAGAATGAAGTGCCTTTTTCCGGTTTGCTGACATAAGAATCAGATTCCCAACTCCACGCGTTAGCTAGACAGTGAGTAATCATTATGGGTAATTTGAAGGAGATTGGCAGGGAAATTCTCTTACCATATTTGTTGAGAATCAAGGAGGACACCAATGTTAGCCAAACAGTCCGCCACCTTGTTTCCTTCCCTAAGAGTGTGTTGGAACTTGAGCTACTTGAAAGTTCCTTTGTAGGAGCCGATGTCAGTAATAATGTTTTTAATAGTCCATTGACCTAGGTCATCCGAGTTGAGGAGAGTTATAATATTGAGAGAGTCACTTTCCACAATTAGGGAATCATTACCAAGTTTAAGACTCATCTCCAGCCCTTTTAATATAGCTAAGGCTTGACATATTGATTAGTACATGGGTTAAAATTGGCTGCAATAAGCGCCTTTAGGGGAACCATCTGAATTTTGGAGGATCGCCCCCTGACTTCCCAGGGTTACCCTTAGAAGCACCATCCGTATTAAGTTTTAACCAACCCATTGGAGGAGGGAGCCACCTAACATCTGAATGAGCCTGGGAAGAGGGTTTAGTTATGGGAATGATTATCATCTAGTGACACCAATCCTTGTTATTCCATAGCTAAACTTTTTGTTGATATTTCTTTCATAAGCAGCTATTGAGATTATCTTGGAAGAGAATAACTATATGACTGGCCACCCTCTCCGGATCCCAACATTGATCTTTGAAGATTCTCTTATTCCTCTCTTTCCAGATACCCCAAAGGTCGTGTGGGAGGATGAGTTTCCAAGCCAAGGAAAGGGTCGACTGAGTGAAGGGGGAATACCATTGTATGAGGGTGTCATGAATAGAACTTGGGAAGGTCCAGACAACTCTAAAACATGATAAAAGCCCACTCCAAATGGCTTGGGCAAAAGGGCAGTGTAGCAGGAGATGAGAGGAGGATTCCAAGGCTTTCCAACAAAGAACACAACGAGTGGGAAGTGAGAATCCTCTTCTCTTTAAGTTCTCACTTGAGAGGAAAGCATTTTTTAAGGAAAACTAGGCAAAGAAGCCAATTTTGGGAATAGACTCTTTGGGCCATATTTTAAAGAGGGGAGGGCCGAAATGGTCTCAGGGCTTAATGTAATACACAACTTTAACAGTGAAGGTGCCAGAGGGGGAGATGGCTCAAATATGTTCATTAGCGAGGGAGGAGAATGGAATATAGAGGGAGGAAAGGGAAGATCTCAACTGAATCAAAATTTGACTTTGAATTTCACTGATGCACATCCAAACTGGTATATTCCAAGAGGAGATTAATTACTCAATTCTCTAATAGCCAAAAACTTGCTTGCCACGTCTATTGATGAGGTTCCTTTTGATAGGTTCCCAAATAGGGTTAAGACTCGTAGGTTTATCTCCAATCCACTAGTCCGACTAGAAATCAATAGTTCTACCATTTCCCAACCTCCACTTGGTCCCAAAGTACAAAGAAGAGGAAGAGAGATAAGTAATCGAGTTCCGATAGCCAGCCGCGGGGTGGGGATGAGAGAAGTAAGTCATCATCTTGCATCAAGTATTTATATCTCAAAGAAATAACACCAAGTGTGAATTACCTTGAGCAACTTCCCAACCGATTTTAGCTAGCAGAGCAACATTCATATCAACAATCTGTCTTATACCAAGCCCGCCAAGAATGGCCGGCTTACAAACTTCATTCCAAGAGACCAGGTGAATCCATTTTTTGGCCTCCACCCCTGACTAGAGAAATTTATTTTGGATTCCCTCCACAACATAAATCACTAAGGAAGGCATTTTGAGAAGAGACATGAAGTAGATAGGTAGACTCTACAAAGTAGCTTTGACCAGTTGAAGTTTGCCAACCTGACTAAGAATTGCGCCTTTCCAAGCAACCAATTTTTTTTCGTATCTCTCAATGACAGATTCCACAAATTCTTGGTTTGTTTGTCTTTGAATAGTGTAATGCCAAGATAGGTGGTGGGAAAGTCCATAATTTTAAAGCCAAATATGTCAGCAATCCTTCTTTGAGTTTGAGCCGCGGTGTTTAGGAAGGAGATATTGCTTTTGTTGAAGTTAATCATTTGTTGAGAGGCATGTTGATAGTCTTCTAAAATTTCTTTTAGGGCACGAACTTCAATCATCGAAGCAGCACTCAAAAGTAGAGTGTCATCTGCAAATTAGCTATGAGTGTTGGTAGGGGAGATAGAAGTGATTTTGATGCCAAAAATGACCGAGTGACTTTTGGCCGCCTCAAGAGTTCTGTTGAGGAAGTCTGCCATTAACAGAAGAGGAATAGAGACAGAGGGTCCCCCTGACGAATGTCTCTACTATTTTTGAAAAATCGTGTTGGTATTCCATTAATGAGAATCAAGAAGCAAGGGGTCGCAATGCAAGACAAAATCTAGTTGCACCATCTGTTGTCAAACCCGTAACTCTTTAGCACTCGATTTTAAAAGTCCAAATAACTCGTCGAATGCTTTTTGCATGTCTAATTTGAGGATCATCCCTATAGAATTCAAGCGGTGGGAATTTGAGTGGATGGCTTCATGAATGGTGATGATACCCCCTTGAATAAGGTGCCCACTAATGAAACCATTTTGATTTGCCGTGATGAGGTCATTCATCAGGGGCTTAAGCCGAGCTGCTAACATTTTGGTGATGATTTTGTAGGAGGTGTTGCAGAGCCTAATTGTCCTGAAGTTAGATACCAATTTGGAACCAAGAGCTTTGGGGGCAAGAGCTATGAAGGTGGTGTTCCAATCTTTCAGGAGTGTGTTGTTGGACTAGAATTCCTTAACCACCTTGTAAATATCTTGCTTGATGATTTCCTAGAAGATTTGGAAAAAGGCAACAGGGGAAAGCCGTCGGGGCCAGGGGCTTTGTCACCTTTAATTGTGAAAATTACTTTATGAATTTCCTCCATAGAGAAGGGTTTCGTTAAATTTCCATTCATGTCCTCCGAGATTAATTTGGGAATGTGATGGAGCATCTTGGACATAGCTTGCTCATTGGGAGGGTCCTCTTCTGAAGGAGATTAGAATAAAAGGAGACTAATTCATTAGAAATCTCAGTGTCAGAGGTTAAAGTGTTACCTGCCAAAGTAAGCAATTCCTTGATTTTGTCCCCACTTTTGTGCTTAGAGGAGGTAATGTGGAAGAACTTGGTGTTGTATTCTCCCTTCTCCAACCAAAGTGCCCGAGATCTCTACTTCTAATAGGTCTCTTCTTCCCTTAGGGTATTGTGGAAGTCGCTGAGAAGATGTCTTTCTTGATTATGGAGTTGTTCCATTCTTCCTTCAACCTCCATCAGAGCGGAAATGTTAGCAATTTCTTGAGTCAGCTTTTGCTTACGATTTTTGATGTTGTCGAACACCGTGTTCTTCCAGATCTTAAGCTTCTTTTTTATTTCCTTAATTTTGCTAGAAAATTTAAACATTTCGGATCCCTGAACTTTGATATCCCACCAGCTCTTAATGAGAGGGTCCAGTTGATTGTTTTCTAGCCATGCAAGCTTGACTCTAAAGGGAGAATTTTTTATGTTCATCTTATTGTTGGCATAGAGGATTAAAATATTGTGGTCCGAAGCCGCACGGGGTAAGGAGCTGAGAAAGAAAGCAAGCTAAAGTGAGATCTAGTCCAAGGATCCTAAAGCTCTATCTAATTTGCTTTGAACGTGATTTCGCCAACTCTGTGATTTGACCAAGTGAAGGACGTACCATGAAGGTCCATGTTAAGAAGAGTCTCCCCCCGTATAAAGTCAGCCAAAGCTTCTATGATGTTGGAGTTAGCCAGGGCTCCTCCTTGTTTTTCAGAGGGGTATAAAGTACAATTCAAGTCTCCCATAATGAGCACTGGGAGATTTCCACAATTTTTTATGAAATTTGAGATGTCCTGTAAATTATTTCACACTGTGATTCCAGGTTTGGGGCGTAAACATTGATTGCAATCCAGGCAACATTAGAATCTACTTCCTGGAAGAGAGTGCATAGAAAATTGGGGTGTTGTAGAAGGCAGTCACCTTTGAATTGTTTGGGGTCCCAGAGAGTGCATAAGACTCCCAAATTACCAATTGCAAGCTGAGAAGCACCGCCAAATTTTCAAGAGAAGGTCATCCTTTTTGAGTTTGGTTTCCTGGAGCTTGATAATGTCAAGAGAGTGGTTAAATTTCATATCCTTGAGGACTCTCTATTTTTGCAGAGAGTTCAACCCTCTAATATTCTAAGATATCACCTTCATTTCTTGGATTTAGATTTTCTCCCCACAACCATGGGGATGGTGCTCTGTGTTCCTTAGGCCACTTTCAGGGCTGATTCTTGTTGTAGCTTAACATTACCCGAGATACGTCCATGAAATTTCTCGAGCCAATATCGGTTTCCTACTGTTGCATGCGGGTCGTGCGGGGATTCAAACTCACATCGAGAGAATTGAGCGGATGGGGAGAGTAGGGTATCAGAGAGGGGAAGGAAAGGAGAAACGATGAAAGTGGGGTTAGCAAGGGGAAGCTCCCTGCCAATCTCGGGGAGAGGGGGAAGGGAGAGGAGGGTGTTGAGAGGGGGAGCGGGAAGGCGAGAGGGAGGGGCAGTTGAACCACCAAAGGGGGGGGCTAGGAGGGTGAGGGAAGGAGGCCGGGGAGACCTCCTGGGGAACAGAGAGGCAAGGAGAGGTTAGGTAAGGAGACGAGAGAGGGGGCTAAGATGGAGTTGGCAAGTGATCTCTCCTTCTTCTAGGAGGGAAAAGGGGTTAGATGTGGGGATGATCGGGGTCTCTCTAGGAATGATCTTAGGGATATATTTTCCTTTCTTCTTGGGAGAGGTAACCAGGCTTTTGGATTTAGGCTGAGGCTTGGTGGGACATCCTGAGGCTCTATGGCCTATGCTTTTACAAATTGAACAAGCTTGTGGGATATATTCATATTTAATGTTTTGAGACCAAGTTCCAAAATCTGATAAGAGCTCAATTGATTTTGGGAGCGGAAACTTACATCAACGTTAACACAGAAACAAGCATAGATGAATCTAGTCTTGGCCTTAGTGGCCTAGTCTATTGTGATTAAAGAACCCATAGATAGAGCAATACCTTCAATAACCATAGGGTGTCATAGCTCCAGAGGAAGGCCTGGAAGACAAACCCAAATTGGAGCCTGTGTCATTATTTCAGAAAAAGGGTTGAATCCAGGAGACCATTTCTTGATATAGAACCCTCTTCTACCAAAGAACCACGGACCACCCGAATGCAGCTCAAGTAAAATCTTTTTTCGTGCTTTGAAGGTGAAGAGGACAAATCCATTTAGCATCACAATATTTCAACGCACCATAATGGTTCCATTTTAGTCGCGCCCATTTTTTATGTCTTCGAGAGGAGTGCAGGACCCATCACCTTACCGACAAGGGACGAGATCCTGGAGTCGCAGCAACCTTCGTGATGTGAGAAGGAATGTGAAGAGAGAGGGCCCCATCAGAAAGCACGGGCGTCAGCTTCTCCAAGGGGGCGTAGAAGAGGACCCCTCCATAATTTTCTTCCAAGCCTCGAGGGGAGGACGGGGAGACATGCCCCCAAAGTTAGCGGGACAAGACTCTTGATCTAGACCAAAAGGGTCGACATCGAGCCAAAGACACAGAAAATTAGAATTCAAAAGAAACAGAGGGAGGAAAAAAATTGTTCAATGTTATTGTTATATGGGTCCAACAACAATCCACAATTCTACCACATATGTGCTATCAAATTCTACCATTTTTAGGATATCTTGGAATGGATAAGTCATCCCAATTTATAGCAATGTGAATTGACCTCTCATATCCCCTCACATGACTCTTCATGTTCCTATTCCACTTGTGACCTTTCATTTTCCATTAGAAAGTAAATTAAGTATTTCTCTTATAATTTTGAGAAAATACTTTTACAATTTTGAAAATATGTCACTTAAGTGAATAGGACAAAATATAATGATTACACTCAACAAAGAATTAGAAAGGGGAGAGAAGGAAGAGGGATAAATAGAGAAAGAGGGGCGAGATGAAGAAAATCCACTCCTTGTGATAATTTGATAGAATGCCTTGATGCAGTCACGAAATCTGAATGAAGAAATTTGGCCCTCTATACTTGAAAGAAGCCTCCTCCTAAATGATGAACACTTGTAGCCTTGAACTCTTTTGCACCATGAGAAACCTCTTTCTAAAAAGTTGTATCCCATTAGGTACATTAAGTGAATAAGTGAGAAGCACTTGATCACTAGACCACTATAGATAATGAAGGATGTCCTCACATACTTGAAAAAACCATGAAAAATTGCCACTCCTTTTTGACCAATCATGCATATGAATGAGGACTTGAAACAACTTGCTTGTAAAATGCAACCATGATGATTATTCCACCTCAAGGATGTTGAAGATGAAAATTTGACCACTGATGACCCTCCACAATAATGCACAAATGATGAAGACCATTTTGAACACCTTGCCTCTTTTGAAAATCCTTGAAATGATGAACCTTCGCCACACCGCTCAAACACACCGAGAAGAGGAGTGATGAGTACTTGAGAAGTAGACCACTAAGAATATTAGAATATGACTCCCCTCATTGAGAAACTCCTTCTAATCTTTGAGACATTGTTACATCTTTATGATCAACCATTCACATGGGAGAAATTGGATGTACTTTGTTCACCCAGCCATGATCATTAATTATGTCGCAGGAGCATTGATGATGAGTGAAGCATGAGACAAAATCCTTCGATTATAGAGTGGGGAAAGGATAATGAGACCAAAATAAATTTCATCCACCAATTGACCATGCATTCCATGTGAAATGAATTGAAAGGGCCTTCGGTACAAAATTAGAATTTTTCTCGTTTTGACACTCTTCACTCACCGCATCGGGAATGCGGGAATTGACTTGAAAATAAAGAGCGGAACTCTTGTGCATGCTGAGACCATTATAGGATGAGTGAAGGAATGAAATTTGATCACTTTTATCTCATTTCACTCATTTACTATTTTTATAATATTCACCATTATGGTCCCATTTAGCCAATTGTTTCACCTTATTTTTCAATCTTGTCAATTTTTAATGTCTCGATCATGAGGGAATGAAGTAAGGAGTCTGAATGCACATTTTCCTGGAATTAATATTTATATTAGGTACTCCCATAGAGACTTACTAAAAATATAAAGTGGTCTTCTTGGTTTTAGATTCGAATGAAACCACTTGTAGAAGTTTACATAATTCATTTCAAGGTTTGCTCCAATTTTCGAGAGATTTCACTCGCCAGATTGTTGTAGATATGAGAAAAGGTGATTTTTGTGGGAAACTTCATGTGGCTATAAAAAATACATGAGGTATTGATGAGGGCATGAAAATACTCTTCTTGAAGGTGTTCACACAAGGAATCCATCAGTTCAAATCTCATGGAAATCGAAGTTTGGGAACATGAGTTATGAGCAAGACAAGATTTCGACATCTAGGGCACGGAGGAGTTTTTCTATGTTTGAATGCTATGAACCAAATTTAAAATTTAATTTAATGGCTGCAAAGGAGGTTAATTTATATTTTTAATTTTTTTCTTCTGAGTGGTGAGTGATGGTGAGCATGAATGAATGTGTTGATGGAGTGAGGGATGGAAGGAGGAAGCACATGAGAGTGAGGGACTTAGCCATTTTTTGGTTTTTCAACCTCTTGGGGAAGGGGAAAAAATTTTTGTCCCCCATTTCCCCTTGGAAAAGGGACTAAAGGGACATAAAAATGTGCCCTATCCCTATGAGGACAAGTGGCAGACATGCATTTGCGGAAGGGTGAGGGAGAGGAGCTTATTTTTAGCACCCAGGAGCCAAGTTTTGATCACATGAGGAACCATGTGGGAGAAAGGGGGAATATTTGTATTTCCCCATTGTCCTCTTTGAAAATGGATGAAATGGATACAAAAATTCACCCTATTCTCATGGTGACAAGTGGTGGGCATGCGTTGCATGAGGCGGGGGCTAGAAAACTTGTGAAAAGTACTTACAGAGGCTTCACAAAGTCATGTGGTGGGGACACAATTTTGTCCCCATTTCCCCCTTTGAAAAGGGATAAGAGGGAAATAAAATTTCACCTTATCCTCATGTTGACACATGGCACTAGAAAAATCTTCTAACTGCGAGAGCGTCCTTGAGAGAGAGCTTGAAGATGAAGTTATCGGAGCTCCAAGAGGTATTTTTGGGAACTTATTTATATTAATTTGATTGGAAACAAAATTTTTAGAAGAATGGTATGGGTCTCATGCTCTTATTCTTCCTAAAACCCCTAAAATAATCATTTTTATCGGGACCGTAAGGTGTGCCTGCCAAAAATGGGTTGTGGAAAGAAGCGCTTTAGTCTTGTGAAAAATATGAAAGCACCATCATTTATATCATTTAATTATATTTCCAATGGTATCTTTTTTTTACTTTCAACTCATTCCATAGCTCCCAAAATCTTCTTCCGAAGCTCAAATTCTTTTTAGAAGTGTTGGCTCCTTTACCTCCAAAAATCCGGTTTCATGAAATTGTTCCTAAACCTTAAAATATTTCCTAAATATTCCTAAATAACTTGTACAATGTTTTTTTAGCTCTTTTATATCACTACATGATGAATTTTTTCCTTTAACTCTACTCTGAAAGATGCACACCTGCCTTAGAATGGCTAAAAATAGTCATTTCTAAGTCTACTGAAAAATCGCCTCGAGAGACACTATCTCGGAAGAATCTCATGAGCTTGTTTCCATATTTCTAACACATGGGAAAGGTCATTACAACACATGAGAGCACTTAAAGGATTGGGATATGCCTGACACAAGGGATGAACTGATCTGGAAGAGTGCTCGGGAAGGTTTACAATCCAAAATTTTGACACTTTGGGGTTCGTTGTCATGCTTGAAAATTTGAAATTTTCATGTTGCACATTTACATGAAAACAAGTTTATGAAGGAATATCTTTCCTATTACCTTTCCACCACCAAAAATAAATATTACACCTACACTCACCAATCAAAATTTAGTATCACTTTGTCCCAACCTCAATAAACCTAATGTTGGAAAGATGAACCAGGGCGAAAGAGTCGATAATGAGCTTAATATCATTAAACAATTTTTCTATGCATATTTATTTTTGGTGCATTTAAATTTTATGGTGAGAGTTTATAAAAAAATCCTAATTATGATAGTTGTCAAAGCCTTCTATTTTGTTTTGCTAGCTTGATTTACACCTCTTGTTATAAATTGATATTGTTTACCAAGATCTATTTTATTAATATAATGTGTGTATAAATTTATATTAAAATTCCAACAATATTCTAAATATATAAATGGGAAGAAAATACTATTATTTAAAAAGTTTGCAAATATTTTATGACTAAAAAGAGAAAATATGTAAATGAACAACAAATTTAAACCTTATTATCCACTCTATAACTTATATTTATTTTTGGATCGTTTGAACATGTGACTAAAAAAATGGCATGATTGATCATGTCTAATGTCAAAACAATATATTTTCCTTCTAATTTTATAATTACACCTTATATATTCCAATAGGTGGGCATGGATTATAATTCAACAATGAGTATAATGGTGTAAAAGTGTTTTTAGCCATTCATCGAGTCTACAAATCCCGGGGATGTCGAATAATAACTATAAGGCACATGAGGTACTAAGTAATAAGGGATAGGGTCGGGATCATGTCATGGGGAATTTGGTGGGACAAAACCCCTAATTGCTTGACAAAGAATCCTATAACAAATTTACACTTAACTTGTGCAAGTTCAAATACAAACCAAAAAAATATGTAGGCGAGGTAGGTTAGAGTTGCATGTATTGATTTTGGGATAAGTGTTTACTCAACTCATTTTTAATACCTTCCTAGAGCATGATATTATATTCCTAGAGCATGATATTATACCTTTTGGTGTAGCTCTTTTTAGCCAATCATATTCATGAATTATTTCATAAGTATTAATATTTATCTTGTATAAATTTGTATCAAATATAGAAAAATTCAACATCAAAATTTATTAGAAAATCATTTATGATAATTCAATGATTTGACTATTTTTATGCCTTATTCTAGTAATTTTTATTAAAATCTAAAACTTACAAAATGAAAAATGGAATAGCATTTATTACTATATTACAACTACATCTCAATGAGTATGAAAAAAATAGCATTTTATTAACAACAACATGTTAATTTGTTCTAAAAGTGAATAGACGGATTAATAGGACTTTGGTAAGTATATGGTGAATCTAAGTGTGACATGAGTCCATTCACACAACTCATATGATTTTAATTAGGAAGTTCTTTTAATTTATAGATCTTATTAAATTTTCTAAATATATGTTTTGCACTTCCATTGAGCATAGGAATACAACGAAACATATAACTTAGGGTGATTCCAATTGTCTTGAACAATGAGCAAGAAAATTGCATAAAGGTCGCCAAATGTTATATTTGATAGCCACATGTGCTTGTCAAACAATTTTTAGGTAACTATATTTTTTTCAATATTACCCTTCAAAAATACAAAATAGTGTTATTTATACACTACTAATAAAATATATAAAAGATTAATATATGTTTATTTAATTTTTTGAATATATACTTATATAGTTTGTATATAAATCTATATAAAAAAAGATGACCATGTTTTAAATATGTGATTCATATGTTGGTTTTTCCATAACTTTGCATGAGTTTTACGGCTAAAACCATGAAAATGTGTAAACACCACTCAATTTAAACCCTAGTGGAAATAGTGGAGATAGGCTTAACAAAAGAAATAACCCTACATAAGGAGAAAGGTAGAGAGTCACAATTATGGGTTGGAAAGTGTGAGCCACACATACATACATGCGAGAGAAAGTGGTGTCGGTTTTGTTGAGCGAGGATGTGACACACATGGGAATGGGTTCGTGCGGGGAAGGAGTGTGCGTGTGCGCGAGGTGAAGTGAGACGAGACCGAAAATTAAAGGAATATAAGAGAGAGCAACATATCATGAACAGAAGGTGCACAAAAAAGTGATAGGAGAAGAAGCAAGATGGAGGTAAATACACACAATGAATGCAATAAAAGGTTATAAATATACACAAGTTTGTGGCATGTGAAGTGAGAAAGCATGGTTCATGTGCAAGGTGGAAAGTGAAACTCACAAGTGCACAATGAATGGGTACACGATAAAGCAGTGTGCTATAAAATTATGCATAGATGAGCTTCAAACAACAATTGCATGACCAAAGGAAAGCACTTGCATGTAATTCGAGGTGATTAATGAATAAGGAGAGAGCACCGATTACACATGGAGGAAGGTCATCTTTGTTAGGAGGATAAATGCGTGGTGAAAATGTGTGGGAGGTTGTGCGAAAGAGTATGGAACATGTGTGGTGTGGGAAAAGATGATAGAGAGGTCAAGGGGATAACAACTTATACGAGAGAGTGCTAGCATGTGGTGAAAGAACATGGTATGGTGAGATGCAGCACACAAAAGGAAAGGTGGTTTTGTGACACACATGACATGGAGGGTTGACATATGCACGTGCAAAGATGAGTGAAGTACAAAGTGGGAAAGAAAATCCAAAGGTGGAGCTTATGAGCAAAAGTTACCCGTAGAGAGGTGTGCAACGATGCCCTCACACGTGAAAACAAGGGAGATGACAACATGGGCATGTGATCTAGGTGTGCATGTGAGTCCAATGCAATATTTATTGAGTAACTTTTAGGTGGAACACTAAATAATAGATGTCTATTTTAGTGGTTTCAAATATTTTAAGAAGTAAATGTGTTGGGTTGTTTTAGGCTATATAATTATCCATGATGTGAGAGGCTTCCAACACACACAAGAAGAGGCTTCACTATTGTCATCCATTTAATGTTAATTTGAAGGCTTTAAAGATCATGTTAATTAGATGATTGACTTATTTGTGAGTGTTGTACAATTGATTGTTTAAGTCAAATCCAAATGACCACTATGAGTAGCTATTAACATAATGGCATTTTCACAAAAAGAAAAGTTTATAATAATCACAAGACAATGGGAGTTACTCAACACACAAATTTTGTAAGAATTTTTATTAGGGATGAAAAATAGTGAATGTAATCCATCCCTTTGGGATTTTACCTATCTAGCTTGGATTTATTTATAAGGTAAACATGTTTGCTCATTCTCATAGATCAAAATAAGGGTACATATGGGAGTTTTGTGTAACTCCCATGCTTGAACAATCATTCCCTCCATGAGGGAAAGAGGAGTTATGATTCCAAAATGGAATGTAACTCCTATGACATCACTAACACATATGAAATGATAATTTTATGACATAATCTTCCATGTGTCATATAAATCCTAAGACCTATGATCTTACGAAGTGAGATGACTCACCATGTGAGGTGGATAAGATAAGATGTCAGTGATGATGAGGCAAGTACACACACAACCCCCCCTTCATCAAGCTGAGGTAGAGGTCATGGCAAGTCAAAAAGAGAACTCCCTAGACAACTAAGAAATATGTGTCAATGGGGCTTGACAACTAAAGGCCTGATAAGGTACCCATGTACAAACAACATCTTCCTAGAAAAGAAGAGGAGGAGGAGAAGGACTAGAAATCCCAAAGAAGATAGGTGGTTACAAAGAGACCTCACCCCAAGAAGAGATCGTAAGTGAAGAAACTTCACCTCAGTGAAGGGCATTGGTGAAAATGTCTGCAACCTAATTATAAGTTTGACAATACTACAAAGTCGATGATGTCTTCATGTATCAACTCCTGAATGAAGTGCATGTGGATCTCAATGTGCTTCATTCATTTGATATTGAACCGAATTTTGAAAAATCGAGATGGTGCTCATGTTATCACAATAGATAATGGTAGGCCACCAAAAGTGAATACCAAACTCTGTCAAGATACCCTATAACCAAATAACTTATGCGGTAACGTTAACTTCTCCTTATACTCTACCTCTATAGATGATATGGAAATCACATTATGATTCTTGCTAGACTAACTGGACAGACCCAAACAAAGAGAGAAACTCTAGCCTGAGGTATATTTTTGATGATCTAGATCACCGTTATCCCAATCAAAGTCTTGTATATCCAACCAAGTCAATTTAAAAAGTGAATGCCATCTAGTGTGAGTGCCACAAACATAGTGAAGGATCCACTTCATTGATTTCCAATGTAACTCATGAGGCTCCTACATAAATCTAGACATGATCCCAACAACATACAAAAGATCCGATCAGTGTGAGTCAGGTAAATCAAGCTCCCCATCAACTGTCTATAAAGGGTACCATCAACCATAGGAGTAGAGAAATCAAAAACCAACTTAACCTTGAAAGGAAAGGAGTAGGATAAGGCTTACAATCGAGACATGTGAAATCAAGCTAGAAAATCAAGGGAGTACTTAGGTTGAAATTACAATTCCCAGTCGATTGTGAAATTTGAATCCTAAGAAAGTAATGAAGCAAACCCAAGTCAGACATGGAGAACTTTTTGGCTAAGGCAATCTTCACATAATCAATGATAGAGGAAGAGTTTCCCATGATCAATAAGTCATCAATACGAAAAAGGATGAACATGGAGTCATCCTACCACAAAATGTAAACATTTGGGTCAGAGTGACACCGAGTGAACCCTTGATGCAAGTAGAAAGGAGTCCATCTTGGCATACCAAGCCCGAGGGGCTTGTTTAAGGCCATATAGAGACTTATTTAACTTGAAAATGAGGGAGGAATCATGGACATAACCCGAAGGTTATTCCATATAGATATCTTCCTCTAGGTCCCCATGAAGGAAGGCACTCTTAATGTCCATCTGGTGGAATTCCCATCTATTCGCAACATCATGATGATGGTCATCAAATGGAAGTCATCTTCACAATCTGGAGCAAAGGTTTTCGAGTAATCAACCCTAGCTACTTGGAGAAACCCTTAGCTACAAGTCACACTTTATACTTCTCGAATTCTCCATCGACACCATACTTTGTTTGGTACACCCACTTACACTAAATGATTTTCTTCCTTTCGAAGAGGGTGAGATCCCAAGTATCATTCTTCATGAGTGAGGAATACTCCTCATCCATGGAAAATCCCACTCAGAAATCCCAAAAGCCTCTCAAAAATACTGAGGGTCGGAAGCGGAGGCGAAGAAGGAGTGGGGTCTAATGAACTTTAAACAAGTTTATCTCTCATCGAAGGATCCCCAATCCACTCTCCAACACTCTACAAAGTCTTCCTAGTCCCAACGAGGACTAGGAGGATTAGGCTCAGAATCCATGTATTTCTTCACTCAAGTGAGAAGGGACAAAAGTCCTCATCATCACTATTGTCATTCAAAGACTCAAAGCATGAGGGTCAAGAGGAGAGGAGGAGGATTAGGAAGATCGGAGGAGGAGAGGATCATGCTCAACAACATCATCATCTAAAGAGTCATAATTAGAATCAGAGAGAGGAGACTCTCAGAGGGTGGAGAAGTAGAAGTTGAAGATGACTCATCAAACTTCACACTTCTCTCAATATAAATCTCATGAGTAGTAGGGTTCAACAATCTATACCCCTTCACACCATTAGGATACCCTACAAAAATACAAGGTTTGGACTATGGTTCTCCAAGCCTTGCATTTCTTTTTGGGAATCTGGGCCATAACATTGATCCGAAGACGTGAAAGTGCTCGACATCAAGGCTTGCATCCAAACCAAGCTTCAAAGGGTGTCATCCCTCTTATAGCCCGGTGTAGAACATGGTTCTAAATGTAGCAAGAAAATTTCACTGCTTTGCCCAATACTATGGAGGAAGGGATTTCAAGTGAACCATACAAGTGGCCATCTCCTTAAGCATTCGATTATTTCTTTCCATAACTCCATTTTGCAAAGGGATGTAAACAACAATATGTTGCAAAGTAATCCCTTATGAGATACCGAAATCTTTGAACTTGTTTCTCACATACTCACCTCTATTTTCGGTTCAAAAAACTTGATAGACCTTTCAATTGTTTCTCAACAAGAGCCTTAAAGTCTTGAAAGTGATCGAAAACTCATACTTTAGCTTAAGAAAATACACCCAAGTGTAATGTGAAAAGTCATCAATGAAGGTAAGTATATATAGAGATCTAGTAAATGAAGGAGATGGGAAAGGGCCAAAATGTCACTATGAACAAGATCCAAAGGATGAGTAGCTCTCCAGTTTTTCCTTTTCCAAAACTTTCTTCGGGTGCTTCCCGAGGGCACAACCCTCACAAATACCCTTAGAAAATTTGACACGGGGGTAACCCATTTGACCATTTTGTTTTGGCTCAATTGTTTAAGGTAACGATAGTTAAGATGGCCAAAATCTCATGTCATAGCTTTTACTAACCTCATCTACATGAGTGAGTAAGGAAATGGGCATCGAATCAAAGTAAAGTGGGAGAAGGTATACAACCATAAATGGTGATCTTCCTTTCCCTCAACCACAATGGAGTCAAAGTGAAGCTCACGTATAATCACCGAAGTTAGGACCAAATTCACTTTTATTCCTTCACCAAGGTGAGTGATTTGGTAAACCAATAGGATATTGGTAGAGAGATTAGGAACACTCAACACTTGGTTAAATGATCCACCATCCATCTCTACCGATCCACTACCAAAAATTGAAATTGTAGTGTCATCACCCAACATGATTTGGGACATGCCACATGGTTCGATGTTGGAGAACTCAACATGCGAAGAGGTCCATGTGGTGTAAGGCACCGAAATCAATAATCCATGTTGATGAAGGAGTTGTTCTAGCTACAAGGGCCTTTCCTTTCTTCTTCTCGATTTAGAATCCTTTACTTTGGAAGACTCAAACTTTAGAGCATTTTGTTTGATAGACTCAGGAACACTTATTTTATTCTTCTCAAGTAAATGAGTTAAGTGATTGATTTTTTTCTCATACATTTATGCTCTTCATGGCCAAACTTCTTGCAATAGGAACACTTACACTTTTCCTTCTTTGTTTTGGGCTTAGAAGTCGAAGCGTTTGTGTTAGGCTTTGGTTTGGGCTTGGTTGGTCTTGGTTTCCTTCTTCGGTTGGTCCTTTTTCTCTTTCTTCTTTTCATTTTTTTTCCTTACCATTACTTACTACAAGGGCATGTGACTTGGATTTGAGAGTCCCCATTTGAATGAGTTTGTCCTATTCTCGAATGAGTTGGGATGAAAAATTGTCAAATGAGGGAATTTTCCAAGTGTTCCCAAGGCGGCTTTCATGGCATGGAAAGTCAAAAAAAGACATAGTATTCAGACCTAACTTAGAAATAATCGATAAGATCAACTGGAGAATATTTCTTCTCCACTTTACATTCCTTTAAAAGCAATCTAGTGTGGATGAACTTTGAGAAGAATGCATGTAGGTTTTCAAAGTCACTAGGATTTAATCCTAGTAGTTCATTTTCCAACTCATGCGCTCTCATGTCATCTTGTTGTCCGAACATAGTGTTCAAATTTTCCACGCTTCATCAGTGTTTCAAATGAATCAATGTGGAAGAGAAAGTTAAGAGAAACAGACATACATAGAAGACCTAAGGCTTCATCACATCGGTTCAACCACTTATATTTTTCGAGATCATCATCAGGTTCAATCTCTACTCCCATGGTGATGTGAAATAACCCTTTACCCCTTAGTTTCATTACCATTTTCAATCTCCATTCAAAAAATTTGAACAGTGTGAGAAAAGGTACTTGAAAGAGCATCCATCACGAAGAGAGAAAGGAATGTAGAAGGAAAGACAAATAAATACAACCACCCTAGGATAATATTATCATCTCCCTAAATTTGGCACTTTATAGTTTAGTGCATTGATTACAATCAAGTGCAATGTGCATCGTGAAATTGTCAATCACTCACCTTGAAATCAACGTAATAACACAAAAGTAGTGGAGACCATAATCAAGTTTGGTTGATTGATCATGACAGGTTCTGACAACGTAAGCAAGCACAAAATGAGCTAAAATCAAGAGAAGGGAGAAAACACACTCTTGTGTGAGAAATAGTATCTCACATCGCAATAGAAAAACCCTTGTCCAAAGACTATGGTGACACACTCTCACTAGTTCACAAGCAATAATAAGGGCAATACAATGTAAAAAATGGCTCAAAATGAGTCCAAGGGACCTCTAGATGATCGCAAAACTCCCGGAAGGTGAAAACCACTAAGAGAGGCGTAACACACTCCAACAAAAATTAGTAGCAAAAAATGTCTAATAACGTTATAAAACACACTTTTAGTTTGCCCAAATAATTTTAAAATTAAAAGGAATTTAAAAAGTGATAATAATGTTAATTAAATGAATAAATTAAGCGACTAATTAAGATTTAATTAAAGCTTCCAAATTATTGATTTGATGCCGAATTAAAAATATTAAAGCTTCAAATAAAATGAACTACCTCTTAATAAATTACTAGATCGTAATATTAAAACTAATACCTAACTATTAATTAAAACCTTACCTTTTAAATTAAAAAAACCACTTTAACTTATAAAAGGCTTCAATATATTTAAAACTAAAAATGAAGCAACAAAGGAGGGAGGTAGGTCAAAAGGAGAGGGCCAGATCAAGGGCTCAATGTCCAAGTGAGCAAGGTGGAGGGAGAAGGGCTCCACGTGGAGCGAGGGAAAATACCGAGTCGAGGACTTGGCGCAAAGACTAGGATGGGTTAGCCACAACAAGTGCAAAGTTTGGGGTAGAGACGAGAATGAAATTATAGGGTTAGGTTAATGCAAGAAGGCTCGAGCGCAGCATTAGTTGGGTGTAAAGTAATGGAGGAGGGTTCGATGCATGATGACGTAGGTGAAACAAAGTAGGCGAGAGGAAAAAATCTAAGGGTGAGATAAGCCCGCAAAGTTAAATCAACAATTAACTCGCCCGAGACAACCATCTCAAATGCAAACAAGGACCCAAACGAAAAACTCAAACCGGATCAAAGCAAAACTCGACTTTGCGGAGAGAAAAAATCCAAAAGCCAAGCACAACATGTTTGGCATCCAAAGAGATTCAACAAACAATAACACCAACTCGTGATGCAAGAAAGGATAAACTTGAATCAATGCAAAACAATGAAACTCAACTTGCCTCATAACCACAATGCAACACCCAAACTCACATGAATACAAGGAGCTTTTTACACAATGAAAATGGGTAGCTCAATAATGGAGCTTGCCATGGGAGAGAACCATCTCACTAGGCTAGGGAACCAACTTGCTGAATAGGGAACCAACTCGCCGAGAATAGGGAACCAACTCATTAGGATATGAAGAATCCAAGAGTAGGTAGGAGGAAATTGTAAAATAGAGAAGGGTATAAGGCAGAGAGGAACACTAGACAAATTTTTAAAAAATCACTTTTAATAAAAAAACTGATAAAACCAAATTGCGGAACCTACCTCCAATAGAGATTCCCTCCAAAGCTAGCTACAACTAGCTAAAGTTGGTGGAGAAAACCCTAAAATTACACATGCACAAACCTAGAAAACCAACACAAACTCCAAAATACTACAAGTTAAAACCAGTTAGCAAGATTCCAAAAATGAATGAAAACTTGCACGAGAAGCACGAAAATAAAAAATGGAAGTAATTATCAACCAAAACAAACAATGAGTGCATGTTTATCTAACAACCTGCTTTGATACCTTGTGTGATTTTTTTGCGATGATCAATACGAACCCCATGCACATCAAAGAGGTTGCACTCCAACAAGGTGAACATGAATGCTCAAAGTAATTAGCAAGAAATCGAACAAGCAAGGAAAATCATGTATAAGGTAAACATGTCTACTCATTCTCATAGATCAAAAAAGAGGGTACATATGGGAGTGTTGTGTAACTCTCGTGCCTAGACAATCATTTCCTTTATGAGGGGAAAGAGGAAGTTATGATTCCAAAATGGAATGTAACTCCTATGATGCCACTGACGCATATGACAATGACATATTCTATGATAGAAGTTACCATGTGGCATACAACTCTTAATACCTATGATCTTACTAAGCAAGATGACTCGTCATGTGAGGTGGACAAGACGTCGAGTGATGACGAGGCAAGTCACACACACCAACACTCACCAATGTCACTTTTATAGAAAAAGAAGACTTGGTTTTCAAACATCTTTTTAGTGACAACAATTTGTTGATATTGCCATTCAAATCATGCACACCATTTTATTATTGAAAATATTGGTAAAAATAAATTAAAAGGTAGCATTTATCAAATGGGTTGTAGTCCAAAATTATGTATGATGGTATAAAGTGATTTGCCTCATGATCCAACATGGTATGAATCCCAAAAGATATCGAAAAGAGTTGGCGCTTAGGTTCGATCATCCATGCACGATATAATAGATGCAAAGGTTGATTATTCATGCCGATACCAATATGATTTAACAAAAACAAAATTTTATCAAACCTTATATTATAGAGTCACGTATGATAGTAAATGTTAAAATACAAATTTGACACAAGCAATAAGCTAATAAAATATGAAACCCTAAGTGTAAGAGAGAGAGGAATGGACTTAGCTGATTTACACATTGTTTGGGACCAGTCTGAGTTGGGAAAACTATTGAATAGGAAGTGAAGAGTGTCATAAATACTCATGCTAAATTACGAGACTATAGGAATATGGTTAGACATGGACGCCTTCGGGTGGACAAGGGTGTCTGGCGCTAGAGACCTCTCTCGCGCTTTGTGATTGCACATATGGTTGGAATTTGATTTTTACAATGTCACACGAGTGTCGTAAATATTTTGTGTTGATCGTTTGTATGTCGTAATATGATCACCAAGGTACCTGTAACCTACAAAACAAAAATTCACATACAAAACCCACAATACCACATCAAAATAAAAAAAAAGAAAGATGCAATATGGGGAGTCAAACTGACCCCAATGGTCACCCGACAGAGTGAGCTTACAATCGAGTGCAATGCTACATCTCAAATTCCATGTAGTTCTAGTAAATAATTGTGCCCTATGATGCCCTTGTGCAAGTGCACTTGATAGTGAGTTGTAGATAGATGTAGCAATGTAGATAGATGTGTGGATGGAATAAAGAAACTTCCCCTTCCTATGTTTTCTATGCAGAAATTGCAGTCCCTTATCCCTTGAATGAATGTTAGATGAATGCCTTAAAGTGCTTTAGGTGCCTTTCGATGCAATATTAGGTGATGATAGTATATGCTTAGAGTTTGGTCCTTCATTTTGAACACATAACTATGTATTTATATGATTCCCTTGTTTGAATTTCGTAATTGACAACTAGAAGGTGACCCATAAGTGAAAAAGGTGCCCAAAAGATAAAAGAGACCCAAAAGAAGTGAGTAAGGTGGAAAAGGGTTAGGGGTGCCCAAAAGGGATAAGGGTGCTTGGGTGCTCCTATCTTGACCGGGTGCTTTGTGTCTGGAGCCATAAAATATAAATAAGAAAAAATACCAACTGTCAGGGGTATGAAAGACCAAATAGAAAGCAAGAAACAAAGACAAGAGGCTAAAGACAATCGTCAATTACTAGTTTTATTGCTTAGGAATCATATGAATGCTAGTATGTATTTAGGACCTAGAAATGTACCCAAGTGCATGATTTTGTGTCTACATTTTCCCCACTTTATGTTGTTGAGTGAATACTTGATAACATAAAGTAGATAAGAGATGCATACCTTTTGTTCCTATGTAGAGTGTGATGGTTATATCATGCCGAAGAGATAAGCAAAGCATGGAATGAGTGCAAAAGATGAAGCGTGGGAAATTGGAAGAGAAAGTGACCCTAGGGGTGAAGCATATGTATTGTACCATGTTGTACCTATTGTTGTTGTAGTTTGTGATTGTTTCTTCTTGTAGGGACGAACCTGCAAAAAGAAGAGACAGAATGTAGTCAAAGACGTGTATATGATAAATCTGAGTAAAACATGTATAAATATGTAAAAATGTGAAAGTATGTAAAAAGGAAAGTGTGCACCTGATGTAGAAGAGTGTAAGAGGATAGAAAAGTGTCTTAAATTGTTGTGAAGAACGGTTTTTATGGGTGATCTCACATGAAAGAGAAAGTGTTAGAGAGAGAGGTCTAGTGTTACTATCCTTTCATGACTCTTCCTGATATACACCATTATAGATGGTGTGTTCCTATTTTATTCCTATTATCCTTTATCATGTTTCAAATGTATTATTTGTTCCTATTGAAAATGGAGATAGGATGCATTTTTCTTGCTAGAGGACTATGCATGTATTGTGAAAACTTCTCTATAAACTGTTGTGAATCGTGTTGATACGAGAAGCTAATTTTTATGCTCCTGGACATTAGCTTCCCGGGAGGGCACAGAGCCTAGGTGCTCATGTCTGAGCCTAGGTGTTGGTGTGTATGCTGTGTTGTCTTTGAGGACCTAAGTCGGATTCGGGGTTGTTCAACAATTGTTTGTATATGTTGATTATGTATTGTGCGGGAGGACTGAATTGTAGCTCTGAGCTGTTGTATGGGGTGATTTGTTCACCCAATGTATGCCCCCTCGTTTGGGGTGCATGTGATGTCGATAGGAGTGTGTAGCCCAAAGAGAGGACCGATGATGAACTCAATTGTATCCCCGCATAGGGGAATGTGCATTGTAAAAACCAAGGTATATGCAAACAAAGTGGCTAGATATATGTGTTAGTATAAAAAGTAGCAAGCATGTCATATAAGATCAATGTAACAAGCACATGTGCATACAAGATAGACAATGAAAAGTGGGTTTCAAACATGGGATATTGCTCATAGTATCACAAGGCAATCATGGCCGAAGTGGCCAAAAGCATACATGCAATTATCAAACAAGACATAGGGCATATCCCACAAACAATAGCA
Source organism: Taxus wallichiana var. yunnanensis (assembly GCA_018340775.1). Lineage (NCBI taxonomy): Eukaryota > Viridiplantae > Streptophyta > Pinopsida > Cupressales > Taxaceae > Taxus > Taxus wallichiana. Next base: position 810,098,568 of record CM031235.1, read on the forward strand.
TACAAGAGCAAACAATGTCAAACAAGATGTAACATAAAACCGTGGTGGCAAATAGTTCATGCAAGGAAAATGTTGCACATGAAGCACTCATTAGCATGTTAGAAAGATAAAAAAGTATGTCAAATCATGTGTGTATTGATAGAAAGTAGTGTGCTAGTAAGAATAGGAAGTAGTAAATAATGAAACAATAACACATGTAATGTGTGAGAAAGTAGATGCCCCAGAGCCTCGGTGGGACTATTAAGAGGTACAATGTCAAGCATCATTGCAGCATGTAAGGATCTATAAGAAGTCTACATTCACAACTAGAGAACAAGTTAACGCGCATGTGTATATAGAAAATATAATGACATACTGGATATCTCGCTAACATAATAAGCAAAGTGCAACATGTAAATAGTATAGGCAAGCAAGATTATGTGCAACCAAGATATGTAATATGTAGTGTATGAGTGTAATGGAATGGTATGCAATATGAATGTGATAGGAGAAACATGCCCCCAATGGATGTGGATGAGTATGAGATGAGGTTCATTTATAAAATACCCCTCAACAATCAAGAATGAACCATAGAACAAGATTGTGTCATCAAGAAATGGTTTGAAATTATGTGCTAGAAGAGAGATGATGAAGCATAGAGCATGAAAAGTGTATGTGGTGAGGTTCATTTCAGATTTAGACCCTCAACAGTCAAGTATGAACCGTGTGAAACTAGAGTGCGTCATAGGGTAATGATGATGCAAAGTGTGTATCAAGATGTGAAAGAGAGACTAGATGCAAAGCACGGAGCATAATGTGTATGTGTAAGACTAGAAAAAATTGGTAATGATAAAAAAGGGGGCGGGATAGAGTGTGATGCCCCCCAAGTGTGTGATGAAAGTAAGTTATCCAATGAGATTAAAGGGCAAGGGTCCTCCACCTGATGTCCGAGGAGATAAAGGTGTGTGACAATGCTCTAAGATCGGTGGTGTATGTGAAGAATGATGTATATGTGAAGGCAACCTATGAGGTGAAAGAGGTGGTGAACACCTATGTGAAGTAGACTTATGAGGTGGAGGAGATGATGAGCACCTATGTGAAGTGGACCTATAAGGTGAAAGAGGTGATGAGTGCCTATGTGAAGAAGACCTATGATGTGAAGGAGGTGATGAACACCTATGTGAAGGACTAGTGGACCTATGAGGTGAAGAAGGTGATGAGCACCTATGTGAAGGACTAGTGGACCTATGAGGTGAAGGAGGTGATGAACACCTATGTGAAGGACTAGTGGACCTATGAAGATGAAAACATCATGAAGGAGGACATGTGCGAATAGGAGAACTAGGTGTTGAATGTGCCTTAGATTTGAGAGGCCCTAAAGGCCTAGATATTGTAGCTGGTGGGAGTATGTCATCAAGAGGAGGTAGAGGTAATGGTGTGCATGGTGGAATGCCTTTAATAGTGATAACTTGCTTATTATGAATGAATTTAAGACACAAATGATGCATGGAGGGAATAGCTTGAGCAACACGGAGCCAATGGAGACCTAAGAACATGTCACAACCTTTGATTGAAGATGCCACAACAAATGACACAAACATGGTGAGAGGCCCAACTGTAATGGGCAGCCTAATGTAGCCAAAAGAATTAGGAGCTGGATATGAAATAACATAAATTGGACATTTGATAGCCATAAGAAGTGCAATAGAGCACACACAAATAAGATCCTTTGGATGGATCATGGTGTTATTAATAGTGTATGAACCAATAGAAGCATTGATGTGTAATGAATCAAAAGAAAATTTTGCATGATAATCGTAATCAGAAAATGAAATAGTTGGTGGAGATGCATCAATAGAAGCGACAAGAAAATCAAGGGGCCTCGATGAAGGAGGGGGCACAACATGATATGTATGATTAGCAAAAGAATCCAAAGCTTGTGTATCATGCTTAGGCAAAGGGTCATTGAATATTTTGATCTTTTTGTTATCATTGACTAGTTTAGAAGAAGAAGAATATGGAGGAGGGAGCTCCAGTGAATTATTGTCAATAAGATCTTGTATGAGATGTCGAAGTTTGAAGCAACGATCGGTAGAATGGCCAATGCATTGATGATATTCACATTTAGCAATTTTTCATAATTGCTGCCATGAAGGGCGAGATGGATCAAGGTTGAGAGGTGGTGGAAGAGTAATGAGATTGCTTTCGAGAAGTTGAGGGAGTAGAAATCGAGGCACATATGGTAATTTAGTGAATGTACGCTTTGGAGGTTGTCATTGAAGCTTTTCAGAGAGAGAGACAACATTGATAATCACCTTTGCTTCAGTGGGCTTAGGAGAAGGTTTGAATGTTGATTTAGATTGAAACCTATTAGAAGAAGATGAAGGGAATATCTTGATATTTGAGCTTACCCATAGAGAGTAGTTTGACTTCACACATTTTGAGCATATGACATAGTTGATCAAATGAAGGAGAGGTCTCAAAGATAACACTCTCTTGTAGTGGTGGTAAGAGGCTTTGAACAAATAGATCTTGTAGTTCCAAATCAACAAGCACAGGAGATCATCTTAGCTAGGTTGTTCTTATAACGTAATACATAGTTAGCTAGATGTTCATTAGATATTTGTTTAATTTTTACGATTTGTGCATAGGAGATCTTAGTGTTGATATTGATTGAAAAATGAGCAAGAAAAACATCGGCTAAATGCATGAAAGAAGTTATCGAATGAAAAAATAGATCATAAAACCATTGTATAGCATAATCTTGAAGGCTTAGAGGAAATATCTTTACTAATAATGTATGATCATCCACATAATCTAGACATGCCACATGAAAAGCTTGGAGATGCTCTTGAGGGTCACCATGGCCATTGAAAATGGGCAACTTAAGGGTGACGAAGTTTAGATGAAGCGGAAATGCAGAAATGGTGGGTGTGAAAGGAGTATGAAGAAATAAGGAAGATTCAAGAGACAGAGAGAGCATGTGAAGTAGCTAACTAAATTTGTTGGATTCGAAATTGTAGATCTTGATATAAAGAAGCCAAATCATGGGTGTTAGAAGAGGAACCGGGTTGTGCATAAGAATCATTAATGTGGAGAAGAGGAGTGGTAGAAATAGGAATGGAAGTATGAATGTTGAGAGGTTGGGTGGAGGCCATGGTAGCCGAAGAAGATCTTACAAGAGGTACATAAGAAACATATCGATAGTGTTGGGCAATAAGAAAAGCATTGAGAATATGCGAAACATGCAAAGGATTGACATGCAAAGCTTGTTAAAAATTAGTGAGCTTATCTAATTGTTCTTGATCAACATTGGTATCCTCATCATAAGATTGTTCACTATCAGATGTTTCAATGTCTTTAAGAGGAACATTCTACGAGTTGGCAAAAGGGGTTATCAAATTCAACCATTTTCTTATAGGAGTTACGAATAAACGGAGGAAGCTCAATGTACTTAAAAGAACCAAAACAAACCACTACAAGTAACGGGCATAAGAAGAAAACCCTAAAGAAGGTGGGATTTAAGTGATGGGTTCACCAAATGATTTAACAAAAATAAACTTGTATTAAACCCTAATTACAGAGTCACATATGATAATAAATGTTAAAATACATATTTGACACAAGCAATAAGCTAATAAAATATGAAACCCTAAGTGCAAGAGAGAGAGAGAATGGACTTAGTTGATTTACGCATTGTATGGGACTGGTCTAATAAGCTAGGAAAATCTGTTGAACAAGAAGTGAAGAGTGTCCCAAATGCTCAGGATAAATTATAAACTACAGGAATATGGCCGGACATGGGTGCCCACAACTGGACAGGGGCGTCTTGATGCCGGAGACCTCTACTAGGGGCCTATGATTGCACAAATGGTTAGAATCTAATTTTTACAGTGTCACAAATATTTTATGTTGATCGCATGTATGTCATATGATCGTCGAGGTACATGTAACCTACAAAACAAAGATTCACATGTAAAACCCACAATACCACATCAAATCCAAAAAAAAGAAAGATGCAATATGGGGAGTTGGACTAACCCCGGAGAACACCCGACAGATTGACCTTACAACCGAGTGTTGCACTACATCTTAGACTCCATGTAGTTTTGGTGAGTGTGTGTAAGAATCCGTGCCCTAGGATGCCCTTGTGCAAGTGCACTTAATAACGAGTTGTAGCTAGATGTAGCAATGTAGATAGATGTGTGGATGGAATAAAGAAACTTCCCCTTCATATGTTGTGTATGTAGAAATTGCAATCCCTTGTCCCTTGAATGAATGCCTTGAAGTGTTTAAGGTGCCTTTGGATGCAAGCTTAGGTGATGATAGTAGATGCTTAGAGTTTAGTCCTTCATTTTAAACACATAGCTATGTATTTATATGATTCCCTTGTTTGAATTTTGTAATTGACAACTGGAAGGCCGACCCATAAGTGAAAAAGGTTCCCAAAAGATAAAAGAGACCCAAAAGAAGTGAGTAAGGTGGAAAAGGGTCAAGGACGCCTAGAGGGGACAGGGCGCCGGGCCTCCTGTCTCTTGGTGAGCGTGGTGTCTGGAGCGATAAAAGATAAAATAAGAAAAAAATAACGACTTGGTTGTGGGGTATGATTGACCAAATAGAAAGCAAGGAACAAAGACAAGAATCAAAGACAATTGTTAATTACTAGTTTTCTTGCTTAGGAATCATATGAATGCTAGTATGTATTTAGGACCTAGAAATGTACCCAAGTGCGTGATTTTGTGTCTACACAATCAATACAAAATTTATTCAAAATATTTGATTGTTTCCAACTTTCAATCAAAATAAAAAAATGTTTGCATATAAATATATCAAATTTAAATAGAGAGAAAATATTTAATAAGTTGAAAGAGATAATATGAGTTTGCAAGTATTTTACAACTATGAAATAAAAATTGTGCCAAATTAAAACCCTTTATCAAAACTATTGTGAATTCCATAAAAAAATGAAGGTAAAGAAATGCCCGTGCCATGGCCAATGTACTGCTAATAACTAGAGTAAATTGCAAGGTCACCAAAGATGCAAGAACCATCTTGGTATGCCAATCACAACGACCCTCAATTAAGAGGTTTCATTTTATATTCATGAAAATGCCATCTCAACCCTAAATATGTGGCACTTGCTAATAAATACATCCCAAAACTCATGTTTTGTGAGAGATATTTTGGGAGAAATGGATAAGATATTGCTTCTTTCTTAAGGAAAACAGAGTGTTAGAGCAATTAACGTTTGTGGTGACACACTTGGTGTGGCCCACCGCAACACACTAGCCTCTACAATCAAGTTTATATTGTAAACTCAAGATATAACTTATATAAGTTATAAACTTTACACTTATTGTAAAGTTAAATCAAATCATTTATTGATTTGATTAATTAATAGTGAATTGGTTTAACCAAAAGGTTGCAACCAATTGATCCACCCTTTAAATAGGGTGATCTCCCATTAGAGGTCGATTAAGAATGATTATTATTTTGCCTTGCATTCCAATTTATTGGTGCCGCTGAATTATGAAGAAGGGAGATGAAAGTTTATATGTTGGGTTGGTTTCTAATTGTTGGGCAAGATTATAATTATCGGACACATTATTCCTCATTATTATTATCACTAAATTGGAATTTTTGGTGGGGTTTATTACCGCAATCTTTTCCCCATGGTAAATTTTGTGTATGTGCTAATTTTTTTGTCAATTTTTGTTGTTTATTTATTTGGATTCATTTTTTTACTCTGCACTACTTAGAATCTATAGTCCTCCAATTTTATTTAATTATCTTAGAGTTTTGGCATCTAGTTGAATTAGAGGTAGAGTTAAGTATTTGACAACAAAATTCTTCAAAATCTTGCAGCTTATCAAGCCTTATTGGTCTCCTCGCACCCCTTTCTAGCCACACAAACATAGGCCTCTCGGCCATACAAAGTCACCTCTTTCAAGCCACTTTATTAAAACTCAAGCCCTTTCATGGCTCCATTTTTTCCTCAACGTCGCCGACGAGATACCTTTGCCACTTTGCTAGATCTCCAAAACCATCATAGGGCTGAGATGCCCATCATCAACTCGGATAAGTAACATAAAAGAACACATTAACCCGCTTCCAATCACCAAGCCCGTTCCAGAGAACTAAGGGCATAGTCCCATAGAGGGGCTTCCACTACATTTTTTTGTAGAACGGGTCTCATTAATAATTTTCAAGCTTATTATTGGAAAAAATAAAATCTTACCTTGGAAAATGAGAGCCCCACTTTTTTGTCTCGTGATATCTAGGAGGGGGTAGGAGCTTCCCTTAATGTTTAGGTTTTTTTTTTTTTCTCAAGAGGCAAGTTATATGTATTCCCATTAATAAAATGTTGTCCGTCTGAAAGGAAATTTGGACCATTAAATTGTAAAAAAATCCAACAATATCTCACCCGGTATTGTTGAGGAGATTCGAAGAAACTTAGGACCATGGGGTGAGGCAATATTGTAGAAGATGCACTCCCATCATCTACCCCGAGCCTAAACATATACACCTTCAATGTAAATTAATAATTAATAAATAAAAATTCCTTTCACAAATTGTATCAAGGCATCATGAATTCCAAGTACCTCTTTGTTGAGCACCTTACTAACACATTTCTATAAGGACGATGCCATATTGGAGCTCACCGCAGAGTACATTGGCCATGTCTACGAAATAAGCCTTGACAAAAGTCACAATGAATGATGGGAAATGAGCACGAAGCTGATTATGCCACCCAACAAAATGTTGATGACCCTAAACCCTACAAGTATAAATGCAAGGTTGAATGTCTTAGTTACGTGGTGTACGACATTATGTCGCTATAGCCATAGTGCACATGGTGACTATGCAATAATGCAACACTATTGAACCCTAGTCATTGATGTTGTCATTGATGTAAAGTGGCATTGATGGAAAAGGAGTGAATGGTGAAGTGAGGCTCAGTCAGGGGCATGAATGTTGATTGGTAGTGCCTTCTCAATGATGGTTGGAGCTCATAAAGAGGATTCGTGTTTATTCCATGTTGGTTTTAGGATCTACAAGCTTGGTGAGTGAGATACATGTCCACTAGAGGCATGGAGATGGTTGGTATGCTTAGCTCGGGTGTTCTACAAGTCGAGACTTATTGGTCATTGATGTTTTCATTAATGTTAAGTGGCATTGATGTTAAGTGGCATTGATGTCAAAGGAGTGAATGGTGAAGTGAGGCTCAATTAAGGGACATGAATGTTGATTGGTAGTGCCTTCTCAATGATGGTTGGAGCTCATAAAGAGGATTCATGTTGATTCCATGTTGGTTTTAGGATGCTACTGAAGCTTGGTGAGTGAGATACATGTCCACTGTAGAGGCATGGAGATGGTTGGTATGCTTAGCTCGGGTGTTCTACAAGTCGGACTTATTGGTCATTGATGTTTTCATTAATGTTAAGTGGCATTGATGTTAAGTGGCATTGATGTCAAAGGAGTGAATGGTGAAGTGAGGCTCACTAAGGGACATGAATGTTGATTGTTAGTGCCTTCTCAATGATGGTTGGAGCTCATAAAGAGGATTCAGGTTTATTCCATGTTGGTTTTAGGATGCTACAAGCTTGGTGAGTGAGATACATGTCCACTAGAGGCATGGAGATGGTTGGTATGCTTAGCTCAGGTGTTCTACAAGTCAGACTTATTGGTTCTAGTATGTGCAAGAGCTTTTGGAGTGAGCATCAATTCACGTTTTGGGAGTCACAGTTGAAATTGGCTCATTTAGGCCTAGTTCTAGAGCCTAATGAGGTGCAAGAGCTAAATGCAGGCCATGAAAAGCCTAGATAAGCATGGTAAAAGCATAGAATAATCTCTAGGGCATGTATGAGCATATACAAGGCTTACTTTTGCTCCTAGAGGTAAAATTCAAATGTTCACTAAAACTACCTTTGAGGACTAGCAGTGAAGTCATGGGAAAATGAGATTAGTATCAAGAGTAAAGGATTATTTATGAGAAACCAACCTTTTTAGAAAGTAGAGGGATGTGTTTTAGTGTTTCATGTCAAGTTTTATAAAGTTTTGAAGAATATTGTGCAAGTTATTCAAGTTTTACCAAAATTAGTTTCTTGAAAAAATGCAAACTGAGCACCTTGTCTTCTTAGCACTCAAAAAAATTGTCAATCCTTCTTCAGATAAATCATAGAAGTAATTTTTAAGATCACTCTAAGCATGAAATTTTGCAAAAGGTTTGAGGAAAATTAGATAAGAAACAAAGAAGTTCTATGCATTTTACTAGCAGTGTTTCTCTCTCTCCAGGACTCCTTCCTAAAGTGATAGGCATAATATGAGGTGTTTTGACTCCAAATCAATTTGGAATGTCATGAAAACTCCTCAAAGTTGTAGGAAGTTCCTCTTAGGTCAGAATGATGACATCTTGGATCTTCGTGTCTGATTGTTCTACACAAGTTCATCTCGGTTTGCAAGGTTTGTGCTTCCTGCTATGCCAAGATGATTTCGGGATGTAATCAATGATGTAAGAAGTTGTGTAAGACTTGTACTTGATGTTCATGACAAAATTAAATTGAGTTTTGGGCTAATCTCGAGTACTCAGAAAATCTAGGGCATTTACAATTGCAGGACATGACAAAACACATCCTTTAGGAATGTGAGTATTTTGATACTTGAAGAAAGGTTCTTGTGAATAAACATGTTACTAACTTTGAGATACTTTGGCATGAACACTCATTATAGGTAAAATGTGACTTGAGGAACCTTTGGTTTGATATTATGAAGGAAGTTTGAAGTTTGAGCTTCATGGGTCTTCAACCATTTGATAGGTCTAGTCAAGAAATCTTCAATCTGAGTTGCAAATGTGGACATCTTTTCATAATTCTTGTTTTCCAATAGATGGAGACAAAATTGTGATCTCATTTGAGTCATTAGTGGCATTAGTTGGTCATATGTGTGAAGCAATGAACTCCCTTACCAAGACTACAAGCCAATAATCCCCTATGATGTTCCAAGAAACAAGAAAATAGTCTCAAATTTGTCTTTACAAATGACAAGTTTGGCTCAAGCCTGTGATTGCACTTTGTTTAGAAAGTTGTCTATACAAATGATTCTCTCAAAAGCTGTTCTAAGTCCGAGAAACTTAGATCTGCATTGGTAAGTCTTTTCCATCTTGAAGACTATGCTATTTTATATGTGATTGTTATGTAAAGTTGAGATCAAGCGGGTTGAAATCATGATGATATTCAATTAATCAATGCAAATGAAGCCTTGAAGTTATCGAAAGAACCTTGGTTGAAGTAACTACACACTTGCAATGGCATGGAGATGAAGAACAAAGTGATGAAATCTTGATAATAAAAGCCTAGGGTTTGTATCCTAAAACCGTCACTATGCATAGTCCTAGAAGATCAAGTTCATTTGATATTGTTAGCATGATTCCAAAAAAGTATGGACTGGAAAGTTTTACAAGGACATTATCCTTCTTGAATGATGTGCTTGAAGTCTTACTTGACCGAGTTCTTCATAAAACGAGTCAAATCTTGAAGGTAGGGTTATGAACATGAAAATCAATGATCTTTTGGTAAAATGCATATTCCACATGTAAGTAGAGAATACCCTACTCCCTTTGATAGTTGAGGAGTGAATCCAAAACTCCATACATCTTGTCAAAAGATTAGAAAGTCTTGAAAGCTCATGTGTGTGATCAATTAGGCTCTCCCATCGCTGACATGCAAATATTTGTGTCTGTGAAGTTGAAGGGTTGAAGAAATGGTGGAGAAAGTGCTTCTTCCTCTGTTTGCGATGATCTCCAAGTGTTTGTTGTTGATGTAGACATCCTACAAGTTCAATGACCATCAAAAGATGCAATGTCATGGTTTGACAAGTTCACCTTTCCTCAATCTCATAACAATGATTATAAAATGTATATTCTCATGCCCCTTTAGTTTAAGATGAAGATGGAAGGAGAAGTCGAGAAATAGAGAAGGTAAAGAATTGGTATAACACATGAGAGCACTTAGTAACGTGGGTACATGCTCATGACAGTTGTCACATGGTTAGAAAACTAAAAGACAAACCTATGCTCGCCACACTAGAAGAAAAAAAAATCTATGTAACTCCTAATTCGAACATTTGTAGGGTTTTGATTTGGATTCTTTAAGTTGGTAACTGATTGTTAGATATTTAAAACAAGTTATGTGTTCCCCTTTGATGTGTCAGGATGTATGACAAAGTGATTGTAAAAAGGGAGATGGAATCTGACATGGTAGAAGTTATGATTGAGAGCTATCTTGTTTGTTGGTCTCCTTAGTCCGAGCTAAAAGGAGAAGAAAGTCAGATAGGTGAGAATGTGAAGTTTAAGGGACATGAAAGTGAGGTATCATTGTGTCTATTTATGCTCCATGTTGTTTGAAATAATGTTGCTTTGACACATGTTGAATCTTGAGAGTGTCTTGTTGATCTTAGGCATAGAAGATGAAGTGAAGTCAACTTGGAAGGTAGTATAAGCTTGAGAGGACCATTCTCATGAAGTAGAGAGCTCGATTCAATATAAAAATCAGTTTTGAGATTTGATATCAATTGCGTAAGGAAAATATTAGGTTGAAGTTGATGAGAACTGAATGCTAGCTTGAGAGATGAGTGCAAATGAAGTAGTGAGTTGAAACAATGATCACATTAGGTTGATGTAAGCAACTAGGTGAAGAAGGTGATCAAAATTTCTTGTATGATTCAAGTCTGAGTTGTTGCTCAACAATTGGGGAGTGGGTGCTTCCTAGCAAGTAGGTGTTTGCCAAATCTTCCAAGTGGGCGCTTGGCCTTGTATTCAAGTGGGTGTTTGGCCTTGTATTCAAACGGGTGCTTGATATTGTACTGAGTTGGTGCTTCAGGGTGAGTGGGTGCTCACCACATGGTGAAATCATTGTAACTTTATAGGACAATTTTCCAAGCTAGTTCTATGGTTTTAGTGGGTTTTTGTCCCTTATGGGTTTCCCACATTAAATTTGGTCTCTTCATGTGTTCATGTGTGCTTGTTTCTCTTTCTCTCTCCTGGTTGAATGTGCATGCTTATCATGGTTAAGGTAGTTTAAGGTTGGATGATTGAATAACTATAAATTGCTTCAAAAGTTTTAATAAGCACTAATTTAAAAGTTTTAGTGCCTAGAAATTCGAAAGGAAATTTGGACCATTCAACTATAAAAATGTTGTCGATCGAAAGGAAATCTGGACCATTTAATTGTAAAAAAATCCAAAAATATCTCACATGGTATTGTTGAGGAGATTTAGAAGAAACATGGGACCATGGGGTAAGGCAATATTGTAGAAGCTACACTCCCACCATCTACCTCGAGCCTAAACATATGCACCTTAAATGCAAATTAATAATTAATAAATAAAAAGTCCTTTCATAGTTGTATCGGGGCATCGTGAATGCCGAGTACCTCCTTGTTGAGCACCTTACCAACATTTCCATAAGGACGATGCCATACCCAAGCTCATTGCAAAGTACATTGGCCATGTCTGCGAAATAAGCCTTGAGAAGGTCACATAATTGATGGGCATTGAGCACGAAGGTGAATAGGCCGCCCAACACAATGTTGATGACCCCGAACCTTGCAAGTATAAATACAAGGTTGAACATTTTAGTTACGTAGTGTCCGACATTATGTCGCTTTAGCCAATGGTGCACATGGTGATTATGCAAGAATGTAATGCATCCACCACCACCGAATACCTCGTGCCACCCTCGAACCCTCCACATGTAAAGGCTCACACGGATACACAAATAAATCACTACTCATATCGCCAACCTTGATCAACATCAATTATTACTCTTGCGATTACTTCCATATCATTCACAACATAATGTCCAAATATTGCGTGGCAAGAACTTACACATTAAAGTCAACACGCCACTTGAACACTCCCCTCAGGGTTGAGGATAAAAAGCACAAGTCTCAATGAACCAAAAGCGAGATGTATCAATGGTCCACCTTCAACTAGTCATCAATGCACTTTGCGCAGTGGACGATTGATCTACCTTGAAAGCGATAGTCACAACGATCTCAACAATCTCAAATCCAATAGAAGTAACGACTATTGACATGCTTAAACTTAATTGCAAAGTAATGTGGCTTCATTATTAGGCCAAAACCACTTTCCCCATCTGTGGTGTTGAATTGTATTTGAAAAGGGAAACCAAAGGACGCGTAAAAGAAAAGCAGCTTTAGAAAAGAACCCAATGGACAGTTACGGACGGACACATATTCGTCTTTCGGGTGACCGCCGGCCTAACTTTTACACTGGCTAAGCTCCTAACCTTCCATGTGACCACAACGATGCGACCTGCCGGTTAACGTCAAGCTCACGGCCTCACCGGCACTGCAGATTGTGCCACGAATGTGGATGGGTTCAAGGTTCGAATCCCGCAGGCGCCATAGCCGATCCGCGCCATAAATGCAGGTTCTCTGCGCTCAACACTCCACGCATGTATCGGCCTCTAAATTTTGAGAAAATGCTGGCTTGATTTGACGATCGTGGCAAAACGTAGGCCTGAATTAGTGTAAATCGATTGGGGTTTTTAAAATGGCGGAGATTGAAGATATTTTGAGCTCAGAGGAGGAGAAGGAGGAAGAGGAAACTCTTCTCTCTAGCTGTGGAGATGACGCAGACGACGAAGATGACTTGCTTGCGCAGTTTCTTGAGTCCGAGGTTCTCGCTGTAGACTCTGATCAGGTAATGCCTTGAAACCCTAGTTTTGTGCTCTAAATATGTGGCATAATCGTTTCAATTTTAATTTTTAGCTACGATTGCTCTTCATTATCTTAAGCTTTTTATTTGGTAAATTTACGCCACGGGATAACCTTTGGCTTAGATGAACGATTGACTTAGATGTATATTATTCAACTGGGACAACGTATGCTACATCTAGCAAGTTGGATTTACCCAATTTTAATGTGCCTAGCGAGATGGAAGCAATATTTTATCCAATTCCTAGGCTTTATCATGTCTCCTGGGATTATTGGATGCGACATTTAACCCAATTTTTAGACTTAAATTATGTCTTCTGTGATGATTTGAAATTGCATTCTGTTTTGGAGGCTCCGGGACTTTTACTGCTTGAGCTTATCACATCAGACAACTACAATTTATTATCTATCAAATTTTATTTTTTTGTTAACTCATTATTTTTGGATTGGGTTGGAAAATTTTCCTTATGGGAATACCTTTGGCTTGAATGTCACAACTAAGGTATATCTCTTCCGTTGAATTCAGCCAGGATGCCTTGCACCGGGCCTTGTCTGTTTTTGTGGATACACCCAGAGACCTGGATGCTGTATTTTGTCCAATCTGAACATTTTATCATTCCTCCCGGGTATTTGAAGTTGGGGTTCTCTAATGAAAGCTCCAATGCTTTTGCTACTTGGGCTTATCCCATTCGACTATCATTTTAGTTGTGTCATACATCAGGGTTCATTGGAATTATCTCTTTAGGGTTTGCCCCATTTTGTTCTCTTAATAGGCTATTGATTAGTGTTTTGATAGTATGGCTCAGCTAATAGTAATTGGCTATCATGGTGGGGAAAATGGCTTGTTAGGGCCTTTGGTATATTTACCGTGTGGTAGACTTAATGGAACATATTTAGATAATAATTTTTTGTGGGATTTTAGTCATGTATATTTAAGTCATCCCAAGATGATCTCCATGAGTAGACATTACCCTAACGACATTTTTGCTCATGTACTTTTGGTAATAATTATAAGTCAAAGGAAGCACTGTGAATGCAATTCATTTTCTTCTATCTTAATGTTTTTCTTCTTTACTTTCACCCTGATAGATACTTAAAGTTAAACCTTGATCCGGGAAACATTAATGTTTAAACTGAATATTTGATGTATCCCTACATTTAGTCCAACTTTAATTTTTCCAGTTTACTCTTTACCCAGGGTAACTTTTCCCCTTGTTTGATGAAATGAGCTATGCATGTATTTCTCGATCTTAGGTCATTCTCTCACTGCATAATTTTAAGTGTCTTTCCATGGTTGTTATCTTTTGAGAGTTCTGGTTGCCTTCTAGTAAAATAACAATCTAGCCACATATTTGACTGGTCTATTGCAGTCTATGTAATGTATACCCAAAAACATGGAAATCGAGAACACACAAAATATTTAGTGTTCTCTTTACGAAAGAGTTTTTGAATTATAATGCTTCATGAACGAATATATATTAGAATTTAGATCCTATGTTGAAACTAACGAAGAGGTTTTTGTCATCCTTAACTGGTAAAATGTTCTGGATAGCCGAGTTTTGTTTGTTACAAGTTCTGAAAGTGGTTCATGGGGTCTATGTTGCCTCGTTTAAATTAAATTCTGCCTTGAGTACTAGTGTATTGTTTCACACAACAGATAGACAAAAATATTGCATGTAAATTGCCACTCTGACACAGGATTTTCTGTAATCAATAGACATCATATTAGGCAATTGGAATGCATTTATTCCTGAACTTGAGTTGGGTTTTTTTCCTGAATGCTGAAGGGATTGCTAAAAATATTTTGCATTTATTCTTTCTGGCAAGGCCGCGATTGTTGGTGAGATTCTTGGAATAATAAAATGGCTTCTGGGAATTGTGAAGTATGTTCAAATAAGTGTAAATCAAAACTGTTTTTTGTGATAAATTTATTTTAGTAGTTGGTATTTTCTTTGTATTTGGTGTTGACGTGTTTTCTCACTTTATGTTGATCCAGGAAGATATGACCTTAAGGCCTTCAAAAAGGCTTTGTGTGGAGGAAGACACGAAGAATAGCCCGGAGATAACATTTGGAGAGGATTGTTTTCACTGTGCTAGTGATGGGAATCATCTGCACAAAGAAAGTGGAATCATTACAAAATTAAGGCCGAATTCAAAAAATCGAATAGAAGTGCGTGGAGGTAGTCAGGCCCCAAAAGCTCAACCAACCATAGAAAATGGGTTTTTCAGCAACATACCTGTAGAGCTATTTCAAAAGATTCTTAAATTTTTATCTTCAGAGGTAAGCAGGTTGCTGCTCGGAAAATCGTTTTGATGTAAAGAATAATTAAACCCATCAATCTAGCTTTGCCTGTTTTATAAATAAAGTTGCGAGTCACACACTTGACTAGGCTCCGAAATACTTTTGCAGTTGATTAACATTTAAAACTGGCTGCAGGACCTTGTTACCTGTGCATTAGTTTGTCGCTTTCTGAACTCTGTGGCATCAGATGAATCCCTGTGGCGTAGGCTGTAAGTATTTCTAATCTTCTTTGCAGTTGGGAAATGCTAATTTTTTCAATACTAATGTGTTTTGCTTGGATTACGATGCCTGTTCTCTCTCTCTATCTATATATGTGTGTGTGTGTGTGTGTGTGTGTGTGTGTGTAGTATTTGCTAGCCTCGACTTATATTCGGACTTTTATGCGACAACTTACTAATTGACACTTTTATTACGACCCCTTTTTGTGTCTCATACTATATGGTTGCATTCATAAAAATAAAAAAGCACCCAAAGCATCCTTTCAATTAAAGATGTTAGATGTCTTTCTATGTATTTCAACTCTCAAAATTTTGCTGGTGTAATGACATTGCTGGTATCTCCATCATGGGGGGTAATTTTTGTAAATTAGAGCTTAAGAAAGTTTGATGTGAATATTTTTACATCCGTTTTGTGGAAATTTTTACCTTTAATTTCAGTAACAAGTTTCAACCTTATGTAAGTATTAAAAGTTCACTAAAGATAAGCGGCTAGATTGCTTTGGCACTTTAGGAGCTTAGGTGCAAGCTTGGACTACCTGTTAGTTGATTACAGGACAGCCACGTTGGTATGAAATATAGAGAGAGGGAAAGTGAGATAGAGATTATGTTGTCATGCTTCACATGATGTAGATGCACGGAGAGAAAACAAAGCATCCAAGGGACTGACTGTTGGCATCCTCACAGCTAGAAGCCCTAGATAAATGAGCTTCCTGATGCCATGTTATATACTTGATTATATCATTATGTAAGATGGAGACTGGCAGAAGCTCAAGGCTACACCTCACAAAGCCTCAATGAGGATGACGGTGTATCAATTGATCAAGTTAGTTAACTCGTGTTAATTAAATATGTTTTTAACACATTCCGTCTGCATTGAAGAAGTTAACCCGTTCGTAGTATGGGTGTCAGTAACATGAGGTGAAGCTACCGGGTTACACACATTTTAGGGAGCATGGCTGTGACACCCTGAACTATGAGCAGCAGAGTTTGGATTGTCTATATACACATTTTGGATTGTCATATAGTGAGTGCTCAACTATGCTCCATTCTCTAACCCACTAATTTTGGAATTATGGATATTCTGTAGTGATGCAATCGTAGTTAGGGGGTCCAATGGACTACCTTAGACCACACAGCCTACAGAACTTATGCGCCAATGATGCAATCATGGTTAGGGTGTCCAATGAAGGACTACCTTAGACCATGTGCCCACAAAACTTATGCACTAACACTCATAATGGGTGCACAAAAC
The DNA here is from genome assembly GCA_018340775.1 of Taxus wallichiana var. yunnanensis. Classification (NCBI taxonomy): domain Eukaryota; kingdom Viridiplantae; phylum Streptophyta; class Pinopsida; order Cupressales; family Taxaceae; genus Taxus; species Taxus wallichiana. The sequence continues at coordinate 810,115,056 of CM031235.1, forward strand.
AATAGATAGCACACAACACAAAACAACAAGAACAAAGTATTATTCATTGGAGCAAATTTAATTACAATTACAGAAATATGGCTTTCTTGTTTTAGTCTTGAAATCCAAAGTTTACAATGATCCTGAATGGGATGTTTAAAGCAAAATATTTTGATTCTAGACTTACAAATTTTGCAAGACTTTGCTTGAGCCAACAATGGTTCCTTCTTCACACTTGGTTGCAGCAACTCACAGTCTTCTTCTTAGACTCGGCTCTGTATATTCTTAGTTTGGTTGCAAACCCCTTCAATCACTTCAACCAAACATATTTATAGGCATTAGAAGTAGTTACATAAGTTGAAACAATTCATCTTCCATGTCAACCAACTGTGTATTCATGACTCATCACCTTCGCTCAATTACGCTAGTTCCATCGTCATGGTCTTCATCAAGTGACTCACGACATCCAAGTCAATGAAAAATCCAACTGACATGTGCATGTCACTTGATCTCCACTTTGTGCAAGTGTCAACGAGTGCATGCAAGCTTTGTGTCCAACTAGTCATTGTGCAAATATGAGCAATTCCTGCATGTGTGCAAGACTTCCACTTGCACTTATTGTTCATTTTGTTGTGCAAGTGCCCTTTGTGCCCTGCTTTGATATTTTTTGTGCCTTGTGTGCAAATCCCCACTTCTGTGCAAACTTTGAAACTTCTGTGCCTAGCATGCAAGCTCCTGAGCTTTGCGAAAGACAACTACTCCTCAAGATCAAAGTCCTTATTCAATTGCACTACTTCACTGCGTGTGCACAAGGTTGCACGAATCACTTATCCCTACTTAGTCTTTTTGGCTGATGTAAATTACTTTTTCACTTGGATGCTCCTGCATCATACAACTTGGTTGATAGAAAAGAATCTTGAGCTCCTGCTCATGCACATTTCATGAGATCTTCAATTGATCTTATCCACTTCAGATTCGCTCAACCATGTTGCATCTTCAACTTCTCGACCCTTCCACTTGACTAGATATTCCATGCACTCATTCTTGCATGTCTTCTTGATTCTGTTAAGAGCGACCTGTTCAATCTTGTCATGCACTTTCTCATGCAATTGTTGTTTGCAATCCAATTCTGTAGAATACGTACCGTCAACTTTGTACGCTTGTCTTTCCTGTAAGGGTAAAAATTTTCAACATCTGAAGAGATGATATATCTATCCCATCAGAAAACTCTACCTCATATGCATTGGTTGCAATTTTCTTCCACTTCAATTTTCCATATGTTCCTCTAGGGAACCTTTCCTTCCACAAGTGTGCCAAGACCATGTCTCCAACTTGGTACTCCACTTCTTTGCTCTTCACATCTGCGTGCTACTTGTACAACACATTGCTTTTCTCTAGCTGCATGTGCACTTGTTTGTGCACATTGCATATTTACTCTGCAAAATCTTTTACTTCTGCACTCCTATTTTCTTCCTTGGTGTCGTGCAATTCTGTGACCTCTCAGACTGCCCACAAACAATCTAGAATGGGGTTTTTCTAGTTTTTCTGTTTACTGAATTATTGCACATGAATTCTGCTTGCGCCAAGACTAAGTCATATAGTCTAGGCTTTTCTCCCACTAGGCATCTCAACAGATTACGGAAACACATGTTCACTACTTCTGTTTGACTATCTGTCTCAAGATGATATGCTGAACTGAATTGCAACTTGGTGTGCAGCTTCTTCCACAATATTCTCCAAAAGTGTCCCACAAATTGAGTATCTCTGTCAGATACAATGCTTCGGGGCAATCCATGTAGCCTCACAACATCCCTGAAAAACAAATTACCTACAAGTGTAGCATCATTAGTCTTTTTGTGAGAAACAAAATGATCCATTTTCAAAAGTCTATCTACCACAACAAAGATAGAATCATAGCCCTTCTGTGTTCTAGGAAAACCAAAAACAAAATCCATGCTCAAATGCTCTCATGGTGTCTCAGATATTGGCAGAAGTTGATATAATCATGTGTATTGACTCCCCCCGTTTGCCCATTGGCAAACTCTGTATCCTTGCACATATCTGCGTACATCTACCGCTATGCAAAGCCAAAAATACCCTCTACTTAGCTGTGCAAATGTTTTATTAACACCAATGCGACCAACCAATCCTCTACTATGCTTCTCTTTGACGATTTGTCATGCGTATAACCCTTGGGTATGCACAAGTGCGCTCCTTTTGACTCATTGGTTTTGCCCTTCTTCCACACATCCTTAAAATCTTCATCCTCCGCATATAACTCCTTCATGGAATCAAATCTCCATGACCTCCTCGTTCATCTCGGTCAACAAGATGCATCTTCTACTTAGGGCATTGACTTCTTTGTTAGATTTTCTGCTCCTATGTTTCAAGACAAATGAGTAACTTTGCAAAAATTCTACCCATTTCATATGCCATTGTTTCATCTTACCTCGACTACTTATAAATTGCAAAGCTTGGTGGTTTGTGTACAACCAAACTCTTTCAGAAAAAGATAGTGTGTCTTTTATTCAACGGTGGCACAATAGCATAAAATTCCCGATCATAAACTGAATATTTTTCCCTTGCACCATTCAGTTTCTCACTGAAGTAGGCTATATAGGCTTACCTTCATGACTCATCACAACTCCAATTGTTGCGCCACTCGCATCACAAACTACCGAAAACACTTTGTTGAAATCATGAAGCGCCAACACTCGTCGTTCTGTCACCTTGTTCAACTTTTGGAAAATATATTCTACAGTCCAGAAAAATCCTTCCTGTTACAAATCCGAGGGAAGTCTCTTATGAACTTCCTCTAGAAGCTTGCCAATCCATGGAAACTTTGTGCTTCAAATGTGCTCTTCAGTGATGGCCATTCAACAATAGCTCTTACCTTTTCCAGATCCAACTACAATCCTTCTCGAGGTATCAAAAATCCCGAGTACAATCCTTCTCGAGGTATCAAAAATCTCAAGTGTGCTAGGTGCTCCTCGGTTCTGCTAAAAATCAAAATGTCTTTCAAATAAACAATGCCAAATTTAGCAAGTAAAATCTTCAGTACCTCATTCATGAGTTGCATGAATGTGCTTGGGGCATTAGTTGGGTCAAAAGGCATAACCAACCACTTGTATAGACCATCCTGCGTTTTGAATGCAATGTTCCATCCATCTTCCTCTTTGATCCCGATTTGATGATAGCCACTCTTTTGATCAATTTTGGTGGAGTATTGTGCTCCACTTAGGTAATCCATCAAATCATCCACGTTGGTAGTGGAAATCTGCACTTAATGAATTATCTTATTGATGGATTTGGAATAAGTGCACATCCTCCATTCTCCTCCTTTCTTTGGCACTAGCATTGCAGTTATTGCACATGTGCTAGACTCTAGAAAATCAGCCCCTTCTTAGGAAGATCTTGGACTTGCCTCTTTGTTTCCTCATTTTCTTGTTGCATCATTTTGTATGCAACTTTGTTTGGCAAACTTGATCCTGGTATCAAGTCCATTTGATGACTTAACCGTGCAGGGTGGTAACCCATTTGGTAGATCATGGGAAATGATCTCTTCAAACTCCCTCAACATCTTCTTCACTTTGAGCAGAAGTGCTTTTTCTCCTGCACGGGCTTCAGTATGAGCATAAACCAAAAACACCTTTGGGTTGTTGACCACCTCTCAAAGGATTCAAATTGTACTGCTTACCATCCTTCCACAAGGTATAGGTGTTTGATCTTCCATCATGTGAAGATTTACAATCAAACTGCCAAGGCCTACCTAACAATACCTAACGATACATGGACTACATCCGTTGACATTATGTCACATGACTCTTCATCTTTGCATTTGCGAATCTGAAAACTAACAAGACATTGTTCATTTATCAACAACGGATGCCCTTTCAACCACCAGAAAACCTTGTATGCGGATTTGGTGCATAATCTTCTTCAAGACAAGTTTCTCAACCATTTCATTGGAAACAAGATTATCAATGTTGCCACTATTAATGAGTACCTTGCAGCACTCACCTCCAAATTCGCCAAATGTCTTGAATATATTCTTTCTTTGTGCAGGTGCATTCTCTTCTTTTGTTGGCTTTAAAAGTACTATCTTCATCATGAGAGCCTCTCCGCACTCTAGTTCTTCCGTGCAATTACCTGATGCAATGCTTTCCTCGCGGGCTTACGTAACATCAGCTCTGTGCACAACATGGTTTTGTTGTGCACGTGGGCATTCAAATGCTTGGTGCCCTGCTTCTATGCATCTAAAACATGTACTGGTGAATCCTCTTCCTAGTCCTTGTCCGCTGTATCCTGTTCCTCTCTGTGCATGATCATAACCTAGAGAAGAACTTGCTTCTCCTTCATGTGCATGCTCTGTTTTATCGCTGCACAATCAATCTCCTCTCTCGTGTGCAAACTTGCCTTTTCCGTAATGGTACTTTGTTGTCTTTTAGACAACCTCTCCTCAACCTTCAGTGCACATTGATAGGCTTACTCTATTGTCCTCAGAGTCAACATGCTGATTTCATCCTGAATGGAAAGGTGCAATCCATTCATGTACATTGAGACTTTTTCTGTGCCAGCCTGTGTGAATGGTTAATCTGTAGAAATATTTTATGTAGTCTTTGATGCTCATCTCTTTGTGTCAAGTTTTGTGACTGCTTGAAAAGATTCAAATTGTGATCTGTAGGCAGAAACTTCTCTCTCAACTTGGCAACCATTCTATTCCAAGCTTTGATTTTATCCTTACTCTTTCTTTGTCTCTCAGTCTGCACATGATCCCACCAGAAGGATGCTTTCAACTTTGTGCATGCGAATTGAACCTTCTTAGGGTCTTCTATAGATTCCTGCTCAAAGTACTTATCCAACTCTGCAATCCAATCTATCAAATCCTCTGGGCATAAGCTTACGAAACAGTTATTGATGTCTATATGCAACTTGCTCCCTATCCTGGCAATGGCCTTACGACTTGGTCTCCCAGTTCTTCCTCAAATTCATCCATGTTCATTTCAGGTGCCTCAACATCACTTGGAGTATGAATCTATTCCTCCTTGCTGTGTAGTTTCCATTACTTGAATCTTGCATGGATGTATCTCATCACATCCGCTATAGATGCCACTTCCTATGGTCTATGTCCTCTTCCTCTGAGAGGAACTCCACTATTCAACATTTCTTTTCCTTGAAAACAACTATTGCAATAACTGCAATCTTTACATCTTCTACCTAACAACCTCTATGTTGGAAGATGTTTTTATTGCTTTCTACCCATACTACACAAATGTGAAAAACTAAATTCACACAAAGGATACAATTCGCTATGATACCAAATGATGAAGTCGTGGTTAAAGGGTCTAGTGAAAGACTACCTTAGACTGCGCAACCCACAAAACATATGCGTCAATGATGTAATTATGGTTATGGGATTCAATGAAGGGCAACCTTGGACCACGCATCCCACAAAACTTAGCGCCCACACCCAGGATGGGTGCACAATACAATAAATAGCACACAATGCATAACAATAAGAACAAAATTTTAGTCAATGGAGGAAATTTAGTTATAGGCACAAAAATATGACTTTGTTCCAGTCTTGAATTCCAAAGATTACAATGATCCTGAATGGAATGTTTAAAACAAAATCCTCTGATTCTAGACTTGTAAGCTTTGCAAGATTCTTCTTGAACCAACAATGGTTCCTTCTTCACACTCTGGTTGCAGCAACTTCAAGTTTTCTTCTTAGACCCGACTCTGGATATTCTTATTTTGGCTGCCAACCCATTCAATGACTTTGACCGACAAAATTATAGGCACTGAAAGTAGTTAGGAAAGCTGATGGGATTATTATCCTAACTGTGCCCAAGGGACCTGCACCCGAAGCGCAAGCCCTTATCAACCTTCTCTCTGCGTGCTGACATATCACTTGGGGTATTTTCCCAAGTGCTCACCTGAGGCGCTCAGAGTGCTGATGGACTTGTAATCTTTGCAATATTCTGCTTGAACCAACAATGGTTCCTTCTTCACACCCTAGGTGCAGTAACTCCTAGTCTTCTTCTTAGACTCAACTTTGTATATTCTTATTCTGGCTGCCAACCCATTCAATGACTTTGACCACCATATTTATAGGCACTGGCAATAGTTATGGAAGTTGTTGGAGTTATTATCCTAACTTTGCCCAAGGGACTTGCAACCCAAGTGCAATCCCTTACTAACCTTCTCTTTGCATGCTGACATATCACTTGGGGGATTTTCCCAAGTGCTCACCGGAGGTGCTCAGAGTTCCGAGTGCTTGCTTGTTTGGAATCTGGGTTCTAGCCATTAATGGGGCTTGCTAGGTCCAAATATAGGAGTACCAACCATTTACGTAGCTTAATTAACTAGATTCATTGAATATTAAAGCATAAACATGAGTATTCTATCCTATCATGGCATACGTTTAACATGCAAAACAACAAAGACTCATCTGTTCTGCTTTACTGTACACCACTTAAGCAATTGAAAACAGCAATAAAAACTCATTCAAGACCAGATCAAGTCCATTTACAGTTTGATTGCAAATCTACAGTCGTTGCTTATTCTGACAACATAACCTTACTCTCCAGATGATCCCATTTACATGGGGTCAAGGTCCCTCTTTATACATTTACGAAGGCATTTCAAAGCCTAGTTCCTGACCAAGATGACAGAACTCCAGCCTATCCACCATTAACGCTCAACCACATTCATTAAAGCTTTTATCGACTCAGCTATGTTATAGTGGTACTGTGATTTTTCTGCCACCATGATTACCGCTGACATTGACATTGTTAGACTGTGTCGGTATTTCTTGCTTCCGCTGCCTTCCATTACTTCTCCATGTGCCCTTATCTGTTTCCACGTAACCTTGCCTACTTCTGTGTGCACTTGTTTGCTTCCACGCCTTTGCCACTTGTCCCAAAAATAGGGGTCAACATCTCCCCATCCTTTGCTAGCTCATAAATAAATTGAGGCCCATCTTTGCGGACCTTAGCTTCAAATGTGCACCATCTAGTGATGGCAGCCTTAATTTCTTCCATCACTGTGGAAAACTTTGTAGATAAACTCCTTGTTAGTTTCTCTGGATCGTCTTGCGCCTTTTGTTGCACAGCTTGTACCTTGGAGGCAACTGTTTCACTTGCTTCCCATACCTCGGTTTCCTCTTCCATGGCCTTCCACTAAAGGGATTTTAGTGTCAGCTCCATTTCCTTGCTCTTGGCCCTTATCTCTTCTAGTAGCGCTTCGGCCTCCTTGAGAATTTGACTCCTCTCAGCCTTATCCCGAGTATTGAAAAATCTGTTTTCAAGTGCCTTCTGATTTCTCTCCTTGTTTGGCAGCCTCCCATCAATCACTTTTGCCAATAGGTGGAAGCTCAAAAACACGTGGTCAGCTAGCTTTGCTTTTTCTAGTAGCTTTGAGATTGCTTTTCTACATGCCACCACTTATTCTTACAGTCTCACGTGCGCCTTTTCTTATTCAGTCTCTTGGTTAGCTAATTTGCACTGTAGGAGAAGGTCTAGTAGTTTTTCTAGTTGGTCCATAGGATCCAACCATTGAAAACGACCTCATCCTTTAGTTGGGGCTCCTTCTCCATCACCTTTCTACTTATCTGCTGTGCACACAACTCCGTAGTGTCTACTTTGCACCCGAATTTGGAATGCCTCTTCTCTGCCTCCTCTAATAACTCCTTTCTTCCTAGTGCTATATGGCAGGTTATAAGGTTTTGCCCTGAGACTTCTACGAAAATTTTTGCTAAGGTGTTCCCTGTCTGCTCCTTTGATAGCTCATTGGGATCAAGAATGACAATGCTTTGATCCTCTGCTGAGGTGTATTCATCCTTCATGTTCAAGCCTACTTTCGGCATTTCAAACCGTGACTCATCCAAGTGTTTGCCCATGACAAACGGGAGTTTCTTGATGATGAGATCCTAGGCATTCTCCTTGCCCATTGCCTCCCAAAGGTAGAGTTCCTTGTCATCCATCTTCTCCCCGATAAACGGTCCTGTTGATTCCTTCTTCACCCTCTTCTCGTGCTATTCTCCTTGCTTTCTTTTCTTGCACTTTCCTCTCTATTAGAAACTCTTCGAATCGAGACCGGATATGGGGGTGTTGGCCTTCTTCATTGGTATGCTCAAAGCAATTTTCAGTCTCCTACTTTGGTGCTTCATGGGCGAAGGCTCGAGTACTTATTGTCCTTTTGGCCTTTCCTTGTCTCAATAGCTACCTGTTAGTTCTTTGAGGGAGTTTTCTATCTCTTGTTTCGAGTTACTAACAAGAACTTTCTTCATCGGGTTTGTCACTTGTGGTCCACCCTTGGGAAGCTCTCCCCCTTCTTCTAGGGCTAGGTACTTGGTGTGTTTTGCATTAGTGAAGGGCTTGGTGAATGTTGCCTTGATGGAGGGCTTTGTGGTCACCATACCAAAGGAGGACTTTGATGGTGTGCTAGTGGTATTTGCTTGTGTGAATAGGTGGCTGTTGTGCTCCCTTGGAATCTTGCTTTGGAGTGGGTGTTTGCTTCTAAAGAATGGTTGGTGGTGTCGTCTTTGGTGTTTGCAAAGGGCACGATTCTTTCTTGCAAGCATGGTACGGTTGTAAAGACCTTATCTCTTATAGTTTCTCGCTACGTTCCTATGCCTTGTGGTTTTGGCTCCTCACTTGTGGATTTGCTTCCACTAGTTCTTCTCCTCCGCTCTAACTTGGTGCCCTCCTTTTCCTCTTCAAAATGCACGATCTTCTTCTAGAGTGGTCTTAGAGTGGTTCTTGGTCTTTGGTTGTCATTGCCTTGGTATTGGCATACTAGTCTTTGAGTTTGCAGCGCATAATCCACCGATATACGTATTTTTGTTGAGCCTCCTGACGATTCACTTTTGCCATCTCCTCGTATTCACTATTTGCAGTGTCCACCGCCCTTGGGTACCCGAGTAGGGGCTTGAGGACCAAGTTGCATTCATCAATTTCATCTATCTTTGCCATTTTTGTTTAACGTTCATAATGTGATCTAACGTGTGTCCTAGATATTTTGCAAAAATGCAAACAAGATCCTATGTCCCAACCACTTGTTGCCTTTTACCCTATCTTTCCTAAGCATAATTGTTATAGGACTCTGACCACCACATGGTTCTGGTAGGTGCTCTGCATCTCTCGACGAGATGCACCATTTGTTACAAAGGCTATGACAAAATGCTCAAACCATCTCATCCATTTTGTCCTTTAGGGCTTGTTGTAGATCAGTAGGGTACATATACTACTTGAAATGCTACGTAGGCAAGGGGTTGCTTTTTGAGAACTCCTACACTGTCCCTGTATGAATCTCGGATGCCAATCTCATTGATCGCAACCAATATCAAGATTGCAATCCATTTGAAGGTCTCCCACTCTCGTGCACCTTTTTGGGTGTCGTCAATTATTTCCTTATAGATGTCTTTTGCAATGTTATACTTTTTGTTTTGGACGACAATCATGTGCGCCCCATATAGCCATACTTGACTAATGTTGTCCCACCTCCCACTCAAGCTAAGCATTGCGTGATGCCGTGATCACACATGCGACTATGCAAGTGGTGGGGTTCTCCAACTTGTCAATAGACATTGTGAATTTTTCTTGCTTGTACTTTAGTGTTTCGCAATGTTGTTAATTACATCACTGTACTCTTTAGCGAGGTTCGTATGTAACATCCCTTCACATGATATCTTATTAAGCGTGTTCAACAATTTGGTAGAGATCTTCTTTCTGTGCTTGGTCGAAGTATATGGTGTCTTCGTGCATGTGCGAGAGAAGAATCTCCCCAATGGGAGGGGATTTCTGTAGAAAGGGAGCTCAAAGAGTTAGAAGTCCCCAACTTCTTTAGCTCTGCTTTGATTTTGATGTTGGAGACGATTACCCTATCCATGACCACCATTGTGCTCTTCTTAGGTAGTCATTCTCTAGGTCCTTATTCTTCGCTTGGCGGTGGTTTTAGTCTTCCACCTTGCAGCAGTCCACCTTGGATGTCCCTTCCTCTATCTTGATGAACTTAGTTGGATAATGTATCTTAGGGATTCCTTGCAGCTCCACCTCCGTTTCTTGTTGGTTGACTTCCACCATTGGGGTTGTGGCGGCCACTCGTGTGGTTGCCTCCTTTTCTTGTTGGTGATGAGAGTGGTTTTCTCTTTACAGTGCCATTATAGAAGGACATGTCCCTAATTTACCGTTGGAGCGTTAGGGTTTCTAAAGCTCTTAATTTTATCATTCTTTGAGCTTCATCAATCGTTAATTGTAGAACCCTAACTTGTAACTGACCAACTTTGCTCTACTGAGGGCTCAAAGTCTCAAAACAACTTCGAAAAGCCTATCTTTTGCTTGGAATTTCCTCCCAAGGATCCTATTCTTCAATTTTTACTTATATATAGCTCCTGCAACGCTCAATCTGCAATTCACCTCACACCGGACCCTAGCTTTGTTTTTGCTCGCCTTAATTTTCAGCTCTTGCGATTATGAGCTTTACAAATGAATTGAAATGCAAAGGCAGGAGGGTTTAAATTATTTTTCCTACCTCTCTTGATGTTAGCACCTAGGTGTGACTTATGCTTCTTCTCGCATTCTTGGGTCTTACAAGCGCATCGCTAGCATGCTTTGTTTACCTTGCTCATTCTCGGCACTTCATCAGTATCCGGAAATCCAATCGATTTCTTGCACGTCTTCTTCCCCTTTGTTATTTTTTCCTTCATGCCAAACCCTCCTCCACATACTAATTCAGCAGATGGTTCTCCACCTCTCTTTAGAATAGCATAGTTTGGTTCTCGGACTTGTGTTGCACAACTACACAAGTTATGAATGCTCCTTATTGTCCCTAAATTGTTTGTGTGTCCCGCTTTGCACCCTTGTTCACTTGCAAACATTTCCACCTTTGAGCCTTTTACAAAGAACTAATTGATCAAGAATATAATCTACCGCAAAACAAACTAAATTACTAGTGCACAAGTGATGTCTTATTGAAACAACAAAACATAACTTAAATGTCGAAAAAAAAGTTGCTTGTATTGAAATGACTAAATGAAATGTTTTTGGGTAGTATTGACTCTACAACCTTATTTATGGGTCCATAGCCTTGATTACAAATGGTAGGGCTTCAATAGACTACCATTGAAGAATCCTAGGAGTCAATCACTGTTCAATGTGCACAATATGCATGTGCCGCTTTCCAAGATATCATGTATGTTGTAAGGACCTATCCATTTGATGTACAACTTGCACGGGTGCTTAGCATATTTGGAGTCAGTATAGAAGAAAACATGTGCCCTTTCTCGGACCTTGTCTTTAATGTGCTTTTCGTTGCATATATTTTGTCGAGTCTTCTCTAGCCCTCATCGCTTTCTCATCCAGCTTCATCAATGCTTCCAACCTTTGATGAATGACTTCTAGATTGTCTAGGCCCCTACATGGGCTATGCGCGAAAGAGGGTACAATGAATTCCATGGGTAAAACTGCCTCTTTACGAAAAGCCAACTAAAATGGTGTGTATTTGGTCAACCTTTTGTTAGTTTAATATGTCCATAGGACTGCTATACATGGTCATTCCAATCCCTTTCCTCACATCACAAATCTTTGTCAAGGTCATACTAGAATTTTGTTAAAGGCCTCAACCATGCCATTGGCTTGCGGGTGGTAGGGAGAGTTTTGTTGTGTGCTATTGCAATTACGATAGGATTATGCATGTTTCAGCGAGAAAGTGACTTCCCCTATCAATTGTTAGACTTAAAGGGCACTTATACCCACCGATAATGTTTTCCCAAAGGAAACTTGCAGTTGTGGTAGTAGTACAATCTTGTATGGGTGTTGCTTCTATCCATTTGGCTAGGTTGTTTGTCACCGTAATGATATAATATCCTCCCGTCCTTCGTGTTGCTTGTGCTAGCGATTGGTCTCGACATAGTCTCTAGCCCTTTTTTTCAAGGGTTAATGGGCTAAAACGGGAGTAAAGGCATCTCATCTCTCCGATTGGGTTTCTCAATCCTTTGGCAAATATCACACTTAAGTGCAAAGTTCTTAGTGTCTTTGAAGATGGTCAACCACCATAGTCTTGAAAATGGTATCTTTCATACGTTGTCATCTCATGTGTTGTGTCTTCTTGTGACGCTCTTGTATGCTTTTTATGAGATCGCTTCTTGTTCATTCTCTAATACGTAGTGTTTGGAGAGCTCATCTTGTCATAACTTGTATTCCCCACCAATGAATTGATGAGGGATGTGTGCACTTCGAGGTTGTTTTCTTTGGTAGACCATCTTGTTGGGGCCATCCCTAATGTAAGAACGTAGCAATGTTTGCTAAATCTTTGCGACCTTACTAATCTTATAGAGTTGCGCATTGGGCATGTTATCTTCGGTATTGTATGCACTTTTTCCATTGTTTACTTGGAAAAGGTGATCTAGTCCACAATTTTGTTTCCTTGATTTAACTACCACCTAGAATTCAAACTCCTGAAAGAGTATCATCCAACGGCAAATGTGCCCATGGAATACTAGTTTGTTCACCAAATACTTCAATGCCTCATAGTTTGTAAAGAACGCAGAAGGTGTCACTAGTAATTATTGGCAAAATTTTAACAATGCTTAGACCATAGCCCAGTGCCTTGCATTTGGTAGTGTAATTTCTCTTTGCAGAGGACACCATCATGCTTGCAAAGTGGATAGGGTGATCCTTCCCTTTTTTAGCGTTTCGCGAGTTCGAGGATATCAAGATGGGTGTGTTTGCCAATTTCTCTTTTAGCGTTTCAAATGCCTCCTGCCCGTGCTCAATCCAATGAAAGGTCCATCCTTCTTTAATAGTTCCTCTAGGGGTTGGTGACCTTGGTGTAGTCTCTTATGAATTTTCTATAATACCTGCAGTGACCTAGGAACACATGCTTGTTTTGTTGGGTTCTGGCGCCTCTAGCTGTAAGATCGCCGCAATCTTGGCTAGGTCTACAAACATTCCTTCCTTGCATATCACATGCCCTAAAAAGACTCCAAATGGGGTCGCAAATATACACTTCTTAATTTAAGGAGATTTGCAATTACCTACATTTCTGAAGCATTAACCTTAGGTTTGCATGGTGATCTCTCACCAACATATATATGGTCCAATCATTTAGATACACTTGCAAAAACTCATGGCTGAAGTCCTCGAAGCCTTCCACACTATGTGCGAGAACACCAAGGGCACATTCTTCAAACAAAATGGCATTACATTTTAGCCAAAATAGCCCCACTCCATGGTGAAGGTGGTCTTGGCATTATCCTCCTCTGCAATCTGGACATGATGGTAGCTTGAGAACCTGCCAGTGAAAGAGTAAATTTCACGTCTTGCCACTTCCTCATTTCTTAGTAAACGGGGTGGGGAGGGGTCATTCACACATCCTTAATTGAGAGTGGGGAACCCCACACGAGTCTGGATGTGCCTGTCCCTTATGATGCTGATGACCATTGGATTGACCAATTCTGATTCCTCAACTAGATAGATGATCCCTAAAGCTAACATCTTGTCAATTTCCTTCTTGACTTCCACCTTGAGGTTTGGGTTCATCCGTACGTGTAATGTCCCTTTTTTAAAAATGTATTACCTCTGCAAATTTTCTGAGTTTCCTATCTATGCAACATGTATGAAATATGAACAACAATGACAAATATCAATATTGGTTATTGAAACCCTTACACATAACATTGAACATAAGCCAAAACTGTTATTTACTGAATGCTAGACAACAACATTAAATATTAATATTAAACCCTTAATATCAAAACGGTAGCAACAATTCAACAAACCCCTTTTTGCATATAATATTCAAAGATGTAGAACGAAAAATCTTTGGTTCATTTTATTATTCAAACTACCAAAATAAACAGCAAACCCAACTAACGGAATATGTAGCTTTGATGATATTGTAGCAAAAATCCGGAATACTGTAGCAACACTGTAGTTGTTATGTGACAAATTTCCCACAAGGAAAAGTTGGAGTATTATTTATTTAATAAAAAGAAAATAATTATTATGAGTGTTCTAAGTTATTTTCCCCTAGGATTGAATTCTAAAGTAGAAGAAATAAATTTAAAACATAATAATATTGAGACCCATGGGGTAATATGTAATAAATAAAATAAACACCCCCAATTTATGTGTGTGTGAGTGTAAAAGTAAAGTAACATGGGTAAATAAAAGAAAAATGATTATAAATAAATGGGTATGAATTGTTTAGTAATTTTAATGAAGTAATATTGTGTGTAATGAATAGGTGTGATGATTTTTAACCACCTCTTGAAAATTATAAATAAGAGGGCAGACTCATTAATGAGAGAGCATGAAATACTACATATATTTGAGGACCCCTTTAATATAGGGTGGATAAAATAATTTTTTTTTCTCAAACATAAATGTGTTGAGAAGGGTAATTAAATAGCTAGTGGGTTCCATTTGGAAAAAAATATATATTATAAAATTTGTAAAGTAATTAAGGTTGTTTTGAATGGGTATGTTGGTTGAAAAACCTACCCGGGAAAATTATTTAAACCTGTAGTGTGGGGATTTAATATACCCATAGGAAAATGTGTGCTCATGTAATTGTTATTTGATATCGAGTGAAGGCAAGTGGTGGGCATTGGAGAGGGGCACTCTGAGGGGTGTCCTAACTGGGGTACGTGAAGTATAACCCAAGATGGTTCTGGCCAGGGCAAGAAGATATATTTATTAATTCATTCCTCCTAATAATGTGGCCATAGCTTGAGGTGCTGAATCTCTGGTATCACCTAGGAGTTACCTGAGCCACACATAGTCCTCACCTAGATATGCTAAAGTACTTCTTTAACTTTAAGATTTTTAATTGGGAAAAAGTTTTATCACAAGAAACTGAAAATCTCCCAAAATCCTCCTTAATCAATTGGGCTGGAAATAAACTTCAATCTTTTAGCTCAAACGTGATCCTTGGATGGAATCACCTCAAACGAGGGTTTTTGTTCTTTGAATCTCCGCACTCCTAGGGTTTTCATCCGGGAGAAGAAATTGAACATAGAATGCTCAAGCTCAAATAGGTTTTGATAACAATAGCAAATGGAATGCCTTCTTCCTTCCTACTCTTCCTTGTATAATTACCGCTTTTAATTTGAATTTCCTTTTCCACCTAAAATTCCTCCAAAAGTGTCCAAAAATATTTCGTAGAGCTCATCATATGTAACATCTTCCACCCATTTTCTTGGATCTCTTTTCCTGCAACTTGGGTGGTTCGCAGCTTAGGTTCTTGTTCTTCGAACCATTCTTCAACATGCTTTAGTGAGTTTCTTTCCGACATTTCCTCGTAAACCCATCACCACAATTAGCAAGGTCCAGTGACAAAACCAAAATGTTGGGTTTATCATCCTAACTCTATCCAAGAGATTTACACACCAAGCGCAAGCCCTTGTCACCCTTCTCTTTGCGTGTTGTCATATTAGTTGGGGTTTTTCCCAAGTGCTCACTTAAGGCGCTTAGAGGGTTGAGTACTTGTGAGGTTGAGTTTTGGGTTCCTACAATCTTTAATGGGGCATGCTAGGTCCAGATGTAGGAGCACCATTCATCTACTTAGCTTAGTTAATAGGATTCATTGACTATTAAAGCATAAACATGAGAATTCTATCCTATCCTATCATACATTCGACATGAATAACAACATAGATTCATCTATTCCACTCTACTGTAACACCACCTAAGCAACTGAAAACAACAATAGAAACTCATTCAAGACCAAATCAAGTCCATTTATAGATTAAGTACAAAATTACAGTCATACTGCTTGGGCAGTATAGCCTTACTCTACAATGATTGCTTTTACATGGGCTAAAGGCCTCCTTTCACATATTTACGAAGGCATATAAAACTAGTCATGTTGCTGTCCAAAATGACATAATGCAAGCCTACCCACCATTAACGCTCAACCACATTCATTAAAGCTTTTATTAGCTCTGTTATGTTCTAGCAGCCCAGTGATTTTCGCTGCGAGTCTCAATGAAACCGACACCTGTTAGATCCTGTAGGTCTCTCCTACCCGTGCTTCCTACCATTACTTCTTCACGCACCCTTGTTTGCTCCCTGAAGCTTCACCACTTGTCCCAAAAATAGGGGTCAACAAAAGTTGAAATGGTTCACTATCCATTTGTGGCTCATCACGCTTCCTTCAGCTTACACTTGTTCCCCTGTCATGGTTTTCATCAAGTGACATGCGACATTCAAGCCAATGCAAAATCCAACTAATCGGTGCATGCCCCTCCATCTCCTATCTCAAGCAAGTGTCAATGAGTGTGCGCAAGCTT
This sequence comes from Taxus wallichiana var. yunnanensis, assembly GCA_018340775.1. Taxonomy (NCBI): domain Eukaryota; kingdom Viridiplantae; phylum Streptophyta; class Pinopsida; order Cupressales; family Taxaceae; genus Taxus; species Taxus wallichiana. The sequence continues at coordinate 810,131,332 of CM031235.1, forward strand.
TGTGACCAACTAGTCATTGCAGAAAGATGCACAAGTTCCTTCATGTATGCAAGATTTCCGTTTGCAGACCTATTGTTGCTTCATTGCAAGTGTCCTTTACCCACAACTTTAATAGTTTTTGCACCTTGTGCATGAATTGCTGTTTTTGCACATAGCACACAAGCTCCCAATCTTTGCGCGAGACTACTTCCCAATTGCAGACTGCTCTATTGTGCATGTGCGAGGTTATTGAAACACTTATCCTTTATTTGGTCTTTTTGGGTGATGCAAGTGCTGGATATCATGGAGGATGACATGATTCAAATTATCCAATGCAGGCTGATCTTAGATTCAATGATAGGTTTGATGTTGAGATCTCAAGCTTGCAATTCTAAATGTTTCTATTGATTGTGCATAATGCAAGGTTAATTATAGCACAAAACACTTTTGTCAATTAAATATGCTAGTATCTATTTTGGGGTTTTACTTTAACCATGCAGCTCATGAACCATAGTTGTATAGTTTTCAGCAAGTAAGTAAGCAAGATTTGTCAATTATGTTAAAGAAAGGAAATATCTAATGAAGAAGGAAATAATAAAACACAGAAAGAAAGAGGGAAGATGTGCAACCCAATCAATAGATTACAGAGTTGATTGCATGCACATAGACAAAACCAATAGATATTAACACACAAATTATAAGCAAAGGCAACTTTCAGATCTAGATCTAGAATAACACAAAGTTTATAAGTAGATCTAAGACAAAAAGTTAGAAACAAAATGCACCGTGACACAAAGTTCTCCGAAATCTGCTCCTTTCTATTCCTTTGCTTCAAATAGCTATCAGGGATTTCAGCACAAAGTCTGGAACACAAGAATGTTGCTTACAAATTCTGATCCTTAACCCGAAGGTTCTTCCTCTACTTATAGAATGTAGAAGGGAAATTACAAATGGGAAACTTAACTGAACTAGAACATAAACAAGAAGTAAAGATAACATCTGGCAATCATCTTCCTCTAATTCCTCTCCAAGTGACATGCATCCGGATCCATAGTCAAACTTATACACATCTGTCACTTAACTTATAGAATCGTTCCACATAACTTAAAGTAATGGTTTTAAAACCAACAACTTTAAAGTTTTACAATTACATCCGGAACGTGGAAAATAGAAGAAGAAAGAGTAGAAGAAGAAAGATTCGCCAGCTGTAACATCTACATCTTCTTTTTTTTTTTTGATACTGAATATACTTGTCGAACATGTAATTCAACAACTTCCCATCTGTTTTAGCCACAACTTTTTTTCTCGTCCCGACCGCAAAGCAAGCCTTCGTTCAAAACCCCGATGCACGCTTCCACATCCTTCAAGCTAGGCCCGAACTTCTCAATATCTGATTGCAACGTTACTAGCTTATTGATGGAATCCATCGTGAAAGGCCTAACAACTCCATCAATTCTCTCTGCACCATCGAAGAGATCCTCCAGGAATCAGCACTTTGCTAGGAATGGTCCTTGTGTATGAAGAAACGCTCCCGACCACTTCCTCATCAGTGAAAGCAATGACATTGTCTCTGCAAAGATGATGCCATACTTTCAAGTGCCCGCATCCTTTTCAAAGATGATTCTCAAGATCTCCAAGCGGAAAGATACCGCAAACTCAAGTCGCTTCTTTCTCAACCGATCCATCGGGCACAATTGCTCCGCAATCAACACCTCCTCGCAAGCTTTTATTTATTTCACCAAAGTACTCAGTTTACTTTCAACATCGTGTTCATCATGTCTATCGTGCTCACACCAAATATTTTTCAACCTGAACCGATGCATCCTTCATAACCTTTAGACGGGCCGCACCTCTCCGAGTCAGTGCATGTAAGTTTGGAAATGATTAGACTCTTCCATTCATCGATAGCTTTAACCTGGTTACTTGCATCTTCCACTTCCTGCATCAGATGATCACTCACCTGCTTATGTGCTGAAATTGGCTGAGTGGAAGATTTGGCAACTTTGGCAATAATCTCGCACAACTGAGACACCTGCTTCTGAAGTTCAACTTTCTCCGCCTTTTCTTTGTCAAGCCTAAGGAATAAAGCATCTATCAATGTCTGCGTGTCTTGCTTCAATCCTTCTGTGGTGGCTTGACCTATGGGTACTCTGGTCACTGTTATATCCTCTGCCGTGAGCTCATCCTTCTTCTTCCTTCTGCTGGAACTGACATCTCAGCGAACTTCTGCCCCGACTCCTCAATAATCAACCTTGAAGTCACCTTAGCAACTTTAGGTTTTCTGTCTTTTCCGCCCAAACTCAGGAGCAACTGCAAGTCATGTTCTTCCAAGTTGATCTCCTCTCTAGCCTCTGAACCAACTGTGAAGCCAACCATTCTGAGAAATTACTTCTCAGAGAATGAGAAGTCACTGAGTGTACCACCATCTCGTGCTCTGATTCCTCTCCATCTGAAACTACTACAGTGTCATGGCTACCATCCTCTGTATTGTCCAAAGACAAAGCTCTTTCAAATTCTGCCATCTGCAACTTCAATGTTTCTTCAGAAGAGGTGCTGAACGGAGTGGCTGAGGAGAAAAGACGAATGTTGCCGGATTCAACGGAGGAACGACAGTATCTTGCTGAGGTGCAACAGTCGGTGAAGTACTTGATGTCGAGAGAAGCCGAACTAACACCATAGCAAGTAGAAGTGATCTTCTCCTTGAATGAGACTTTCTGTGCACTTTAATCTTTTCAGCCTTCGCTTCTTTCTCCTCGTGCTTCCTTTTGAGGGAATCTCCTGTGCCGAGGTTGCTTGTGATCTGATTCATCAATGCTTCATCAAGGCAATATCCCTTCATCAGCAACCAATTTGAAGTATTGACCAAAACGGCGGCAGACCTTTCCTCGATCGTATGGCAACCACCTATGCTCTCCTGAAGTACAACTCTATCTCCTCCCATCCGATGGTATGCGTCAAGTAACACAGCCCATCATCTTTAAGATCCGCAGGTATCCGTGCTAATCCAAAGTCAAACACTTGCCGCTGATAACCTGCTGAAATCTTTCTTTCTAACTTCGTACTCGCTTCTGCACTTCATCCAGAAATCTTCCAATGAAGGCACATGCGCGTACTCCTGGGAGATTGTCTTCCTTGCCACCCCATATGGATCGAAGTTCAGCCATGCTGGGAAGAACTCTTGCTCGTACTCAGAGAACATCTCCGCTTCAATTCCTCGGGCTTTATGAATGCTCTGGCAGCTGTAATAGCCCACTGTGATCGGGAAGAAGCCTGTAGACTTGTGTCGTTTCGACTGTAGGTCATGCATCTCCACGAGTTGTCTGCTCAACTCCATGATGACCAATCTGTCACTCGGATATCTAGGCAACTTGACTGGTTCTCCCGAAAAGCCGGTGACCCTGAGGTATGTAAAGTCCGCAAACTGGATGAAGATACTGCCAATCTGGGACACAGCTTCCCAAGCTTCCTTGCTTACCCTGTTGGCCTTTAGATCACCGTTCAGCCTGCAAATGAATCCGTAGAAGAATCCATCGTTGACCACCTTGTAATCTTTATCGTACGCGGCACAATAAGTCATGCGATAGCACTCAAAAATAGGATCCTCGAGAGCACACCACGCCTATCCAACTGAGAAGATACCCCGTGAAGTCACCGATATACCAAATACGAAGTCATTTTGAAGTCGTAAGTCCGCCTCACATTCCGAGCTGCTCACCGATGTCACTAATGATTTCCACCAATTGATTATAGAATCTGCTTTGTTGATTTCAATGGTCCTGATGAAGGCATACATCCATGAGCGGAAGTCAGTGAGCGTTAGCTTCGCCATTTATCCTGCATAACAATTTGGTAATGTCATCCACCTCCTGTACCAGATTGGATCGTGGAAGAGTTCTCGAACTTGGATGGAGATCTGGGCTTCTTCATGTACCTGCTGTTCATTATGCCCACACAGTCAACTTTATGCTTTTCCCATCTGTTGCCGGCATCCAGTATGCTAATAGTAGTCACCACCTGTCGTGTTGGAATCTTCAGACAATAATTGATGAACTGCATCCAACCGGATTATTGTCTTCCCCGCAACATCTCGGACTGATCTAGATAGTGGGTGGTAAGACCTAGCACACTCCATGACGAATTCTGGCAACTGAGTTGTGAATGGGAATGCTGAAGCTCGAATGATTCCACTGCTTTTGACTGCACGCATGAGAGAAGTCTTTCCAGCTCTAGATCTGTCAATCAATTCGGAAAGAGGTTCTGGACCTAGATCTGTGTCTCCAATGTCAGCAAACCTGGAAGTAATGCATGATTCTACTGAGCTTTCTTTCATCTCGCTTTGCCATGGCCGGATCTAGTCTTTGTCTGAGCAACTTTTTTTCTCTTTATTCGGCCGGAATTCTTTACAACCGGTGCAGATCTAGAGGATTTCTTCGGATTCGAGGATATATTCAATGTATCTGACATTGATTTAAGCTCCCTTTCAATTATATAAGCACCTATAATGAATACCTGCAATTAATTCAGACAAAGACGGCAACCGAACATGAACACTTGATTTTAATCATAAAAATCTGCATATATAAAGCCCGCTGCCCTAAAATTTGAGGTTTTGTTTGCATGCAAAGCAAGCATGAATTTTGTCAACTTCACCTGAGCACCTGTACCACTATGCAGACAATTAATCAGACTTAAATCAAGCTCCTTCAAACCTAGGCGCCAAACTTTGAAGCTTTCCGGCAGTGAAAACACCTTCCTCTGAGCAAAATTCCTCCTCTTTGGGCGCCAAAATTGCCTGGGCTGCACTTCTTTGCTAAAGAATTAATTACTTCATTAATATGGCAGCCCATGCTTATATAACCTTCATCATTCTATAATTAATTATTGCCTCTCCTATTCCTGACAATTAATTAATTAATAAACATGTTTTTCTCTTCAATTTGGGCGCCTATTTTGTGCATGCTCATGGCTGCCATTAAATAAATTAAATTTATTTAATTTTAGCTTTCTACTTCCAGTCCACTTTGACTTCACACTATGCTTTGACCTCATGCGCCAAAAATAGGAATTAATTCCATCAATAAATACTTTAAAAAGTATTATTTCTCCTCTAGATGGGTCGCACTTTTTTGCATGAGAGAGGGCTGCATTAAATAAATTAAATTTATTTAATTTTAGAATTCTATTTCCAATTTCCTTTATCCTCTTCTCCTGTGTTGACTTTTCCTCATGCTTGGGTGCCAAATTTGGAAATAGAAACAATTAATAAATGCAATTAAAGCTATCCTTCTATTCCAAAAGGGGTCGCACTTTTTGACATGGCTGATTTCTATTTTTAAAAGTCAATTTCCAATGGGATTATTCACCCTGCACCGCAGCTCCAAAAATCCCATGATCCACTTAAGTTGTTTGACTTTCATAATGAGATTTTTACCTTGCAAGGCAGGTAAGAAATTCCCATCAATGCCTTAAGTGATTTTCTTTTATTTCACAATGGGAATTTTCACCCTGCAAGGCAGGTAAGAAATTCCCGCCTACCTGCTGCCTCTAATTTTCCCATTATGACTTAAGTGGCTTTGCTTCCATGGGAAAAAGTACCTGCCAAGCAGGTACAAAATTCCCACCTACTGCCTGCTACCAAAAATCCCATTGTAGCTTAAAACCTTCCTTTCCCAAAAATGCGACCTGCCCAGAAGAGGCCTTTTTCTGTGCATGACTTCATCTTTTTAGAGAGAACCAGACTTCCTGTGGCAAATTCCTTCTGGCATGACGTCCGTAGATGATCTCCAGATACTCTAGGCAAGAAAACAAACTAACCGCAAAGGAATTGACCTAGGAAATTTCACAGAAAACAAAACGAGAAAAATACCAAAAATGCAAAACGTTGCCAGAAGTCACAGATAAAGCCCAAGATTCATTCCTGGTGGAAACCCTACTGGTATATGGGAATATTGACATGTAAAACCTCAACAGGGTTAAACCGAGCACAATTTACCTCAAACGGGCTTAAAATAATTAAATAAAAATTTCCCGCAGCAAACCCCAAACCGCTTATATGAATATAACGAATATCTTGACACAATACAGACATTTTCTGGCAATAAAACACAAAACGTAGAGCATCTGAGTATCCACAAGGACATCAGAATAGAATTTCAACTTCAGAACCTGCTATGCAGATGTGGCAAACACTTAAGCTCACAAAATAAGCTTGTAAGAAGAACTTTCAAGATCTATCGTATTGCAGGAGTTCCACAACATATGGAAGATAAGAGCATTTGAAAATATTCAGAATTTTTTTATAAGTTGGGATCAAGGAGTCTGCCCATTTTTGTTTATTGGGATGATTGGAAGAACCTCTATTGCAAACTTCGAAGGGTGAGCACTGACATTGCTAATCTTCCAGAGGATTTCATTTTCTTCAAAGCATATTGAGAGCTGTTCTTGCTAAGTTTCTCAAGAACATTCACCTTGATGAAGGAACTAAGATAGGACATTACATAATGCCAACTTAAAAGCACATTCTAGTATTTAAAACAGGATTCTCAGAGCTTAAATCAATAAAGTTGTTAACAATTAAACTGAGAGGCATCCAAGGGTGGTGGTGGTGGACTGCAATATCCGTGAGATAGTGAGATGTTAACAATTAATGGCTGGCCTTAAATTTGATGTCCATTTGACCATCATAGGGAAGTTTTGACCTTAAATTTGATGTCCACTTAACTGTCATTTGGATTTTCTTTTTCTCGCTTGGAGAATTTGATTGAAAAATTGTAATATCTTTGCCACTGGGTGGAGTTTGGAGCCCTATTTTATCCCAGAGATTTTTTCGAGGCTGACACAGTGGTGCAGCGAGATTCATGCCATCTGTTACGAATCACTGGGAAATTCGGAAATACCTGGAGAAGGTAATAGAATTATTAATCAATGTGATATGCGACAAACACAAGATGTGCGTCTTGAGATTGATAGCTCTTGGCGATTTTTAGATGGATGTATTTAAGATATTTGTACCAGTATATCTTTATTCTAAGGTTGGTGATAATGCGTCCTAGGACAACTGTTATTGAAATAAGGTCTGGAGTTAAAAAGGAAAAATCATTTAACTATGGTTGTAAAATGTAATTGCCTTGAGACTGATATCTCTTGTCGATTTTTAGTTAGATGTAATTAAGATATTTGTACTAATATATCTTTATTCTAATGTTACTGATAATGGGTCCTGGTGCAATTGTTATTGAAATAAGTTCTGGAGTTAAAAAAATAAATAATTTTACTATGGCTGTAAAAATTTATTTTTCATTATAGGGTTTTACCAAATTTTGTTATTATGCATTTAACAAGGTCATTTGCATTGGTTTAAATTGACTTGTCACCAAAGTGCATTGTAATGGGCTTGCTACATTTTACTTGGGAAGTTTGTCCATCTTTACTTCTAATTATTATTTTTCCCATTTTCTAGATATTGTATGCGTTGGGGATTGCCTTCACCAGCAAAATTACAAGGAAAGCCACGTGCCCGTGCATGGAAGCGACTGTATATCGAGGTATTTGATAAGCTTTTTTCTTTAAAGACAAAGGATATGCTAGGTATGTTGTATTTTTCATATGAAATGATGGGAGTATATACTTTTATATAGCTAAGAGCCTAAGAGGTTACTTGGCGATAGGTGCTTGCATCATATCCGTCGAGAATACTTGTAACATACAAAATAGAGAGGACAACCCATATTTCTTTATCATCTCAAGCACTTATTTTCAGAGAAAAAGCGTATTGTAAATTTGCAGTTGTGTGCAATTGCTAATAGGTTACCATTTTTATGGACGTGGCTGGTTGTGTTTTTTTTTTTTTTTGGCTAAAGGTACCTAGGGTTGAGGGATTCGACCCAAGAAAATTGTTGGTGAGATGCCAACCCTAGTTGGTGTTAACCTACCACTCCAGCAAAATAAAAATATGACATGAATTTCAAAAATCAAATTTAAGCATCTACTTTTCTGCCCATAGGGCAATCTCCGTCGTTAGCAGTTATCCCCAAGCATATTCACACTCCCAGAAATTTAGCAAAAATAGAAGCCCGTGGCTTTCATCATTTATCCATCATACTCTTTCTTCTTTTATTATACTCCTCTGTTTGGTTTAATTATGAAAAGACATTGCTAAGTGCACATGAAGACAATTTTTATCATTATGTATAGAAGCCTTTCCTCTTTTTTCAATCTCGAGTTTTGCAAAGTTAAATGAAAAGCAAGCTCTTCCACTTTTGCGCAGCCTTCTGAGATTAGTTTTATTGCTATGAACAGAAAAGGATGAGTATAAACCATCTTGCCCAACTTTTCCACCCCCACCGAGTGGCTGCTAGATCAGTCACCGTGTTTCCTGTGCTCTTGATATGTTGGCTTGAGATCTCGAAATTCTCTGTTTCCTTCTTACTTTCCTGAATAAGATTTGTTTATTTGCTTATCATTGTAGCACCCCACTTTTGACTGCTTCAATAATTAGCATTGAGTCCCCTTCCACCTGAAGTTTTCACCATCCCTTTTCCTTAGCCAGTCTTATTCCTTCTAAGAGAACCATTGCTTTTGCCTTATTTGTTGTATCCAGTCCCAACTGGGCTGAAAACACTAACAGAGGTTGTATGTCATCTCTAAAGATCCCTCCTCCTGCTAATCCTGAATTTCCTTTCACAGCTCCATCAAAATTGAGCTTAACCTAATTTCTAAGAGTTTTCTTCCGCACATCCTCAGGCCTTTACGGCCTATTCCTTACAAATTTATTATTGGGTATAGTAGTGATTGGTATTTTACATACTCGCTTTGTGCATAATAAGATTGAGCCATATCAGCAGCCTCTTCTAGTTCACTGCTGCTAGAAGAGCATTTGGAGTTGGGAATTTATCACTTGACTGGGAAGTTTGTGTATTAGAGAGAGAGAGCACTGTTTTTTAACAGTTGTATTGGCTTAAATTCATTGTTCGCTTCCTATGTAGCATGGAAACGCCCCCTGCCCATACCCCTCTCTAGAAACGCTTCAGGTACGGGTATGGAAATAGAAATGAGGGGAAACGATTCTGAAACGCATGCACGATCCGGTACTGCCTAGAAACGCCAATGATACGGCTCTGCCATACCCAAGATGTTTCTGGGCCGCACCGGGTGTTTCCGGCTGTACCCACCACCATGGGTATGTTAAAAAGCCAAAAAAAAAAGAAAAATACACTCTTTTTTAGCATTTATTGTTTCTAACCCTAATCTACCCACCCAACCTTCCTAAAGACACTTCCTAAAAGCTATATAATGACATCTTTGGTCCATTCTAAATCACACTCATTTCTTTCTCTTGCTGAATTCAGTTTTCACTAAACTAACATTCAGCATTGTGAAGAGCTGATCCGTAAACTTCTACTTTGGAACTCTACGAATCACACAACTATGCTGTTCTACTTTCAACTTTGGAAAATGACAGATTTGCTTGAAAAATTAGAGCTTCGTGATTGATTATCTAGTGCTATAGAAAGGAAATTGCAGAGAAGGAAAGAATTCAAAAACTTCAACACCAACAATTTTATCTTGGAAACCTCCAATGGAGGAAAACCAGTTGGGAAGGGCAACTACTCTTTCTTCCCACTTTTATTGGTCTAATATAGACAATTACATATTACAATAAGTATGAAAAGAAGCAACAATGTAAACTTTCTCTATTATTACTTGCTCTGTTTCTACACCTTGCTCCTACAATTCCACTCCAGAGACTTTGAGGATCTTGCTCAAGGTGCTCATTAAACTCTGCTTCTCAATCTCTCTAGATCTTTGAATCCTCATTCTCTTGCTCCTTTCATGCATTTATAGGCCTTCCCATGTCCTCCCGTGCACTAGAGGATGTGAAAGGGCATGGAAGGGGAAGAGACACGGTTGGGCGCTTCAAATTCGCGTCCATTCGCGTTCCATTCTTCTTTTCTGTTCAAAAGTGTCAGACTGCCGCCCTGAGCAGACCGGCGGTCTCAAGATCGCCACTTCGGCCGGGCGGCGGTTTCAGACCGCCGCCTTGCAGGCGGTGGTTTTGAAACCGCTACTTTGCACAGAGAGTAGCGGTTCCTTCCAAAACCTCCATTTACCTCATTTTATTCACTTTTCTTTTTTCTCTTTATTGGTGCTTGATGAACCGATGAAGTGGTGTGTTTTTCTGATCCCTATGGATCATACCTCCCCTACTTAGGAGGCTTTTGGTCCCACAAAAGCTTAGTGGGGGAGTGGTAGAGGAATCAACTCCCTCTCAGTGCTCATTCGAGTACCACTGGTCTTGCCTTGGTGTCTTCTCTCGTCCAACCTACCAAGACTCCTGTGGATCTCTGGTTTGTTGCTCCAGTGCTACATCCTCCTCCGAGTTGCCTTGAGTACAATCCTCTTTGGAAGGTAACTTTTGTATCTTTCCTTCTTTGTCATGCATAGATGGCGTTAGTGGATGCGAGCTCTTGCAACTTGCTATCGCGTGCATCTGCATGAAGTATGGCCTAAAGGTTTCTTCTCCAACCTGCTCAAGTATGGCGAAGGTCCCATACTGTAGTGGTTTAGTCCTTTCTTGTCTTTGTCTCTTGAGATGGATTGGCCGAATCCTCTCCAAGTACGTTGCTGCTATAGTCACCACCGTTCCTTGTATCTCCTCTTCTTCTTGCTACCCCACAGTCAGGTCCAGTGAATCCGTAGGTAGATACGGTGACTGCATAGCGGAAGTTTGTTTTGCTCCTTGAATGAGTAGTTCCTGTGGTGGCTTCTTCTGCAAAAAATGACAAGTGCTATCCAAATTCTCCATCCTTTGGTCAGAAATATCCGTGCTCTCACGTCCATTTTGCTTTTCTTCCAATGAAAGCAAACAAAACTGATGATTTGCTTGAATAAGTCTTGGTGCTTGGTTGGCACTTACCATAGCCTTCTTTGATTTGCTCTAGTGTGCCCAAATGTTAAAACTGACTCCATCCTTGACCCATCTGTACTGGTTCTCCCTCCTTGTGAACATAACATCCCTGGTATACAAGTAAGGACTTCCGAAGACAACGTCAAATGCATCAAGTGGAATAATATCAGCCTCTAATACATCTATGTATTGGGTATTTATCCCAAACTGAAACTTACACTTCCTTGTAACTTGTATTTCTACACCCTTCTTCACCCATCCCAGTGGGTATGGATGTGGATGCACGTAAGTTTCTAGACCAAGTTGTTCTACAACCGCATCAGAAATCAAATTTGATTGAGAACCAAAATCTACTAAAGCGTTTACCTTAGTCTTCTTGATTTGGATTCTTGATTTGAAATAGCTTACTCATCTCTTCTTCTTCTTCTCCCCTTACATGTTAGTGGCCATGCATCCCAACCTCTCGTCTACATCCGAATCATCCTCAATCTCCACCTCTCTTCTGTCTTCATAGTGGCCATGGATTTCTTGGAATCCTTGGTTCAGTGCTTTGGGTGCAATTCCGGATGCAACTTCCAACATGTGGCGTCAATATGTCCATTTACATCACAATTCTTATAGAAATTCTTAGGATCTTTACAAGTATGCAAAGTAGTAGCGGCATGTTTACCTTTCCATTTACCTCTGCTACTTGTCTTCCCTTGTTCTTTGTCCTGTATTGTTCATTGACTGGTCTCCCTTTGGCTCTATTTCTCCTTGCTTCTTCTCGTCATCAATGTAGTATGCTTGTATACAAGCTTCATTGAGATCCTCAGGCTTCGTGGAAACTACCTTCCTCCGAAGGTGAGTGTGGAGTCCCCCCAAATACTTGGTCAGAATGTCCTCATCCTCCAAGTCCATATTAAGCAACATGGCTTGTCTCCAAATTCCGTAGTGTAGTCTTGCATGCTTTGATCATGCCCTGTCTAAAGTACTGCCACTTAATCATCATGTCAGTTCTTATGGCCAATAGGATAGAAGTTAACTCTAATCAATTCTTTAAAACCTTTCCAAGTATTGACAATAAGACGTTTCTTCTTCTCACAAGTGGCTAGATGGGTTTCCCACCAAACCAGAGCATGACCTTCCATTTTGAGACGTGCAAAGGTGATCCTTTGTGCCTCAGTGACATTATGCACACTAAAGTAGACTTCCAACTGTTTTAGCCATTTATCCAGTAATTCTGCATCTACTTGTCCTTCAAAATTCTTTATTTCCACTTTTGTTTCAACTTTAAAAGGTGTATGTGCAGATTTTACCTTCTCGCTTACAATTGGTGTCTCTTCACGCTCTTCCCATTCTTCCTCTTCATGGCTCTTTCCGATACCGAATTTTTCGGCTAGTGCTCGAACCACCGATTCCATGGAATCTTGCTTAACCGAAGCCGTCTTTTGTAGATCTGAAAGCTCTTCTTGTTTTCTATGCAATCTATCCATCATGGTCTCTAGCATCTCGACTCTACGGACCAAGTTCTCTTCCTCCATTTGAGCTCGAATTCTCTATTTCCACTATATGGCTCAAGGTAAAACTTCTTCACCTTTGGACCTTGTCACTGTCATACAAAATCACAAGAAAGATTCAAATACCACAGTCCTGGATATATAATCAGCTCTGATACCAAAATGATCCGTAAACTTCTACTTTGGAACTCTACGAATCACACAACTATGTTGTTCTACTTTCAACTTTGGAAAATGACAGATTTGCTTGAAAAATTAGAGCTTCGTGACTGATTATCTAGTGCTATAGAAAGGAAATTGTAGAGAAGGAAAGAATTCAAAAACTTCAACACCAACAATTTTATCCTGGAAACCTCCAATGGAGGAAAACCAGTCGGGAAGGGCAACTGCTCTTTCTTCCCACTTTTATTGGTCTAATATAGACAATTACAGATTACAATAAGTATGAAAAGAAGCAACAATGTAAACCTTCTCTCCAATTACTTGCTTGCTCTGTTTCTACACCTTGCTCCTACAATTCCACTCTAGCACTGAAGATCTTGCTCACTGCTCTCATTAAACTCTGCTTCTCGATCTCTCTGGATCTTCAAATCCTCATTCTCTTGCTCCTTTCATGCATTTATAGGCCTTCCCATGTCCTCCCGTGCACTAGAGGATGTGAAAGGGCATGGAAGGGGAAGAGACACGGCTGGGCGCTTCAAATTCGCGTCCATTCGCGTTCCATTCTTCTTTTCTATTCGAAAGTGTTAGGACTGCCGCCCTGAGTAGACCGGTGGTCTCAGGACTGCCGCCCGGCTGGGCGGCGGTCTCGGAACTGCCTCTCTGCACAGAGCGGCGGTTCCTTCCAGAACCTCCATTTACCTCATTTTATTCACTTTTCTTGTTTCTCCTTCTTGGTGCTGATGGAACTGATGAAGTGGTGTGTTTTTCTGGATCCCTATGGATCAAGAGCAAAGAGTCATCAAGGAAAATCTAGATGATATATTCTAGAATCAAGATTATAATCAAGTATATATGAAATTGTAACCATGTTGAATCTTTTGAACTTCAATGAATACAAAATATTTTGAGTGCTTTATCTCTTATGGACTAAAATTTTGAAAATGAGTATTATATATTAAAAAAATTCTAATATATTGCATGGACATTTCCGTAACGCTTTTGTACCCAAGATTTTTTTTTGAAAATTGGCGTTTCCGCGTGGCAGACCTGTTCTTGTCTGTTTCTGTTTCCTGGCAACATAATTTGCTTCTCATAACAAAATTATCAGCTCATGTTTAAGCCTTTTTTATTTGAATTTTGATCTGCTGGACTGGTCATTTCAGTTAGCATTTTCAATTTACTAGGACTCTGTTGAGATATAATGATGTTTATGTTTATGTTTTTTGGCTTCTATTATTACATATGCCCTTTTCAAGTAGCTAAAGTGGCTATTTGCACAGCGTGATGAAGAAGATTTGATTGAATTTGCTCAAACACACCTGCCGAGTTTCGAGAATATTACATTCAAATGCAGACTGCCAAGCGAAGTCAAGCTCCTCTTTCTTCACAGGTGACCGCAATGGCTGCAGTGTTCATTTGAGTATTCACTTACAGTTAAGATAATCATGAAACTAAGCTTTATTTTATTCTGTTACCCTTTGTGGTGTGATAGGTGAATGATGATATGCTTACTCTTGATAAAACAGTGGCTGAACAAATAACTCATTTGAAGCATAGCCGAGGTTTGCCTGATGAATTTACAGCAGAGCATGCCTGCTCAGGAAGGACATGCACCTACTCTCAAATTGGCGATTCCTTTCTTTGTGAAAAAACTGGACGAGTGCATGGTATGGCATTATGAATCGCCTTTATGTCAAGAAGCTTGTTATTTTTCTTCATTAGGGTTGGCCTGTTGGGCTTGATGTTGGTTTTTTCAAATTTAGTTGCTTGCACGTGCTTCAGAGTTTTAATGGATTCAGTGTTCTGATCGTTATGGGAGTGGGTTAATTGTGTTAACTATCAACTTTATGTTGGACTGTTGTGAATGCATTTAATCAGGCACTGATGTTTTCCTGGAGATGTCAATTGTTTTGTTTTCTGAAATTAGGACTTGTATATGGTTGCAGTATGTGATGATATGTGCCGAGAAATAGTTTTAGATCCATCAAGCGAACTTCTGGTTTGTACAATCTCCGGCCGCTGTTTTGATAGATGGCTCTCACCATCAGAAGAGGAACTGGATCCGGTATGGACCATTTGATTTATTTTATTTTATGTAGCAAGTTTAATGTAATCTGGAGGGGATTGTTCATTTCTCCATCAACTGCTATGGATATTTTCTCACTTTCTGTTTCCATGCATAATATATTAGCAGACTTCGTCACTTTAGTAGGATGTGAAGCTTTTAAAAGTGTGTCGTAAGAGTGGAGGCATTACATGTTTTCCTTTTCTGTTCTCATGTCAGTGCACAATAATTTTAGTCGTGACATTACTACAAACAGAAGCTTCACAAGTGCTCAATCAATTTTGCATGCTAATCTAGAGCGCTTTTTTCATTGTTTTAGACTTTTAGTTAATATGTTATTGTTGCTATTGTAGGGAGAGCAACAAGGTGATGCTAATGTAGCAGTGGATGAAGCAGAGCCTTTCATGGGTTCGGGTCGCTTTGGTAAGATTTATTTCATTTGTTTTGGTCCTGGCAGTGATGGATACACATTTTTCATCTTTGGTTTACATTTTATTTCTGTCATGCTTCATTGAATATAATGTTGTGCTACTGTTGTGAAAGAAATGACTTCTACGTGAAAATGACTCATATGTTAAAACAGTTATGTATGGTGCCCACTAGCATTTTACTTCGTCCATGATCACTTGACATTGTTTTCAATTACTGTTTGAATTTAGTGAGGTGTAACTGAAATGTTTGAATGTTTTCATGATGTATCTTTTTCAGTTTGGCCTCCTGTTTTCTTAAATGTAGATTTTTTGGGGGAAATGTGTTATGTGGAGCATACTTTTCAAGTTTTCCTTCTATCCTTTATGCGCAACAGTGTGTAATAGAGTAAAAACATTGTGATGAGGGGAATAACCTGCTGATAATATAGTTCATAACTCGTAGACGGTACTAGTTAAAACTTAAGATGCAAGCTAACATGTAACCTGATATATGAACATGGTGAAAACTCAACTTTCATTTGATCTATTGATTGCTTTATTTTTGGGATGGTTGTGTTTCTCAACTCTTGGTTTATGTGTCATACATTATATTTAATAAACACGAGTAATATTTTGAATTGCATTTTTGTTTAAAGGATTTTATTGTGTAAAATTGCAGTAGTTGAGATTTATAGTTTGATGTGGGACCAAAAGACTTTATCATGAGTTTTATCCATGCACAAGCTTCTTTCTTTTGAAGTTGGACTGGCCAGTGAGGGTTCTAATAGGAGAATATGGTCACAGACTGCAATCCTGGGAAAAATAAAGTTGTGGTCTGCAATCTCAAGCATGACCAAAAATTGCATGATGATTTTGATTAAATTTTGGAACTAAATGCAGTTGAGGACTGGCCATGGTGGGTTGCCTCCATAGACGGGTGTTTTGGGCTCTCAGTTCTCATTGCAGAAAGCTAAGAAAGAAACACACACAAACAATGTAGAAAACAAAGAGAGAGACACAAAAACTGATTGCTCTACACCATTTATTAGCATGGGTTTAATATATGTATAAGGATGAAGGTGTGCTGGCTGGATAAGGCCAAGCACATGTAAAATTCGAAAAGTACTTTTCTAATGTGCGTTCATAATAGGTTCCAATGAGTTGGGTCATGTAGAATCTCCCAAGGCATCGAAGGTTGGAAGCTATAACAGACTGTGAAAGGAGAATACCTTGTAAATATATGGGTAGACCAGTTGTAGCTATGCTGAACGATATGCAGGTTGTTGACCAATCACATATTTCGCTGATGACAAATGCAGAGAGCACTGGCTGATGTGTGATTAAGAATCCCCATCAAACCCTCAATCTGCAGATAAAATGATGTACAACTGAAAATCAAGAAGCTTACACAGTGATCGCCAAGAGTGACTCAAGTATCACGAGTTGCAATAAGAAATGATAGTGAGTGGAAGCCTGAAATTGCTTAGAACTTGCTTGAAGAACAAGCTTGCAACTTGTAGAGCATCAGCTATGTATTTACACGACATAAAGATTGTCATTTTGGAGAACTAACACACAACAAAGATGGTTTCATGCAAATGGCATATTGTGGCCATATCACTAATGATCCGTGCACAAGCAAGTAAGTGCGCACACTTCTCCTTTGTGGACTTGTCACACTTTTGCGTGCCCCTCACAAATCTGCGCAAAGTTGCACATGCACAAGTCTTATGGCCTCCTCGCACTTACTTGCAGTTTCATGCAGACTTTGTGCCCTGCACAGGGCCTTTAGAGCCTCATAGAACCCATCGGCGTCGTTGTATACACACCCAAAGCTTGCCTCTGCCCATAGTCTTGTGCCACCTTTGCGGCACACTCCGGCACAATTTCTTGCATTGTGTGCAATGACATCCTTCAACATCCACATGGAAACTACTAGTTTTTTATGTGGCTTGCCAAGTGGCACATTCCTAGTTCTGCGGTACATTAGAGAATAACCGTCAAGCCAGAAGTGCAACTGCTACATACATCCAGAGCAAGTTCAACTGTCATGCATGGAAGATGTAACAACATGTAGCCACTCCCCTTCATTACTGCATTTTGTTGGAACTGCCTTCAAGCATTGTTCAATAAATATGTAACATACACAATTGCCTAAGAGTCAACACCCTTGAGAGTCGACACAGATAGCAGGAATACTTGCATGCTCAACATATCTTGTAATTCTAATGCTATTCTGTATTTTAGTCCAGTCTAGGCAAATCAGCCAAGAAGCATTCTCCAACTAATCACAAGAGCTTGCTCTCTTAGCTATATTGCTATATTGTACACCTTTATACTTATTCCCTGTTCTCTATTAATGAATAGGAGTTGCATTTCCAGTTACATCATTATGTGTTTGGTTCACTGCCTTTTCAAACACTCTTATAATCCTTGCAGATCCCGCTAGTGTAGGATTGTTCCTTGTTCATGGTCCTGGGCTCCACGGTGCAAATAATTGGTATCATAGTGCAGCTCTTACTTTTTCTATGCTTGTAAACATGCGAGTGCAACAAGAGAGAGAAGGAAACAAAGTTGGTTCTATTTCCACCTACCCAGAAGAATGCTGTGGAAAGAGTAAGATGGTTGATGCCTAGAAGCAACCTGAGGTAGCCCCTAACGTCCAAAAGCTCATAAAGGACGCCCTAGAAGCATAGCGTATTGAACTCTATGGATAGTTCTGCAAGTAGATGGTTCAACTCAATTCGATGGGAACACCCTCTTTCTCCTACTGTTTCACACCCGATTTCAGCATTAAACCCTTTCAAGATCCAAGTGAACCTCGACATTCTAGTGTTCAAAGGCAAGGTTGACATTGTAGCATTAGATAATTGTCTTTGTGAGTTGGAAGGCCTACTTCTCCAACAACAACTTCATTGAAAAGGAGAAGCTTACCTTCACAGTGTTGAAGATTCCATTTCAGTTTCCCACTGGTGAGAGACATTCAATGCACAATTCAGACTTGGGATGATTTTGGTATCGCTATGCAAAAAGAATACTACCTCAGAGACTATGAGGATGAATACATGAAGTTCCACAAGCTATGACAATGCAAGGATTAGTTGGTGGAAGACTACCCCAATGAGTTCTGTGACTTTGTTTCACACCTCACGGAGCAACATAAGATGCTGAAGTACATCAACGAACTCTTGCCTTATATACATGCCAAGATGGAGTTCCTGACTTCTAACCCTTTGGGTGAAGCATACTGCATCGCTGTAAAGGTTGAGGCCAAGGGAAGATGAAACAATGGTTTGTATCTTTATGTAGTTGTGTGTGCAAGAGTTTGTTTGTGCACACGCACCATCTCAATCCCTTGCACAAAACAGGCATAAATCTTTGCGTAGAAGTGAGCAACATAAGAAGGTTGCACAATAAAATCAAAAGGCAACAAGACCTTCTAACTGAGACAAAGGCAAGAGGAAATTAGTGACAAGTATTTTCATTGACATCACTCACACACCTATGGTGATTTTGAATGCCCCATGTAACAATCATTGCTTCAGTAGTCTACATCAGGTCTCATGCAAATGGACGACATTGATCCAAATAGTTCTTGTTTGAGCACTATTGCCATTGCCACCGATGATTCGGTGGAATGCAAACATCTCTTCCACACGAAGTTTTGCTTCAAAGGGAAACCTCTCCATGTCATCATCGAAGTGGGAGTCAAAAGAACATCATCTCTCTCAAGATGCAGGGCAATACCTCGCACTTCTATTTCTACGCATTATCGCCCATACTTCCTTAAATAGCTCCAATCAGGACAGGATATATATGATTGACAAAAAAGTAATTTTCAGTATATAAAGTCAAGCTGATGGAAGATAGTGTCACTTGAGACATTGACCTGTTAAGGTTTGCAACATATTTCCTTGGAGATGATACTTGTACGACCACATTGCTACATATCGCGCTAAGTTGTAGAGATGAACTGTTGAAGCCCAAGACTAGTTTTTTAATCTCTTTGTCATCACCAATGATCAAAGACATCGAGACACTTCGGTGTTACAAAGACTCTAGCTGATTTGCGGTCACATTCCTATTGGTTGCACATGCACACATACGAGGAGTGCCACATCAAGTCTTGCATTTGTTGTTGTAGTGCTAAGTCCACGAATAGGAAGCTAGGACTTTACACACCTCTACCAGGCCCATCCAAACCATGGGAATCCTTCAACATGGATTACATGACTGGGCTGCCTATGACATAATGCCAAAACGTGGTGTTTGTTGTAGTGGATAGGTTTTCGAAGATGGCCATCATGGTTCCTTACGAGAAAAGCATTGGTGCTATTGCCACTAATTGTGCGTTCTTCACCCATGTATGGGTTCACTTTAGACTTCCAACATCCATCATATCCGACCAAGATCCACATTTTTTGGGTCATTTCTGGCATTTACTATGGGAATTAATGGGTACGTAGCTTGATCGGTCAACGACGTTTCATCCTTAGACAAACAGACAAACAAAAAGTTGTCAATCACACTCTAATTTATCTTTTGCTAATGTATAACTGTGTGGTGCGTCACACTTGAGATGATAACTTGCTTTGCATCCAACATGCCTATAACAAAGCTCTTCATACTTGTATCGGGCATGGTCCATTCCATACATGTATTGGGTTCTAAGCAACAACACTTCTAGATATTTCCTATTGTGCACCGACATGCATTGGGTTGTGCACTTAAGAAAAGGAAGTCGAAAAATCACAGAAGTTTTGCAACATGTACAATCTGTGCATTAGTAGTATCAACAAATTCTCTTGTGCTTCCAATAGAAGTACAAAGAGCGCCACGACACACATCACACATCTCGTGCATTTTGAGTTGGCGATGAAGTTTGTTGCATCTTTGGAAGGAATGCTTCAAGGTCTACACTAAAATATCAAGCCTTTGTGCTATGGTCCTTACACCATTTTGTGCATAGTTGGTAAGAATGCCTTTGTTCTTGATCTCCCCTGTACTTGGGCATGCACCCAATATTCAATGTGGAGCTTCTTAAGTGTTATTTCTGTCCACTTCTTGAGCTAGTAGTGACACAACAACCTTCTGATCTAAATCTTGAACACTGTTTCCCGCAGATAAGGATCAAATTCTCAATGTGACGGACACACAAACCCATGGTGGCACACATCAAATATTCCAAGTGGTCAAAGTTGGGTAATATGTTGATCATGCCAAGTGGTACAACCTTCAATAACTTCAAGTGCAATTTCTGCATCTCAACAATGACACGATGGGGGACCATTGTTCATCAAGAAAGAGCAAATGATTCGCGCATTGCCAAATAGGCGCATACACTTCTTTGCGCCCTGCACAACTTGGGAACCTTTCACTTGAAGTTCACTTTTGCGCACCTTTCGCGACACGAGCATGCACAAGTCTCATGGTTGAATTGTGCTTGCACGCAATCTTGCTTAGAATTTATGCTTTCACAAGTCTTGCAGCCTCCTCATGCTTGCTTGCATTACCGCACAGACTTTACACCCTGTGTTGAGCCTTTAGGGTCTAGCAAAACCCATTGACATCTTTGCAAACATGCCCAAAGCTTGCCTCACCCCACAGTCTTGTGCCACCTTTGTGGTGCACTCTGGTGCAAAAGGTGGCGCAGTCTGGTGCATTTCCCTGCACTGCGCGCAAGGGCATCCTTCAACATCCACTTGGACTCTTCCGGTTTTTGAGTGGCTTGTCAAGTGACACCTTCTAAGTTCTGGGGCACGTTCAGGAATCTCACTGCGTAACCGTCAGAGCCAGAAGTGCATCTGCCATGTACATTTGAAGGAAGTTCAACCATCATGCATGGGAGATGGAAGGACTTGTAACCACTCCCCTTCATTACTACATTTTGTTGTGACTGCCTTCAGGTATTGTTGTATTAATATGTAACATAGAAAACTGCCCAAGGGTTAACACCCTTGAGATCCGAACCTGATAGTAGGAATACTTGCACAATCAACGTATTTTGTAATTCTCATGCTATTTTGTATTTCATTCAATTTAGGCAAATCAGCTAGAAGCATTCCCTATTGATCACAAGAACTTGCTCTCTTAGCCTTACTACAATATTGTACACCACTGTACTTATTCCTTATTCTCCGTAAGTGAGTAGAAGTTGCATTTCCTGCAAATAGTCTTCCACGACATCATTGTGTGTTTGGTTCACTGTGCACACACTTTTACAATTCTTGTAGCTTCCGCCAGTGTAGGATTGTCCCTTGCACATTGTCCTAGTCTCCATGGGGCAGATCAACCAATGAAATCCGTTGGTCATGAGTGTATTGTAATGGCTGACATATTTCGAGCTTCTGATTGGAAGACTTTGTTAGATTACAAAGAGAGCACCAACAGATATAGTCCTCAAATTGATTCTGCATAGAAGGCCAATAAATGTAGTGTTGAAGGTGTCATAACATCTTCTAATGCGAAAACATCCATTGTAGGAGGATGAGTGAGCTTCCTACTATAGAAGCTGGCAACAAGGGAATGAGAATAGAAAGTTGAGTAAACTGTAATCTAGGAAACATGTGTCTAGACCATAACGGGTTGTCGCAAGGCATCAATAATTAGACCAAATTTAAGGAGATCCGACACTTCGTGGTGATGCCCTTTTATACTTGGATGTTAGATGCCCACTTCAAATTTTAAGTTCTTAGACTGAGTCAAAGGACTGAAGTTGTTGCCGTAGATCAAGAGATGGAGACGGGAATAGGTACTAGTAGGAGGAGGTGGGGACGAGTACACTATTTTTAGAAAAAAGGATACGGGTACTTGGAGATGGAAAAACAATAACAATTACATACACACACACACACACATACACACATACATACATACATATAATCATATACATATATATACATACATATATATATATATATATATATATATATATATATATATATATATATATATATATATATATATATATATATATATATATATATATATATATATATATATATGTACACCAAGTAGCCGATACGTTTTGGATACGGGTATGGGTATGGAGTATCCGATATGTGGATACGGCAATTTTTTTTTTTCCCCGGATATGGCATTGGATACGGCTGTACAAAATATATATAAAAATTAAAAATTCCAGCCTGCTAAATAGGAATTAACCACATATTATGCATATGAAAAACAAAACAAGCTAAATAACCACAGCAAACTAATCATAATATTTCATAATGTCATTTGTCCCTACCGTATCTAGTTGAGGTGTTTATTACATTTATGATTTATCTCATACATGTTATTTTTATCCATGTTTATGATGGCTTGTATTTGGTACCTTCTGTAGAATAATGGTGCTGTGAAAACTGTAATTTCTGCTGTAATGATATATTAAATTTAAACTAGAAAAAAAAATTATTTAAAAAAACAGTTTTGGGCCTGGAAACGGCCAGGATACAGTCAGGCAGGTCTGGGTATGGCCGGGTACGTCTGCAGATGTACCCGGACCTGCCTGGCCATATCTTGGCCATTTCCAGGCATGTATTTGGGTCGTACCCATACTGGGTACGTTTCGTACCAGTACCAGGTGCCCTAGGGGTGCCGTATCGGCTACTTAGGTTACAAGCATTAAATATTTTCCTTTCCATTAATTAATTTTTGATTTTGGTCCCTAAACATGTGAATGAAAGGTAGCCTATAGTTGCCAAGTTCCTATCCTTTATCCTTGTTAATATTAATGGGATCCTTTCTAATCTTTATAGCTTCATCTTCATGAAATGATCCTCATTTACAAGAAGTTTAACCTTTTCCATATAAATGTCATTATTAGATGAGTGCTAATGGTCTAGTAAAGCCGAGCTTTCGACCCAACCCTGGTTTATATCACTAAAATGCTCCTGAAATGATCTCTTTGTTTCCCCAATTTAAGGATGGCCACAAACACAATCAATTCAATACAACCCACATGACTACTTGGAGTCAACAGGATTCTTTTGTTGATGTGAGCATTCCTCCAATTTTATTTTGTGGTAGAAATACAACTTTACTGTTATGCTCTCTTAAAACTCTTGCTATTCTATTTGATGCATCCTCATTGTATGGAAGATATGTTGTGGAAAGGACTTGAGATTCATTGGAGGGATGATTCTTCCTCGCTTTCTTCTCAAAGCTTTTGAATATGCTTGAGATTTGTTTCATATTATAGCCATTTTCCCTAAGCACCTTGAGTAGATAACTTTTCTCATGTTCAATGTGGTCTTCATTTGCAATCTTAAAAGCCTTGTTTGTGAGTGTTCGAAGGACACCAAGCTTTTTAGTGGGGTGATGATGAGTTGACCCCTGAAGATATAGATCTGTGTGAGTGGTTTTCCTGTAAACTTGTTGCGACAACGAGCCATCTCCTTTCCCCTTTAGAAGTACATTTGGGAAAGATAGCAAACCATTCTCCTCTAATTCCTTCATAGATTTTATGCTGTCAATCATGGACTTGAGGTGCGAAGGAAATTCCTCAGGCTTTCCTGTCCACACAGCCAATTCACATTGGCATCAACATATATTTTCTACCATTTTGGCTGGAAATGAAATGAAATGAACCAAGGGCTTGTTGTTTAAAATTTTCAATAAAGAAGTCAGCTACCAGAGGGGATGGGGGGAACCCATTGCTATTGCTTTCATTTACACAAATAATCAAACCTTGAAAGCTCTAAAAGTGGTTTTAATACAAATCCCAACTAATCTGGTGGGGTTCTCATCTTTAATATTCTTGATCACATTGATTGTATCAGATAAGGAAATCTCTGTAAATAGTGAAACCTTGTCAAAACTAACAACAAAATCATTTTCCTCAACCATTTTTCCACAATGGTAAGTGTCCACAATGGTCGAGGGGGATCCTTCTAATTAGCTGACTATAAATCCTTATAATTTCCTTGCAAGGAATCATAAAATCTTTTAAATCATTTTCAAGATTAGATTCCAATATTGCTTTCCTGACAGTTCTGATTATCTTCTTAACCAAATTCTTGCTCATCACGACACATTCAGATAGGAATGGTGGAAGCTACAATGAACTGAGCAATAGCCTGGTCCGAACATATTAAAGTTTATGTCAAGTCACCAGCCTTCCAATGCAGGTCTATTACAACTATGTAAAATTTCCAAAATATTCAAATAATGATGGATGGAGTAGAATGCCCTCTGAAACTATTTTTCCTTTCTATACTTAAATTCAGCTAATCATAGACACGTCCATCCATATGGAGGCGGGGTTGTGCCCTGCACAATCCATCATTTTGCATTTTGCTAGTTGGTGGCTTCCTCCATAAGGTGTTTTTGTTCATGTATTTGATGGCAACTTCGCCTTTGCAGTAGTTTCGTGGGCTATAGACCATGTGGCGATGTTTTGTTTCCAGTATGTGGACAATATTTGGTGTTCTTTCACCAATTCCATAATATCATGCATTATATGAAAGACCAAAGTTTTTAATATGCGGCTTTGAGTAGTTTCTATATGCAGGTTTAATAAGTACCTTGTTGCCAAATTAGAGGTTGCAACAGTTACATATATGAGGAAAGTGGAAATCCTACTTTTAACGAAATACTGGTCAAATGTGGTCAGTTTTCTTGACAGATTTCATAAGAAAGTAAATATTGAGTATCTTGTTCGTAGATCACATTATAAAAGTTGGTTCTTCTGGGATCATCTCTCTTGTAGATGAACTGGAAGAAGTCTATATATATCATATTATAAAGCAATAACAGGGTAGTTTTATACAATGTGACAAAACCAGGGTTGTGAGATATGACACCCCAACTGCTAGGGTGTGCATATCCGCATGCTGCGTATGGGTACAGGTATGGCACAACTCGGATATGGTACAGATACTGTATACAGCCGTATCCAGATATGAACCCATAACTGGGCCATAGATACAACGAGATAAAATATGCAAGCCAGCTATAGCCAAATCTGATTTAAAAGTTCAAAAATTAACAAAAAAAATCCTTCAATAGGCTGAAAAGTTGCTAAAAACTGCAAATTACCATTTAAAATGCATTTTAGCAGCAACAATTGAGGACATGGAGGTGAGAGTGTTGATTCGCTCTTTTACTTCAAACTTTCACATTGGCTTTGCTCAACCTGCAATTCTTTTGATTTGTTTCCTTTGGCCTACTCTACTCTTTTCTTTTGTTTTGTCTATTTTTCGTTGGCCCACGCAACTAGCAAATTTTTATATCCATCCAATACCCTACTTCGAACTTCCTACCTTTCCAGTGGCCTTTTGTGTAATTTGCGTGTAATTCAATTTAACGTATAAATTTATTTGTAATTTGAAATTGATAATTATTATTAATATATTTTAAATTTATAATCTAGATTATTATAATATTTTGAACATTATATGCATATGCTGTATCCAACCAAATCCATATCAGGGGGCCTTAAAACTAGCCGTATCCGTATTTGATACCATATTCGTATCCATGCAACTCTGGACAAAACTGGACATAGTAGGTTATGTGGTACAAGCTTGACAAATTAACCGATTACCAGAGTTTCACCATCCTCACTTTCAATGTTAACTGACAATGTTTCCAAAGATTTGATGAGTATATGAGATCTGAGGCTAGGTTTCTCCAGTCCATAGCTTTGGGACTGTTGTGAACCTGTTCGACATGCTAGGCACAGGCATGTGTGACTTGTGGACACCCAAAGAACAGATGCTCTGGTGCACTTGTAATGTTTGCTTACATGGGTTAGTCAAATTCAACTTCATAGGTCAACTAGCAGGATATTTATTCTACTTGGTTTAGTTCTTGTAGTTTATTGATTCCGCTATACTGGCACATGCCTCTAATATAATTTGTTAAATTGACTTTTGCAGCGCGGGCATATTTACTGGGGTATAACTGCGATGATGAAAAGGAACTTGAAGCAGCATTGGCTATTTGTTGATTGAATTCATACATGGTCATCCCTTACCACACTTTGACTTGAAGTTCCTAATTGGCAAAATTTCCAAATTCAAGTCTTCACCCCAGTAGTTGGATTCTGACTTGGGTTGTATTGTATATAGTATAAACAAATTCAATGGTTTTGTGGGTAACAAAGTCATACGGAGCTGTACAACAAAAGAAAGATTTCAATATGTTATGTTTAACACTCGCCATTAAATACACTCACTTCTTAAGTTGGCTTCTTATGATATTCATATTTATTTTATGGTATTAGGGAAGGTGTGGTGTAGATTTTGAAGGGCAGCAAGCCCGTGTCATATGCAATTGTTAAATTGCTATGTGATAGCATCAATGAAAAACCTTTTCAATATTTTGTGTCTATCTAAGACGTGTAGTATATTCGTGATTACTTATTCTCTTTGCATCTGAGCTTGGCTGGCTACGTAAGCCTGTAAGGAGTTTTGCTATGGATAATATACTTTATGTTCTGTACATTGCTTAGTCACATCTACAATTGGCTTGTGAGTCTTAGGCTGTTTGATAAATATGAACAGAGGTCAACAGGACCACTGGTATTATTTAAATTGGCTTGAGTAGTTGGTTGTTTGATTAATACGGACAGAGGATGGATGGGACAAATGGTTGCGTTTGGAATATAATTATCTTATTTTGCAACAATTTTCAAGTTTATTTGGTGAACGGGTTCAATCATACCGGCATTAGTGCACCAGATCCCATCAAAACCCCATGAGACACTTTTCTACAAGGATATTTGAAGTTATATAGCTTCCTCTTCATTAAAATTGCATTTGAAGTTCAGGAGCATGATTTGGTGAGAGCAGGCTTCTTTGTCATTCGTATTCAATGAACTGGAATATACGTGTGGATATATATGGGTGTTCATTGAGGTGCACTTTTCAGCCTCAAAATGTCAATTTATTGAATCAGAACGGCAATATTCTATCCATCTGAATAGGAACATGCACATGGACATGCCTCCTGTGTTCACCAAAGCTATATTTTGTGTACTTTTAAAAGTTTATGAAAGTTTTACAAATTTCATTTTAAAGAAAACTGTTGTTAAACATGGAAAATGTGGAGATATGAAGAGAAGTAATGGATTATAAAAATTCTTCAAGTATATATGTTAACAAAAACAAATGTGGGTGCATGCTAGCCATTAACTTGTGGCATAAAGTTTGAAATTGAAAATAAAGCATACAATACTGTTTGGATGTGTACAGCTATATTTTGCAAGCAAAAAAATATACGCTGGAAAAAAGGTCGAGTAGTAGTCTATCCTAGCATGTAATATGATTTTTAACTAGCTAATTGAGTATTACGAGATGAATTATGAACTTTCTTGCATAATATTTTTGTGTGCATATGGAATTGAACCATTTTCATTTACAGTTTGGCAGTAAATTTGGTGCGTGGATACATTGGATAATCGTTTAATCACCACATTTCTTGTGTTTAAGTCAACTTTAAAACGAGTATTAAGACAGATTTATGTTAAAGGGAGAGGAACGACTACTTGAGAGCGGACCAATGTTTGTGATAGTATATGAGGAGAGAACACCCAATGCTTGAATAAATTAAAATGAAAAGTAATAGTACAATTTATACTTTACTAGCAATTGTATTCGAGTGGTGTAATGTAGACACCAATAGGGAGACATTGAATAAGATGAAGTTGAACGAGTGGAGGCAAGACACTGAAGGTAGAACATGGGTGCAACACATGGAGTGACAGGCATGCTACTATGTTGTTGAAATATAGAGGAAAGGCAGATGATGACAAACATGAAAGTAAATTTAGGGAAGTTAATGAAGCAAAGTGTTTGCCGCCACAAATAGGAAAAGTAGTTGACATTAAGCTCTACGGTGCATAAACTATACACTTTGCCATTCTTTCTTCGAACAATAAATGACAAAAATGGATTCATTATTTTTGTTGCTATTCATGATACCATTTCTTATTCAAGAAGGAGAGTTGAAATCGTATGGAGCTATTTTTGAAATGGGTTTTGGAATTGTACAAAGATGTTATTTCAAATTGGGTTGTACGAGATGTTTTTCACACCAATACCATTCATGGAGAATTTTGGTAATTGGAATAGAGCAATGGTTTATTTGGTTACACGAGAGCACATGTTGCGGGAGCCATCTACGACCTCACACCATTTTGTTGAATCTCGATAAATATACACGTAGCATATAAGATATAGCCTTCGGTAGTAAATGTCGACAAATTTGTTGGCGTAAGGCTTGAGAATTCACACTTCCAATTAATTTTTCCAATGAAACTTGTCACTTGTGGCATGAGGCGAGCACGGGCAATTGGACTTAAAGTAGTTTTAGCAAGAGAAGATAGAGTAGATGATCAAGCCAAATGAAAGCCTCTAACAACTCAAATTCCTCCATCTCACAAAGAACACAAACACAATCCTCAAGAAAAAACATTAATATGTAAACATATAAACAAGAGTGGAGGGATGTCTAAACAAATGTAAATTGTTACCGTGGCTACATCATTTTAATTGCCCTATAATAAACATACATATGAATTGTATTTTTTTATAATGACTCAATGGTATGCACAATTATCAATAATAATAAAAATCTAAAAATGTGTCTATGATTACACTTCTAATGAAGCCTCTAATGTGTGGTACGAGGCGGGCACATCGCGTGTGGATTCGAAGGTGAGGCAACATGTGAACCCAGGGGAGATGGTTAGTCAAGGTGAAAGCCCCAAACAATGCAAATCTCTTCTCCTCCATCTCTTAAAGACTACGTAAACACATAAACCTTAAGAGAATATATTGATATGTAAACATATAAACAAGAGTTGTGAGATTTGTAAACATATCTACTCTTAACAATGTAAAAGAAAACTTCAAAATATAATTTCAATTTGAGAATCTTTCAAGCTTTATGAGAAAAATGCAAAATTGAAGAAGCTCATAAAACTTGAAGACACAATCACATCAAATCAAAACATGTATATTGATAATAAATTAATTTGTGTCAACAAACCAATAATAAAAATAAATCAATCCATAAGCAAAATGACATCGTGACAATATCATTGCACCATAGGAAAAATGTCTCCCTCTCCTTCCTTGGATCATTCATATCCTTGTAAAGCCCCATACATTAACAATTTAAAAGAAAGCTTGAAAATATAATTTCAATTTGAAATCTTTCAAACTTTACAGAAAAGTACAAAATTAAAAAAGCTCGAGAAAATATGAAGACACAAACACATCAAATCAAAATAGGTATATTGATAATAAATTAATGTGTCAACAAACCAATAATAAAAATAATACAAATTGCAACCTATTAAAAAATCTATGTACAAGTGAATGTAGAATGACATCATGACAACATCTTCGCATTGTAAGAGAAATGTTTCCCTCTCTTTTCCCGAGTGTCATTCTTCTACTTGTAAAGCCCCATAATCCATTTCCATAAAAGCAACAAAGCCAACAAACCACCAAAGTTCAAAGCAAGAAAATTCAGGAAAACCATAAAAAGTTCAAATTAGGCGGCCAAAAGCGTAGGACACCGCTCATAACCCTCCTTTTGGATTGTTTTCGGGTATAAACACATGACAATGTGTAGACCACAATCACAATCAACAAATGTGAATTTGAAGAGAATGGAAAGTAAGATGCGTAGAAGGGTAAAGTTTTGGCCCATGTTGGAAACTCAATGACTTGTAGAGAAGAGGAGAAGCTTTAAGTCATTGGCCCCAACGTTCACATGCTCCCCACCCTCGAGGCAAGGAACCTCTCTGCTCAAATTCATTGAGGTGGTTCCTAAATGTAAACTATATTATGTTCGGCTTTGAAAACCTTGTTTATCTATTTACCTTTCAACATTTCCATTTTAGTTGAATTCTATTCCAGTTGGCCATTCTCGGACTCATGTGCACAAGGAAAATGTGGATTAAAATTAATTTGTAACTCCACATTACAAATTTAGATTTTAATAACTAGTACAAACAATTTCCCTATTTAATGTAATTTTAGTTGAGTATTAAATCATGTCGTAATAGTCAACTTTGTAATAACTAGTACAAGCGATTTCCCTATTTAGTTGAGTATTTAATAACATGAATTTATGTCGAAACACTATGAAAAAGAAAATATTTCATAATAGAAAAACATGTTATATTGAGAATAAATTTCAACACATATTGTAGGAGTCGCAACAAGTTTGATAACTCTAAATATTATTAATAAAATATACATTGGATACATTGGAGTGCAAGGACATGAACTCCTAACACAACCACAAAACATGCTTTGGATGTTGTAGAAGCAAATATGCAAGAGCATTATTTACAAAATTGAATAGTAAATGTTGCTCAAAGATTCAAAAGACCAAACATGTGTGCACATATTCAAGTGTTTCCCAAGAACTTGCATAAATATTCTTTTAAACAAGCAAGCGTGCGTGTGCACACGGGCCCGTGCATGAAAGCAATGGAATAACTTGTAGAGCGAACATGCCATCTCACAAGGTAGAAGTAAGGGTCTTAGATAGATCTACGGGATGTTGTAGACAAGGAACCCATTGGGAATGATGCAATACCAAAAGGATGGCGACTAAGAGACCAAAAACATTCCATCAACGACATTGGTGTCTTAGGTGGAGAGGCAAGACCGGGATGGGAGGGGACTAGGTGAATGCATTTGGAACTACTCTCCCACCATCAACCATGATGTCTGTTCTTTTAAGATTTTGTTTACCCTGTTCAACGACATCGACCATGTTGCCAATCCAATTGGACTCTTTTCTCTGAGCTTCGTTGGAGATGGAGTTGACAAGGGATGTGATGGGGAGGTTGATGGCGATGGTGATGTAGAGAAAACATGTCACCCGGTAGTCTCGTTGGTGATCTCCAACACCAAATGGTGCGAGTGCGACTTTGTGTAAGAAGTCCTTTATCTCGTATCTATTGCTTCTACAATGTTTGGAGTGAGGGTCGTTGTTGAAGGCAACACAAGTTAATAATAAGATATACACCATATACATGGGAGCACATGGGACATTCAATCTTGACACACAATAAAAAAAAAAATGCTTTGGGTCACAAAAGAGAAGATATGAGAGCATTATTTTCAAAATCGAAACATCAACTTTGTTCAAAGATCAAGAAGAAAACATGTGTACACATATTCAATGCCCCAATAACTCACTTAAATATTGTTTTAAATGAACATTAGAGGGAGACACACACACACACACACACACACACACACACACACACACACACACACACACACACACACACACACACACACACACACACACACACACACACACACACACACACACACACACACACTTTTCCCTAATACTAATAAAAACACAATATAACGGTGTTGTCATGCAAATGTGCAACAGGAAAATCCCCAATTTTCAAGCATGACAATGGACCCCAATGTCGAAAATTTTGGTTGTAGGCCTTTCCAAACACTTTCCCAGGTCACCCTAATCCCTGAGTCAGTCCTATTTCCCCCTCTCTGAGAAGTTCAAGGTGTCATGTCAGTGTGTCCATAGGTGATTTAGGGGTATCCATTCATTTCAAGTGCTTTCAAAACAAGATCCATCAAAGCAGGATTTTTGGCAAGCTTGGGAAAGGTCATTTTCTAATCTTCTCGAAGTTGGTGCACACCCCTGGAGCTGAACGAAAGGACAAAATCCATAATGGAGGTGTACCTAAGAGATAATTACATTGTGCAATCATTTTTGGAAGGTTTTGGAAGGTTTCACAAGTTCAAGAAAAGTGAGTCTTGGAGGCCCAAGCGGCGCACGGTGCAAAAAGGACCTTGAGCTTCGGGAAGCGATTATGAGAGTTCCATAAGAAGTTAGGAGTCAAACAATATATCATCGGAAAGGTAATTCAAATCCCTACAAGATGGTGGAATAATATTTTTCACAAAACCTAGGCGCATCTTGTCTACAACTAGTTTTTAATAGACTCATCCTTTAAGCCAAAAATCCTATTTTCAAGGGTTTTTAGGGATAATCAGAGGATGAGACCACCACCATTAGATTTAGAAGGTTATTTCCAGGAAGAATCATATAAAATTTCATCAAAAACTCCTCCGGGAACTCAAGTTATGGTTCGACAAGTCACTCTCCAAGGCACAAGCTCCAACAATTAGTCATTTTTGGGTTAGAAATCCAACCAATGGGAGAGTGGCACAATTTTTACACCAAGTGCACCAAATCTTTGGTGCAATAGGTGCAAGAAAATGCACCCTACCCTATTTGGGCCCTTTGACCCTCCAAATGACCAAAGTTTCACTCTCCAAAATTAGCCCCTGGCTTCATTTCCCAACCCTCGCTCCGACCAACCAAGCTTTGCCACATGGCCCAATCAACATAGGGCACACTTTTTTACACCAAACCTTGGTGCAAGAAAATGCGCCCCCATCCTCCTAAGCCCTTAGTCCATCATGCGACCCAGACACACAAAAAAGGTGCTTTTTCTAAGCCCCCGCTCAAACCCAACAACAAATCACATGATGACACTTGGCCCAATAGGAATGGGGTGTAATTTTTTGCACCAAGTGCACCAAAAATTTGGTGAAATTGGTGCAAAAAAGTGCACTCCTTCCCATCTATTGAAAATATGTGAATTTTTCTAATTGTTGGGTTGTCACTGCTTTCCATTCTTCCTGCACACACACACACAATGTTTCGCAACTCCCAGGATCTCTTCCTCTCCTCCATTTCTGCTGCTTCCACAACATTTCCATCACCTCCAACATCATTTCTCCATCACTCCATGCTGATGTAACGCGAAGAACAAAGGTTTTCAAGCAAACTCCATGATCAAGAGTCATTCGAGACCACGAGGCATAAAAATGAAGAATTGCTCATAACTAATGAATTGGTGATGTGAAAATTGGAGCAAACCTTCCTCATCCAAATGCCTTGAAGCTGCAAAAAACCAAACATCGAAATACATCCCTGATTTTTAATGGCGCCATTTGAAATTTTGTGCCCTAGGGTGTTCTTCCTTCATTTACCATCAATTAGGAAGCAATTTCACTTGAAAATTTGTATAGAGCATCTAAATCAAAAACCCAGAAAGAATCCAGAGTTTTCTCGTCGATATGACATGGTGATTTTCAGCTTCTAAAAATAGCAAGTTTCGTTAGTTCACACTTGCCATTTTTAATAAGTTTCCAAAATGGAAAACTTCCTCCAAAAGAAAGAATAATGAAAACTATGCAAGTAGAAAACTTGGGCACGCAGTCAAAAATTAAAAAAGAGAAATAGCAAAGAAGCAAAGAAACAACATTCAAAAATGGAAAGTGTTTGGAATTGACCCCAAAACATCATATGAATAAGCCTAGAGCATGAAGGGAACTCATCAAAGGCAAACAACAAGACCAAAAAAACAACCTACCCGAAATAACAATCCATGGGTCATGATTTCCAAAAATAGAACTTTTCAATTCCAATTGCGAAACTTGTTGTCACCTCGGTAATGACTTATATCACTTATTATTTCATCCTCAACTGGATTGCAAGATGATTCCAAGGCTCAAACATAGCATTGATAACTTCATATTGGTCTTGGAAGCATCATCCTAAATTCAAGTGTGCTCAGAAGTAATGCAAGGCATCACAAGGCACAATAGATGAATTCATCTTCATCACTCAGAGAGTTGGGTGATTCGAAAGGAGTTTTTTTTTCACAAATTTCAATGAATTGCAACGGCTCACCAATCAAGTATCAAAGAGGATCATCGTGAGTAGTTCTGTGTCCATCCCAAGCTCACATTGGGAAGTCCTGAAACAATGTTTCTCAACACTCAATTTGAGGTGTTCGTGCATCATCCGAAGGAGGTCTCATGGCCTAAAGAGTTCAGAGATACAAAGTTCACCACATTGGGACATTTCATCTGATCAGTTAGGCAACGAGGTGAAGGCGGCAGGCATCATCTTCATCAGAGATATCCTTCCCTTCTCTTCTACTCTCTTTCTCCCCCTCTCCTTTCTCTCTCCTTTCTAATTCTTCATTGAGCATAATCATTGTATTTCATCCTATTCACTTAAGTGACCTATTTTAAATTTGTAAAAGTATTTTCTCAAAATTATAAGAGAAATACTTAATTCATGGAAAACGAAAGGTCACAAGTGGAATATGGAAACAAAGAGTCATATGAGGGAGGTGAAAGGACAATTCAGATTGCTATAAATTGGGATGGCCTCTCCATTCTAAGGGATTTCAGATTTTGAAGAACTATCACTCTATAGCAATAGTGGATTGTGATATGTTGTTGGACTTTGTGTCATCCATAT
This sequence comes from Taxus wallichiana var. yunnanensis, assembly GCA_018340775.1. Lineage (NCBI taxonomy): Eukaryota > Viridiplantae > Streptophyta > Pinopsida > Cupressales > Taxaceae > Taxus > Taxus wallichiana. The sequence goes on from CM031235.1 coordinate 810,165,649, forward strand.
ACATGAAATAAAGCTACATTTCTGCTACATTGTTTCTTCATTTCCCTTGCTTTTTACAACACGTGTAAATGTCAATCAAGGAATAAAGTTTTTGCTTTCCAAGATGTATGAATGCGTGCAACTTTGTATGCATGGTTTCCTCTCATCATTGTCGAAATGAACATGGTTATTATAAGCATCTTGTGTTTCTTCCACTTCTCTTGTTTATGCACTTTGTAAGCGTAGCGATGCAAGAGCTTTGTATCTTCGGTAGATGAACTGAAGACTTTGTGTTTTAATTCATTGATCCCGCTAGCTTTGTTGTTGCTTTCTTCTATATTGAATGTGAAACTATTCCGGTTACTAGGTGTGAGCTCTAAAATCTACTCACGATAGTAATCTTCCTTGCTTAATTTCTCTCCTCCCCCTCATCACTGTGATTTTCCTCCCTTGTACCCGTGCACAAGCACTTTGCCACAAGTTTAGTGGAGTGTCCCTATGTGATCCCCAACCAATTTGGCCACCCACAACATTTAGATAGGATTAGGATTAGTTATATTCAATAATGGGAGCTATACCATTCAATGCAGAGGGGTGTAGCCCCGTGAACGTTGGTGGAGACACCTAATTTGTCCACCCGACAAATTTTCTCACCAACAAAGGGATAACAACAAAACATGAAGCAAAGATGCCATCTCATAAGGCAAATATATATATATATATATATATATATATATATATATATATATATATATATATATATATATATATATATATATATATATTCTTCCCCGATACTAACAAAAACACAAAATAAAGGATAATGACAAAATAACATGAAGCAAAGATGTCAACTCATAAGGAGACTAGAGTGTAATGTCCCCTTTTTCAGGACATTATTAATGTTTATTTTCATTTGCATTGTAACCCCTTGGCATGCCTAGCGCTACAAGTGGGAGTCTCTTTAGTTAGTTTAATGTGCACATAGGTTAGTTACTTTTATTTATTTAATTAAAAAATAAATAAAGTGCACATAGTCTTAGTATTAAATATTTTAATGAGAGTTTATGTTTTCCCTCCAAAAGGGAAAGGTCGGTCTTTATTGGATATTGCACCCCTTAGTTCTATAAAAGGGAGGTCGCATTTCCTTAGAGGGGCATGTTGAATGATCATTTGATTTCACTCCATGCTTGGAGTATTGGGATGTATGCCCTAGTTCTTGCATTTTGCTCTCTCTCATTTGGAAACCATTGTTGAAGATATTGAAGATTTTATTGTTCTCTCCATTGGGATCTCTTGTGTTGGTGTTGGCGCATTTATTTGGATAAAAAATCTGCATGTTCTTGAATATTGTGAAGGGTTTTATGGTGCTTTTATTGTTCTTTGTTATTATTGGAATTATTTTAGCCATAGCGACTTGGTTTGGTGATGATTTGTTCATGTTTGGATGCCATAATTGCTAGATCTGCAAATCTGCTATATGTCATTAATTATTTCAGAGCAAAGGGCTAATTTTTGGTGTCTTTGGAGGCTAGGAGAGAGCTGGAAATTATTTAATTAATTTCCTCTAACCCTAGCGACTTGAAATCAGTTTTCTGGGGCTGTTTTGGCTAGGTTTTATTGCTCAGAAAATTCAGATCCTTAATGCAATAGAAAGCCCTAAATTTCTAGTTTATTTTGCATCTTGTTTCATAGAAAAACTCTAAGTATTGAAGGAGTTATGAATTTTCCAAGTTTCAGCTGTCCTGGGAGCATTGTTATTGATTAACTGCTGTTATAAAATTCAGATCTGCAGTTTGGGGTCAATTTAATATTACATGTGATTGTAGAAATTAGGAGAAATAAGGAGAAGGTGATTTCATAATTTTTGGAGTAGATTTGGTGCCCTAAATGTGTTGGGCGACCTACTTTTTAGGTCAAAATTAGGGTTTCGTGTTGGCTGTACAAAATCTGGTTTTTGCATATTATTCTTCATATTTTTGTGGTCCAATATCCAAAATTTCAGCTCATTTGGACTTCTCTAGACAAAGATATGAATTTTAGAAAATTGCAGCAGTTGGGGTTTGAAAATTATTTATTTTCCAGCAGCATGTGATCAGATTTGTGTTAATTCCTAACTTGTCCTAGAAGGGGACATTACATAGAGGGCCTTAGATAAATCCATGTGATGTTGCGATGGGGAGGCCAACATAAATGATGCAACACCGAAAGGTGAATGTTTGGGAATTTGAGAACATTTCATCAACATCATTTTTGTCCAACGTGGAAAGGCGAGCCCATTATAGAAGGGGACCAAGTGGATGCTTTGGCAACGGTTCCTTCACTGACACCTGGAGATCCCTCATGCTTCTTCCTTTCGCACCACACCCTTCATCTTGACTTATACCTTCCTACGGATTTAAAGGCGTTGAACCATTGTATTCATGGCCCACCCTCTCAAAGAACAAGGTCATGTCAAAGCCTCCAAACATCATTCAATGCGTACCATTAAAAGGTAAAACATCCACGAGCACGAAAGATTTCCCTGACCAAGAACAATGAAAATAGAAAATTAGAGAGAAAAATAAAGAATATGTTGTATTCTATGCAGATAACAAAGATCATGTCCTTGTTGTCCAACTTATCCTCTCTGTTAAGATATAATAGAATACTAAAAAAATTAGAGGAATGGCATAAAATCTATGAACTTATAAAATAATATACCTTATATTTTAAATTATTTTTCCATTAAGTGTGACCAAGTCCTATTTGGAAATAGTGGGCAAAGTAAGACATTTTTCTAATTATTTAAACAAGATTTTTAAAAATCTATTTTAAGGATAATATCTCACTACTTGCTAATTATCCATTTTTTTGATTTATCAATTAAAAAATGCAAATGACTATTCACCAAATTATCTCTTAATTGTTAAATTGGAATATCCTTTTGATTTAATTCAAAGATTGCGGGGTTAGGTGCACAAAATTCTTAATCTTAGCTTACTAAGGATTGAGGGGTTTTCATTTTGCCAAATTTTTCTCGAGCCACGATCCCGACTTCATCCCTTATTACTTAGTACTCACGGGATTTGTATCTTGGTCGATAGCTATGTAACACCTTTTACACCATCATACACATTGTTAGACAACAACCCATTTTGATTAAATTAGAATATCTTTACTTATTAATACTTGTTTTAGATGATTCCTTCAAATAATATGAGAAATGAATATTTGGATGCAATATAGTTTCCATAGGGGAAGTAATTTTTATAAGTATGCTTTCTGCATGTTCATTGCATGTTAAATGTAGCTGCATCATTGAAGAGTGGCAATTTTCACCAATCTCTGCAAACCATTATTTTTGATGATTCTGACTATACTCTTCAATTCACTTACGAACTATAACTTCTTTCAAACTAAATTTTGGTGTGGGAGTATGTACCAAATACTCCTTAACCACCACCTACGATAGGAAGCTTACACATGTCCGAATATGTTTTGGAGCTATAATATATGGATATAAAATGGAATTCATGTTTACTATTTTCTATGATAATAACAGGAGGCTTGTTGTAGATTTATCTATCATATTCCACAATATTTTGAATTCCCGAGGCAAAGATTGAAACCATTCATTCTTGTTTGAAGCTAAATATCAAATCCATATTAGAGACGTTGTGAAAACACAAATAAAAATATAAACTAGAGATTTTCTTACTCGTTCTCTAATTGGAATTCCATCTCTTTCCACTATCAAATAAACCATGGATTCCGGGTAAAACTATGATGTGAGATTATGGAAAGGAGAGGTGATTGTTACATATATGGTTGAGTAGTGATTTATGCCAAAATTGTTCAAGCGAATCCCAAATCAGTATGTCGTGCTTGTAGGGGAGCTTGTCTATGTCCGAATCCCTCATGCTTCCACCCTTCCCACATGTTGTCCACTCAAAATTCCCTGCTCTGATGAAAGTAAAAATTTCAAAATTTTGAGTTTAAGTGTTTTTCTCTGAAGTGCCTAAGTCGTGAAATTGAGAAAATCTGTGTTTTTGGGTCATTTTGTGTGATTTTCGGGCCTGTCGGAACTTTTTGTCCCAACTGTCCCAATTTCAAAAGTGCGTTCTGTTCCCCGATCGGCCGAAATCCCCGAAGTTGTTCCATTTTCGGGCCCGTCGGAACTTTTCGTCCCAAGTGTCCCAAAACTTATTGTGCGAGTTGTTCCAATTTCGGCCGAAACACCCGAGTCGCGTACTCAAACTTTGTCTCAAATGTCCCAAACTTCTCCGGACCCATTGTAACATTTTCGGCCGATTCGCCCGAGTCGCGTACTTCAGAGCTTTTCGTCCCAAAGTTAAAAGTGCAAGTTGTTCCATTTTCGCCCGAACCGGCCGAGTCGCGTACTCCGGAACTTTTTGTCTCAAATGTCCCAAGTTCAAACGGGCCTTTTGTTCCAATTTCGGCCGAAATACCCGAATCGCGCACTTCGCGCACTCATGTCCCGCATGTCCCAAAATGCATTTGTGCGTCTTCTCCCTGCTTCGCCCGAATCGGCCGAGCCGCGTGTTTCGCGCATTCGCGTCTCACATGTCCCAAGCGTACCAAGTGTCATTCGTGCTTATTTTTCCCGCTCTACCCGAATATCATGCTTATTCAAATTGGTGGGTATGTATTAAATGCGCATTTATGACCTTTCTCTCTCCTAAACGGCTATATAACGAGCATTTCCCCTTTGCATTTTTCGCACTACTTCCATGCTATCTTTTGCTCGAACCCTTGCAATTTGAAAACCTGCGCGTGTATCCCCTCCCTCTGTAATTCCTTCCCGAGTCTAGGTTGCGGCTCTGAGACTATCAATATGAAGATCAAATTTCAGGGACAGGAACAAATTTCTCCACTTGAGTCTGCCGTTCGCAATATTGGGGACAGTGAAGCTCGTCATCTTGATTTCAGTGATTTTTGGGCAAGAATGGCGGACGCAAACCCTACACCAATGGCGCAGATGATTCACGATAGTGGTTTGGCTTTTGCTGGAGGTTTCCCAATCTCAGTACAGTGTGCTGATACCATGCTTTCATGCGGAGCTCACTTCGACCCCGCTTCGAGCGAATTGACCAATATACATGGGGAACTCATCGCCAAATTGGATGCTGCCGCCATTAGCACTGCTCTGAGGATTCCAGAGATGGATAATGCCATAGTCATTTCTCGGGATCAAGCACAGGCCCTGTTCGACCAAGACAGTGACAAATATAAGGCACGAGTGGCGAAGTCCTGGCTTAAAAACCCTAGGAAGGGAGCTTCTCGTCTGACCAAAACCCTCTTCCGAGCAGATTTCAATGAAGAGTTGTCAGACTTCATAATCTTGTTGGCTCGGGTTATGGGTTTTCCCTCTACCAACGAATTTCACTTCTGGATGTGCCCTCCATCAAAGCATGGTGTGTGAAGGAACGCAAAATATCAATTAGGCGGAAATCATAAGCATGAATTTGACGAGCAAACCGTCCATGTGCAAAGAAACGAAGAAGTTCTATATGACTTCGTACCTGATGTATACTCTGGCAGCATCAAGGCAGTGGTTCGGTTTTTCTTATATAGATGCACACAAAGACGATCCAGTATATGCCTACTGCCCGCAGTTCACCTTGGAGACCAGCAATCATAATTTCAGAAGGGTCAATGATGCTTTTACCATGTACGTGGTCAGATTGCTCGAAGGTGACACTGCCAGGAGATTTTCAGATGAAGCTATGACTCTAATATCGCACTACGGTGCTTACTTCATCCAGCCTGAGAAATTCTCTTACATCGCTCGCTCATTGGCCATGAGGGCGCCCTCCGAGACCGCCCATGTTCTGCAATGATAAAATGGCCTTGATAGAAATATGTAGGCAACTAGACAAGTTGCACAGAACTTGCAGAGATAAGAAGATTTCTCGCTTGCACTTTCCCATCTCTTTGGGAAATTACACTTGTAAAACAGCTCTGGATGCTCAGAACATAGAGAGAGCCCTGGTTCCTATCACTGTTCATTTCTTCAAGCCAAGAACCTGCTTTGACTTGAAGAAGTTTATTGAATGGAACATCAAGATAATCTACCATCATAGGGCGAGATACGAAGACTCTTTGAATTTGGGCCGATCATGCGAGATCATTTTGAAGCCGAGAGAAGGCATTGTGGCAGGTTCTCCCTGCAATTGATCCAAGAACTCGGTCTATACCAAGTTCCTGAAGGTCTCCAGGATGACAATTCTGATCTATACTCGTATGAGTATGAAAATGTGGTTAAGCACACTCCTTTGGAGGACCTGGATTGGAACAGAAAGAGAGGGACGATCTCGGCCGAGATCCTTGCTCCACCTCTTAGTCAGGACTAAGGTCTGGTTTGACAGGATGGTTCGAGAATTCAGGAGGCATTCAGGAGAATCCTCTTCTAAGGATGCTTCAACACCAAGAAGAGAAGCATCTATTCCAAGGTCAGAAACACCAGTGAAGACCCCTCCTGCCTCATCAATACAAGGACCTGCAGCTTCTACTCCTTCTTCATCCACTCAAGTGTACCAGAAGAAGCTCAAGGAGGTTAAGAAGGAGCCTGTGGAAAGTGATCCTCAAAGAAAGCAGCAGAGTTGCCTATGGGACCAGAGAACATCATTGTTCTCAGTGAAAGTGAAGAAAGTGAGGTACCAACTCTTGCAAGTGCTCCTGAAGATCCAGCTGATAAAGATAAAGAAATCCAGAGCACTGAGCTTTCAGGTGATGTTGATTCTTCTGCCGCAATTGCCCCAAGTGCCCCACTCACCTCTCAACTCGAGTCAACAGCACAGCAGACCTTGAGCGTCATGAGCTCTCTGTCTCTTGGTCCCCTTGCTCCTCCTGTTGATTCCTCTTCCTCTTTTGCGTGGGTGCAACCTTTGGTTGACAAAAGGAAGAGGAAATTTTCCTCTCGGAGTTCAGGGTCAAATTTTGATGTCACGCGCACCTTGTTGGGCACCACTCCTTCTCGTGCCAAGAAAGCCAGAACTACTTCCAGAATAGTGTCTGATGCTCAAGGTCAGCAGTTCTTGGAGATTGCTAAGCCTACAGTGGACAAATCAGAGCAAGACTTGCTGGCATCTGACTTGGAGCTCTCGAGAATCCCGATGGGAGAGTCTACCCCTGAAGGTGAAATTCATAACCTCCAGGAAACAGTCACAAGAGTCATTGGGAGGGTAGAGAAAGGTCAACAAACTATTGAACAGTTGGAAGAACAGGCCCAAGTTCTCACAGGTTTCATCAAGTCTCTTTTGTCTAAGGATAAAGTTTTGGACCCTACCCCATTGACTACTCTCCCACCTCCCGTAATTCTAAGCCAAGATGAAGTGCGAGTATCAAAGATATGCACAAGTATTCATCATGGCAGAGCTATTGAAGCCCAGTGGATGACATGCTTGTTCTTTGGATTAAACTTCATCGATGAAGCTTTCAAACTCCACGAAAAGGTGAGCAATGTGCAATCAAGCTCTCCTCTACTATTGGAATCATTGATAAAGAGCTCAAACTCCTGGGCAGCAGCATAGTAGACCTCCGACTCATGGGACAGTGAGATGAGAACGTTTTGTTGGCGAGTAAAGTCTTTGATGATGCAAAGGATAACTGTCAAGTCCGGGTCTATAGCGTGGAGTGGAAGATCGAGTCCTGGAGGAGGCTTTGGGAGAATCAAGAACAAGCCAAGGCGTAAGGGCGAAGCTTTCAAGACACCGGTTATCTCGCTTTCAAAGACATACACTGTCATCTTCGTGGATGAGACTTCGGTACTTCCTTTCCTTGTAAGAAATCAAAGCTCAATTAAGAGCTTTTGTCAAAGATAACTTATTCAAGGAAAGTTCCATCTCCAAAGAGAAAATGAAGGAGATTTGCTCTCTTCAATCTGCCATTGAAGAAGCAAACAAAGATTATCATACTCATGTCGAGTTTGATAAAGAGATGGAGAAGTGTCTGGGATTTTGGACTCAGTCTACGACTAACACGTCGGTCCCTCGTGGTAGAGATATAGGCGAGGCGTTGAAGAGAAGAGATCAGCAATGAATTTTGAAGTCAGTGGGTCCCTCTCAGTGATCGACCACCTATCTTCTCCTCCTTTTTCTTCTCTTCTTTTCTATTTCTTTTTCTCGGATTCATTGTAGTAGGTTGAGGTATTGCGATTGGCAATCCTTAACTAATCTTTAGTTAAAAGAAGTAGTTCAAAGAGTAACCGACTTGTAAGCTATATAATGGCCTTTCCACGCCATTTTGAAGGAGGAAGAACTTGGCATATTTTCTGAAAGTGTAAATAGATTATAAAGAAATCAATACAGAAGGACTTTCCCATTCTTTGTCTATCCGATCTCTCATTATTCCTAAGCTTTCATTTATTTTCTTTGTGAAGATCATTTGTATCAAGTTCGTTAGTCTTACCGATTGCATACTCTTCAACTTTGCAAGCACGGTGATCTTGTATAACCAAGAAGGAACTTTGTGTCCTTGATTAATGAATCATGTGTTATGTTAAGAAACTTTGTGTTCTAAGCAGATGTTATTTACAGAACTTTGTGTCTTTAAATTCCATCTTATTTATTTGATACAAATGATCTTGTTTCAATTCACTGTGACTTCGCATACATAAAGAATTACTCTGATATCTATAATTCTGCATGTTGCCTTTCTGCTCTTTCCGTACTCTTATTTCCTCGGTCCTTTTGTAATTGATGATCTTCATAGAAAACACTTTCGTAATATCCAAGTTTAACCAACAAATCATGTCTTGTACATTTGTAAATAAGTTCGTTTCTGAATAAGGGAACCTCTCCCATTAAAGAGGAGGGACTTCTTGTCCCTCGATTGCTTGCTCTTCGTAAAGTCCTATCTCGACGGCCAACACCACAATGCCCTCCAACTTGTCCTACACTTTCCTTTGGCCTCTATGGTTTTGAACCATTTCCACCATGGCCCATCCTCTCGACAATGTCATTGTGTTGGATCCTCCAAACATCATTCCCTACGTACCATTAAAAGGTAAAACATCCATGAACACAAATGAATTTTCGACCAAGAATAACGAAAGTAGAAAATTAGAAAGAAAAATAAAGAATAAGTTGTGTTCTATGTGAAGAACAAAGATCATGTCCTTGTCACCCAATTTATCCTCTCCATTAAGATACAATATAATGCCGACAAAATCAAAGGATCGACACAAAATTGACGAACATATTAAGAAAATGTACCTTATATCTTAAATTATTTTTTCATTAAGAGTGATCAAGTCCTATTTGAAAATGGTGGGAAAGTAAAACATTTATTTGATTATTTAAACGAGATTTTTTTGTCGATATATTTTTAGGATAATATTTCACTAATGGCTAATTTTCCAAAATTTTGATTTATTCACCAAATTATCTCTTAATTGTTAAGTTGAAATATCTTTTTGATTGAATTCGAAGATTGCATGGGTTAGGTGCACAAAATTCACAGGTATAGTTGCCAAGGATTGTATGGCACGATCCTAGTCTCATCCCTTATTACTTAGTATCTCCTAGGATTTATATCTTAGTGGATGGCTAGACAACACCTTTTACACCATCGTACACACCGTTAGACTACAACCCATTTGATTAAATTGGAATATCTTTAATTATTGGTATCTGCTTTTAGATTATTCCATTAAATAATATGAAAGATAACTATTTGGATGCACTATAGTTTTTGTAGGAGAAGTAATTTTCATAATCATACTTTTTGCATGTTCATTGCATGTTAAACGTGGCAACATCATCAAAGAGTGGCAATATCCACCAATCCTTGCAAACCACTATTTTTAACAATTACAACTATACTCTTCAATTCACTTGTGAGCTATAACTTCTTTTATGCTAAATTTTGGTGTGGGAATATGCAACGAATTACAAACAATCTCCTTAATCACTGCGTTGTCTACAAATATGATGCTTACATATGTTTGAATATGTTGTGGAGCTATAACATATGAATATAAGATGGAATTCGTGTTTGTTGAGTATGATGCCAATATGGGACTAATTAGCTACTGAAAATTATAAGTTTTTATGTGTTTTTGGTGTTTCAGAGTTTTTTGGAAAATGTGTAAAAATATATTTTTAGAATTCTATATTTAAATAATCTTATTTTTAGAATTCTATTTTTAGATTGGAAATATCGGTTAGGGTGTAATTCACTAGACATCGATTCATCCCCAAGAGGTGGATGCCATTTCTATGTTTAGATGACTATATTAGTTTTATTTAAATTCACATCTATTTTTAAGAAAGTTTGGGGTGAATAGTTTAGCTTCTTTGCAAATAGACTATGCATGTGTCACTAAAACCAATTTTGGCTTCTCACATGTTAACCATATATTTGTCATCTTCATTCTATTTTGTCTTTTTTAGTTGACTTTAGTTCACTTAGGAGTTCTAGGAGTTATTACTAGACTTTTAATTTTCATGCAAGTTGAGACAAACAATATTGTAATGGCTATATTAGCCTTGTTTATTGTTTAATTATTATAATCCAAAGGATTGGATTTTTCAAGGTGTTGTGCTTTCTAGAATGTGTTTAGCTCTAGTTTTAGTTGTAGGTATTTGATTATACAACCCAACAAGCTTTGGATTCATTATGTGAAGTTATACAATGCATATTTTTCATCAATCTCACTTACAAGCATACTAGTTTAATTGCTAGTTATTTTGGGCAAGATTGGATGATCATTAGCTTCATTTAAAGAGTATTTCAGATCTGATTTGCACTCCTACATCACAAAAATTTAATTCAGATTAGAGCCTCATTGAAATAAAGGTTCATAATTTTTTTAGAAATTATCAAAAGACATGACTGCTTGAGTGAGTTATGTTTCTATGAACATCCCCATGTTCAAATTTGACAACTTTGAGTACTAGAGAGATTAATTGAAGATGATTCTTGTTTGGAGGGGAGTTTGGGACAATGTTATCAATGGATACATTGTACCTACAAGTTGTAATACTTTGTCGCAAGCTCATAAGAGAGAAAACGAAGAAGAAGAAAAGAAAATGCACAAGGTCTTTTTCCATCTTCAAAGTGCAATATATCCTAACATCTATCCAAAAATTCCGAAAGTAAGAATGCCCATGAAACATAGAATACCTTAAAGACATCATATTGAGACTCTGCTAAGGTAAGAGATGCAAAAATTCAAACCATTAAAATAAATTTTGAGAATTTGAGAATGTCAAACAATGAGGGAGTTGGAGATTATTGCATAAAGATAAATGATTTAGTTCATAGAATGAGAGTTTATGGAGAAACTATATGAGACAAGTTTGTACTGAAAAAATTTGAGACCATTTACACAAAAATGGCTACATATTGTGATCAATATTGAGGAGTGTAAGTAATTGAACAAAATCAATGTTGAGGAATTAGTGGGTTCTCTCTTGTCCCATAAGGATAAGATGAGATTATTTGTAGGAGATTCAGTACAAACTTATGAACATGGACTTGTAAAAAAGGAAATTAATTCAAAGTGGAAATATCAAGCTAACACAAGTAAAGGTAAGAGAAATGTTACTTGCCATTATTGCAAAAAACTAGGACATTTTATAAAAAAATTGTAGGATATTGGCATATAAAAATCAAGCTAATCAAGAGGGTGAAAATAAGGCTTTCCATTTGAAGTGAAAAAGTGAGGAGCTAGATCACTAAGATGATTCAAATTATTGTCTCTTATGCACTATGAGACTAGAGGATGGAGAGCATTTTTGCTTTTTCAAATAACGCAACAAGTCAAAAAGAGGTTTTCAACAAGTTAGATGATTATTTGAAAACCCAAGTACAATTGCGAGATGGAAATTCCATTCAAGTTGAAGGAAAGGGAAACATACAACTTACTACAATTCAAGGTATGGTAAAAGGTCTTCCCAAATTAGTTCCTAAGAGTGTGGAACACATCATTACATGATATTCTGTTGAAAGCAAGGCATACGAGTTTTATAATCATGCTAGTAAAACTACAATTGTTTTGAGGGGTTGTAAATATTTTGAAAATGAGATGTATGTTGATTGTGATCAAATTTTAAGAAGGGTTATCAGTGAAGGGGGGAACCTCTTGATGAATATTTTAAGGGATTACAAAGTCCTACATAGGTTTCTAGTTCAACAGGACACAATACTAGCTCTTCCTAGGAGACTAGTCATCCATCTACCTCAAAACCAAGTAAGCACACACGCTTGTTGAATCCATATACAAAAAAATCAAATGTTGGATCATAATGATGAGAGGTGGATCACAAGGATGTAAGCTCATGAAGGTAATTTATTTGATGATGCTTATGATGAAAATACTATGTTTGTATTGTCATCTATGGCTAGTGAACCTAAAAGTTATGCAGAAGCTAGTCAAAGGAAAGAATGGGTTGATGTTATGAAAATTGAGATGGATTCAATTGAGAGGAATGATACATGGACTCTTATTCATCCTCTAGCTGATAAATATGTCATTAGAACCAAGTGGGTCTACAAGATCAAAGTTCAGAGTTATTGGGTTTCACTAGTTTCTAGATTTATAGGCAATCCATCACTGAAACATTTGCAAGTAATGAAAATATTTTTCAGATATGTACGAAGTTTTTTAATTATGGTATTGATTTTAGACCAACAAGGTCATTATGTCTAATTGGATATATTGATTAAGATTGGGGATGTTCTCTTGATGACATGTAGTTTACTTCAGGTTATTGCTTCACATTGGGAAGTGGGTTGGTTTCTTAGTCATCAAAGAAGCAAGCTACAACTACTTTATCCTATATTGAAGTTGAATATATAGCTCTTACATCTTCTTGTACACAAGGCATGTCATTGAGAATACCCTTGGTTGATGTTAGAGAGGCTCAACACGAGACTACACAAGTTTTTTGTGATAATAATTGGGCAATACTATTATCCAAGAATCCATTTTTTCATGTTAGAACCAAACATACATAACTCAAACATCATTTTATCAGATACTTGGTCAATGGTAATCAATTTTTCATTGAGTATGTGAGAAGTGAAGATCATCTTGCTGATATTTTTACTGAAGGTTTTTGCAACATTTTTGTGGAAGACTCGAGGAGATAATAAACATTTATGCTCTTTGCATCAAATGAGGAATGTTGAGTATGATGCCAATATGTGCATTGATTAGTTAATATAAAGTATATATATTTTTTTGTGTTTAGGATTTTTTTGGAAAATGTGTAAAAAACTATTTTTACAATTCTATTTTTACACATAACTCGAGTTTGAATCATTATCCTTTCATCCCCAAAAGGTGGGGCACCATTTCGTGTTTCAATGATTAATTTTAGTTTTATCTAAGTCTATTTCTATTTTTGTAAGAGTTTGGGACAAATATTTTAGCTAGTGTGCAAATAGACTATGCATGTGCCACTTAAATTAATTTTCGCTTCTTACATGTTGACCATATGTTACTAGTAGATGATATATGTCATTTTGAGTCTATTTCTAGTCTTAAGTTGACTTTAGCTCACTTAGAAGTTGTACAATTTATTATCAATCTCTTATTTCTCATGTAAGTTGAGACAAATATTATTGTAAGGACTATATTAGCCTTCTTTATTATTTAATTGTTATAATCTAAAGGAGGGTGAATTTTTCCAAGGTGTTGTGCTTCTAGAAATGTGTTCAACTCTGATTTTAATTGCAGGTATTTGATTATACAAACAAACAAGCTTTGGATTCATTATGTAAAGTTATACAATGCATATTTTGTTATCAATATCACTCACAAACATACTAGTTTAATTGTTAGTTATTTTGGGCAAGATTAAATTATCATTAACTTCATTTAAAGAGTATTTTATATCTGATTTTCCATCCTTTCACATCAAAAACCCTTCAATGTTTACCATTTTCTATGATAATAAGAGGAGTCTTATTATAGACTTGTCTAACATATTTCACAATATTCTGAATTCCCCAAGGCACCACATATAAATCCTTCATTCCTGTTTGAAGACAAATCAAATCCATATTAGAGGCGTTGGGAAAACACTGATAAAAATAGAAATATGAGCTTTTCTTACCCACTCTCCAATTGAAATTCCATCTCTTTCCCATATCAAATAAACCATAGAGTCTAGGTAAAACTACGAAGTGAGATCAGGTAAAGGAGGAGAGATTTTTCTTGCGTACATGGTTGTATAGCGGTAAATGTGTAGTGGTTTACGGTTGGATTGGTGATGAAATGCTACAGTAGTCATAGTAAGAAACATCTGTCAACGTAAATATTCTACAATTTGACTATCATAAATCGTAGGAGTGGCCCCATGCGGTTGATTTTGTTTATATTAATTCCACTTTATGGTGAATTTTAAATGGTATATCGTAGTCTAGATAGAAAGATCCTCTCTAATTCTCAGTCACGGATTAAATTGGGCAGTCGAGCACTCATATCAAGTAAGTTGAACCCCCCAACTGAATATATAGTGACTGCAAAATGATTGTTGCAAATCAAAACTTGCAGTTATCTCTGTGAAAAACAATCAATTTTGTTTAAACTGTATGTTAATTTAGATAATATGAGCATGGCAGACCATGACCCCTAGCTCGGATAAAATACGTAGTCACCATAAGCGAAATGAACAAATTTGCGTTGTTATATTAGATCTTAGGTTTATGAAGCAAAGATTTTGATCCACACTCAACATGGCCTCTGAATAGATTTTTCTATGTAAGTGCTCACCTTATTTTCTATTCACAATCTCGATTGATCTTGTACGTGTCTTCTGCTTTATTATGAGTTTTAAACGATTTTTGGGATTCATGCTATTTGTGCACCTGATCTCCATATAGACGACTACCATGCATTCGTACATCAACGGAAAAATAATGCCACAACCATTGATCTCCTGTCATCTGTCAAATTTGGGGACCTATCAGTGTAATTATACCATTTTTACCCAACAATGGTGTAGAGTCGCTTATCATATCATGACACATCATATTTACAACTATTATATACTCAATGTCCATCGTTTAGGACCAACGTTTTTTAGTGTATTTCAAATTTTTTATTTTAAATCAAATTCAAAATGTGACTTAAAGGAAAAATATATATTAAACACATGTTGAGTCAACTCCGAGATAAATTTCTAGTGTTGATGTGGTGCCATTCAGGTGCCATGTGGATGTGAATTTGGGATGCAAAAGAAATGACACCTCTCCTTTATGATTTTTATTTTTTTTGTTGGCGATTTTAATTTACTTTGTTTAAAATGCATCTTGTGGGGGTTGCAAATTTATCATAAACATGTTGTATGAATGCATTCTAAGTGATGGCACTTTTACGATGCCCTTATGGTAGGTTTACGACACATAAAAGTGTAGGTTATCATTTTTGTCTTAAATTTATCATTTTCCTATTGTGTTGTAAATATAAGATTAAGATTTTGTAAACACGTGTCATAAAAATATTGTGAATGTGTAGTAGATTTTTGTTTTGATTGTCTATGTCATCTTATATATGCTATAATAGTGTCTCAACATTGTATTTTTAACACGATTGTGTCTTATGATGACGTAAATTGAAGCGATTGTAATTTACCATCTATCACACCGATAGGTGTAACCTTCAATGGTAACAAACAGTGGGGGTGGAGTGTCATAGTTTGAGATGTCAATTATGGAGAAAATAAAATAAATTGGAATAAAAATAATATTAATTATTTTGTTCTAAACATGACATACTCTTAAGGGAGATGTATGGTTGTTTATCCTCTACTTGAATGATTGCTATAATATTCTATATGTTTGTATACATATATTACAAAGCCATAAATACATAAAAATAATTATGGAAGTTGAAATGATTGAACTTCTATGTGCTTCTATCCACCTTCTAATGATTATGTGGCTTGAATACCATGCACGTGATATGAAGATAAATGCTTTGACATAAAGTGAGCCCTAGAAATGCCACCGCCTTGGCGTAGCATGGTGAGAAGTTTCCACGTGGTTATTATGAGTTTTGGATGTTTTACGAAAGAATGAGTTGAGCGGAATGATTTCTAGTGTTTCAAAAGTGGTTGATGCTATGCAAAGGTTACATTTATGACATTAAAGTAGTATTGGTCACATTTCGAGAGAGTTTGAAGGGTATGTTGCAAGAAACATGGATTTGCATCAAATGGTGTTGAGATTGATCATCATAATTTTCACAAATGAAATTGAAATCTATGCAAAAATGAGGAGTTAATATGAATGGTCTTGAGATTTCCCCATTTTGGATGAAGGGAATAATGTTGTATTTTGAGCTAAACAACATGTGTTCTAACACTACATGGAAGGCTTATGATGCAAGCAATTGTGTGAAGTAACTTGAAGTATGGGGGTTGTCTTGAATTGTGTGGCGTGTATTTTGGTGTTGCGCAGAGGTGTATGATGCAAGGAGTTGTATGCAGTCATGAAAATGAATAATCCACTCAAGGAAAGAGTGTAAAATGATTTAGCTACAAATGGATTATTCACCTATTCTTGAGAAGACATCATATGGATTCTTTGTAATTCTAGGATTCAAGTGTGATGCAATATTCAAAATTCCAATGGCAATGTTAGAGTATGGAATCATTAAAAGAATTTTATGTCTATTAATACCCTTATATATGGTGATACTATGAGGATTGGCCATGTACACAACATGGTGGTGATGCATGCTATATGCATGCTTAAGGATTCTATTGCAAGAATAAATTGACACTACACAAAAAAATAACTCCTTTATGAAAGGATGGATAACATATGATAAACGACATTGATTAATTATATTTATAACTTTGTTATTATAGGAACCAAACCGTTTCAATTTGTAAGGACACAACTGAATCATGGTTGAAAAATTAAGTCGCTAGATGGTTTCTTAAAAGATGACATTCTTCACTCGACCACCATTAATTAGAAAATCTAGTTACTTCCCTTGTAAACATATATTTTAATAGAATAGGAAATCTTCTTTAGTGTCTTTTGTTGTTGGCGTGGTTGTTTTGCTGAAATAAGAAACTCCTGGGAATGGTTGGAAATTTGGATCCTCTTCTCCTTCGCATGCAAGCAATGTTTTTGTGTGCATAGCACTATGACTTTGAGTGGCCACTAGGATTATGTTTGCCTCCCCATTTGCCTTTCTTAGATGATTTGTAATTGTCTAGAGGTTTCTTGTTTGACACAAGAATTGTGTCCCGCATGCACTTCATATTTTCACTCTTCCTCAATGGTTGCCACAAAGTGATAGGATTCTCCCACTATCTTAACCTAATCCAAATTCAATTTGGATTGAATGAGTGATTGTAGGCCGCTATGGTACTTGAGAAACTTATGCTACTCTAAGTCTAAGTAGCCTAGTTTTGCATACAAGTCATGGAAGGCTTCAGTGTATGATTAGATTGATTGGATGTCCTTGTTATTGTCGTTGAATATAGTGGTCTCCATAGACATCACTTGGATATTTTTCAATATCCCTAAAGGATTTTAGGATTTTCTCCAATGTTGGATTAGATTAGTTTTCTATTTAGTTTTTCTCCCACAAAGCATGGATTTACCACTTCTTTACGGTGAAGAAAATTTCACAAGTGTGAAATTGATATTCTCTTTGTCTGAAAAATCATTCACAAAAAGTTATGAATGCAATTTCTAAAACCATTTATCTTTTGCTAATTGATCTAACTAATAATCTATTATATATGTATATATTTTTCCACCAAACAAAAGAACGTCTAGATTTACTTGAAACTTGGAATGAATCAACTGCTAAAAGCTTTGCATGATGAGTAATCTCATGGAAGCACCCATTCGAGTACTTCCACGAACCCATTGGATAATACATTATGTTGTTCTTAAAAAGCCTTTGCAATCTCATTCTTGATCATTACATAGACATTATTTCATGCTTCATTTTTTTACCATCTAAACTTTACTAAAACAACATGAAATGTAGTTTAAGAGATCTCATGATTTGTTGCCAAGTTTTAGATGTTCTGACATTGTTCGATGTGGCATACAATAAAATAGTTGCGATACAAATGGTTTGGATCCGAATAAGTCTAAGAGTCAACAATCTAAATGAGGTTTTAGATGTGTTATGTGTGTATGTGGAAGCAATATGAACAAGCTTCAAATATAAAAAGATAATAGAATTAGAACAAAAACTATATTAATATGTGTTATGTACATGACATACTTTTGAGGGAGATGAATGTTTGTTTATCCTCTACTCTTTGTTTCTATCTAATGCTACAAATATGTACACATTATAATGTAGCCAAGAAATATAAAATCGTTATAGAATTTGAAATGGTTGAACTTTCATGTATACATGTTCACCTTCTAACAATCACGTGGTTTGATTGTGAGACATAAAATATACTTATATATGCTCCTATCATGGTGTATCTTGTAATGTCCCCTTTAGGGTAGAAATAATAAAACTTGGATTTTTGTAAAACCCTAACTGCAAAAATAAAATATTGTTGGAAAATGATTGAAATAAATTCTAACCCTTGGAAAAATACATATTTCCCAAATACAACAATAGTCGTACCAAATAACACTAAAATTAGATTTTTTTCCACTAAAATGTCCCCTCTAGGGAAGAATTAATGAAATATGGATTTTTGTAGTAAAACCTAGGATAGAATTAATCAAACTAATTTTTATTTCAAAAACCCTTTCGTAGAAATTCACAAATACTAGAAATGATGAAAATATCTTCAAACCATAGGAAAATATTTTGATTTCCTTAATACAACACAATTGTAAATAAATACGGGAAAAAAAGACCCTAGAATGATGTCATAAAGCAGCAAGAAATGATGCCCTAACTATTGTGATTGATTTGTGATTGCAAACAACCCCTAGAAAATGCCCAAGAATGTGCCCTAGTTGTTAGTTGATGCCAAAAATGTGCCCTAGCTAATGATAAAAATGATCTAACACTGTAGGTCATTGATTGAAGTGTAGATGCAATCTTTGGATGAGATCACCATAAGTGACCTTGAGGGTTTTCGTCCACAACTAGGAAAGTAGAAAATGGAGTTTTTTGTCCCCACAAACTTGGTTGCGATGGATGGTTTTTGTCCTCACTGCAGAAGAAGTTGGAGCATGAACTTAAACACTTAATGTAACATTATATTAGGGCCAACATATATCCATGAACCCTCCCCTCACTTCCTTTTATAATATTTTGTCTCCCTTTTCCAAGTGGGGCACTCCTTGTGGGATAATTTTCAAAGTGACTTTCTTATGTTTTATTTTAGCATTGACTTGCTTTATCAAAAAGTTACTTTTAATAATAATAAAACATAAGCGTATTTTATAAAGTTACTTTTTCGATTACACTTATGTTATATTATTAATTTATTTTACTTTATTCGAAAGGGGACATGAAAATCCACCCTTCCCAAAGCTTTCTTGTCCTCAAGCAATGCAATTTCAACAACTTAAACTTAATACCGTGATCCCAAGTCATCCTTGGGAATATGTAATTCATAATCCTCAATTCTTTATGTGATGCGGACATAAATGACTATGCAAACTATCATTGTCCAAAAACTACTATTGTCCAAAAAATGACACTATCCAAATTGCTTATCATTAGTTGTTGATCTGAAAATTTCAACAAGCTCAATGCCAACATTAATAAATGTTGAGTCATTTTCTCATGTGCATGCCCTATGTTGCAAGTTGTATCCTTGACTCTATCACCCTTTTTAGCATGCTTTCCATGATGACAAGAATATTGAAATGTGATAATAGGGAGCAACAAATATGAAATATTCTTATACCTTAGGATGTAATCAAAGTGCTCACCTTTCTGTGCCAAAATATGAATTGTTAAGATGCCCTCAAAACCTCCATCCTTATAACTAAAGACTCCCGAATTAGTGCTAATCAAAATTCTCTCCTCCAATGCATATCCATCCATAATGTTACTCTGAAAATTGTTCATGATTTGGCACATCTTCTTCCATCTTGAGCTCGTTGCTTCCAATAAGTGATGATATTTCCCACCTAAATTCCTCAATTTTATTTTTACATCTATCATGTAAATCCCCTTCATATAACACAAACTCAATCTTTGAGATATTAATGGGTGCTTCTTGAACACAAATATATTTTTCAACTTCCTCTTATATGGTGGATTCTTCCATGGGTTGCTTCCTCTCAATTTCTTACAAATTTGATTGTTTTTCTTTCCTCTTCAATTGTTTTATGTATTCACACAACCCTCTTTTATTTGGATTCATAATTTTGAGTAACTTCCAATAATCATCAAAGGAAACTTAATATTTAAGATAATCGACATCCTCTTGATACTGGTAAAGGATTTTGGGCCCCCAGTTTGCACTTTTCTATTTTTATCAACACCTCTTGAATGAGATACATTTTTTCTTCATGTTGTAAGAAATTCGCTTGAATAAAAATTGTCATGGATTCCTTCTTTGTCGATCCACAAGCCGGTGAGATCACTGCTTTGATACCACTATAATGTCCCCATTAGGAAAGAAATAATAAAACCAATTTTTTTTTTGTAAAATCCCAATTGTAGAAATAAAATATTGCTGGAAAATGATTGAAATAAATTCTAACCCTCAGAAAAATAGATATTTCCCAAATACAATAAAAATTGTACCAAATAACACTAAAATTAGATTTTTCCCACTAAAATGTCCCCTATAGGGTAGAATTAATGAAATATGGATTCTTGTAACAAACCCTAGGGAGGAATTAATAAAATTGATTTTTATTTTAAAAATGCTTCGGTAAAAATTCTTAAACACTAGAAATGATAAAAATAACTTCTAACCCTAGGAAAATATTCGATTCCTTAAATACAACACAATCCGTAAATAAATATTTGAAAAAGAAGACCCTTAAATAACGCCTTGGTTATTGTGTGTAGTGCCCCGTACTCGATAGCCGATCGGTGAGGGCGAAGAACCTTCGAGGAAATGGTTTCTATTGGAAAGCACCCCGGTTTGATGTTTTGGTGAGGACTCGGTGAGATCAGTGAGGCATGTTGCGTAAGCTATCTTGATGGTTATTTGGTGTGAGATCGACAGGGCATGACATGAGATTGTTATAAGTTAAATAATAATAAGTAATATAATAATATTAATAGTAATAATATGGATAATAGAAGTAAAAGAAAAAAATAAAATAAAACTCGTGTGTGTGTGTGTGTTTTTTTTTTTCTTTAAAATGATAAAAAGAAGGAAACCCCATAAGAGAGAATTAGGGCAAAAGTTTTTAGGGTTTATTTCCCCCACAACCTTTGGCATGTTTGATGGTCATGGGAACTTTCGTGCAAATGCTATTCACAAGTCCAAAGCTAGACTCCACAACCTTGTCAAAGCATATCCTCCCAACCTCGTGCCTAAATGGGAGCTTAAAATAGGGTATGGATGTCCATCAAAGCGAGAATGGAGAGGGGATTTTTGTCTAATGTTGTAGTTGTAATTCTTTGGTATATATGCATGTGAAATGGGGCGCATACAAGCGAACGTGAATTGTTTGACAAAATACTTGAAAGAAATGTTGCTCATGGAACATACCCCGAGTGCATAAGCTTCTTCTTTTTGTATTATTTACATGTTGCACACATTTTTAGATGAGGGATTGATAGTTTTGGCCGTGCCAAATACCTGGAGGAAAGTCTACACTTTTATCATCAATGTGCCAATCAAGCCTGTGGTGGCCGTGTAGATGTGTTTGCTTGGTGCTTGAATTGCACATAAGAATGTTGAGTCACCACTATTTACAAGAACTCTCCTTTTGAGGTGGATAATCAAAAAAATTCTATTTAGATTTTTTTTTATCAAATGTCTATGTAGAAGTGGTAGCTATGTTAAAAATTGTTTCACTTGGCATTACAATTAATTTCTTCAAGATCATTTTTTTAAAATTATGTAATTGATTGCATCTCTCACAAAATTTATCTTGTAACAATTTGGGAGATGAACTTGGTTTCAATGTGCAGTCAACACATGCTCTAAGGTTCTTGACATCTCCAATAGTTGTTCAGGAAGTGTATATAAGGCATGTGAACTATTCAATAAAATGCATCGAAGGAGTGTGTCTTCATGGATCATAATGGTTGTGAGAGGTGCATAAAATGTGTGTGATGAAAAGGCCTTGGAAACCCTCAAACAAATGCAATTGACAAGTGTAATGTCAAACTCCACAACTCTCGCCGCCTATTCAATACACGAATAAATTCCATTCCTCCTCTTTAACTTATTGAAAATTTCACTCCTTTTATAGTAGATTGAATGTTAAATATGGAATCAAGAAAGCTTGTTATTGATGTTTTGTTTTAAATCATATTTCAAACCACATAAAACAATTCCTACATCATGTTAAACCAATGTCGAAAATAGTCTCCTTAGACGATGTGTCATGACACTAGGCCATGAACTTGATCAAAACAAACCTATACCATGTTCACCAATTCCTTATGTTTCATGACCAATCAAATAGGAAGGGAAAATGTGTTCAAAAACGCAAACTTGTGATCTTGAAATAACCTTCAACTAAGCCAAACGCCTTTAAAAACTCGACATAAAAATGTCTCTAAACCACCTTTTTATTTTTGAACCTCTGTAACCTCTTTCTTGTCATATGAAAATCTCATTCCAACCAAGAAACATCGTTAAAACCATTGGCGAATAGGTTTACAAATTGGGTTTTTGGCCTACTTCAGAAAACTAGTTGTTGGGAGCAACCGCTTACTATGATTGAACCCTCTCGGAATCACCTCAAATTTTATGCCCATGGATTCTAGAATTAAAATTTGACCTGTAAAAATTATTCATTTCTATATGGAGAATAGCATATCATATTTTGTTTTACCCATTCCCTCTTAAAAGCGCATTTTGAGCACTGTATAGAAGCGAACTTAGTGAAGAATTTGGTTAGAGTTTCAGCATAAATTTAATTAATAAAAATCGAACACAAAAATCTATTTCCTATAATCTTATTATTCAGTATAACATGAATTCATACGGGATACAATATATAGACTTATAAAGCTCCTATAAAATAGGAGGTAGGTTTAACTATACTCTCCATAAGCTATTCCTGTAACCTATCTATGTAATAGTGCTATAACCACAACAATATTACTAACAACCCAAATAACAATATAACTAACCATACTAACTTACTATTTTACCATACGGTAAACTTACAAATACCATGAAACACTAACTATGATTTCCTAACATTCCCCCCTTAGTGTTTACATGGGAAGAAGCACATCTGAAAAAATTGGAAACATAATTGTATGCCTTTGCATACTTTTCGATTTGCATCTTGTTGGGTTAGATCTTGCTGTCTGGATCTTATTACACATGATCACCTCTCTGGTTCACCAGCTGATCATGATCACCTCTCTCGTGTGAGTCTATTCACTAGATGATCATTTTCTAGTGAATTACGACAATCGAGGGACCTTACGACGCTCAGAGGATCACTTTGTAGTCAATCGCTCTCCTATACAACTGTTCACATATTCTAAAATGCACATCCTTCGCATTTCAATCATAGCAAGGGAATGAAACCACACACCACTCGAAGCAAACAACTAAAATCTAGAAAAAAATTCACATCACATTCTATAAGAATCACAATGTTCTTAATTGTAGCCATTGTTGTCGATCACTGCCACTCGATCTCAAACAACATAGGAAATTGCCACTGTCACTGGAAGCTACCCTTGACTTTAGTTATTTTAGGCGCAGAATGGAAATGGAACATTGGTGTTATGTTCCCCCACAATGTGAAATTTCCATTTATTCACACAACTAAGAGCACTGAAAAGCAAATAAAATCAAACTGAAAAAGAGATGCCACCATACCAAAATGTGGCCCCGTCGTTGGTGACTGACGAGAGGCATTGATCGCCCTCCTTCCTCCATTGCCTTTGAACTCCAATTTGAAGCTTCTAACTCAACTAAATGTGATCATGTTTCTCAATAATTTCCACTGGATGTCGGGTAACACCGAAAATGCGTCTGTGAGGCAAATTTTTACAATTTTTGACATTGACATGATGAGGCTAAAAAAGAGGGTATTTTTCAAACTTCATATTTTTCAACGAAATTGGAATCAATGCGACGAGGATGAAAAAATGAACACTTGTAAAAAATGGCACTTGATTTTGAGGTACCAAGCAAAAATTTATTAAGGTTTCAATTTCTCGTAAAAAAACCCAATTTTAATTAAAATTAGATCAACGATTAAAAAATTACTCCAAATGGAGAGAAAATTTATTATGTGACCACTCATTGGAACTGGGAGGAAATGAAGATTCCAAAACTGTCAAAGGACCGAAGAACTGACGTCGGAAAAATATTAATTTGGCCAAAAATGTAATAATTGCCCTTAAAATGCAATTATTAAACAAAAACTATAGAAAAATTAAAATTTTCAAACTATAGTCTTTGTTAAAAATTAAAAAATTTACCAATAAAAATGGTTGTGCAAAAACTCATGGCTCATGGAGTGTCCAGGAATGATTTGGTGATAGCTCGAGAACTAGAGCTCCGTATGTGTTGGAAAGGTGGTTTCAAGATCTTTGCAATGGTATAAAAATTGCTTTCATCACCTGACCTAAAATTTGTTCATGACTGAGTTGGACGTGAATTTGGAGCTGTCGTTCATGCCTAAAACTTCTTGAATGATTCAATATTGATGAAAATCTTTGCATGCAAATTTATGAAGCATATTCCATAGGGCCACGATCTACAAAACTCCTTCTAAAAAAAAATAGAGCCTCTGAATCACACTATACTAATAGTACAATTGATTTACAAATTTCATTCAATGAGGAAATAACACAACACCACTGCCCCTTGAACAACATCAGAATTCCATAATATGTACACGAGCAACCTACTTTGATGCCAAATGAAGAATTTGGTCAAAGTTTCAACATGAATTTAATTAATAAAACTCAAACACAAAAATCTATTTCCTATAATCTTCTTATTGAATATAGCATGACTTCATACAAGATACAATATATAGACTCATGAAGCTCCTATAAAATAGGAGGTAGGTTTAACTATACACTCCATAAACTACTCTTGTAACCTATCTACGTAATATTGTTATAACCACAACAATATTACTAACAACCCAAATAACAATATAACTAACCATACTAACTTACTATTTTACCATATGGTAAACTTACAAATACCATGAAACAATAACTATGATTTCCTAACACTTGGATTAGTTTTCTTAAGGGCAAATAGCCAAATTCAACCAAGTGGCTATGAAAAGTTGTTCTAGTTTGAGCTTCGGTTATCGTTTTGGACCTCATTAGTTTCTTATGATTCTCTATATAGTATAAAAAAGGAGAACTATTAAAAATATTATTTGGAGGTTGCATGCCCTTTTTGTAGGCCCATTCCATGGCCACTTGGGCTAGTTTGCGCAACAGCGCAACAAAGACCCATGGACCCGTGTTGACCCTCCAAGGTTCGTTCGATGGGTAAAAACTAGTGTGATGCTTGGAAGCATGTATGATGACGGTAAATACATTGTATAATACACTTAAACTAGATGGTCAATGAAAAGGTATAATCACATAATTTGGCACATATACCTAGAACCCTGTGGTGACAATGGGAATGAGAACCATGTAAGAGGTCGTAAAACTTGTAATACTATGAAAATATTTTAGAATTTGAATTTTACGAATCAAAATTGATTGTGTCATCTCTCACTCTCTTTGATCATGGAAATGTATTGGTGTACTTGTGTAAAAGAAAAAATATTTTCTCTCTCTAAACCATGAAAAATAGTTATGGTTGAAAAATTTGAAAAGTAGTAATTTTGTTCTCTTCCTTGAAATTGATGATGTGAGTCTTGTTAGCATGCTAGATGGGAGGGTGGGTCCATCCCAAGTGTTTTCATTGACCCATGTTTACCTAATCGATAGGTTGTAGGTAGCCTACCGAGATTAGGATGATTAATGAATTATACGTTTAAATTTGTTTTTGGCTTGTAAAATGTGTAATTTCAATGAAATAAGAAATATATTTTATATGAGAAATTATACCTATTATATAATTGAAAGAATGAAATTTAGTGTATAGCATGTTGTATTGTAATTGGTATGAAGTTGTAAATCATACATGGTAATTTATAGTTAATTACATTGAAGAAAGTGTGCTTGGTTATTATGGTAAATTATTGTAATTATGCATAATTATATGGTAGCGAACTTAAAATCATAAGCTCTTAATGAATGAGAATTCTAATCTACACCACCTTGCTTTGCCTAATCTTAGTCTAGCCATGGCTAACGAGAAGATGAACTGAAAACCCCCTCCTTGTGATCGGTTTGATCCCACAACTCATCGGGTACTCAATGAGCCCAGTAGAGGAGTCTAAACCACCGGTGAAGCCAAGTGCATAATGCAATCATTTTCCTAGTTTGTCTTGATAGCTAACCCATCATATGTTGGGGTTAGTGTACCTGTTTCTCCTATGTATTAAGTTTTAAGTGAATGACCTATTTATGCCTTTATGGACAATGTGGCTTCTTAACAAGTGATAAAATTAAAGGGGTAATGGTGAAATAATTTGTTGTAGTGTAGATTATTGGTTTTCACCAATAGTCATGGGGCTAAGCCCCTCCTTCTTGGGTATGGGGAGGCTCTCATTATTGAATGTAAACTAACTAAAATTGTGGGGTGGTTGTTAGGTGGAGATCACACAAGAATACTCCACTAAACCTATGGAAAAGTGCTTGTACAATGTACAAGGGAGGAATTTTATTTAAAGGGAGGTAAAGAGGAGTAGGATAAATAAGGAGAGAGGGTTAATGTTGTGAGTAGAAACTAGCAGATTCTCACCAATAATAACCATAGTATGTCCACATTCAATAGAAGAACACAATAATGTAAGCAACAACAAGACTAATAAATCAGAGATACAAAGTTACTTCTTGGTTGTAGAAGATTACAATGCTTACAAAGATGGAAAATAGAGAGGATGGAGGAACACATACAAGGAGATGGAATAAATGTAGATTTTATTGCTTGCATTAGTAGTGAAATCCAATAACTTACAACAATCAACAATTTCCAACCCCTTGGAATGGAGAAGCCATTCCAATTTATAGCTTAAAAATGTCTCTTCCTCTCCCCCATGTGACTTTTCATCTCACCACCACTTGTGACTTTTCACATTCCCTTAGGAATGAAATTAAGTCCTTTTATTATTTTTGAAAAGGTATTTTTACAATGCAACATTAAGTCACTTAAGTGAATAAGACGAAAGAGTGAAAAAGTACATTCTCAATGAAGGAATATAATGTTAGAGATAGAGGGATGAGAGAGAAGGAGAGAAAGAAGTGATGATCCAGAGATGGGGAAGATCCCGTTGATGAAGAATCTACTTGATGGACCATTAATGAAGTTTCTTTCCCTTGACATCATGTTGAATTGGAACAATGAGATTGTAAATTCTTTCTTCTATGAGACATAGACACCTTCTAGAGTATTGAATAAGTGTTCAAAAACACTCTTATGAGATTTGCAATGAGATGGGAACATGATGATATTTATTGATCGAAGATAGGAGTTAGGACGAAAGATCACTACCTTACTCCTCTCGGCCTCAAAATTCACCTCTGTGACAAAGATGTCTCATTTCTGAATGCAATCAACTTCAAGATGCTCAAACACGTTCTTGCTCATATATTCCTCATTGAAATAGGTCCTTTTCAAGATACAAGAATTACTCCCTAAATGAAACTCTGTGCCTTTGACTTCCTGTTGGAAAGAAACATTATGGTTGAAATCTCCTTCTTTTGTGAGATGAAGGAACAGTCCAAAGCATTGAGTAAGTGTTTAGAAACATTGTTGTGAGCTCTGCACCAAGTGGAATTGCGATCCCTTCTTGATCCTGCAAACATGGTATTGAGTACCTTGGTAGCTTGTGGTTCAAGCGAAAATTTTGTACACATACTAGTTCATTTTGACATGTTATTTGCCATGGTTTGATTCTCAATTTTTCCCTCCTCTTAGAAGGAGAATTGAACATGAGGTTAGAGTTGAAATGCGAGAGATCACAAACTTCCTCCTCATGACTTCTTAGAACTTCACAGTTCACCTTAGTGACAAGGATATATCCTTCTTAGATGGAATCAACCTTAGGAGACCAAAGTACCTGCTTGTTCAATCATTCCTTATTGAAAAGGTCTTCTTCTATGAATGAGGAAGGGAGAAACTCCACATTCACCATTATACTCATTGAACACATTACCACGCCTGATTCCGAGGAGACAATTTAGAATTGCGACTTACATTTACAAACCCTATTTGATATCATTTTCCTTTCATGGTCTACATCACTTGAACATGATGAACCCATTATGTGACTCGCCATGATGGATTGAAATACACAGTCTTGGAATTCACCTTTGTACTAAGTTTTTGAGAGTCTACGAGGGATTTCATTCTCGTTTTAACCATATGACCATTTCCTAGCCTTGAAATTATGGGAAAAAGTAATGAGAGAGGAGGAATGTGAGTTAATACAAGTGATTTGACTCTAATTGCAAGACTTACTATTTTTAGCGGTCTTGACTAGGATAGCTATTTTTAGTAAGTTTTCCCAATTTTCACTTTTTGATGGTTTTTGCTTGTTTAGAGTAACACGGATGCTGAGAGTTTACCATTTTTAGAAACTTACTATATTTGGGCACATGAATAATTTCACACTTAATATTTTTATATGGAGGTATTATGGGTGTCGCATTGTAATGAAATTGATCTCAAAAGTTCAAGTTTTGCTTCAGAACCTTCTACTCCAATTTTCAAGGTTTTTCTTTCACCGGAACTCCGTAAAACTGAAAATAAAACTTCCCAAGTGAAAATTTAAAATGGATGCTAAAAATTACAAAGATCATCTATGGAAATTATCTTATAGTCATGGAGGGAGTGTACTGGTAAAGTTTGATGGAAATCAGGTACACGGTTTTGGAGATATGATAAGTTTTTCAGTTTTGGGAGTATGGATGTCTGGAAGAAACTCATCAACATAACTGATGAAAATAGAAGTTTTTGGAGGGAAACAAAATATCTTGAATGATTAAAAATGAATCCAAATCGCATGTTGAGATCATTACAACCATTATTAGGAGTCAATTCTCAAGTGCGAATTTGATATTTAGGGCCTATTTCATTCTTGACTCGAAGGTTCAACCGTGGTGTCCTAGATTCTCACAAAAAAATTTAAGTATTGGAACAAAAGTGATGTGTCCTTAATGTAGATGGTTCTAATAAATTTCTATTTATTATTATTTTTCCTCCCAAATTCTTCTCTCGAACTCCCAGAATCATCTGGATAAGTTAGCTTTCACCATTGGAGCCTTCATTCCTGTGCTCAAAATGACCAGATCTTTCTTACTTGA
The DNA here is from genome assembly GCA_018340775.1 of Taxus wallichiana var. yunnanensis. Classification (NCBI taxonomy): domain Eukaryota; kingdom Viridiplantae; phylum Streptophyta; class Pinopsida; order Cupressales; family Taxaceae; genus Taxus; species Taxus wallichiana. The sequence continues at coordinate 810,195,095 of CM031235.1, forward strand.
TTCTTGACATCAATTTATTCCACCAATTTCCCCTAAAATTCCTTACATGACTTCATTTCTCTCCTATACAACTCCCATATGGCTTGAGTCTTCCCTATTAGCTTCCGAAGGGTATTCATTAGTTGCAAAATGGCAAAAATGGCCCTTTCTAGGCCTTCGAGGATAGTTGTTTCTCCTTAAAACTCAATGACTTCTTCAATCACCTTAGGAATACATCCATGCACATTAAAAACACTTGAAAATATTGTTAGCATGTTCCTATGAGCCATAATGAGGGTGAAACTGTGGACAAGTTGGCTAGAGGAAGGGTTTACAGTGATCGGGAGGGGAAATTTTCAAGTGGGGGCTTAGTTATCATGGCCAAAATTTTCAATTTTACATGTTAGACATTTAACATGACAACAAAGGGAAAATTAATTTCAGTAAATTAGTAATATCATGATATCTTGACAACCATGATTCCTTCCTCTCCTTTAAACAATTGTTGGGATATTAATTTTACTATAAAAAGTTTTTTTAAGATGAGAACATCATAACTATTCTAGTGTGGACCCTGTTGTAATTCTAGATCTTGCATTATGAATACACTAAACCCAAGACCTTGTAAGAGGCTAATAATGGGTAAAGCCTTGTATTTGAATCCAAATATCAATATCTTTTTAACTGGATGTTGTGGAAGGGGTTAATAGGAAACTTGAAGTTGTACTTTTAAACTTGAATTTAAATCCCTTGTTACCAATAAAAGTATAATGAATGTTTCATGTGGAAACACATATCTTTTTTTACCTAAACCCCAAATAATAATTGAATTATGGAAATTGAATGTAGTAAGGAATAAATAATAATAATAATGAGTTGCAATAATTATGAGTAATTTTTTTAATGAAATGAGAAATATGCAAATGTGAAATGAGAACATATGTGTTCTTGGTGTACGTCAATTGTCATATGATCAAATATGGAAATGATGTAGTCTTTTTAACACTATTAAATGGTACCTAATAAGATGGATTCACAACATAAAGTGAATTTTCCTAATCTCTTATAATAGGTGGTGAACCTTACATTGTTAAATAATAGTTAAACGACTCATTCCCATGTCGAGACATGTATCTCAGGAACATGAATTCCATACTTGTAATGAGTGCAATGTGACTCATGTGAAATTTAAATGACATAAAAATGATTAAAATGCTTATCATGTCACTAAAATTTTTACCCCGCTTAATAAGGAAATCAACATTTCAGTGAAAACATGAATGATCTCAAAAGTGTGGGGAAATCAAGGTCAAACCTCGATGAAAGGGCTAGTTCCTCTCACCGTAGTTCAAAGGTAACTACTTTAACAAGATTATACTCTATCCTATCTAATCCTAAACTAAGAAACTCCAAGGAGACATGGTGAGAAAGAGAGAGAACTAAAATAAAGGGAGGTGATGCACCAAACTGGAAAATGGATCAATCTTGGCTCTAAAAGACACAGATGTGAACACACAAATGAAAATTTAAGAGATGCACACAACTTGGAAAGAAATAAAATGGAAAAATAATGAAGGTGTGTAAGAGGAAAAATATGTTCACATTAAACATGGAACATTCAAAGAAACAAAGTCACACTTGCATTAGTATCAAAACTTAACCATTTATAAACACATAGTCGAGGCAAGAAATCTCCATATGTGAGTTATAGAGGCCACGAGCAAGAGTTTTGCAAGATCATAAGGAGTTGCAAATTTAGTAGAAAAGAACTCGTATAATGTGCCAAAGCACTTACATTTATATAATTTTTGAGAGAGAGGAGAAGAGATCGATCACATCTAGTGATCAATGAACTCAACCACCCACCACCACCAAGACCACTCACAGGCCAAGTATGGGTGTCTGACATTTCCCCAAACGTACATGCATCAGATCGCTAGTGTAGGAGGAATGTGCCACTCAAAATTAAATTCAGGTTGGTGGAGTGGTTGAGCATTTGGTTCAAAATAGGTATGGCTTTGTCATGCCTCACGTGGACTTTAGATGTTTTTTCTTAGTCGTGGTTTCCTCTTTCTTTTAGCAATTTCTCATGTCCCACGCCTTTTCAAATCTCCCACACTTATCCATTTAATGCTCTTCTATATGTTGAAAGGGCTTATTCCATACATCACGTATTTTTCACCTGTTCCTACATTCCTTTGTTTCATGACTTTTTTCATGTATTTTACATTCAACATATCTTCTCTACATGCCACAACACTCTTGTAACTCTTTTGTGGTCTTTGAAATCCTATGATTTGTCAAATCCATAGAATACTACATATTTTAAGTCCACGAACACTAAGTTTTTTTCCATGGCTTCCAACCTTAAGTGCTTTCAAACTTGTTTACATTTTCCACACGGTGCCTCGTGAAGTTTCCTTGTATCATGAGGCTTCTTCTCCCGAGAAGACTACATGCCTTTGCTGTGTGGGAATTAACCAACTCCACATAATTTATATTTTCTAAGTCCACGTAATACTTTATCTTCCATGCTTTTGAAGTACTAGCTTTTTCACATACTCGTGGAAGACTACAGTTTCAACTTTTCTTATTCGCGGTTCTTGATCAAAAAGTGCCTAAATCTGAAACTTGAATAATTTGTTCAAAATGACATGGGTGTTATTTTGGACAACAATTTTAAACTTTTGGGAACATCTTCCTCCTATATGGAAAGATCAGTAGCCTTAAAGCATCCATTGGGCATGGAGAAAACATTTTTCTTTTAATTTTGTCTCTAAAACTAAGCTTCTCTATCATTCTTTATGGACATGGCCTGTGAAATGAAAATGAGACCAACACTTGTGAAAAAACACTTATTTAAAAGACCACTACAATTATTGAGGGAAAGGAACTCAATTAATGGTCAACACACAACAAAAGGAGGGAACCCCAACAAAAACAAGGAAAGGAAAAAAAAGAAACACAAGTATGTACAAGATGTAAGAAAAACAAACTTAATGAGAAGGTTTGAGATAGATCCCATTAACTGGATATGAAGTGCCTCCCCATCAAGTTTGGAAAACTCAAAAGAGTTGGTTTTCTTGCATGCAGTGATGATATATGGCCCACTCCAAAGAGCATCAAACTTGAGTGTCACCCTAGTTTATCTCTATCTGTGTCCCATTTTAGGACTAGATCTCTATTTTGAAAGCATGTTCTTTAGATTTCTTGTCAAACCACTACTTGGTTGACTTTTGGTGCTCTTCTAATCTGATCAAGATGGATTTTAATTCCTCGAGCTAACCAACTCCTCCATTCTGATTGTTCTTTGATCTTCACCTTCAAACTCTAATTGTTGGGCCATCTCTAATGAAGGAAACTCTAGAGATAAGGGAAGCTTGGCTCTCTACCATAGATAAGGATGAAGGAGAATTACCAATTTCTCTTTTTGATGTGATCCTATCAGCCCACAGAGCATTTTTTACCTTGGTGTTCATTGCCTTTGATTGATCTCCATTGTTCTTTTCATGATTTTGATCAAGTTATTATTAGTAGACTCTACCAAACCATTACCTTGAGGGTAGTAATTGAAGAGGTATTCAAGTATATTCCAAGTCTAAGAGCCCAATCAAATATTTTAGAGCCTAAGAAGGATTTTTCATTATCAGAAATAATGGTTTGGGGAACCCCAAACCTTGTCACAATGTCTTCAAGAAAATCAAGGATAGTTGATTCAGTAGCTTCCTTGAGTGCCATAGCCTTATCCACTTGGTAAAATAATTAGTTGTTGTCAAGACCCACTTATGACCCACACTTGACATGGGATTAATCATACCAATAAAATCAAGCCCCCATTGAGAAAAGGGTTCATCCTTGAATGGGATGAAGTGGGAGGGCCACCATCTTTTTTACTAGTGAAGAAAGAACATTCTTTACATTTTCTAACCCATTGATGAGCATCCATGAACAATGTGGGCCAAAAGTATCCTACTTTATAATTTTCATCATTGTGGCCTTGGATGAGAAGTGTCCTCCAGAGAAACCATTTGGAACTCCACCAAGACTTTTTCACATGTTCACCCTCAATTCACCTTATAAATACTCCATCAAGGTTCTTTATAAAGAGAAACCCACCAATTAGCACATAAGGAATGTATTGCAACCTTAAGTTCCACCTCTTTTTTTTAAATAGGAGGATATAGAGGATAAATACCATGTTATCAAAGAATCTAGACATATTATTAATCCAATTGCCATTTCCCATTATGTGATCCATTACGAAGTTAATTTACTCTTTTTCTTGATCCTCTTCCATGAAGAAGGAGGTCTCTTGATTATCTTGAGCATCAAAAGATAACTACTCACAAAGTGCTCTACCTTTACCAATTTTTTAGCCTTGATGGTCACATCATATTCCATAATCTTGGTCACCCATCCAAATCTCTTTTCACTAATTTCTCACTCCCATGATGAAGTCTCTCACACTAGGGTGTGAGACTAAAAATTTGATGTGGCTAGTGGAAAACATGCTCTTGAATTTCTTGAGATCTCTCATGATGGTGAAGACCTATTTTCTACATACATGATTGTATTTTAATTCATAATCCTTCAGTGTTTGAATGAAGAAATCCATGGGTTGTTCTTAAGCCTTATCATTTTGTTATGTCAAAACCATGAAAATGTTGGTTTCATCCCCATAAACATATAGGATGAAATATTTTGAATAATCAGGGTTGATAAGCGTGGGTGCTTGAGAATTACCTGCTTGATCTTGGTAAATTTTTATTTTCCTTCCATGGGTCCATTTGAAATCCATGTCCTTCTTGAGCATCAAGGTAATGGGCTTAACAAGTCCTACAAAGTTAGGAATGAACTTCCTAAAAAAAATTAATCTTATGAGGAAATATTGTAAAGCCTTCTTGTGAGTTGGAAAGGAGAGAAAGATAGGAAAGATTATTTTAGATCAATGAAAATACCATCTTTGAAACAACATGACCAAAAAAATTTCCCTATGTGAAACTAAAAAATGCACTTCTTGGGGTTAAGAGACACCCCAAACTCCCTACATCTTTCAAAAACTTTCTCAAGATGAATGATATGGTATTTACTCTCCTTTGAGAAAATAGTGATATCATCTAAGTAGATGAGGATGAAATCATTTATATAGCCCCTGAATGCAATATCCATGGCTCTTTGAAATGTGGCACCCACATTTGACAAACCAAAGGGAATATTCTCATATGTATGTTCCCCACTTGGTTGTAAATGTGGTCTTATGTTGATCCTCTTCTCTAACCCTGATTTGATTGAAAACCTGAGTATCCATCAAGCATAGAAAACCTTTCATCTCTTTACTATTGTTTACAAAAAAATTTCCATAGAGGGAGAGGATAATGATCCTTTAATGAGGCCCTGTTTAAGTCCCTAAAATCCACACAAATCCTATTTCTCCATTTTCTTCCTAACAAGGGACCAAGTTAGCCACCCAAGAGGAGTACTTAATGGGAATATAATTTTGGCCTCAATGAGTTTTGATAGCTCTTTTCTCATGAGGGCTCTATTTTGGGATTGATAAGCCTTTGTTTTTATTTGATTGGTTTGGCACTAGGATCAAGATCTATGGTATGCTTTGAGAAATTTTTGGGTCAAAACCCTTAAGATATTCATAACTCCATGAGAATACATCATTAAATTTATGACATAAGGAGATGAAATCTTTCTTTTCTGATTCATCACATACCTTTCCAAGCAATAACTCCTTGTCTTGTGTAATGGTGACTAATTGATAGTCCTCTTGTTTTGTTGTTATATTATTTCTTTCACCTTTGAATTCATCATCAGGGTTGAAGATGTCTTCAAGAGTGACCAACCCTTTAGGAAATTTTTTTCCTTAGTTGAATGATTTGATCACCATAACCATCTTGCAAAATCAGATTGCAAATTTTGAGGAGAACTCAACTTCATTTTGATGAACTGAAAATTTTTCATCACTATCAAATATTTTCTAGCTAACTTCACTATCTTGAATTGATGGTCTGAAAAACATCCTAACATGTTGTTCATTGCATTGGATGAGATCTTCACTTGTGAAAACTATGATCCAATGACCGCCATCTAATTCACTTCTTTGTTCAACTTCCTTGACACCACTTGCAAGTTAACAACATCAAAAATTTCCAAGAGGTCCCAAAATATATGTCTATAAGCTTTTAAAATATTATTCTTGGCTGCACACTTTTCTCTAACTTGGTGAATAACCAATTTAGTATCCCTAAACACCCACAAGGCCTTAATCTTCCTTTTTTGTTAAAGTAAACCATGGATCAAAGCCTCATATTGTGCCACATTATTAGAACACATGAATTATAGCCTATGAGAAAAGAATAATTTCTTGTCCATTGGAGAAATAATAACTACACCCTCCCCAACTCCATTTCTACTTCTAGAACCATCAAAGAACATCTTCCATAATCCAAAAGCATCATTATCTTCTTTATGTGTGGCATGGGGGATGTGAATTCTTCTTCATGAATACAATAGGTTCCTAGGCCAGTCTCCACAACTATGTGTCATAAGGATCAAACTCATAATGTTCTTTGGCCCATTCATCTAACATGAGGTTAGGTATTGAGTTAGGAGGAGTAAGTTTCTACGCTTGATATTGATTCATCCTCTTGATCTTCATGTACCATGCAATTGGATTGGAGAGGAGTAGGGTCATAAGACTCAACATGATAAGAAGAGATTGGCTCAAATTTGATGGTAAATTTTGTACCATATCTAGTTCTTAGGAGCATGTGAGACCAATCAAAAGACAAATATCCACCCACTTGGCTGTAAAATATCTTGATAGACAAATGGAAAACAAAGGAGGAAAGTCAATGAATGAGATATCTTGAGTTATGGTTAAAATTGGACAAACATGAAGGGTTTAACTCAATATATTTGATCACTCCTAAAATGTTGACAGTTGAGCCATCAAGTTACAGGACACCTTTAGAAATTGATTGTACTCAATGCCTAAAATATCAACAATTTTCTTAGGCATTACAAAGGTGCTAACACCTAAGTCAATCATATAATTATGCACTAGTGTTTTCCTACAATTAGAGACATGTAAAAGGGTGGGGGATTCTTGAATTTTCTTACTTGTTCCTCCTTTGGTTGGCACATGTTGACCACAAAGTTTATTTTTACATACTGGTTTCAGATTGGGGAACTACTTCAAAGCCTCTTGTAGAAGATCCCTCTAAGATGAGATGGATAGGGCATCCCACATTGTCACATTAGATTTGTCTTCTTCATTTTCTCGACAATGTTGAGGGGATACCCATGGATTTTGCATCAAAGGTGACATTCTCTTTTCTTATTTTTTCCATCCGTGGGAGCTCTTTGATTGGTGGATTTTATTTTTCTTACGGACTTTTAGTGCCTCGTAGTTTTTGTGTGTCCCACAAAAATTCCTCCACAAGCGCAGAGTTGCTAGATGAAGGCACATTTCTGCCTAAGTCTGCATATTGTCTATCTTTGAAATGGGAACTTTGTAATGAAGAGGATGGATTAGCCATTTTAACTTGTCTCCTCTTTGACCTTGTATGATCCATCCACATAGAGTTGTAACCTGCTCAATTTATTTAGAGCTTGGTTAACTACACAAAAATCATCAGATCCAAAAGATATGAAGTTAGCTTCGGGGGTGGCCTCTTGTGCTTCCGAGCTAGTACTCATCATTTCCATCACATATTTTTGTTGATTGAAATAATTTTACACCACGAGGGTCCTGGACTTAATGTACATTTTGCACAAGTATTTTGATTATGTGGCTAAATGCATGGAAAACAACATTTGACTTCCTGTTTAACATTATTTTACACTGGGACAAGTGCTTTCTTGTGTTAGTGGTAGGAAATGACTATACATGAACAATTGTTTGAAGAGGTAGATGCAGGTTTTGTCATTGTAATCTATCAATTTGATGATTTTGGCCATATATCTTATATGGATATTAGGTTTTATGTAGTGGATGACCTTGGTTAAATTTTTTTCTTGAAGATTGCCCTTGTTAAGCTTGTGTAAACTTTTATAGGATTGAGCTTGTTGCCTCTTCAGAGAGATAATTTCATTAGACAAGTTCTTAACCAAGGATCTAAGGTCATCATCATCATTCTATCTTGGGAATGATATGAAGAGGAAGCAGAGGGTGGGGCATTTGGCTCAGAATGGGAGAAAAATAAGGTTGGGTACTTTGAGGCAATTCAATAAATTGGGGCATAGGCAATGTAGGGGTTATTTTTCTAGCTTAATAAAGAGACCTATTGTATTAATATAAGACATTTATAATAAGCCCAAAGGGCATATTGATTAACCCCATTTATATTATTAGAGTCATTCCTAATAGGCAATGCCATAAGAGCATGCATATTATCCAACTATTTGTATTAAAAAAATTCAGCCCTAATGGCTATTAGATATGTATAAGGTAATTGGATAACACCCACAAATTGTATCATTACATTTATATCAGACTTCAATGTTGTTAAGAAATATAGGAAAACACATTGGGGATTTGGTTTCAAAAGAACTGGAATTCTCTCCCATGTTTTATAAAATATGAAGTTAAAATATGTTGTGAGTTCAGTGGGATCCCTCTTGATGGATCTTAGATGTTCTAACAGGGATATGTTGTCTGCTTTTTCATCAAATTATTGACAAAGGGCTATTCCAAGTTCATCCCATGTGTGAATGGAAGTAGGCCTTAAACTCCTATACCATTGAAGTGATTTTCCTTTTAGTGAAGAAGCAATAAGCCTAATTGCAACATCATCTTCAGTAATAAGATGAACTAAACATACATTTGCAAAATTCACAAATGTGATTTGAAGGGGTTGTAAGGTTTTCACCTATGAAGAAAGGAATACTTTTTAGAGTAGACACTAGTATATAATTTTGGGAATTTAGAGCCAAGGGACTACCACCATTAAAACTTACAAAGGGTAGATTTATTTGATGCACCATGAAGGGAATATGCCTTAAATTTCTGATGGAGAAAGAGGGGAGTCTACCAGAAGGAGGAGTGGAAATACTTCTGGTTGAAGGTGATGGAGATATCTATAATGGTCTTTCTCTTCTTCCCTTACTTATTCTTCTTGGTGAGAGTTGTAAGTACTCAAAAGGTTCACCTCTTGATACATTGTGCCTTGTTTGTATCCTTCTCATAAAAGTGAACACTAAACTGCTTAATCAATAGATTTAAAATTTGGAGTCGCCAAATGTGTAGGAAGATTCCTCCAAAGGCTAAGATATGCTAAGACACACACCAATCTTAGTGGAGATGGTGTAAAGTTCTTTAAATTCTCCCACTGGGCGTGCCAAAACTATTATCACTGAAATTCACACCCCTGTTGAATCAGAAATCAACATTTCAATGAAAACATGAATGATCTCGAAAGTGTTGGGGAAATCAAGATAAAAAATTATATGAAAGGGCTAGTTCCTCTCACCCCAGTTCGTTAACTACTCTAACCAAATTCTACTCTAACCTATCTAATCCTAAACTAAGAAACTCCAAGGAGACAGGGTGAGAAAGAGAGAAAGCTGAAATGAAAGTGAGGTGATGCACCAAACTGGAAAATAGATCAATCATGGCTCTAAAAGACCCATATGTGAACACACAAATGAAAATTTAAGAGATGCACACAACTTGAAAAGTTTTAAGATTGAGGAATTAATTAACCAAATTAAATTAATATATTAAACATAACATTAAAACATAGGCAATAAAATTAAATAACATCAGTACATAGATATAACGTGGTAAAACCACGAAAAAAAGATATTTCCATTATTCAAGAAACAATTACACAATCCAGTAAATTATCCTCTCCTCACTTCTCTCCACCCCGGTAATTCACAATGTGAATTCCATAAACAATGATCTGAATAATCATTTGACCCTCGCGGGTCATTAAATATTAAGTGACAGGACGTGACTTTTTACAAAGCACCCCGATTTAATAAAACTTGATTTAATAAAATCAATTAACCATAAACAACATAGTTTATATTAAATAATTAAGAATATAAATATTCCTAATTATTTAATTATAAACTAAGGTTTATAATGCACTTAATATTATGTTCTAACACTCCCCCTTAATATTAAGTGGGGAACATATGCCAACATTACCTGTTTATACAACAGATTTACAAATCCATAAACCATAGTGAAGGTTTAGGCCAACATATCATATTTGAAGGATTTATACACCTTTTTCATGCTCATCTTACCTTTTGGTACAAAAGAATTTGGAATCCATAAATCAGTAGTGAATAATTTAGGCTAAGCATGATTTGTAAGAATACATATCACAATTTCTCATGGAAAATCTCTCAACCAACATCTCTAGGAGCCTTTTATAACACAAGGAACTCCTTTAATTTTTTTAATAAAATGGACTATACACTCGTAAACTTAGAGTGACAAATTTACAAAGATCATAAAAATATCTTTTTACAATTCTTTACAATGGAGCAAAAGTATAGAGGAGAAGGAGATATCACATGGTCGACCATTAGGAGGTGACATTGCTATGCACACTCCCCCTCAATGGAAACTCTAAAAGGCCAAGCATTTCACAAAACTTGTAGAACTTTAAAATACACAATGGCTTTGTAAACATATCTGGAACTTGATCTTCAATGAAAGTACTGAGATCTATATCATCGCAGAGAACCTTCTCTCGGATAAAATGCATATGAACCTCTATATGCTTTGTTCTCTGATGTTGAACTAGATTCTTAGCAAGAGCAATGCAACTTTGGCTATCACATAGAAGAGGAGTAATTCCTTTAACTTCCATGTGTATCTCTTCCAACAACCGCTTTAGCCACATGACTTCTTTCACTGCTTCCATCGCACTTCTATACTCTGCCTTAGTAGAAGATATGGAAATTGTTGGCTTCTTTTACTACTCCAAGTAATGGCACCTGTACCAAAAAAACTTGAACACATATCCAATTGTATATTTTATATCTAACACAACATCAACATGGTTAGAGTCACAATATCCATATAAACATGCATTATTATAATAAGCATAATATAAATCATTATTGATTTCACTTTTAACCATTTATAAATCTTACATTGATAGGTTAAACAAAAGTTGTATAACAACTTAAATAATAATATGCTTAATAACTAACCATGTTATATTATCAATATGTTGAAAAATTTCAACATATTAATCTTATAAAATATATATTAGATGCAATTAGTATTGGACGTCTCCAATACAAACACAAAGGTGTCCCCAAGTGTCATTTGATATGCATATAATAATATTTTTAGTAATCACATACTAATTTAGAATTTAAAAATGTTTTATCAACAACATATATATCTCCATTATCTATTTTAAGCCTTTAAATTAGTGATAAGATTGATAGATAACACATATGAAAGAATGACCAAATCATGCAAGAATAATCACATCATACACTGAACCATTTAGAGATAGAATTTTTAAAGGTCCTTTTAACATTATTGTGGATAAATTCCATGGATTATGTGGGTTTTGCTTCAAGATAACTAAGGAAGGGTTTTGGTGACTTCTTACTACATAAACACCCTTCACATGTTTTATGAGAGATATGTTACAGACCATAAACTAGGTTAAGTCGAGACATGTCATACATGCTCCTAAAATTGACATGACCTAGTCTTTCATGCCACAATTGAGCATTACTTCTATTTTGAGTAGACAACCAAGAAGCAAAAGAAAACATTTTAAAAACATATAATCCATTATTTTGTATGCCCTCAACTATAGTGATATCAAGTTCATTCTTAATAAACCATTTATCTTTCAACGCTAGTACACTATAGTTATTCTGAGTCAACTGCAAACGAAAGTAATTTTTTTTTCAATTCAATACCAAACACAATTTAAAAAGAAAACATTTTCTTTTCATTAGTAGTGACAAATGTAGTTTATAGAGTAACTACATTATATTTATGATTATTCTCTTCATTCTTGTTTTGATTTGGTTTATTCTATTTTTATTTTTGAAATTTGTTTTGTTTTTGACTCTACAATCTTCTTTCTTGTGACCAAATTTACCATAGTTATAACATTTACCATCAAAAATTACTCTCAAATTTCTAGGTTTCTTTTCTTTACTAGGTGGTTTAAAGTTTGGTTTTGATTCTTATTGAATCTAGACGGATTGTTCTTAGATTTTTGTGTGAGAAGTTCCTGAGTGGCATTCTCTTTTGAATCAAAATTAGTCATAACCTTCTCTTCCTAGATTAGAAGAGCACTCAGAGTTTGCAAATTAGGGATGTCTTGCTTAGTTTGGTATTTAGAATTCAAGATTGAAATGAAATTCCTAAATATTTCATGTATGTTCAATTGAATAATGAAATACAATAATTTATCTTGAATTAAATTATAGTTACACCCATCCAACTAAGATTTAATATTTTAAATTTTGCTAAAAATTTGATTACCTTTTCATCTCCCTTTATGGGATTCGTCATCATTTCTAGAATCAAATTTAAATTTTTGATAATCACGTACATTTGTACATTGATTCTAGTTGCGTCCAAGCCTTACTTAAGCTTTCTTAATTCTTGATTTGAAGGAGGAAATCATTTTGCACACTCCGAAATATAATGGACGTTTCTTCTTGCAGCTTTTATTGATATACAACTATATTTTCCATTGTCACTTGTCTGCGCTGGTCGTAGATTTCTCCGTACCATTCACGACCGTTCAGAGCTTGCGACCCATGAATTATGCCTTCAATATTATCTTCCAGATGTTGTAATTAGATCCATTCAACATCTGTGATTTGTCAATTGTAAAATGATTAGATCCCATTTTACTTAAACAATTTCAACAAATGAGAACAACGAGGTTTTTAGTAAATTCCCCATGTCATTGTTCAAATTATGTCAGTCATATTTCGATGGATTTTCCTTATTCACGTTGAAATTAGACATGTCAAGAAAATATTCTAGACAAACAACATATTAGTTTGACTATAAGGCAAATTTGTTGAAATGTAAGTGATTTTTTTTAGTTTTGCAAGAAAATGACTTACTTGATCGTCATAAAAAATACATTATTTCTCATTCATATTAAATTATGAAGAAAAAAATTCCTCATCTATTACAAAAAAATTTGAAAAAATCTAATATTAGATAGAATAAAAATAATTTAATAATTTGATTAAAAAAGAAAAATATATTCTATGCATTAAAATGTTTTGGAACTTAGCTCCATTATATATGATTTAGATGATTAGCTCGACCGAGTTGATTTTATTAAGTCAAGAGTCACCTTTAACTGCTTATGAATTTACCACAATTTTTAACCAACTCACAAGTGTCTTTACCAAATCATTGGGTTAGGGTCGAGCCGTGGGCTAGCTCTCCCTTTTCTTTTCTACCAATCAAGCTAATGCAACTAAACACATCGCCGAGCCAAACATGGTGAGTCATGACTGAGCCGGAGGGCTCTCAATTAAAACCAATGTGTGACCGAAGTCACATAGTACTATGCCTCCCACCAATATTTAAACCGCCCCAATTTTTATTACAAAACGGATGTGGGACTAAAGTCCCAAGGAAAAAAATTGTTGTGGCCAACCTTGACAAAGTTGACAGCGAAGGGACAGAGGTGGTCGGCCTGGGGGACACGGGGCCACATGGCCAAAGAATATTAGCACGGGTGAGGGGGCACATAGAGGCCGCCACTGGGGGAGCTATGATGTTTGGTATGTTTAAAGGGGGTCACTCACATAGAGTATAGTGTATAGATTATACGTTGGTCACTTGGCATAGTTTTAGGCTATAGTTTAAATATAAACTATAGCTTTTTTATAGTACATTCTCTAGGTTTTAAACTATAGTTTATAGTTTAGTTTTAAACATTAGTATTAATATTTTATACTATAGTTTTAAGATTTGAATTCAACCCTTGTTATTAAAGGGGTCATTTAGACATGGATAATATTGATTTTAAAAACTATAGTTGAAATACTAATAAAAATTTACTAGGGTCACACCAGAAACCTAGGGCGGGAATAAAACTTGAGCCAATAGGAAAAATTGATTTCCTACATTCATGGAATTGTGTCTCCCTTGTGTCTTTGATTTTAACCCCATGTTTTTATTCTTACTGCACACACTTTAGAAACTACGTAAAAATAATCTTCTATAACATAATGATCTCTTGCAAAACTCCAAAACACATCAAATCATAAAAAGGAAAGATACAAATGGGGAGTTAGATTGACCCTGACGGTCACCCAATAGAGTGAAGTTATGACCGAGCGCTACACTACATCTCAGAATCCATGTAGTTCTTGTGTGTGTGTAGAAATCGTGCCCTAGGAAACTCTTGTGCAAGATGCACTTCATAGTGAGTGATATCTAGATGTAGTAATGTAGATAGATGTGTGGATGGAAAAATGAACTTCCCCTCCTATGTGTGTATGCAGAAAAATGTAGTTCTTTATCCCTTGAATGAAGCTATATGGATGCCTTGATGCTTGTAGAATGCCTTTGGATGCAAATGTAGGTGGCAATAGTAGATGCTTACAACTTGGTCATTTATTATGGTCACATAGTTTTGTATTTATATGATTCCCTTGGTTGAATTTCATTATTGACAACTAAAAGGCCAACCCATAAGAAAACAAGATGCCCAAAAGATAAAAAGAGGCCCAAAAAGGGCGAGTAATATACAAATAGGTCGGGGCACCCATAAGAGACAAGGGTGCTGGGAGCTTACATCCTAGGCAGGTCTTTGGTGTCTAGAGTCAAGAAAAATAAAGTCATGAAGTCTAGACTAGGTTGTGGAGTGTGTAATGTTGGGAATTAGGGACTGTGGAATAGTTCTATGATTTAATAACAAACAAAATCATGCACATAGGATCTAAACAATTCCACAAAATCTATAGTATTGGAAGTATAAAATAGAATAATCCAAATAAGAAAAAGTACACACACATAACACATCATGTACCATGGTTCACCCAATGTGGGCTACGTTCACCAAAGATAGAGATATCATATATATAATACAACAAGATTACAAACCAAATCTTTAATACAAGAGTACAATGCATCTCTCCAAGAGTATCTCCTCTCCTCCAGATCTCTAAACGAATCTCCATGAGTGCACTACAATTGTGCCTCTAAACACATCAGCAAATCTCACATAACTAGGAACTACTGCATCTTTGAACTATTACCAAGTTCTCTGTGGATCTACAACAAGATCTCTTGCATGGGTCTACCAATGTGCAACTATATATGTGCACCAAGAAGTAAGTCTGTCTCCCCATCACCGCATGCATAACCATGCGCGACATGAAGACCACCTCCTCTACAATATATAGATATACATGGATCAACAATACAAGACTAGATCTACATAGATCTATAATACAAGATCTCACCAACATGTGGATCTACAAGAAGAAACTCAATGTGCTTTACATACTATGCAAGCCATTACAACGAGACAATAACCATATAAAGGAAATACAGTAGAAGATGTTACCCTCTTCTCACCATTCAGATGTACCTGATATTTCCTTTTGTCCAGCTCCTTTCCATGGAGACTTTGTCTTCGTGTAACCTGTTCTTTCTTTCTCTTCTTCTTCATCATCCTCTCAATCTAGGAGAATCAAGGATCTAATTCAATCCTTCTCTTAATTCTCTTACTTACCCTCATACAATGCATACATGCATATATATCTATTTTGGGTAACTTAACTTTGCTTTTACAATCAATAAATCATCTTTAAAATAATTGATTTATTCTAATTTTCGTCAAATCAAAAAAAGAAAGCAGCATAGCCGTGGTAACCGTCGCCGGTTACTTCGACGACTAGTGCCACTCACTTCCTCGATCTGGATCTGACTGATGCCGATTACACTTGACCGATGCCGGTTCATCGTCAGAACCATTAACATGTAAAAGCAAGTTTCTTGTGAAGTAATTAAGCTCCATTCTCAACATGTAAGACAAAAGAGAAAGTAAGAAAGACAAAAATAGGCCAAAGAAAATAGTCAATTACTAGTTTTCTCGCTTAGGAATCATATGAATAGTAGTATGTGATTAGGACCTAGAAATGTACCAAAGTGTGTGATTTTGTGTCTACATTTTCCCCCACTTTATGTTGTTGAGTGAATACTTGATAAAATAAAGTAGATAAGATATGTGTACCTGATAACCATGTAGATCGATGGTGAAAGCGTGTTGAAGAGACAAGAAAAAACATGGAGTGAAAAAATGAAGCGTGGAAGCTAAGGAAGAGGAAGTGACCCTAGGGGTGAAGCGTATGTGTTGTGTCATGTTGTACCTGTTGTTGTTGTTGTTTATGCTTGATGATGTAGGGCTACTTCTTGTTGTGTATTAAGGATAGACCTATAAAACAAGAGTGAAAGAGTAATCAAATATATGTATATTAAACTCTCGTAAAAACATGTAAAATGCAACAAATTAGTAAAAGGAACATGTGCACCTGATCCGTGATGAGTGAAAATGGGTAGAAAGTGTCTAAACCACTGAAAAAGAGTGATTTTTTTGGGCGATCTCACGCCAAGAGCAAGTTTTTAGGTGATCTCATGCCACGACAAAAGAGTGTTAGGGAGAAAGGTCTAGTGTTATTCTCCATCCATGAATACTTCCCGAATTTATACACCACTACAGATGGTGTGATCCTGCTTTGTTCCGTGTTCAATCCAGTTAGATCTAATTTGATACAAGTAGAAAAATAAGATAGAATGCATTCTGATTCTGGAGGACTATTCCCGTACTCAAAAATGTTCTATGAAATGTTGAAAACTACGTTGATATGAAAAATTAACTATAATTTCCCCCTAATCATAGGCACCCAGAAAGGTCGAAGTGCCCAGCGCTAATGTTTGTATCCGGGACTACCATCTATGCTTAACTGAGGACCCAAGTTAGAATTTGGGCCATTCTATGACTATAACTATGTCATGTTTCGTGTTGTACAGCCCGTAATGAAGCTCGAGCTGTTGTATGGGGTGATTGATTCACCCGATGTATGCCCCCTTGTTTAGGGTACATGCGACGTTGCTAGGAGGATGTGTCCCAAAGGAGAGGACTGGATGTTGATATGAAACTGATACCCTACAAGGGAGGGAATGTGCATGGTAGAAACCAAGGCACACACAAACAAAGTGGCTAGAAACACGTGTTAGTGCAATCAAGACAAATACACATATAAAAGACAATGTGTAATATAACAAGAAAGAAGACAATGTAGACCACAAAAAATGGGTTTCAAACATGGGACATCACTCACAATGTCACAAGACAATCAGGATGAAGCAACCAAAATCATACAAGAAATGAACATATATAGGACATATTTCGCAAATAATGACATACAACATAAAATAGTGGCAAGAAAAGAGTAACAGATAACCATGGAAGAAAATAGTCTCATGCAATGAAAATGTTGCACATGACACACCTATTATCATGTTATAAAGGTAAAAAGTATGTCAAGACATGTATATATCGATAGAGTAGTGTGTTAGTGAGAATAAGAAATAATATAAAATGAAACAATAACACTTGTAGTGTGTACGAAAATAGATGCCCCCAGGAGCCTCGGTGGGATTGGTAAGAGGTACAATGTCAAACATCCATGCTATGTGTAAAGATATATATAAAGTCTACATCCACAACTAGAGAACAAGTGAACACACATGTGTATATAGAAAGGATAATGACATACGAAGTATCACTAACTAACGTGTAAAAAAGTGTGCATGTAACTAGTATAAGAAAAAAAAAAGAGTATGCGCAACCAAAATATGCAATATGCAAAGTGAATGTAAATGGAATGGTATGCAATGCGAGTGTCATTGGAGAAACATTCCCCCAAGTGCATGTGGATGAGTATGTATGAGATGAGGTTCATTTATAAAATACCCTTGACAAATAAACGAGCCATAGAACAAGAGTGTGTCATCGGAAATGGTTTGAAAACATGAGCTAGAAAGATTTATCATGAAACATAGAGCATAAAAAGTGTGAATGTGGTGAGGTTCATGTATGTAGCATGCCCTCAACAGTCAAGTGTGAACCTTAGAACAAGAGTGTGTCATAGGGTAATGACGATACAAGTTGCGTGTATCAATGCCTGTATGATGAATAAGAAATACTAGAGGTGAAGCACAGAGCGTGATAGTAGAAATGTGAGACTCCTGACAATTTTAAGAGGGGGAGAAGTAAGCATGATGCCCCCAAGTGTGCAATGATGAGTAACCTATTCAAAAAAGTGAAGGGAAAGGGTCCTCCACCTAATGCTTACGGAGATAAAGGCGTGTGACCATGCTCTAAGATCGGTGATGTATGAGATAGATGATGTATTGGTGAATGAGACCTATGTGCATGATACCTAGGAGGTGATGAACACCTATGTGAAGGATACCGAGGAGGTGATGTGCACCTATGTGAAGGATACCGAGGAGGTGATGTGCACCTATGTGAAGGAGACCGAGGAGGTGATGTGCACCTATGTGAAGGAGTCATCCAAGTGGTGGACCTAGGTTGATGAGATGGACTAGTGGACCGATGAGACCGAGTAGGTCGTGTGCGAATAGGAGATATAGGAGAATAATGTGCCTTAGATTTAAGAGGTCCATATGACCTAGATGCTCTAACAAGTGCAATGGAAACCTCAAGAGGAGGTTGTAGCCATGGTGTGTAAGACGGAACACCTTTGATGGCGATAACTTACTTGTTGTGAATGAACTTTAGACACAAGTGATTCATTGAAATGATAGCTTGAGTAGTATGGAGGTAAGGAAGACCTAAGAGAATGTCACACCCTTTTATTGAATGTGCCATAACAAATGACACAATATGATCAGAGGCTCAAATGTAACTGGAAGCTTGACGTAACCATAAGATTTTGGAACTGGATACACAATATGAGAGAGTGGATAGTTGATAATGACAAGAAGTGTAATAGAGCACACTCATATGAATCAATGGATCAATCATTGTATTATTGAGAGCATGAGGGAAAATATAAACATTAATATGTAATGTATCGTAAAATAATGTAGCATGATAGTGATGATTAGAGAATGAAATGAGTGTTGGAGATGCATCATGGTGAGAAACTAGGAAATTAAGAGCCCCTGATGAAGGAGGAAGAACTACACGATATGTATGATTGAAAAAAGTGTCACCTTGCTTGTCATGCTTAGGAAGAGGATCATTAAAGATTTTAAGATTTTTATTTTCATTGGCGGTGTAGATGCCAAAGGCTCAGGGAATCTTGATTGCATTGTTGTCTATAAGATCTTGAATGAGATGTCTAAGTTTGAAACATCGATCGGTAGAATGCCTAATGCATTGATGATAGTCACATCTAAAATTTTAATTGTAATTGCGTCCTTTACGACAAGATGGATCCATATTGAGTGGGGAGGAGGTGTAATAATATTTCTCTCAACAAGTTGATAATAGAATATGCGAGAGCATAAGAATTTTTTTGAATGTACATTGTGGCGATTTTCATTGAAGCTTTTTAGGAGTAGAGACAATGTTAACAATAGCTTTTTCTTCATTAGGTTTAGTAGATGGATTTAAATTCAATTTTCTTTGAAACCGATTAGCAGATGATGAAGCTTGATCATGGTATTTGAGATTTCCTGTAGAGATAAGTCTTCTTTTTTGTAACTTAAGAGTATGACATGGATGATCAAATAATGGAGAGGTCTTAAAGATGACACTCTCTTTTATTGGAGACAAAATAATTTGGAAAAAAATATCTTGCGATTCAGATTCAACGAGTATTCTTATATCGTAAGACATAATCCACTAGATGCTCATTAGATCATTGTTTGATTTGTGCAAGTTGCATATAGGATATCTTAGAACTGATATTAGTAGATAAATGAGTGAGAAAAGCATCAGCTAAATGTGTAAATGATGTTACCAAATGGATAGGTAGATCAGTAGAACCAACACATTGCATAATCTTGGAGACTTCTAGGAAAGATATTTTTGAGTAAATTATGATCATCTGCATAGTCTAGACATGCCACATGAAATGCTAGAGATGCTCTTGAGGGTCACCATGGCCATTGAAGGTGGGAAGCTTAGGAGTGAAGAAGTTTGGAGGAAGTTCATAAGTGGAAATGGTGGGTGTGAAAGGAGTATGAAGGAGTAAAGTGGAATCAAGAGATGGAGATGCACAAGAAGTAGCCTACTGAAGTTGACAAATTTGAGCTTGGAGATCTTGATAGAGAGAGGCTAGGTCTTGATTGTCAATAGAAGAAATTTTTTCATGTGAGAAATAAAATGCAAAGTGAAGTGGTTGGTGGGGGTAGGAATAGATACAGGAATAGTAGAAGTAGGTGGAAGGGTGGAAGTAGGGGTTGTGTAGCAATAGGCATAAAAGCAAGAATGGATGTAGGAACATTAAGCTCAACAAGATTAGTGGCCTCATCACGAGCAACAAATAAGAGAAGATCTAGATCTTGGGGATGTTCAACAAGATGATCATTGAGCTCTTGAAGGTGGGCTTCAGTAAATGGTCCATAAGATTGAGCCATGATAAAAATATGACAAAATACCTAAAAGCAAGGTTGGGTTCGAGCAATGGGTTCACCAAAATGATTTAACAAAAATTGAATTATGCTAAACCCTAGATATTGCAAAGTCACACATGATAAATTAACACTAAAGCACATATTTGACGCAAGCAATACTCTAGATAAAAATAAAACCCTATGTGCAAAAGAGGGATTAAAACTTAGCCGATTTCGTAATAAATCATGAAGTGTTCGGACTAGAAAATGATGATCACGAGGAGGAAATTTTCATAACCGCACTCGAAAATTTTGAACTTCTGGATAATCCTAGAATAGGGTGCTTAGATAGGGGTGAGGGCACCTAGGCATTAGAGACCTCTGTTGGGCACTGTGTTACGAAGGACTCAAAATCTAGTTTTTCTTGTGTCGCAAGGTGGTCGCTAACCTTCGCTATTGGTCACCCGTATGCCGCACTATGTCTACATGAAATTTACCTATAACATGAAAAATAAATGATCTCCTGTGAAACCCCAAAACACATCAAATCCTAAAAAAGAAAGATGCAAATGGGGAGTCGGATTGACCCCAACAATCACCCGACAAAGTGAACTTACGACCGAGTGTTGCACTACATCTCATAATCCATGTAGTTCTTGTGTGTGTGTGTAGAAATTGTGCCCTAGGAAGATCTTATGCAAGATGCACTTGATAGTGAGCAATAGCTAGATGTAGTAATGTAGATAGATGTGTGGATGGAAAAATGAACTTCCCCTCCTATGCATGTATGCAAAAATGCAGTCCCTTGTCCCTTGAATGAAGCTAGATGGATGCCTTGATGCTCTTAGAATGCCTTTGGATGCAACCTTAGGTGGTGATAGTAGATGCTTAGAGCTTGGTCATTTATTATGGTCACATAGATTTGTATTTATATGATTCCCTTGGTTGAATTTTGTAATTGACAACTAAAAGGCCGACCCATAAGAAAACAAGATGCCTAAAAGATAAAAGAGTCCCAAAAGGGGCAAGTAAGATATAAAGAGGTTGGGGGTGCCTAGAGGGGATGATGGTGCCTATGCGCTAGTGTCCAGAGTCAAGAAAGATAAAACAAGAAGTCCGAGAATGGGTCAGGGGTGTGTAAGACAAAAGAGAAAGTAAGAAAGATAAAAAAGAGGCCAAAGACAAGTAGTCAATTACTAGTTTTCTCGCTTATGAATCATATGAATAGTAGTATGTGATTAAGACCTAGAAATTTACCCAAGTGCATGATTTTGTGTCTATACAAGCTATCAAATGGCTTGGTTGTATTATACAATTCCATTTGTGTGATTTGTTTGCATCAAAGTTTCCTTGTCTTAGAGATGTGTGTGAAGTGATGCATGTCGTGTATGGTTTAGGAATTGTGTTTTTGCTATGTGGGCCTGTATTGTTGATGATAAAGAAAAGAAAAGAAAATATCCGATACTTTTGACACTTGTTTTGGGTTGTGTTTATTGTGAGCATTACATTTTGATTGGTTCATGACTACAAATAACACTTGAAAATGCCCAAGAATGTGCCCTAGCTACTCATTGATGCCAAAAAAGTCCATAGATGACGATAAAACCAATCTAACATTAAAGATCATTAATTGAAGCACATGCGCAATATCTGGATGAGATCACCACAAACAACCTTGAGGGTTTTCTTCCTAACAAACCTAGTCAGCAATGGAGTGTTTGTGTCCTCATTACATAAGAAGTTGGAGTTGTAACTCAAACACTCAATGTAACATTAGATTATGACCAAAAGATATCCATGAACCCTATCCTCACTTCCTTTTATAATTTTTTTCTCCCTTTTCCAAGTGGGGTGCTTCATGTTGGATATTTACACTTCAATTTTTAAAGTGACTTTATTATTTCCTATTTTAGTATTGACTTGCTTTATCAAAAAGTTACTTTTTATAATAATAAAATAAGTGTCTTTTATAAAATTACTTTTTTGACAATTATGTTATATTATTATTTTATTTAACTTTATTCAAAAAGGGGACATGATAGTGGTATTAAAGCGAATCATTAATGCAATGTTTGCAGAAATGATACAAGATGGGTTCCAACCACTATAATTTTGATTTTGATCAAGAAAATGCAATGCTCCAGCCATGATTGGGACAAAATGGAAGGAACCCGTGGAGTCCAAGGTAATCATTATAACAACAATATAGAAGAGGTGAGTATAGTTGTTGGCATGCATTGGTTATATTTATTTGAGAGGCTCATTACAAAGAAGGGGTTTAAAGTGAAGTACGTTGTGTGTCAAGGAAACTATCTTATTAGGGCAGTCATGGGCATCACATGGAGACTTCAAGGAGAAGTTTACATCAAAATCAGAATGGTGCAGCTGGACACATGGTGAGGTAGCACCAAACTTGGAAGGTGGTGCAATAGTCACTCACATGGAAAGAGGACAATAATAGTTGATGATCTCTTATCACATAAGGAAGGAGGGGACATTCTTGAGATAGCCATTTACCAAAGTTACAACATTAATGTTGTTGTCATAATCATTATCAAACCCCATACCACTTCAATACAATTGGTTTTGCAAGGACTCCCAATCATGAGAAGGAAGGGGTTACAGTTTATGATTGCTGATAAAGAATTTTTAGTTCCTACATTATACACACCTTTGATTTTTGCAAAGGAATATCAATTTAGTTGTTGTTATATTATTACTAGACTGTTGTAAATAATCGCTATCATTCATGCATAACTAAAAGTTATCACATTTTAAGGGGGTTTTATCATTGGATGATGTGGGCTAGAAGGTTTCTGCTGAAGGGAACAAACATTTCAGACACCATAGTTTTAATTCGGGTGAAATTCCATGTGGGTGGTGGCTGTTGTAACTTGTTTCTAACCTATACACAGTCTGATTCACACCATATCGTGGGAGGAACAACTGGCCATAGCATTGAAGGATCCATCTCAGCAAATAGAATGGAGGGTATCACAGATAGTAGTACTCTTTCTAGATCCTAATTGATTCATGACTCAACTATTCTAGATGCACTCGTTGAGATTGTTGAAGGAGCTTCACTTGGTGTAGAATATTCTACTCATGTCATAGGGGGTGCAAATGTAAGCCAACTACTTCACAAAGAAAAGTAGGGGATTGTAATTTCCAATCTCCAAGACTGATTTAGGATCTTAGGATTTACAGAAAGGTTTATTCCAAAGGAGTTGAAGAGTTGAGCTTGCAATTTCTTGAGGGAAAGCAATTTTGGGAGGGGAGGATTGTAATGTCCCCTTCTCAAAATTAGTCTAGAGAAGACCTTTAGCCTACTTTTTATTTCCGTAGGTGTAAAGGGTGTGGTAAGGGAAATAATTTAACAATTTAACTTAAGTTGTCGAAAAAGTAACTTTATGTTATATTCATAAAGTGACTTAAGTTGTTGAAAAAGTAACTTTAAGTTATAGTTATAAAAAGACAACTTATGTTTTATTGTTAAAAGGTGACTTTTTAATAAAGCAAAGTCAAACATCAAAATAGAAGTGGGACATCCCATTTGGGGACCTTTCCTTGTGAAATGTACCATGAAAAGTTATAAAAGAACATGAGGGGTCATTTGGAGCTCACTTTTGACTACATCTCTCTTTCATTTTGATGAGTTTGAGCTTTGTGCTTCAACTTTTGCATTTGAGGATGAAAACCCTCCTTTGCAATCTATATTCGAGGACGAAAACCCTCTAATATTCAAGGGTGACTCCATATAAGAGTTGCATTTGGGCATCCATTTAGAGTTTTGCAATCCCAAATCTGATTCAAGATCTCAGGGCATCGGCTAGCATATCAAAGACACCAATCGGTACAACAAGTTTTTGGGGTTTTACCCTTATTTTTGGCATATTTTAGGGATGGACGAACCCCTTCTAGGAATATTGCAATTGTGAATAAAAGTGGGTTGGGAGCTAAGGTTTGCACATAGCTAAATTTATTTGCAATATTTTCCCATTAACAACCAAGTATAATATTTATTTAATTATAGTCTAAAAATAAAAAGAAAAAAATTTAGTTTTGATGTAAATATGATCTTTTCAATCAAATCCATATTTTTGGAGGTGTTATCAATGTTTTCCAATATCTGGGTAATTTTATTTTGAGGGTTTGCGTTAATAAATCAAAGAAATCAGACTGTTGTCTTTTATTACAAGGGTTTACTAAAGAAAATCATATTGTTATTTTGTCATAAGGGTTTCCTAGGAAATCCAAATTTCATTAATTTATGCCCTTAAGGGACATTACATATATCCATGTGGCCATTTTGATTCAATTATTTATAATTAGAAACTAAATTGTGTAGAGAGTATACTAGTGTTGCACGATTAGTCGATGTTGTGCGAAGCATGTAAAACGTGATTTGACATAGTGTTGTTGTGTAAGCTTCCTAGAGTGTATAGAGGTTTTGTTGTGTAAAACATGGAGTTTCACTATACAAAATTGAGATTGATTAAAAACTACCATGAATTCCATTGATATTAATGCACGAATGCAAAGTTTTTTTGAACAATGTTGATATTGTCTTGTATTTGATGAAGGGAATAATATTATCTTATTAGTTATGTGGCATGTGTCATGATGACGTGTGGAAGGCGCATGATGCAAGTGAATTCACATAGATTTTGAAGGTAAAAGGATGTCTTCTGAGTTTTGCATCGTGTATCCTTATGTTATGTGGGAGGTGCATGATGAAAAGAGATGCACAAGTTGCTAAGAAACTCAAGGAAAGAGCATGGAATGACATTTTTGTGAATGATTCATTTACCATGTATTGATTAAACACCATCTTGATTAAAATAATTACAACAAGAAAATGTGAGGCAATATTCTTAGGCTTCTTGGAAACATGGTTAAAGTATGGAATCACTTCAAAAAAATGGCATCTCTTACTTCCCACTAATATGGTGATAGGATGAGGGTTAGTTGTGTATACACCTTGATGGTTATGCATGTATGTGAAATATTATATCACAAGCATTAATTGGTGCTACATCACAAATTAGATCCTATTTAAAAGGATGGATAACATTTGAGAAACGACATTAGTGAGTGATTTTATACCTTTTTTACTATAGGAAATGAATTGCCCCAATTTATAAGGGTGTAGATGAGGCATGGTTGAACAATTCATTTGCTTAAGAGTTTCTTTAGGGATGAATACTTTATGCTACCACCTTCAATAAAAATACGGTGGTTGCTCTTGTAACCACATATCTAAATAAAATAGGTATTTAATTTCAATGTCTTATGTTTTTGGAAGGGTTGTTGCACCAAGACAATAAAATTATAGGTTGGTTTCCTCCACTTTATTAAATGATTGGGATTTTGGATCTTCTCTTACACATGCAAGAAAACATTTCTACACATGACACTATGAGTTCATATGGTTGTTGGTCTTGTGTTTTTAACACCATTTTCCTAACTCATATGGTTTTTGTTTTTAAAATAAGGTTTCTTATTTAGCATGGAAGTTGTTTCCCACTTTCCTTTCATCATTGAATATTCCTCAATAGTCACCACAAAGTGATGCATTTCTCACATTGCCTTAACCTCAACTAGCTTCTATTTGAACTATATAAATGGTCATAGGTTGATGCAATACTTATGAACTCTATGTTTCTCTAACTCAAAGCAACACAATTTTACATATAAGTCATGAAATGCATTAGTGTAGGCTTGGATTGATAGGTCATGACGTTTTGCAGTTATTTCCCCTCAATATATCTATCATCGTAATCATCTTTAGGATAATATTCATAATCTAATTCTTCTACGAAAATTTCCATGTTGGCTCAAATTTTTATTTTGTCCGGTCATTCTTCCACAGTAGTATGGGCCTACCACCATTTCTTGATGGGAGTAGAAACTTTAAGAAGTGCAATCTTGATCTCTTGATTATAAAAGTTATTCACTGAGAAATATGAAACTAACTAATCTAACCAATTATCTACCACATGTGTATTAATATTTTCCAAAAAAACATGATCATCTAGATTTACTTGAAAATTAGGAGGACTAGACCACTAAAATATTTACCATAAGAGTGAGTTGATGGAACTTCACATTTAAGGAGTTCAATGAACTACTTGAACATAAACTTAGTTTTTGAAAGATTTGCCACAATATCATTCTTGGCCATCTTGTGAACTTCATCTTGTGCTTCATTGTATCTTGCTATTTAAGCTTCACTTAAACGAAATTAAAATTAGTTTGAGGAATATTGTGGTTTGACATTGACTTTTAAATACTTCAACCTCATTCTATGAGACATGTAAGATGAACTACTATGATACCAATGATATTGGTCCAAATAGGTCCTAGTGGAAAACACTCTAAATGAGACGTCTCATATGTGTATGTATAAACAATATGAACACGATTTAGAGATGGAGAAAATAATAGAAATAAAATAAAAAATTATATTATTATCTGCATTTTATAAATGACACACCTTCAAGGAGATGTATGGTTTCTTATTTTATGTTGTGTACTTAACATCTAATTCTCTAAAGTTGCATACATATATTTCAAAGCCATGAAAGTATACAAAATCATTATGGAAGTCAAAAAAATTATGATTCCATGTGTTACTCTTCACCTTAGGAAAATTATGTGGATTGAATACTAGGTGAACATTATGTTGGTAGATGTTTTGACATAATGTGATCCTTGAAAGTGTTACTTGTCACGTAACAACATCTTGTGAAGAGATCATATGGCCAATGTGAGTTTCATATGTTTTGTTTATGGATTGAGCCACACGACACCTATGTTTGTTTAATTAGTTGATGTTGTGTGAAGGATTCATAAATGGAGCACATTTACTCAATGTTGTGCATGTTGCATGGAGTGTATTAAGGTTATGTAACATTAAACATGAAGTAACACCAAATGGTGTTGATATTTAAGAAATTTCAGGCTTTGATGCACATTTGATGAAATTAGTAATGCACTTTGTGCTACGTAGCATGTGTCATGACACTAAGTGGAATGTGTTTACACCCTAAATCTAGTAATATGTAGGAGTAGGATGTATGATATGTTATGAGAAAGATATTTTGAATAAATTAATCTGAATTTACAATACAATCTAAAATATAGTTATTAATATAACAGATGATGATATAACGATGAAACGATAGTGTAAACAATAATAATGGATAAGGACTTAGCTATGTAGAGAGGTACATAAGTGATATGGGTGTACATACTGATTGAAAAGTTTGATCCAATATAAAATTCCTTTCTTGAGATTGTGCTTGAAAAATTCTCCTATATAAAACCATACATCTCATTTTGCGTCGTAGTATGATTTGGTCATGCTTTGTATAATTTAAAACCTACAAATGTTAGATATCTATGACTAGTTTGGAAATGGTTGTCACTATCTATCGCTAGGGCTCACACACCTTCAAAACCAATTGTAATGGCATACAACAAATAAAACCCCTAGATACCTACATTGAACTTCATCAAAATTCATCGAACTTCATCAAAATTCATCAAATAATTAGATAATTTTTTAAGAAATAGTTGTGTGGGTGAGGATGGAATGAACATGGCAATTAACCCCTACTAAGCCAATCCAAGAAATGCACTACATCCCTTTGAGTGGGAACAAACAACTTCATGTAGTTCTCCTAGTGTTGGTGCAAGTATTATATGAAATCCAAGTTGGTGTGGCTAGACATAGAACATAAATGTACTAAATGCGGTAGTAATGTGGTGTGATGTTATTGAGATGCTAAAATTGATACCCTTTCTCCTTAGGACCTTTAAAAATTATTGGAGTGAATTAATCTTACTAAGACATCAATTTATGACCTTTGCATGCTTGGAAATGGAGGAAGCCGGGATATTCAATCTAGTTTTAATGCTTTATACCTATTTGGTTGATGCTCTAAAGGATGTGAAAATTTTTCAGAAGATTTTGGAAAAAATTGAGTGCTTTAGTGTTGATATTTTGCAATAGGAGTGCTTAATAATGTCATGTGAGTTATGAAGTGCATTTGAATTTCTTATATAGGATTTCGTAGGTTAGATATCGCACTAAGGCCAACCTAGGGAAGATGAAACAACACACATAATATTTTCAAATTAAGAAAAGAGCCATTTGAAAAGAGGGTACAATACCACACGCTTGCCATAATTGTGTACTATCCCATATAGGGATTTAGTGATGAAAGCTCCAGATTCTAGGAATGATGTCTAGGGATAAATTGTTTCTTTGAATAATTAATATTTCATGAATGAACGACAAAGTAGTGAGTAGAGATTAGTGAGTTGTGGAATAAATGGAAGGATATGTCAATGTAGCTTTGAATATGAGAATTTGTCTTAGCGTATGAACAAATCCAAATTAGTCATTTCCAAATGATAAGTTACCAAATTTGACTATCTACATTTTCCCCCATTTAAGAGTAAATTGAAAATTACATACTTAAAAGGAATAACATACGCAAATGTGCACACAAAATTTACATTTTCTCGATAGTTGTTATACTTACATTAATTTTGGCACGTTATATGGTGAAACATACGCAACACATTGTGTAGTTAATGTCCATAGAATAAATTGAACAAGAACTCAAATGTAAAAGTATATGAAACTTTGAAAATTGAAATTTTGCATAGTAAAGTAAAGAGATTTAAAACATAAAAGGACTACACCTGTTCAATTTTTGGAGGGGGAAACTCCCATTCTTGTTGTACTTGTGAATTATGTTTTTGTGGAGATGCTAAAGTATTCGGTGTGATCAATCCCCATTATCATCGAAGGAGAAGTTGAAGTATGAGAGGAGATGAGTGATGTAGCGAAGAAGGAATGAAGTATTCATGCCCCCGTATTTTCTCTAAATTGTGTCATTTATATCCGAATATGTTCTAGAAGTATGTAAATATATGTTAGAATATGAAAATGCTGAAATTTTCTATGAATTTTCCCGTAGATTGAAACATCTAATTTGGGCCATAATGTACTACATTTTTGTCCCTTAATGGATAGTTATGTACTTGTACGATGTTTTTCCTATTTTATATTTCTTCCTATTTTGAGGATTTGTGTTAGATGGAAACCTATATTTGAGACTTGAAACCAATATATACCATTTGTATATGTATAATATAACCTAATGAATTCCCCCTTTTAAGACAAGTGAGATATAACAAGAGAGAATGTGGCTCAAAATAAATGATCTATACCCATGTCAAATAAGGTTTATAATCTGTGTTGGATCAAGTAGAAGGTTTTGTGGTGGCTACCATTAGGATTTTGTTCTTGTAGGAGGGTTGCACATGGTAAAGACTATGACACACAAAGAAAGTAACATGAAACAAGTAGTAATAAAAATATAAATTATGTGTTATAGAAACAAAGTACTCAAGAAAAACTATAAATAGACCATCAATAACATATAAAATTTCAAATACATAGAGCCAAAAATGGGACATTGAAGTTTCACAATAAAATTTCATGAATGCACACAAGCCACATACAAAGAAGTACATACAATAATTTTTTTTTACCAAAGATAAAGGCATAGAGATACAAACATAGGACATAAAAGTGTTGCAAGAAAAAAATAAGATGTGCATATGCCACATATAAAGAAGCACATATACAAGTAAGTGCATAGGAAATATCTTATAGATAGGAACATATAGCCACAAACATAGGACACCACATCATTTCAAGAAAATAAAAAAGGAGGTGCATATACCAAATATGGAGAAATGATGAAGTACACCATAAATGTAGCAATAAATAAATCAATAAATCAAGCAAGTGAAACATGTAGTAAACAATAGGAAAAAAACTAGAACATGATAAGTTAGTATTGCACAAGACACATGTGCTAGTACTTGTAGTCCAAAAGATAACATATACAAAATATAGATAATTGAGAATAACGAGGAAGTGAAAATAACTGTAATGAAACAAAAGAACTTGTATATTGTGGGATATTCCCACAAATTATTAGTCACCTGAAGGGACTATGTTGACACCTTTCATTGTGTATCAATACGTGTATCCCTACATCAAAATAAAAAATGTCATGAACACATGCGTGTAAAGAGTATATAGAAAAATATGCTATCAAAGCAATCATGAAAAATAACATATTTAATGTAATAAGCTAACAAATCAAGTTATGTATACATTGGGATTTTGGTTTTTGTAGAATATTTGAATGTTTTAAATTATGTGATTATTTGAATGTTTTTTGTAGTTTTAAAATTAGCTATGTACAAGAAGGGAGGTATCACAAGAGCTACTAGAGAGGGCCTCATTAGGAGGTGGGGAAGCCCATAAAGTAAAGGAGACTCATGCCTTATATTTTTCATAATAGGATAATGATGATCCTATATAATCTGTCAAGATCCATAATATGCGCCAAGGGAGACCTAGGATGGAAATACACACTAGGAATAATATGTCCAATAAAATACCTAATAGGAGGTTGGAGGGAGAGATACACTAGAAGAAGAATGTACAATAAAAGATCTAGTAGGATGCATAAGAGGAAGAGACCCACTAGAAGGAGAATGTGTATTCGAAGACCTAGTAGGAGGCTTAGGATGTAGAGACCCTATAGAAGTATAATGTGCAATAGAATACCTAACATGGGATCTAAGAGGGAGAGTCCACTAGTAATAGAATGTGAAATAAAAGACCGGAAAGAGGCCTAGGAGGAGAGACCCACCGAAGTAGAATCGATATGTACTAGGCATAGGAGTATCAACTGTAGCTTTTTGACTAATTAACTTATATATGGTGGCCTTATATGGGATACTTTGACCATAACCACTTGATGATTGTAAAAGAAACTTGAAATTTTTATGTAAGATAGATGGGATAACTTGAAAAGTACATAGGAAAGGGAAACCTAAATGCATATCACATGAATTAAGAGAAGCAATAACAAAGAAGGGAATATCCATAGTAGTAGAACCAACTATAAGTGGTATAATAATATGTATGAGTTTGGTTTTAATATAAAATTTCACATGTAACTTAGTATATCCAAGAGAATAAACTATCTTGCAAGTTCAAGTATTGTGTCTAACACTATTTTTAAAAACTATGTATAAGACATTAACCAACAAAATCACGAACGTATATTGTATCTCAAACAAAATCATGATTCTTATCGTGTCATCAAATGAGATAATAGGCCAAGAAGGTGGCATAGTAATAATAGTACCAATCATAGCATCCAAAGTGAATGACCATGAGGAGGAGGATGTATAACATGATAAACATGGTGCACTTTCAAATTATATTTAGTAGTGTTGTGATTAAGAAACAGGTCATTGAAAATATCAAGTTTTGCATTATCATTAGTAGATTTAAATGATTAATTGGGAATTTCCATTCAATCGAATTAGTATCAATAATATCTGGTATGACATGATGTAGCTTAACACGTTGAATAGTAGAATGGCCAACACATATATGATAATAAAAAAGCATTAACATTGGAAATTTTCCATGAGGATTGCTTGTATCAACCTCAAGATCCCGGGGAGATATACAAGGTTGCACTCAAGTAATCTTTTAAGAACTAGGTAAGGTGCATATGGTAGCTATGTCAATTTTCATCAATTATCTTGTAATTGAAGTTATGCATTGAGATACAACATTAACAATAGCTTTATCATCTATTTTGTTATCATTAGATTTGAATTTTAAAGTAGGTTTTACATAAAATTTAGGACTAGATGTATTATGAACATTGGCAACATATTTTAGTTTGTTCATGAAAAATATATTAGCTTCAAGTTGTTTTAATGCATCTTGTAAGTGATCAAATGAGAATAATTTGTCAAGGAAAATTGATTCTTGTAATGGGGCAATAATAGATTGATTCGGGGAAAATCGTAAAATTGGCTAAGTCTGCTCAAGGCCACCTTTGGGACAGAATGGAACAATTATACGCGGAAGGCGCGGATCGGCGAAAAGCCTCCGGGCGGCCCCCCAAAGAGAGAAAAGAGGGACATGTATGGGACAAATGGACCCCGAAATGCCATCGAATCGGCCGAAAGAAAGAAAATTTGTCCAAGTCCTTTCACCTTTGGGAGCAATTATACGGGACAAGAGTGCGGATCGGAGGGCGCCCAAACAGAAAGGCATCTGGGAATCAAATGGACGAAAATTCCGAATCGAAGAATTTGTCCCAGAGCAAGTGGGACATTTGGGACAAATGGGCGTGAAGGAAGAACTTGTCCCCAGAAGACTTTAGGACATTTGGGACAAATGGACGTGAAGGACGCTTGAAACAGGCCTTCGGCCGAAACAGAAACTTCAAAGGACAAGTGGGACAAAGGGCGCGCGGGGCGCGGATGGCGAAGGAGCGAAAGCCAATCGAGATCACGCCACGTGTCACCGCGAGAAAAGGGACAGGAAGCCCATTTCGGGCGGATCGGAGGATTACATCCCGCTGAAACCTTTGGACATCCGGGACAAAAAGGGACGCGGTGGACGTGAAAATCCAGCGAGGCCGTGGACAAATCACGGCATGACACGTGTCGCGAGGAAAAAAAGGTCCAAAAGTCAAAGGGGCGAGTTTTGAGCAGCGATCCGAACCAATGAAATAGTGCCACGTGTCCAAGTTTAAGGGGCCCACAGAAAAAAGCCCGTGAAAAGGTGGAGAGAGAAATTACTCGGCGAATCGATCGGGCACCCGTGTCGTCCGGATGGCGGAGCGCGGGAAAAGATTTTAAAACCTCCGTTTCTTTGTTTTGTGCCTAAATCTTCAGACCTTCGTATCTTTCGATCCAGAGCTCGGATTTGCACGTTCTTTATATCAACGGAAAGCTGTTGAAATTCTCTACATGATTATGGGATCAATCTCACATTTTGGTGTAGTTTGGAGGGAGAAAATTAAGAAAATGTCTCTGACGCGTGGTGATAGACAGAAGTAATGCTTCAATAACCAACTTTAATGCAGCAGACAACTCGCCGCTCCTGTTAGACAGCCCACCGTTTTGCTAGGATCCGCCACTTCTGTCATAATGAGATGATTTTAAATGCTACCAAGAAGTGGTTGGGGCAGATTCTGGATTTCCTCTCTCTTCCCTCTCTCATTTCTTGATATATATTGTAAAGAAGAGCTCCTTTAAGTCGGACATTTTGTTTTGCATCCTCCCTTATTCCCTCGCTTGCCAGAGAATTTGTGGAGCTTTCAAACCTCCCATATGGGTTGTAATGCTAGTCTTTTTGCCTCTTGGCCACTGCAATGTACTGTATCGACTCTTGAGCAATAATATATGTGTTGTGATTGACTCTCGACCCTCTCATGTATTCATTGTTGTCATTTTGATCTCTTATTGCAGTTTGGTTACCTGTGCATGGTGTTTGTATTGCATCTATGTGGTCTGTGTTAAATTTGCAAAATGAGTGTCTAACATTCCTCGGTGCATCACCTTTGTAGTTTAGGTTTTATTCTATGCATTTTCTTACCCTGTCTCCTTGGCAAGTTAGATTAGGTTTTAGCAAACCCTCTGCATTTTTTGTGTGCATCTGAACAGAGGAATAGGAACCAGCCTTCTCTGGAGAATCTTTTCTCATCTTTACAAGTCCCACGCTTGGAGAAAGGATTCCATGTTGTGCAATCACCTGCTGGATGCTGAACATCAACCTAGAAGCTGATTTGCATCCGGGGGTGTTGTGAGTGCTGCACAACGTTTTGGCACGCCCGGTGGGACAGAGGTCTCATTTTTATTGCAGCAAAGTTGATATGCATCTGCTGCTGGTTTTCTTGCTTATAAGAGCTATTATTTGCATATCTGGCGACTCGAGGGAAGAATCAAGCTGGTTTCAGCGGTGCAGGCACTGAAAACTCATGAGAAGAATCACCACAAGTCAAGAGTTGGAGAAGAAGAAGTGTTGTTTGAATACCTGCGATTATCTCGAAGAAGAAGGCAAAGAGGAAGAAGGATTCAAGGTCTCCATCTCCACCAAACAGAACTCTCTCAACTCCTCCACACAGCGAGGCCTTTCATTCGATATACTGAGGGTTTTAAGACCGATTAGAATGGCTCGAGAACAATCCCTACGTCAACTTCACGGGCGGCAGCCCACTTGCTCTCAATGCACAACATCCGAGTTCTATTGCAGCCCTTGAAGAACATTCCCTACTTCACCGGAGAAAATCGGACTACTCCAGGTGATCATGTTAAAGATATTGCTAACCTTTGTGCAATCCATGAAATCAATGAAATGCAAGTGGTTGTCAAGTTCTTGGCATCTTCCTTGAGGGTAAAGCATTCTGATGGTTTAGGAGCCTTGGAGCTGGTTCTATCACAAAGCTGGAATCAGTTGTGTATTGCACTTCACGAGCAATTTGGAGAGAAGGAGACAACTTGTCTCTTTTGGAGCAGTGACAACTATCAAGAGAGCCCCAATGAGCGGTGGCCCGGCTTGAACTTCAGATTTCAAAGGTCTTGGGATAGGATTCCGGTGGCGATCAGGGCCAGCCAACAGAAGGTGCTTTTCTATATTACCTTAAAGCTTTGAATTACGATATTTCTATGTTAATTCGTCCATGGGAGGCACAACAATCCCTATGGCTTATAGCATTGCCATTAGAGCCGAAAAATGTCTTATTCAAGTGGTAAAAAAACTGGCTCTTAGGCCTCCCATGCCCTTGTATCCAAACTTAGAAAATCCAAGCACTAGTCAAGCACCCACTTTGGCTCCTGTTCCCACTCCTAGAAATCAGAGTTCAAATGAAGCTTCCACTTCATCTCCAAGTGCTTCAAATGAACTCCAGAGGTCATGAAAGCGATTGCAAAATTTGGGAAATGAGCTGGTTACTATTAAGAGGCAACAAGCCCAGGTTTGAGACCTTCCTATCAACCTCAAGCTCAGCCTAATAGGCAGCCATACCAACCACAAAGACCACCTAATCCAATTGCAAATGTGAATCAAACAAGGCCTCCCTCTAATAGACCATTCCAGCCCTATAATCCAAATGCTATATCTGCCTCTAAGGCATTAGTGCCAACACGAACAACATTGCTCGGGAATATGATTGGTGCTTTCCATGCAGCGAGCCTCATAACCAATCCATGTGTTTTGATGGTGCTCTCAATCAAGCAACGATGGTGACAACTCTTTGGTGTGGAGGGCGAGGGCGATCGAGAAACAATCAACAACAAGAAACATTCCAACAGCAATCAGCCCCAAATGACACCACGTTGGTGAAGCGGCAAGCGCGAAGATTTACGTGGCATGAATCAAGCGATTTCTCAGGTGTCGCAGCCAACACAAGGTCAAAGAGGAGAAATTTGGGTGAAGAACAGCCATTAGCCCCACCCGATCCACCACCTTCCACGGCTCCACAAATGATTGGCAAGCGAGTCCGATTTCAAATACACAAGGGCAGCCAAGAACAGCCCCTAGGCCAACTCAAATGCCAGTTTGTTGCTGCTGCCCACGTCTGAAGGAGTAAGTGTACAAACCAAGGGACAACAAAGGATACTTCATCCCGTTCGAGTATCATTGAGCAGGATGAAGAAGACTAACGTCATATATCAATGTGGGAATCCCTATCCATCCCGGACAAAGAGATCTGCTGCAAGCTGCCATGAAGGATTGGACAACTTGAATCAGCGAGTTCGGATGCAAGACAAAGTGCTTACAAATGCTTGCCCGGCTGAAGGAAGCCATGGAGGGCAACAATGTAAAATGTTGAAGCCCCCTCCTTTCTATGTTTCATTAATCATTGGGGATAAACTAGTACACAATTGCATGATTGATTCGGGGCAAGTAGCTCGGTGATGCCCAAGCAAATAGCTGATCAAATTGGGTCTCCAATATGAAGTAATATCTAAAGGGGTAGTGCGATTGGATGGGACAGCAATAGCAGCATTTGGAGTGATTAAAAACTTGAGTCTTACCTTGCATGCATGTCCAAATGTTGTTGTCTTACAAGATATATCAATCATAGACCTTCCACCACTCTTTTGCCCTTTGCTTGTCAAGGGACTTCACAGACCAAGATTGGGGGTATTTGTCTGCTGATTGGTCTCACATGTTGTTTAGAACAAGGTATGGAACTAAGGCTACAATTAGGTCTGAACCTATTGCAAACTTCCATATTGAGCCTTACACTCCTAGTCAGATTAATGCCAATTGCTCAGCATTTGATCAAGAAGATCACCCTAGTACTGATGAGGCTGACACCAAGGTTGGAAGTATCCGGACCTAACTCTTGATGAATGGGCAAAACAAGATACATGCTTTTGATCCCTATCAAGAAGTAGAAGAATCTGAGCTGGGAGTCTATTGTATACATGAAGAAAATCAACATGTTCCTAGCATCACCAAGCCAAGCCATAATGATGACAATGAGGTATGGCGGCTGTTTTTTGACGGATCAAGGAGTAGGCAAGGTGCAGGAGGTGGAGCCATGCTTGTTTCACCTCAAGGCATCAAATATTATTCAGCTTTTCGTTTCCAGTTTTCTTGTTCAAACAACACAGCTGAATATGAGGCCTTGATTCATGGACTTCATTGGGCTAGGAAAAAGGGATAAATAACTTGCAGGTGTTCGGGGATAGCGAGCTAATCGTCAACCAAGTTAGAGGACAACATGCTTCTGAAGAAGACGACTTGTGAGGAGCTTACAAGAATAGGGTATGGGACCTCATTGAGGATTTGAAGCTTTGACATTGTGTCCATACCCAGGAAGAAAAAATGAAGCCGCGGATAGGCTCGCAGCAGTTGGAGCAACGTTTGATGTGGTTGACAACATCAAAAGGGAAAAAACACAGCCACATATCCATGTGATTGTGAGGCCAGCGATTCAGAGATAATAACACAAGGTGGCGGTGTTTGAGAACGATCAACGAGATCATCAATTTTCTACGAGAAGAGGCTGAATTCTCAGCTAGAAATCGGGACAGACTAGAGCAGCGGTATGGGGATCAAGTAGTGCAGTGCGGACAAACAAGCTTCCCGAGGGTTTAGTAACATTGGAGTCTATCTTGACCCTAACGACCGAGTTCCGTAAGGAAAAGGCTAACATACAGTCAAGAGAAGATTCGAGCCAATTACGGTTGGGGAAGGCAAAACACTTCAAATTGGTAAAGTGGCCCTTTGAGCGAGAAATCAGATTTCATACGACTTTGCCAAGAATTTCCAGATGTCTTCGCTTGGAGCTATGAAGACTTGAGAGGATTCAATCCGAAGTTGGCACAACATACCATAGAATTGGATCCGGATCTAAACCCATCGGGCGAAGCGAGAGACTGTCAACCCTCACATTGAGCCTCTAATGAAGAAAGAGCTAAATAAGCTAATAGAGGCAAGCATTATATTCCCGATCAAGCACTCAAGTGGGTTGCAAACTTGGTTCGGTCGGGAAGAAGAGCGGAGAAATCGGGTTGTGTGTAGATTTCGGGACCTCAATAGGGCATCTCTCAAAGACCATTACCCACTTCCTTGATGGAACAAATATTGCAAGTAGTATCCGGTTCGAGAGAGATTCTCTCTCTAGATGGCTACTCGGGGTATAATCGGTGATGGTGAAAGAAGAAGACCAATTCAAGACAACTTTCACCACTAAATGGGGCACATATGCTTACTGAAGATGCCATTTGGACTATCAAATCTTTGGAGCCACCTTCGAAAGGGCAATGGATATGGCATTTAAAGGGTTGATCAACAAAATAGTTCTAATATATCTTGATGACATCACTTTGTATTCTCAAAAATGCGCGGATCACCTCTTCATTTGAGGCAAGTATTTGAGAGATGTAGAAGATTTGGGGTATCATTGAATCCCAAAAAGTGCATATTCTTGGCTCACGAGGGAAAACTTCTAGGCCATATTGTTTTGAAAGGAAGGGTTGACGATTGACCCGAGAGAGGGTTGAAGCCAATTCAAGCATTGCCATTGCCAAGTCACAAGAAGGCTCTTGAAAGCTTCTTGGGAAGGATCAATTTTGTCATGCGAGGTTTGTTCCAAACTTTGCGGCTCTCGTAAAGCCAATAACACCATGTTAAAGAAGAGCATGGCATTTAAGTGGACATCGAAAGGCAAGGCAAGTTTTGAGGCAATAAAAGAGGCTATATCTCAAGCCCCAACTCTCGTCAATCCAGACTTCTCCAGGACTTCGTCTTTATATGCCGGGTGGTGGAGACACAATTTCTGCAATCCTGGCACAACAAAACAAAGAAGGATTAGAACAACCAGTTGCTTTCTTTAGTCTAGGCTTGGAGGAATACGAAACTAGGTACTCTTTCATTGAAAAGCATGTACTTGCAGTGATCAGGAGTTTAAAGAAATTCAAGCACCTAGTCTCAAACAACAAGATCCAATTATTGGTCTCTCATGCGGGAGTCAAGGACTTCCTTCTAAACAAGGATTTGAATGAGAAGCGTGCGGGGTGGATAACTCGTGTCATGGAATATGACATCGAGATCAAGATCACCAAACTAGTACGTGGAAAGGGACTATGTGAGCAGCTAGCCTTGAGTCAACGAGGTTGAAGCGGGTGATGAAAAGAGAGCTGTCTTGATACTACGAGGATGGCGAGAACATGAAAATGATGATGTGCCTACTCCTTGTTGGACTCGAGAATATGATACACTTCCTACGAGTAGGGACTATGCCCTCAGAGAGATGAACAAGACCCAAAGGAGATACTTGATTACAGGCTGTCCCATATGCCATTGTTGATGGAGTTTTGTTCAAGAAAGATGTAAATGGAGTCTTTCTTTGAGATGCATTAGCACGGTCAGTCATTCAAAGGGTGTTGGAAGAGTTTCATGGTGGACCAGTGGTGGCCATTTTGCGCCAGAGTGATAGCTCTAAAAATTATGAAGGCTGGTTATTATTGGCCTAAAATCTTGATGATTGCTACACATGGATCAAGAGGTGTAAGAATTGTGCATTCTTCACGGGGAAAAGAAAGTTTGCTGCCCTTCCATTGCATCCAATCTCGGTTGACCAACCATTCATGCAATGGGGTTTGGACTTCATTGGAGTCATTAATCCCAATTCAAGCCAAGGGCATAAATGGATTTTGACAGCCACGACTACTTCACCAAATGGATGAAGCGTAGCACTCAAAGAGGCAAATGAGTCTAGCATCTTAGACTTTTATGAGGAATAACACCGAGATTTGGTGTACTGCTTACAATAATCTCTGATAATGCATTGGCATTCATTGGATCTAAGGTGATTGTGGGGTGCATCAAGAATGGTATTTACCTAAGCACTTCATCGAACTATTACCCTCGGGGTAATGGCGGGCGAGAGTCTACAAACAAGAACTTGTTGAGGATCATTAGGAGAACTCTTGATGAGAATCAGAGGTCTTGGCATACCAAGTTGAAATCAGCCTTATGGGCTGATAGGATCACTCCCAAAAGATCCACAGGTAACTCTCCATTCAGGCTTGTCTATGGAAGAGAGGCAATCTTGCCCATGTCACTTGAGTTGCCAACATTGGAACTCATGAAGCAACTGGAGTTACTTGAATTTGAGCCCATGGAGGTGAGGTATGCAGAGTTGATGGAGCTGCGAGAGATCAGAAATCAGGCATCCCAAACAATGGAAAAGGATCAAGCTTTGATCAAGAAGACCTTTGATAGGAAGGCCAAAGATAGATCTTTTCAAGTTGGAGATCTAGTGTTGAAATGGGATGTGGACAGGGAAAAACCGGGAAGGCATTCAAAATTTGATGCCATTTGGAGTGGCCCATACATGGTCACGAAGTGCAAGAGCAGCAATGCTTTCCAATTGGCCTCATTGGACGGTGAAGAACTACAGATTCCAGTAAATGGAATCTATCTCAAACATTACTATTGAAAATAAAAGGTTCACCCTTGTAAATATTAGCCTAGATTTCAATTCCTCTAAGTGCGTATGCACATTGTCTTGTTGTAGTTAGGTTTGATTTCCTAAGTGCTTTGGCGCGAGGTTTTGTCGCTCTAGATTGAGTTTTTACTGATTCGGCGTGCTCTCGTAGAGGAGTTGCGGCATCGAGGCTCATTTCAGGTTATTGCTTATGACTCCATGCCCAACGGATCGCTAAAAGGCCACTGATCTTCTACCTAGCAGGCAGGTGACCCCGAAAAGTCACCAAATTGTTATCCAAATTTCACCCCCCAGAGTTAATTTGATAACATGCATCAGAGTTTTTAGTTCCAAGCAAGTAGATTGATTCAGGGGAAAATCGTAAAATTGGCTAAGTCCTGCTCAAGGCCACCTTTGGGACAGTTGGAACAATTATACGCGGAAGGCGCGGATCGGCCGAAAAGCCTCCAGGCGGCCCAAATAGAAAAGGGACATCTGGGACAAATGGACACGAAATGCCCGAGATCGGCCGAAAGAAAGAAAATTTGTCCAAGTCCTTTACTGGGAGCAAGCGGGACAAGAGTGCGCGGAGGACGCGAACCGGCCGAATCGGGCGAACCGGAAGAATTTGTCCCAGACAGCACTGGGACATTTGGGACAAATGGATGCGAAGGACGCGAACCGGCCGGATCGGCCGAAACAGAAACTTCAGCACAAGGACAAGTGGGACAAAGGGGCGCGCGGGACGCGGATAGCCGAAGGAGCCGAAAGCCAATCAGATCACGCCACGTGTCACCGGCAGAAAAGGGACATGGAAGCCCATTTCGGGCGGATCGGAGGATTCTGTCCCGTGAAGCACTGGGACATCCGGGACAAAAGGACGCGGTGGACGTGAAAATCCAGCAGGCCCGTGGACAAATCACAGCATGACACGTGTCGCCAAGAAAAAAGGTCCAAAAGTCAAAGGGGCGAGTTTTGAGCAGCGATCCGAACCAATGAAATAGTGCCACGTGTCCAAGTTTAAGGGCCCATAAGAAATTTCAAAGCCCGAAAAAGGTGGAGAGAGAAAATTACTCGGCGAATCGGGGCACTGCCACGTGTCGTCCGGATGGCGAGCGCGGGAAAAGATTTTAAAACCTTTTCTTGCTGTTTTGTGCCTAAATCTTGAGACCTTCGTATCTTTCGATCCAGAGCTCGGTTTGCACGTTCTTTATATCAACGGAAAGCTGTTGAAATTCTCTACATGATTAAGGGATCAATCTCACATTTTGGTGTAGTTTGGAGGAGAAAATTAAGAAAATGTCTCGGCGCGTGGTGATAGACGAAGTAATGCTTGACAACCAACTTTAATGCGCGGAGACACTCGCCGCTCTGTTAGACAGACCCGCCGTTTTGCTAGGATCCACCGCTTCTGTCATAATGAGATGATTTTAAATGCTACCAAGAAGTGGTTGGGGCAGATTCTGGATTTCCTCTCTCTTCCCTCTCTCATTTCTTGATATATATTGTAAAGAAGAGCTCCTTTAAGGGGTCGGACATTTTTGTTTTGCATCCTCCCTTATTCCCTCGCTTGCCAGAGAATTTGTGGAGCTTTCAAACCTCCCATATGGGTTGTAATGCCAGTCTTTTTGCCTCTTGGCCACTGCAATATACTGTATCGACTCTTGAGCAATAATATATGTGTTGTGATTGACTCTCGACCCTCTCATGTATTCATTGTTGTCATTTTGATCTCTTATTGCAGTTTGGTTACCTGTGCATGGTGTTTGTATTGCATCTATGTGGTCTGTGTTAAATTTGCAAAACGAATGTCTAACATTCCTCGGTGCATCACCTTTGTAGTTTAGGTTTTATTCTATGCATTTTCTTACCCTGTCTCCTTGGCAAGTTAGATTAGGTTTTAGCAAACCCTCTGCATTTTTGTGTGCATCTGAACAGAGGAATAGGAACCACCTTCTCTGGAGAATCTTTTCTCATCTATAACAAGGCGTATAAACTACAAGAGAAGCATATACATGAAAAGGATAAAACCCTAAGGTGGTTAGGGTTTGAAAGAAAGCGAGATATTCAATCAATGGTCGGGTTCACCAAATGTTTACTCCCTAAATATAAAAAATAAGTAGGAGTAGGATGTAATATATGTTAAATGTATAATATTCTAAATAGTTAATCCACATTAACCATACAATCCAGAATATAACTATTAATATAGTAAATAATGATATAATGATGAAACAATAATGTAAAACACAAGAAGGGATAAAGGCTATGTTGTGCATAAAGGTACAAAAATGATCTAGGTGAACAAAGTGGATGGAAATGTTGATATGAACTTAGAGGTGATTCATTCGTGAGACTGCTCCTATAAAATGCTCTTGTAAAGAACCATATAGATCATGTTGAGGCGTAGTATTGTTTGGTCCTCCTTTGTATAGTTTCAAACCCACAAATGGTGCAACTCAGTAACTTTGCTCTCTTATCATTGATCTATAAATTGTTGTCATTGTTTGTTACTAGGATTTCACACATTCAACACTACTTGTAATGACCCAAAAAAATAAAAATCCTATATACATGTAACAAACTTCATCAAATGATTAGATAAAAATGGATAAATTCATGTGTGGGTGAGGTGGATCGACCCTAGTATCCAACCCCTCTCAACCAATCTAGGTGATGCACTATATCCCCTTGATTTGGAGAAAGCCTCATGTAGTTCTCCTAGTGTTGGTGTAAGTAGTGTATGCAATCTAAGACAACACCCCCCATGTTTACCTCACGTCTCTTGACACAAAGAATACTAGGCGTAATTAGAGATAGAATTGAAATGTACTCAACACAAAGGTAATTGTCAAAATATTAATATTAAGTGTTCTTAAGATTATAAACGCTAGTTTATAATTAAATAAATAAAAATATTATATTTTTGTTATTTATATAAAATTCTATTTATAAGGTTTAATTAAATGCTAAAATTAATTAATTAAATGGTCGTGGTACTTCACAAGAAGTCACACCCATTTGAACCATTTCAAAATGACGCGTGGGGTTGAGTGACATT
This sequence comes from Taxus wallichiana var. yunnanensis, assembly GCA_018340775.1. Taxonomy (NCBI): domain Eukaryota; kingdom Viridiplantae; phylum Streptophyta; class Pinopsida; order Cupressales; family Taxaceae; genus Taxus; species Taxus wallichiana. The sequence goes on from CM031235.1 coordinate 810,238,575, forward strand.
GAATTCACATGATATATTTTAAATTGTAAAATTGGAGAGAAGTGGATGAAGGAGGGGTTATTTATTAGACTATAAATTTGTTTCTCAGTAATGGAAATATTACCTTTGATCGTGTTTTTTACCCTTCGGGGTTTTCCATGTTAAATCTTATGTCTTTGTGTTATATTTTTGTATGTATTACATTATAGTTTAATATGAATTATTTAATTAAACCTTTTAATATTTCATTTGGTTAATATTTGTTTTAAATTCTTAGACTTCTCATGGTACTGGAGCGGGCAAGTTCAATAATTTAAATTATTAATTTATTAAACTTTTAACAACCACGTCGGTTGGTGGTCAAGTTACAACACATGTGTTATTTAAACAAGACCCATTTAATTCTTTTTTACACTCTCGTATACTTTCTCGAAATGTTCAAAATATTTGTTTGGTTGAAAAGGGACCACTCTAAGTGCAGGTGACATGATAATTGTGCCGGGAAGAGGATAATTGAAAAGTGAAGAATAAGGATTTGATCATAATAATCTTGTTTTTTTCTTTTGCTTTGAATTTTGAAATCTTAAAAATGGGTTCTAATCATTTCAGCATTAACAAGACGCAGATGTTGAACGATATTAACTACAATATCTAAAATATCATACTAAAGGAAAAATTCATGACACAAAAACTATGGATTGTCATAAATGGTACAAAGAAGGTGTCAACCCATGACAGACATGCAATAGTAGACAACGTATCCACATTTCAACAGAAAGTGCAGGAAGCGATGTCTATCATACTACGAAGCATGCAAGATGACTTCCTACTTCACATTGGAAACCAAGAAAGTCCGAGTAAAGCTTAGAAATTATTAGAATCAATGCACAAAGGTGCGCGTTGTCAAATATTATAAAATTGATTATTTAGTTAATGACAACTCCCATGAAGGGAGATGAATTATTTTCTAGAAAAAAATAAAAATATTAAATCTCAATTAGATGGATGTAACTATAATTTGATTCATGAAAAACTATTATATTTTATTATTCAAATGAACATCAAAGGTTTAGGAACTTCATTTCCATTTTAAATTCAAAATATCAAATTGAAAAATATATTACCGACCTATCTACTCTGAGTGTTCTCCTAATTTAGGAAGAGAAATTCATGTCAAACTTTGATTCGAAGGAGAATTTCACTCAGTGCTTCTCACACAAAAACCTAAGAATAACTTTTCTAGGTTTAACAAGAATCAAAAATCAAACTTTAAACCTCCTAGTAAAGATAAGAAATCAGGGAATTTAAGAGTCAATTTTGATGGGAAATGTCACAATTGTGGGAAATTTGGTCACAAAAAGAAAGACTATAGGCAAACAAAAAAAAAAAAAAATCAAAATAAAAACAAAAATCAAAAGAACAATAAAAAACCTAATGTAGTTCTTTGTATGCTACATTAGTCATTGCCAAAGAAAACAAATGGATATTAGACAATGGTGCATCTAGGCACATGACTTATATATATGATATTCTAATTGATATCAAAGAATGTAATGATCAAATATATCTAAGTGATCATTCCATTCTCGATGTTCAAAGTCAAGGAAAAGCTAAAATTTTCAATGGTTTTATAAATGATGTTTTGTGTGTTCCTAAATTGAAAATGAATTTTCTTTCTTGTTCACAACTAACTCAAAACAATTATAGTGTAATTTTACTAAAGGATAAATGGTTTATTAAGAATGAGTTAGATGTTACTATTTTTGAAGGCATACAAAATAATGGTTTATGTATTTTTTAAAGGTTTTACATCTGCTTCATGTATTTCTACTCAAAATAGGAATGATGTTCAGTTGTGGCATGAAAGATTAGGTCATGTTAACTTTAGGAGCATGTATGACATGTCTCGGCTTAACATAGTTTTTTAGTCTGCCACCTATCTCTCATGCCCGAGAAACTTGTGAAGGGTGCTTATGTGGTAAGAAATCAACAAACCCCTTCCATAGTCATCATGAAACTAACTCCTCATAACCTCTAGAACTTGTCCACAATGATGTTAGAGGACCTTTAGAAGTTCCTTCCCTAAATGGTTCATTGTATGTTGTTACCTTCATTGATGATTATTCTCACATGATTTGGTCCTTTATCAAAAATAAATCGATGTTTTACTAAAATTTAAAGTTTTAGTTGAAAAATAGTTCTAGTCATAAAATCAAAAGACTTAGAATAGATAATGAGAGGAGAATATATTAGTAAAACATTTGATTCATTTTGTATCGAATGTGGAATACAAAGGGAACTCACTACTCCCTACTCTCCTTAGCAAAATGGTATTACGAAAGAAAAAACCACACCATTCTTGAAATGGCTAGAACCATGTTGCACTCAACTCAAGTTCCTAAGTTTCTATGGGTGAAGAAATGAATACCATTGTTCATATTTCTGAAAAAGATCCTACTAAATCCCTATTTCAATCTACTCCTTTAGAAAAGTGGACTAATAAGAAACCTAGTGTATCTCATTTGAGAATATTTGGAAGCCCTACCTCTATCTTCATTCCTAAAGAAAAAAGGAATAAGTTATATCAAACCTCCTATCCGTGCATATTTGTAGGCTATGGAGAAAAACAAAAGGTCTTAGGATCTATGATCTTGCAAAATGTGAAGTTATTGAGAACAAGAATGTAAAAATATTAGTGTTCTTCTTCTTCTTCTTCTTTCTATTTCTATTGTTTATGATGATCATAATGAATTAGAAAATAATGATAATAATAATTTTGATGATCAAATAGATGGTAATAATGATTCTATAGTTGAAAAAGAGTCTCTTCTTGTATCCTTTATAACTAAAAGACCTAAATGGGATTAGTCTCTTCTTTAAAGCTCTAATCCTGATAACCTTAATAAAATGAATAGAAACGACCATACCTATCATGCCTTAATGACTATGTATGAGTTGGAACCCCAATATTTCGAAGAGGCATCTCACGATGAAATATGGGTAGAAGCTATGAAGTTGACTATTTTTCCTTAATTAAAAATAAAACCTTGGGATCTTGTTGCTCCTTAGGAAAAATGTAGTATTGTTGGCTCTAGATGGCATTATAAAATCAAATATGAGGCCGATGACAATATTGATAAGTTCAAATCTAGATTGGTAGCTTGCAAGTTTACTAAAAATCCAAGTATTAAGTATGTAGAAACCTTTGCACCCATTGCAAAAATGAGCACACTTAGTATTCTTATTGCCTTAGCTTCTATATATGGTTGGGAAATTCACCAGATGGATGTTAAGAATGCATTCTTAAATGATGATGTAATAGAAGAAATTTACATGAGTCAACCTAAATATTTTGAGTAACCTGGAAAAGAACTTTATGTGTGTAAATTGAAAAAATATCTATATGGCTTAAAACAAGCTCCTAGAGCTTGGTATGCAAAAATAAATAGTTTTTTCAAAGATATTGGTTTCACTAATTGTTCTTCTAATAATGATCTTTTTGTTAAAATTGAAAATAATTAGATTATTCTTATTGTATTATATGTTGATGATTTTATTATTACTAACAATTCAAATAGTTTAATTTTCAAAATTAAAGCTAAATTGAAACAATATTTTGAAATGACTGATTTAGGATTATTACATCATTTCTTAGGCATGGAAATTTTTCAAGATAAACATTCTATTGTTGTATCTCAGTCACAATATGCTACTAACTTGCTTAAAAGATTTAATATGGTAGATTGTAAACCAATTGTTATTCATAGTGAAGTGGTTGTAAACTTGATCCTAAACCCACATGTGAAAAAGATAATCCTACTCTTTACATAAAGTTTAATTTATCTAACAATTACTAGACCTAATATTGCATATGCAGTAGGTATTGCATCCGAGTTCATGTAAGAACCATACTAGTATCATTGAAATTCAGCCAAAAGAATATTGAGATATATTAAAGGAACAATTAATTTTAGTTTACATTATACTTCTTCTGATAATACATGTTTATATGGATATTGTGATTTTGACCATGTTGGTGATGTGATAGATATAAAATCTATAACTGGATATGTGTTCATGTTTCGTAATGGTGAAATTACTTGGCATATAAAAATCAACTAACAATTTCCATCTCTTCTACTAAGGTAGAATATAGAAGTGCGATGGAAGCAAAAAAAGAAGCCATGTGGCTAAAATGACTGTTGGAAGATATTCACATGGAATTTAAAGGAAGTACTCCTCTTCTATGTGATAGTCAGAGTTGTATTGCTCTTGCTAATCTAGTTTAACATCAAAGAACAAAGGATATCTAAATACACATGCATTTAATTTGAGAGAAGATGTTCTGTGGTGAAATAGATCTCCATCACCGCATGATTGAAGATTAAGTTACGGGTATATTTACGAAGCCATTGTGTGCCATAAAATTCTACAAGTTTTGTGCAATGTTTGGCCTTTCAAATTTTCTATTGAGGGGGAGTGCGCATGACAATGCCACCTCTTAATGGTCGATCATGAATTTTTATCCTTCACCTCTATACTTTTGCTCCAAATTTAAAGCATTGTAAAAGATATTTTTATGATATTAGTAAACTTATCACTCTAAGTTTACTATGTAGTCCAATAATGTAGCATCATGTTGTAAAGGAGGTCCTTACTTTATAAAAGGATCTTAGAGATGTTGGTATAGATTTTCCATGAGAAACAATGAGATGTAGTCTCAAAAATCATGTTTAGCCTAAATCATCACTTCTGATTTATGGATTCCAAATCCTTTTGTACCAAAAGGTAAGTTTAGCATGATGAAGGTGTATAAATCCTTCAAATGTGATATGCTAGCCTAAAACCTCACTTTGTGGTTTAAGGATTGTAAATCCTATTGTATAAACATGTAATTTTGGCATATAAACCTCACTTAATATTAAGGGGGAGTGTTAGAACATTAATATTAAGTGTTCTTAAGATTATAAATGTTAGTTTATAATTAATTAAATAAATAATATATAATATATAATATTTTTATTTATTTAATATAAACCTCTATTTATAATGTTTAATTAATTGTTAAAATTAATTAATTAAATGTTTAGGGTGCTTCATGAGAAATCATACCCATTTGAACCATTTAAAAATGACATGCGGGTTCAAGTGAAATTGAATTGACATGAAATACTCCAAATTGTAAAATTGGAGAGAAGTGGGAGAAGGAGGGGTTATTTATTGACTATAAATTTTTTTCTCGATAATTGAAATCTTACCTTTGATCGTGATTTTTACCCTTTAGGGTTTTCCACATTAAATTTTGTGTCTCGTGTTTATATTTTTCTATGTATTGCATTATAATTTAATGTGAATTATTTAATTAAACCTTGAAATATTTCATTTGGTTAATTTTTTTAAATGCTCAAACTTCACAATAATGTGGTGTGGTGTGATTTATATGCTAAAACTAACTTCCTTTGTCCTTTAAAACCTTTTAAAATTATTGGAGTGACTATATCTTGTTAAGACATGGCTCTAGGACCTTTGCGTGATGCTTAGAAATGGATGAAGCTAGATTATTGAACATGGTTTGAGTGATTCAAACCTATGTGGTGGTTTATTTAAAGGATGTGAAACTCTTTAGGAATATTTTGGAGAGCCTTAATTGTTTTAGTGTTGATATTTTATAATAAGAGTGCTTGAGAGTGCAAAGTGCGTTATGAAGTGCATTTAACTTGTTTGTATATGTTTTTATAGGTTAGATATCAAACTAAGGCCGACAAAGGGAACATGAAATGATACACATAATATTTTCAACTTACAAATATAGTCTTTGGAAGAAAGGGTACATAACCATACATGTCACCTAGACCGTAGTACGCTCAGCCTTGTTTTGTATGGTCCTATATACGATTTAGTGACAAAAGAGCCAAAATATGAGAATGATTTTTGGGAATAAATTACTACTTTGAAAAATACTTATCTCATGAATGAATCACATAAAGAATGTGTGTAGAGATTAAAAATTCATGCGAAAGAGAGAAGGGTATGTCAATGTAGCTTAGAATGCGAGCCGCCATCACCAATCCTAAGCACTATGATAATTCTTTACTAGAACTCCTTGTGCTATGATTATTTACTAATGCACAACTTTTAGTTTGGTGGATGGAATCTAGAAACACAACAACAAACATAACACAAGAATACCATAGACTATGATAAGAAGGAATGATGATAAATCTAAAATATAAGTGTAAATTATAATATCAACATGAAATTGTTACAATCTCACCCATGAGGTACTTCAAGTGTTACTGACTTCACTTGCCTTCCAACAATAACTATGGGAGAAACTTCACAATTACACCTCTTAATGGCTTCTTTAACACACCTTCAAAATGATGGCTTCCTTTACACACTTACTCATATAATATTTCTCACTACTTCCTTCTATGCTAAATGAGGGGGTGGCCTCTCTATTTATAGAACTTCCAAGCTTATCCATCTTATCTCTAAGATAGAATAAGAAATCTACTCTGACGAATCATATTCCATACCTTAACTCTTATCTGTACATGTAAGCTTATCTTTTAAGATAAGATAAACCTTATCATTTCACATGGGTTCCACATTTTTAGACTTTTTACAAATAAAATATACAAAATATTTATGACCTCACTCCTTGTCCTTATTACCAATATAATATTTCTAATTCCTAATCATGTAGACCCTACTTCTCTACTTACCCTAACTTTGACATTTTAACATTACCGAACCACTTACGACAAATATTTACTTTTTACCAAAACATTCCTATTATACTTTTGATTATTACCGTACTATACATTATTGGCAAACATCTTGGTAGTGCCGTTATCTTCTATCAGATGCTACTACTAATTATACTTAACAACATCCTATTCCTAATACACACATTAATGAAATAGAAATTACGGAGGAAAATTTTAGTGTCGACAGAGCATTTTTTTGTAGCAGTGCAAAGCCAAAATCATAATCATCAAAGGATAAGTTACCAAATCTAAATGTCTATAGAAAGAGCATGGTTGATGTATGCCATTGATCCTAGAATCATGGGTGGTATAAAATCATGTGCTAGATGGAGCAAAAATAATTATAAGAGTGCACATAGGTTATTGGATGCAATAAGCTAAACACACAACAATGTAGTGAAAGGCTTATTTGTACAAATGTAACTTTTATTCATCAATAATGAATATGGAAATAAAAGGTGTACAAATAATTAATAATAATAAGAGAGTATGCTCTTTTATCATAAGGGGAATGCATCCTTACTTGACTGTCTATATATATTTTTGAAGATATTACAAATAAATGAATTGAAGTAGAACCAAGAAAATTTATCTGGTATGAATCACGTGAGTGCAATGTCATTGTCTCGAGTGGGCCATAATCAAGGATCGCGACTAGATAGGATTGTATGCACAAAGCAAAACCCCGTATATAGTAGTGAAATCTAAAAAAATCAAAAGAAAGAAGCTTCTCTTCAAAAATCGGAAATTGTCCATTTATGCTTAAACTCATTAGCCAAAAATGCATAAGAAGGTACATTATATAGTGAGGAATTAGGTCACCCAAAAGGTAATTAACTCAACTCACAATTATAAAATGAATTTAATTCCATTTCTCCTTATGACCTATTATTAACCTAAGCAAGCTAATTATATTGTGTATGTAAAACCACATAGTGGAAAAAATCCTACACTAACACCTCCTTAAGCGCAACTTAGGTGGGTAGAGAAGGTGGGTCCCAACAACAAGGTCGATGAGGTACCCAAGTATAGTAAAAATATCTCCTAAAGTGGAGAAAAGAGAAAACCTAGTGGGAAAAAACTTCCACTCGAAAGAGAGAAAATAAGATAAGGTAGGACCGAAATCCCCACTGGAGCTACAACTACTTGTAGTCACTCTATATCATGTAAATGATCTTCCCAAAGTTTCTATGGATCAGAAGTAGATGCAATGAAGAGCATATTTCCATAGAAAATTTAATGAATCCACTAAGTTTTTGATGGATCTCTAACCAAGGTGTGGTTCCTATATAAGAAACTATGCTCGCATGCAAATTAGAAGAGTCAACTACTCCATGAAGGGATGGTGTATCCGAATCAGTAGTAAAGAAGGAATATGGAAGGCTTTCAGAACCGTGTGTACTAGACTTCCCAATATCTCGATGAGTCATGAATCAAGGTTCTGCTCCTTGAAAAGTCCGTAGTGGACCGTAGTAGGTGGATCAATAAATAACTCCTCAAAATCTAGAAGGTGACAGGAGATGGTGGAGGTGGGTCCCCATCACTATTGTAGTCATCTATGCTAGAAGAAAAGTCCTCATCATCAAAAATGTGCTCAAGATCTGAAATGTCATCAAGTATAGGTGAATCGATGAAGAATCAAGGAGGGACAAAGTGAGAGAAGGAATATAGTTGAGTATGATGATTGATCGCACCCACTATAATGATAGTGTCACCGTGTAACTCTTTAACATACAATGAATTTGGAGTGAACTCAACCTACATTCCCTGACTAAGGTTAGTAATATAGTAGAGTGATAGGAGATTAGTTGATAATGAGGGAATACTTAGAACATTATTGAATTTTCTCAACTCACTTCAACAAACCCTCTCCCAAAAACTTGTGTAGAAATGTTGCCACCCAATCATATAGTAGACATGTCACATAGCTCCAAGGAATTGAACTCCACATTTGAATAGGCCATATGACATGTTAGAGTGGGCCACAATCAAGGATATCAACTGGATAAGATCAAATGCACAAAGAAAAAGCCTATGTGTAGTAGTGAAATCTAAAAAGATCAAAAGGAAGAAGCTTGTCTTCATAATCTTGAAAGTGTTCGGTGATGCATAAACTCATTAGCGAAAAAAATTCATAGGAAGGTACATTATATAGTGAGGAATTAGGTCACCCAAAAAGGTAATTAACTCAATTCACAATTAGAAAATGACTTAAAGTACATTTCCCCTAATGACCTATTATTAACCTAAGAAGCTAATTAGACCATGTAGGTAAAACCACATAGTGAGAAAAATCCTACACTAATCATCATAACTCCAGAGATCTATCATTTTTATCACATGTTACAATAAAAACATATATATATATATATAAACTAAACTAACAATGATGGTTAACATGGCAAGTGTTACGGAGATACAGATTCACAACCATTCCATATTCTTGCAGTGAGGAAATTGGAATCCAATAAAGGGCATGCCACGATGATACTCTAACATGGTTTGGTGTTAGAAGTGTCATCCAACGTTTTCATGGAAACAAGGTGTTGACATGTAACGATCTTATATATATTCACACCGATAAATGGTATGCTTTGAAATAAAGTATTGATGAGTGAATACAACTGTGTAATGGTATTGCATCGATCCACAATAACAAATGACACATGTAGGAACAAGGTGCAAATAAGATAACATGGGAAAGTTGTAGAGGCTTGCACAACATTATAAAAATTGTAAATTTAGTACTAACAACATTGTGAAAGCTCTAAAGGTTACGCAATGCTACAAAAATAATATAGAAGTTGTGTTAGTTGTGAAGCACATGCATGAGAATTAATGTATTACATGGGGTAAACATCATGGTTTTGCAAGACTCGGTGAAGGATTTTAAGTGTTGGACAAGTTTTAGAAGATTAGATAACTATACGGGATGGTGAAAATTGGTTTGCATGTTACCACGAGGGTAAGACAATATGCACAAAGAAGGTAATTCACAAGGGAGGTTGCAGATAATTGTATTATCACCACATAACACTATGAGGTCATATCTTGATTTAAGATGCTGCAAGACAAATTCCAACTTCATTAAGAGAAGTGAGGAGGCTTACACAACTATGAGCTATTGTGAGGCAATATATAAGGTTGCACATGAATCATTCACCATTTCTTAAGAAGTATTGGTATTTATTGCATTTGAGGTTAGCTAAGAAAACCAAACATGAAGTTGCCGAAGGTTGTACCACTTGGCTTGATTAACATATTTCCCGACCTTGATAACTTGAAACAATTAATGAGTGCCATGGTGGGTGTAGTTTTCTTTCTTGAGATCTTGACCTAGCCTATCCCTTTCTATATATATATGAGATATAGATACCTCACATTACAAGATATAAAACATCCACCCCTACCTTACCCCCTTCCTCTCCGTATAGATGTAGATAAACATTCCCGCTAGATATCTATATAGGAAAATTTTGGGGGATAATTCACATTCTCAACTTCAAAAGTATAATACTTATATGTAGGGTGCAAATGTTCATGGTCTAAATAAAAAGGATGGTGTGTCACTGTTGGATCAAGAAGTGGAGGTAAGTAAGGCTTGAGAAGATCCACATTGAATAATGGGTACATGCTCAAGTATGGAGGAAGATCAATAAAGAACGTGTTCTCACTAGGGACCATAACACATATGATTGATATTCTAGTGTGGACCTTTGAAGTGTTCCTTCTGAAGATGCAACCAAACTTTATCTCTAACTCCTTGATACATGAAGGCGTGTGATGTGCATCATGGAACTCTTCATACGTTTATTTTGAGAAAGAGATAATTTGTTGAACCTAATGATTAACATATTAGATGTGGCACAAAAAATTTACACTTATTATACATCTTTTTCCTATGAGAATGACATAGTTCTATACGATTCTGTGGTACAAGATGTCTAGAGGTGTAACTACTTGGAACCCAAAACATGTCCTGAATGCACTATGTCCTATAAAATTGTGAAGAGCTATTTTGCAAGCTTATTGGATGTAAAGTAAGGTATCATCCCAAGTGAAAACATGTTCATCAATGTCCAAAGTGTACTCATACATGAGTGAAAAAGACTCCAGCAATGTTAATTATCCTCTTACAAGGAAGCTTGTTTACCATCTTTGAAAACATATCCACTACAACAAATACCCCATTGTTTTTGTGCTTTATCCTAGGAAGTCCAATCATAAAATCCATATTGATGAATTCCACAGTCTAGATGGAATTGGTAGAGAAATGAAGTCCCAAGTTCTTGTTCATAACATTGGTGATGCAACAAGAAATTCAAGAATTGATGTGGCGATCAATGGTTGTGTGGATGCATAGATAATAAAAATGTGACTACAATGGCACTAGCACCTTTATAATGTAAAAAGTGTCTTGATATCTTGGCATATTACGCCTCCCAAATGAGTCTCTAACGAGATATACAATCCGTACATAAATTTGACCAAACTTGTATAGAAGATTGTCATCCAAGTAGAACTCTCAAACATGTTCACCCAAAGTGAAAGGTCAAGTATAAGTGATTTTAAATTCCTTATCATTTGAGTAAATGGATTCCCAATATAATAAGTTATGGATGCACCTGTCTAGCACTATGATAAACACATGTTCCTATGGTTGGCTAAGGTAATATAATACCTTTTTTTCTTTCCTTTCTTGTCCTTGATCACAAGATGTAGCTACTAAAATCAATTCAACCACTTCATGTGTTGTGTATTCTCCAATTGTTTTTGCATGTGTAGAAATTGAAGTGACTTGTGATCAAAATGAATAACTCTCTCATTACCTAATACGTAGTGTCACCATTTCTTAACAACTTACAAAATAATGTACAAATATTTTTCATAGGTGGTGTACCTTTGCATTGTGTCATAGAGCCTCTCTAAGTGGTATATTCAAATGCATCAATGTGAAGTTCAAATGAGTGTTCAATGTCATGTATTTCAAGAACAAGCATTGAGCATATGAGTTTTTAGTGCCTTGAGCTCATATATCTTGCATAAAAACTCATGAGTATCCTAGAGTGATATGTGATAAAATGGGTTATTTGTAAGAGGGTATCCAAGGACAATGTTGATGTAGTGATTGACTACAAAGTGTGTTGGAAGTTATTTTGGTTCTAAAAACTATTCATTATAATACTTGAGTAACTTCTTGAGTTGTTGATGTTACGAAGATGTTGAGAACATGGTTCATGCCACTAATTATTGATTCTTGTCCCTGTAGACACAAAATCATGCACTTGGGTATATTTCTAGGTCCTAAAATCATACTTGCATTCATATGATTCCTAAGCAAGAAAACTAGTAATTGACAACTATCTTTGGCCTCTTTTCTTTGTTTCTTGTATTCTTTCTAGTCTTTTACACCCTACAAACTAGTCGAGCTTTTACTTGTTTATTTTTATGACTCGGGTACCAAATACGCCCAGCTAGGGCGTCGGCCTCGAGCATCCACGTCCCCTTTGGGTGCCTCTGACCCTTCTCTATCTTACTTTATTCTTTTGGGTATATTTTATCTTTTGGGCATCTTATTTTCTTATGGGTTGGCCTTCCAATTGTCAATTATGAAATTCAACCAAGGGAATCATATAAATAAACATTTATGTGACCAAAATAAAGGACCAAGATCTAAGCATCTATTATAATCACCTAAGCTTACATCCAAAGGAATCTAAGAGCATCAAAGGCATCCATATAACATCCATTCAAGGGATAGGGGACTATATTTTCTGCATACACACATAGGTTACATGTACATTATGTAAACAAGGCACGATATATAGGCGACCAACATCGACACTTGTGTGATACTAGAAAAATCAGATTTTGATCTCTGCATAGTCACAGGCACCCAATAGAGGTCTTTGCTCGCCCCATTTCAGCACCTTGGTCTAGCGTTATCAATAACTCTATATTTTATAGAGCACAATTGTGACAGATCTGCCCTTCCTATTCATTATTTTTCCCAGTCCATATCACCTTCAAGAAAGTGTAAATTAGCTAAGTCCTTTCTCTCTCTCTCTTGCACTTAGGGTTTCATATTTATCTATCTTATTGCTTGTGTCAAATATGTGCTTTAACATTTAATTATCATACATGAGTCTACAATTAGGGTTTAGTATAAATATATTTTTGTTAAATCATTTGGTGAACTTGCATTCGAACACTCTGGGATCTTAATTTTGATTATTCTATCCAATCTTCTTTTATGGCTCTTAAAGCTCTTGAACTCTCCTTGTATGAATTACTTCAAAATAACCTAGTTTGCAAAATATTTTCTCACAAAACTCATACACACAATGTACCTCCCTCCCAATATGCCACCTTCACAAATAAGTTCCATTTTCAATCATATCTTATACCCATCTATTAGTTATGATAACACATATTATCAAGCTATCTTAGAGTCAATTCAATCTTTACACCATGCTTTTCAAGATAAATTTCAAGCTATGGAATCCATGATTACATATCTCAAATCTAAAATCCAAGATCTCAAGGATGCTTCTCAATCCCATGTTTGTTCTTCTTCTACTCCTCATCCTAATTCTATGTCTTCTACATGTGCTCATATCAGTGAACCTCAAGTCTTACCATTACTAAAACCTCTCAAGTTTTATCTCAATGTGAAGTAAGATAAAATTCTTCCTCAACTCATCACTCATCAATTGATCAACTTGCCACCTACTCACTTTGTTATCCTCCTTATCGGCTTTCCAACTATCAAGGTCTCCCATTTTGCAATTATCATCAAATCAATGGACATCATGATAATGATTTCTATGTTTTAAAATGAATAATCAAGCACCTTGAGCATCAGGGATTTATCTCATTTGCTGCACAACATTCTGTTACATGTCCATCTCTAAATGTTGCATCCAAATGGGCACCTGAATCTACTCCTATGAAAAATGAGCATCATGACATCACTTCTAATGTTCCTTCTTTGGTCACTCAAGTGCTACCTATACAACCCACTCCAACTAAGCAATCACCTCTCAAGGTTTGTCCTCCATCATCTCCTCCTACTAAGTCTTCTACCACATCACCCACTCCACCTAAGCACACTCCTCTAAAAATTAGTCCCACGCCTCCTCCTCTCAAGTATTCTACGATGTTAGCAATTCTAAAATAAGCAACCACTCACTAAGAAAGACCAAAAACTCTATATGGCCTCTTTCAAATTTCACCATTCAATATTCCTTCACAGCCTACAATTCAGCAACCAATCATTTTTTTCAAGGAAACTACTCCTTACATCGATTCCCTTAGCAACATCAACTAGATCTACACACTTGGGGGCATCATGCTTATTTCCCCCTTCCTAGCATTATAAAGTGTCTAAAATTTCTACTCTTATGCTCCGTGATTCATAATTCCTATTTCTAATCATCTTACACAATCGGATGTACCTCTTGTAGTGTCACTACCCTATGATGCACTCTTGTGCTAAGGTTTACACTTGACTGTTGAGGAAATTCTACATCCATGAACCTCACACACTACACATTTCATGCTCTGTGCTTCATGATACATCCTTCTAGCACTCTATTCTCATACATCATACTACCTTATGACGTACTCTAGCCTCATGGTTCATACTTGACTGATGAGGATATAAATATGAAATGAACCTCACCTTTTCCACACTTCATGCTCTACGCTTCAGGATCTATCTTTCTAGCATCTCTTTCAAACCATTTCCCCTATGATGCACTCTAGTTCCACAGTTCATACTCAATTGTTGAAGGTCTAACTTAGAAATGAACCTCTCCTCTTATACTCTTTATGCTCTATGCTTCATGATATATCTTTCTAGCACATATTATCAAAACCATTTCCCAATGATGCACTCTTGTTCTATGGTTCATTCTTAATTGTTGAGGGGTATTTTATAAATGAACCTCATCTCATACTCATCTACATCCACTAGGGGGCACATTGCTCCTATCACATTCACATTGCATATCATTCCATCTCACTCATTCACAACATACTGTATATATTGGTTGCACATACTCTTGTTTTCTTATACTAGTTACATGTACACTTTGTTTCTCATGCTAGAAAGATACTTAGTATGTCATTATATTTATCATATACACATGTGCATTCACTTGTTCTCTAGTTATGAATACATACTTCTCACAGATCATTACACACAACAATGTTTCGCATTGTACCTCTTACCAATCCCACCGAGGCTCTGGGGCATCTACTTTCTCACATTAGAGGTGTTATCTTGTTTCATTATTTGTTACTTCATATTCTTACTAGCACATTAGTTCTATCATAACATATATGCTTTGACATAATTTTTATCTTTTTAACATGCTAACGGGTGCTTCATGTGCAACATTTGCTTTGTATGACTATTTTCCACTATGGTTATTTGTTACACTTTGCTTTCCATTATTTTCTATTGTATTCCATTGTTTGGAAAAGATTTTCCCTATGTCTTGCATGATCATTGCTTGTATGATTTTGGCTGCTTCAGCCTTGATTGTCTTGTGAAATTGTGAGTGTTGTCCCATGTCTAAAACCCACTTTTTGTGGTCCATCTTGTATGCACATTTTCTTGTTACACTACTTTTCTATGACATTTTTGCTACTTTTTCTACTAACACATGTTTCTATCCTTCTTGTTTGCATGTGCCTTGGTTTCTACCATGGAAATTATCTCCCCCTTGTAGGGATACAGTTCACATCGTTTCAGGTCCTCTCTTTGGGTTGTATACTCCTAGCGATGTCACATGCACACCAAACAAGGGGGGTATACATTGGGTGAATCACCAACCCATACAACAACTCGAGCTACAATACATGCCTACACAAGATAGGAGAAAAATAGAGTTATAATCACATAACGACCCAAATTCTAACTTGGGTCCTCGATATAGCACAAACGCCAACACCCAAAACCCAACACCGAGCATAATAGTGTTTGGTCACCCGTGTCCTCCCTTGGGTGCCTATGTCCCGGGGCGAGATACAATTATTTTCTCAAATCAACACAATTTATAACAGATCATAGAGAAGATTCATAGTATCGAGGCACTTGACCTCGAGAATATAGAATGCATGCAATCTCCTACACTCTCCTTTAATTATCAAAATCAACCTTTGGAACAATACAAAACTATACGTAAGAAACATGGGAGATACCATCTATAGTGAAGCTTAATTGGGAAGTAGTCATGGAAGGAGAGTAACACTAGACCTCTCTCCCAAACACTCTTCGTCATGGCGTGAGATCACCCAAAAACTCACACTTGGCATGAGATTTCCTAAAATCGAGTCTTGGAGTGAGATCGGCCACAAAAATTTCTCTACATAGCATTTTCAAGACATATTTCTATCCTTTTACACTCATGATCATCAGGTACACACTTTCCTTTTACTACTTTTTCACATTTACATACTTTTACAGAGTTTTCATAATACATGACTTTGACTAATTTTTCACTCTTCTTTTGCAAGTCCATCCTTAATACACAACAAGAAGCAACCCTATATCAAGCACAACATTAAGCAAAATAATAGGTACAACATAGTACACAACACAATACGCTTCACCTCTTTCTTAGCTTCCACGCTTCATTTTTATCACTTCACACTTTCACTTGTCTCTTTAACATGCTATCGCCATCACATTCTACATGGTTATCAGGTACACATCTCTTATCTACTTTATGTTATCAAGTATTCACTCAACAACATAAAGTGGGGGAAAATGTAGACAAAATCATGCACTTGGGTACATTCTAGGTTCTAAAAGTATACTTGCATTCATATGATTCTAACTAAGAAAACTAGTAATTGACAACTATCTTAGGCCCTTTTTATATGTTTCTTATCTTCTTTCTGGTCTTTTACACCCTACAACCTAGTCGATCTTTTAATTGTTTATCTTTTATGACTATGAACACCAATGCCCAAATAAGATGTCGCGTTTAGGTGCCCTCATCACCTCTAGGAGCCCCCGACCCTTCTCTACCTTACTAACTTCTTTCGGGTATCTTTTATATTTTGGTCATCTTATTTTCTTATAGGCTGGCCTTCTACTTGTCAATTACTAAATTCAATCAAGGGAATTATATAAATATAAAGTTATGTGACCAAAATAAAGGACCAAGCTCTAAGCATCTATTACCATCACCTAATCTTGCATCCAAAGGCATCTAAGAGCATCAAAAACATCCATCTAGCATCCATTTAAGGGACAAGGGAATACATTTTTGCATACACACATAGGTTATAGGTACATTCTACAAACAAGGTGCGACATACAAGTGACCAACAATGACTACCAACGACACTTGTGTAACACCAAAAATAAGATTTTGAGATCCTCATAGTCACGGGTGCCCACTAGAGGTATTTGGTGCCTACGTGCCTCGCTCCGATCCAGCTGCCCCCGGTCCAGATTTATTAAGCAACTTCTGATTTTATAGAACACAATTATGATCTATCATTCATGTTTATTAATTTTCCTAGTCCAAATCACCTTCAGAAATTGTAAATAAGCTAAATTCTTTCTCTCTCTCTTACACTTAGGGTTTCATATTTATCTATCTTATTTCTTGTGTCAAATATGTACTTTAGCATTTATTTATCATACGTGACTCTGTAATTAGGGTTTAGCATAAATCTATTTTTGTTAAATTAGTCCCATGTAGGTTTCTTTGGAAGAACCATGAGAAACATGAACTTTTGTGTATGTGAGATGAGTTTCGACTTTTTTTGGAAGAGACCAAGGTGAATTAACTCATTTGTGAAGACTTGAAGAGATTGAAAAAATGATATTTGTCTTGAACAATCCATATTTATGGATTCACGTGATATGTAGCTTCACATTCATATAAATAGGGAATTTCTAACAATATGTTGTAGACGTCAAGAGGAACAATGTCACAAGTGACATTATTTTGTATTGACTTGACTTTTTAATAAAATTGAATTTTCACCAAATATGTATATCTTTTCCCAACAAGATCTATCCAAGTATGGTTGAGGATTCTTGGAATCGGGAAGTGAAAGGTGTTGAGTTGTGTCTTGAGAGACAATGTTATTTTGAATCCTACTATTTATAATGACATGGAAAGGTTGTCCTTTGATCCAAAAATTAATGTGAAATAGGCCCTCTTGTTCCTCATAAGCATATGTGAAATTAACACAAATGATGACACTATAATTATCTGGATCAATGTCATCCATTTGCATAGGACTTAATGTAGATTTTGCAAGCAAGGAATGATGTGTGCAACATTCAAAATAATCATCGACATGCAAGTGACAATGCTCATCATATGTATTATTCTTTCCTTTTTATAATTTGGAAGGTGTAGAATCCTTTTGATTTTGTTAGGTAGCCTTCTTAGGCTTCTCACTTAAGGATGAATTTTTCTACTTTTTTGTGTAGGGACTTCGGATGGTGTGTTATGCACATGATGGCTCTTACACACATTGTTGGATGAATATGTGAAGTGATACTTCATCTTGGCCTTGAATTCGATATTTTCAATGTTATGGTAAGCATCAACCAAACAACTAGAAGTCAATAAATCCATCTTGGTGTGTAGATAAGAAGAGACTATTCTGATATACTCCAACCAATTCATTACTCGAGAATTCCTTGTCAACCACAAACATAGTCATGTCCAAATCATTGGTGTAGTCTTCAACTAACGAATCCTTATGTTTCCACAATTGTTAGAATTTTATGTATTCATCCTTATTGTGTATGAGGGGAAATACTCCTAAACACTGCTGACAAAATCATCCCAAGTCCAAATGAGATGGAACTCTTTGTCACATTGTGTGTTGATTGTCTCCCACAAATAGAACACTAAAATGGACATCTTTAACATCACAAAGGTGATCTCTTCATCAATGAATTTTTGATAGATAAGTAGGACTCAAATTGGTGTAAGGATTTATCCAATTCAAAATTGTCAATCTTTCCTTCAAATATTGGGCGATCGAGGTTCACTTGGACCTTGAAAGGGGTATGATTAAACTTCATTAATTTATATGGTAAGTGCATAGTGTAAGTAACTTTTAATTAATTTTATTTATGTTAGATGAATGTTGAGGACTTTACGTGTTATTAGAATTATTAAAATTACTTTATTCACTTCTTAGTTGGGTTTTAATAAATTTTACACTAATTGTTATTTAATTATACATTTATTATTATTATTTAAATTACATAAATTATATATTAATATTCCTCCATTGCTTAGATTATAATCCTTAAATTTTAAATTGAAAAAATATTTAAGATAATTATTCCTTTGAGGTAGGTTAGATTATTTGCCTAGATAAATGAATTAATTTAATTGATTGTTCAGGGTAATTAGGAACTACTCGAAATCATGTGTGAGTCAAATGGGAGAAGGAAGGTTCTCTCATTGCGTTGTGTTGTACCATGAACTCGTGGAAATAGTCAAATATTTCATTGAATTGTTCTTTTAATGTATACTTGAATAAGCTTTTGGAAATTTGGAGTGACCTCGGTAGTCTCTCGGTGTTATCCATCTTGGTCTCATTATAGCATTCTTCTAGTAGGTAAAAATCCTGAACCGACTTCTTGTCCTTTTTTTCTCTTGTTGTGTTCACATGTTTACAAGAATAGAAAAAGGTTAACAACTATGCTTTGATATATATGATTTTTATACTGAGCCTAATACCATGTACAAGGGATGATTTTGCACTAGTTAAAGTAATAAGGATTATAAGAGTGCATGTGGGTTATTTAATGCAATGAACTAAACACACAATAATGTAGAGGAAGAATTATTTGTAGGAAATGCAAGTTATATTCATTAATAAAGAATAGGAAATGTATAGGTGTATAAATAGTAAGTAAGAGTATTAGATACCAACACACTCCCACTTTGTTTTTTTAACAAATTGGAGACCCACCAATATTTTGTAAATTGCTTGATTAGTTGGATGCTCAGTTTAGAAAACATTGTTTAAACGCATTCCTCATGTTTTCTAATGTTCTTCCATATATAAAATATATTTCACGGGTATGTTGAGTGTTTCAATATGTTCTTGAAAGAATAAGTATATTTGTAATGGCAAGGTGTTTCAGTCTTATTTTCCACAATTTGGTGTCTATCCTTGAATTTTCACATGGTTCTATGACAAATCATGGGGATGCTCTAACTTTTATTTTCCATGATTTTGTGTGATAGTCCACGTCCCTTTTAATTTTCTTGGAGTTATGGAGGATGACATGGTTCCATTTTGACATCATTGTTATATTTAGGCCATGGTCATTCATTGTTTTGGTCACCTGGTTTCACCTTGGATCTACCATGTGTCTGCATTTTTATGAGTAGTACACTCAATTGGGCACTAGATTACATAGATTTTTGACATCTTTGCTCATGCTTTAGAGGAAGCATATAATGGATTTACAATTACGAGTAAGCGTACAAATAAAGTAGTGATCACCTTCACTTAAGAAGATATGAGTAAGGGGCATCCACATCATCAAAGTCACCCAGGGCACAATCCTAGCCTCAACTATTTTGACTCTCCATGTCGGGTATCTCCAGGCCTTGCACTTAGCAAGACTTGATCCCTAGTGGACTTATTGAAATCTAAACAACATCACCAATAGACAAAGGGCCCTTCGATATGTGTCTACATATTGAAACAACTAAATTTTTAATTTTTGTGTAAATGCTCTAGTGTATAAGAGGGTAAATATTGTGCACTGATCTCTTTGACATGTGGCATTTATCCATAGATTTATGCTTCAAGAAAACTTCCAAATAATATGGCTAAGAAAAATAGTTCGAGGGAAAGAGCTCTGGGTGCGATCTTGTGGAAGTGTGACACTTGGTAGCATCCCGTGCACCCAAACTCTAGGAGAATGAAAGACATTTCAAGGCATGGTTGGAGATTCTAGATCTCGACCTCATGGATGGTTATCATGCGGTGAAAATCCATGGAGCCGAACTCCACATTGTGCAAAGGTAAAAGGAGGGACTTGTGAGGGCTATTCTCCCCATAAAATGCACCACATACATAAAACCAACCATAAAGCGCAACCATAAAATGTACCATGCCCATCTACTGCCACGTGGCAGGCAGTTTAACACTTCTTTTTTACAATTTTGGTTTAAAAACATATTGTGTTTTTCAACACTGTGTGTAGACGCCTCCAAGCCAATTCGAACCCATGACCTCCTTATTATTTGCGCATGTTCCTACCAACCTGCCTACCACAAACCATGTGGAGCCATTTCTTTTCAAATGGGATATATTCAAAAAACATTAAACATGTGATTTGATTGCTAAAGTATGGGTCCCACTCATACATGGGCATGCATGTTTGTATGGTACATTTTATGGGTCTTTTATGTATGATAGTGCATTCTGTGGGGAGAATAGCTTACGGCCTTATCCATGGACCAAATCTAGGGTTTCACGCCAAGTTGTAGTCTTGAATTCCAACCAAGATTTTCATGCCACAGTTGGGATGTTTATAAGAGGAATATTATTCCCTAAATTTTACCACAATTTTTTAATGCAAATGTTGTAAGGGTGTTGGCCTAAGTAAAAGAGGCAAAAATTGCATTGTAAAAATGGGGTGAGAGAATTTTCTATTCCATAAAAGGAGAGAAAATTGAATTAAGTAATGGAAATTTTTGTACTTTTCTCTAAAACAATGTTAATTTAGTTTCCATTTTCCCAATTTCAATAAAGTGTTGTGATTCATTTAGCTCATTGATAAGTGTAAGAGGATTTTTTTATTTTATGAGATGAGTAAGATGTGATAATCAATTTAAATGTTAAACTCTCTTCTTTGTTATTGTAGTTGAATGTGCATTAGTTATTTTTCTACAAGATATTAGATCTTTTGATAATTGTTAATGTAGGATAATATTTTTCTATGTTTCTATTTAAATTCATTATCATAAACCTTCCTCATACTCTTAAACCTTCTCTTGCATAAGTATGAGGCAAAGCTACACTTAATAAGACATTGGTTAATTGCATGAAGTGTTGGAGGTTTTTATTGAGTGAAGATATATCTTATCATAAGTTTTATTTCTCTTTTTCACCTTACCCTTCTTCCTTTTTGGTTTTTTGATATGATCCATCACCGTAATTAGGATCGTATGTTAATATCTTTTATTTTTTGAGTTTCTTTTGATTTTTGGAGGGAAATACTTGTAATTGGATTGGAACCTTAGAAATCCCCTTGGTTGTTTTTTTCATGAATGCTCCTTGTTAGGTTGTAGGCCACGTGTTGTTATTCCACATTTGGTCATCTATAAGACCACAAATGTGAAACTCATGCCTTAGACAATTTCTAACAATCCTAGAATGAGTGGGTGAAAATCCTTGTGTTGTGGTGTGTATAAAAACACATCAACAAGACTAACAGAGTGCTCTTGTATTAGAAGAGGAATTTGGCCTTAACAATTTTACAAACTAATGCAAATATATTAAAAACAAATGAGTGATGGATTATATCCAAGAAAAGATATTTGGTATGTTTCAAGTGACTGCAAGATCCAAACCCCAGAGATTTATCCTTTCTTTATTGTATGCTACAATACTAGCATATATACAACTGGAAATGGTGGTAATAACTTGTGACCTTTATTGGAGAGATGGTTATAATTTTTCCATTTCTCACATGAAAGGTAGTTTGAATCTAACATGTGGTATGCAACAATGATACTTTAACATGGCTTGGTTTTGTGGACATGTGATTTGGCATGTCACTTGGCAATAATGTGTTAACGAGTTAATGATAACATGTAACAGTCCCTCATATATCCAAAATGAAAAATGACATGAAAGGGAGAAAAGTATGAGTATGATTATGAGTTTTTTTGTTTTTAGGATTGTGTGGCATTGTAAAAGTTGCAAATGTAGCACACAAGGGGTTGCACAAGATTGAAGAGTCAATAAAGGATGTGTGGTGCTACCACGAGACTGCAGAATCTTTGCAGGTTGCAAAATACATGCATCAAACTCAAGGGATTTCTGGGACAAAGCTTCAAGCTATGGTGGGACTCAAAAAATGATGCTAATTGTTGGACATGTTTTGGAAGAGTATATGGTTACATGGGATGGTGCAAAGAGGTTTTTGTGATGTCATGAGGCTATGTAATTTTTTGTAAGATGTCACAAGTGTAAGGTAAGTTACATAAAGGAGATAATTCATGAGGGAGATCATGAAAAATCAGGTCTTCATCATATATCAATGTGAGGTTGTATATTTTCCATGAGGTGAAGTCCAAGTTCTACTAGAGAAATGATGGGGCTTATGTAGCTACGAGGTGGATTGTAATATTGCACAGGGATCAACAATGTAAGGGATAGAATGGAGGTTTTCTTATGATATTTGTGACATGTGCCCTTGTGTTGCATGGGAGGTACATAATGGAAGGATTTGGGAAAATTTTTGCATTCAAGCAAAGAGAATGGGATGGTGCAACTGTGCATGGATGATATTGCTTCCAAGTCACTATTTTCCTTGCTTTCACTGTTTAATTTTTCTTAATTGGTTTGAATTAACCTTGTTTTGTAATTTTGTTTCTTGCTTACTTTTTTCTTCCTTCCAAATCTTTTCCTCTAATTATTTTTAATCACTTTTGATTATTCCTTACACCCGTTCTTCTATTCTTCTTTGGTTATTTTTTCGCTTATTTGTGTATTCCTTTTTATTTCACTTCATTTGAGCTCCCAAAAATGTGCAATCATTTATAAATGATGACAAAACATTTTCATTTGGAAACATGCTACTAATCCAAAAAAATATGATAGAAGATTCAAGTTAGTAGGGGTCACAATTTCCCTTGTCCCTTGTCTCATTTTCATTTGTAAACATGACTTGTTTTCATTTG
The DNA here is from genome assembly GCA_018340775.1 of Taxus wallichiana var. yunnanensis. Classification (NCBI taxonomy): domain Eukaryota; kingdom Viridiplantae; phylum Streptophyta; class Pinopsida; order Cupressales; family Taxaceae; genus Taxus; species Taxus wallichiana. The sequence continues at coordinate 810,262,255 of CM031235.1, forward strand.
ATTGCAGTATATCATGTCAAATTGATCAAAATTAGTTTTACATTTCCTTTTGAAATTGTTTTTCCTTTATCTTTATAAATGGTGATTGCCCAAGGATATCATGTATTATGTTCATATCATATACCTATAGAAGAAGGTCGTACTTTAGTATTTTTTCATATATGCCACTAATGAAATGGGTTAGGTAGATGCATGTTTCCTTTCTCAACATAAAAAATTTATGATTATGGCTTCACAATAGGTTAGGGGCACATCCTATGCTCACCCGGGGGTAAATTTTGGGGGCAATATGGGCATCTCCTTACTATGTTTCAAGTTCTTACATTGGTTATTCTTTACATATTATGATTTCACTTAACATATTGTGTTGAGTCTTTGATATGTGTTCTTTGTGGTCTAGTATAAATTATCTAGCTTAGTTTGTTTTCAAAATTTTGGTTAGTTTTCAAGTGCGTGGTATGTTTTCTAACATTTTGTTAGTTTTCAAGTGTTTGGTATGTTTTCACATGTTTAGTATGTTTGTAAGTGCATGATGTGTCTTCAACTTATTGAAGCGTTTGGCATGATCTATATTGCTTCATATACTTGTCTATGTCTTTGATGTATATTATATACAAATTAATGCCTCTTATGGGTGTTCATACACTTCCATTCTTATTTTTGTTGCTTATATTTTTATATGGTTTTTAGGCTTCCTATGAGTATTCAATATACACTTATCATCTTGTTATGCTTTAAATATGTATGTTTATTGTGATTATTATGTTATTTTCATATATTTTCCTTGTGAATAATGTGTCTCTAATATGTTTGATGCGCATGTTATGTTCCTAATTTGAATACACTATCTTGTGGGCATGATATGACTACATTGCCTTGTGTTCCTTCGATGTGCTCATTGCGAATTTTGTCATTAAAGTGACAACTTTGTGTTTGCTCATATATTTGATATATCTTCCACTGTGATTGTCTTACTCAAGTTTGGAAAGTTTATGTTTCCATGATCCAGATCACGCACTTTTTGTTACTATTTTCCATGATTCTGATCATGTATCCAATAGGGGAAATATTATTTTTATGATTAAATTTTTTAACTTACAATGGTGATACTATATTGTTTATTTATTGAGCATACATGAGACATATTGATCTTGGTGCTATATTGATTATAACTTGTGTCTACATGGGGAAAAATTTTCTTGCACTTACATTTATTACATCATAGGCCTATTTGGGACAACTTATTTATATTGATTATAACTTGTGCCTACATAGGGAAAATTGTTTTGAGTTGTCATGATCCATATCATGTACTTTGTGTTACTATTTTCCTTTACTATTCCCATGCATCCAACAGAGGGAAAATATTATACTCGTTATTAAATTGCTATACCTTACGGTGATGATGTTACATCACTTTTATCTTGAGCATATATGGGACATATTGCTCTTTGTGCTAGATTGATTATAACTTGCACCCCCATGGGGAAAAATGTTCTTGCACTTACATTGCTTACATATTATGCCCATATGGGGTAACTTATCTATGACATACATCCTACCATGATTACGCCTTTACTGTGTCATACATCAATGATTTCATATTTTATCTTACACATTTATTTTCAAACATGTGTTTCAAATGAATAATCCCATCTTTTGAAACAAGTGAGTTGAAATTATTACACCTTTATTTTGAGATGTGTGCTTCAAATGTTCATTTTGAATATTAGAAATGAGTCATTTCCCACTCGTTATATTTATCCAAACTCCAATTATTCATATAAGTGTAGATAGACAAAAATTTACTTCTATAAGGGGAGGAATTGAAATTTCCCTCATACTTGTAAGGGGAGACATTGACATATCCCTCACTCATATAAGGGGATGCATGTAGGAAACCCCATATGTAGTCTTTTATTTCCAATCAAGTGTTATGCATGTTAACACCTCATTCAGAAAGATCTGAATGCTCACCCGAAGCACGTGCAACTACCAGTCCCTCCTTTGTGTTTGTTTGTCAAGATGTTAGCATGCATAATTATTATTTTATTCAACAAATTATTCATTCATACACAATCAACTCATTCAAATTATTATGGAAACAAACATAAAAAAGAAACATAATATTTTAAATAATAACCAAAATCAATTGCACCATTAGATCACCATATTCAGACATATCAATGATCATAATCCATCCACAATAATCCATTATACCAAAATTATTACATAACAGAAGCTGAATACATAGTAATTATTTTACCAAGTGTTGGACCATGCACGCAAGTATCAAACCCTAGATCTATGACAACATAAAAACTCTAAGAAATCTGAATTAACACCTACTAAAACAATGACATACAACATATATATATATATATATATATATATATATATATATATATATATATATATATATATGGATGAGGACTTTCCTTCACCGTCCATGCACTCTCCTAATAATAGGCGCACTCTCAAAATAGACTACATGCATGCTTTTACAATAATTACTATTAATAGACTGTCCTAATTATAAAATTATTTAATCATATTAATAGCTCTTCATGTGTGTGCTTGATCTGCATGTTCATCCTTCAAAATTAGCCTTTTCTTGACTATCAAGCCATCATGCTTTAGGTATTTTCTTGGTCAAGCACTCCATCCCGTTGTTCCTATGTTTAGCTTATGCTCCACAAAATGGCTAAGTCCCAAATTATGTCTTCACGCACTACTTCATTGTATATTCACGTGTTCCTATGTGCATCCCTCACATGCACCCCAAACCTCCGCGAGATCCTCATACTTAGGAATTTTTCCTTCCCAACATTACCCCACACTAAATACATTACTCGTCCTCAACAATGTGTTGTTTGACTTATCCCTCCACGAATGAATGAATAAAGAGTTTCAAAGAATGTAGATGAATAAATATACACCAACTAAAAAAAAAAGTACTCAGGCGCCCTTACTCATGTGATGGCTGCAATAATTCAGGGGAACTCTTTATTTAGGTAGCTTATAGTTCTTGCCACTCTGTCAACTCCTTGACTACCGCACCCATCACCACTTCAACAATTTCTAGAACGTATGAGGGATCCATGCTCTCTATATTCTCCTTAAGCTCTCTAACAATTCTGAAAGGCCTGAAATTACCCCCTCAAAAGCATCCGTCCTTTGGGAAACCAATGACCGAAGCTCTTTAATTTTGGTCTCAAAATTATTCCAAACCGTTTTGAGCATGTCGCCCTCTTTGTAATTTTGGTTATCCTATCCTCTCACCCAAGTTTCTCTTCTCTTTTAGCTGCAAGCACTTCATTATATTCATTGATAGTATACGCCTTAAGGATATGATCATGGCACTGGCATTGTTTAGCTCCCAACCTTCCTTCTTTAGTTCATCCTTCAAGGTTGTAACCATAGCCTCATACTCAACAATTCTACACGCAATCGCCACTTTTTTCTTCTTCTAGATTGCAGCCATCTCTTCTGCTAAAGGCCCTCACACAAGATTTTGTTCCTCAAGTAGAATCCCTACCAATTCTTCCAAGTAGTGCAACGCAGACAGGATACTAGTCCTTAGTCTTCTCCACCAAATCTTGGCGCACTTCCGTAATGGAATCAGTAATCTCCTCAACCTTTGAAAGTGCAAACCCCACACATTTTTATTCTTTGTCCCACACCTTAATTAATTGTTATACTTTTTACTCTTTATTATTTTTATTCAAACATTACCTTGAAGGTGGCCCCCTTATCCAAATTTCTTCGAGCCACTTCTATTGCCATTTTCATTAAGGCATTTCTAGCTTGTTCATCACTAAGCTCGGTGGGCCTTACAATCACATGGGTTTCATGAGGCACCTTCTCCATTATGCACCTTACACAAGATTCATCGCTTATGTCAAGATCATGTTCATCCATGTGTGTCTGCATGCTCTTGTAAACATCTTCCTAATGTGCATATTCACGCCTTTCAGATCAATCATCTCCCATCCATACAAATTCTAAGTAGGGAGCATGCTTTGAAATATTGTGCCTATTATCTTTGTAGGGTTATCAACATAGCCTACCTCTAGGGTGTGAAAAAATATCTTCTCTCCTTCTACTACCAATACATCTTCCCGTAGGTATCCAAGTTTCGGCACCTGAATGCATACCTCCTTCTTCACTAGAAGCCCTCTCATGCTCCCCCGTGATGGTTCATCCCCATTCTTTTATTTTTCTTCATCTTCTCTAGTGGGACCTTCTTCCCAATCACTAGGCACCCTTGTTTCATGTCACGCATCTTCATTTCTAGGTCCTTCATCATCCTCCACATCATGAATGATCTGAGTTGTTATGTTGCATGTAACCTCTTTTGATCACCCTTCTTCATCATTATCACCCTTATGTACTAGCTTGTGCCTTCTCCTCATTTTCCTTTTTAAGCTCAATTTAGTTGGCATTATCCTCGGTGATCTCCTCACAGTCTCAGAAGCTCTTACACCACCACCATTTTCCTTATGTGTTTTTTTAGCTTTCTTCTACGAATTTAGTCTAGCGCGACACTGGTTTCTTTCTCTGCCTCCTCCTCCTCAGTATCATTATTTATTTCTTCCTCTTCCCTCCTCGAGATGTATCCTCACGCATCATCTTGGTGCCAATAGTCCGCTTCACTTTCGGGGTTCTCGTTCACCACCAACATACTTCCCATCATGGAACTTAGGTCTTAGATAGACACATACACACATACACACACAACTTCTATCTTCCCCACTACCAAAGTATCATGAGTGATATTAATGTTATCAAACTCCATTGTTTCTTCATAAGTTGTCTTGTTGGGGTAGACATACATTTTCCACAAGATATGATAATTTATGTCTACCTTTCCCGCATCAAATCTTATCTTCTTCGCATTATACAACATATTCACATAATATTTTAAATATCTTGTTGTAAATTCAAATTACAATTACACTATGGGCTTTTCTCCCCCGCAATTCATATAGAATATGCATAGAAAAAAGTGTTGATAGGCTGCAAATTTTTACTGGTCCTCCTCTCGACGCGACATTCACCTTCAAATGCTTCACACATCCTTTTATACCATCTATCCACTTGATGTTTGTAGGTTCTAGTAATATTACCATCACAAATGAACTGGAAGAACCTCGAGCTGATGATTTGTGCTACATAGGATACATCCACATCTTATCCTTAGGTCCATCCAGTACCCCAATTTCATATAATACTAAAAGAAGCAAAATGGTACCCCAAGTAATCTTCTCACCCTTATCCACTTGAATGTGTGCCTCCTCAATGATTCCCTTAGCGATGTATTATGCAATATTATAATAATTCTTGTTGGCCATCTTGTGCACAATATGTAGCCACCACTTATTTACTTGGTTCCACCTCTCAGACACGCCTAGTTTGCAGCTTACTAGGCGCACGACCACTCTTGTTCTAGGGTCACTGATTACCTACCACATCCATCATTTGGCCTCCCCTCTTATATTTGAGAGTCACTACAATGGCTTATACACATACCTCATCATCTAATTATGGTTCTAACTCTTCTCTTGAGCTATGTAACCATGTCTCCCTTCTTAATAATTGTGTGGTGAGGCCCATTCTCCTTCCAAAAACTAAAAGAAATCTTTGTGTACTCATGATAAAATCCATTGACAGAGGCGCTCTGGATTCCCAAAGAATGGAAACTTGTAAATTTTTAGCACTCCTACACCTTCTATGATTTTATGCATTGATTCATCATATATCCTTTGCCCTATTTTTGTCCTCTGGTTTCTTTTATAATGGTGTCCTTCTTAATTTATGCCTTATGTGTCTCTCGAGTGATGATTAAAATCACTAATATTACACTTGGTAAGTGAGACTTCCATGATTTCCCCTCTATAACCTCACCCGGAATATTGCATTTCTGCAAACCATTCATCTAGTGCTTCCTCAGTCACAAGCTTCCTTCCTTTTCCCTTGTTTTTCGGTGGCACAACAAAGAGGTTTCTTTGGTGCCATATTTAACTAATAACCCCACAAAAATTCTTCTCAACTTGCAGGGTGCCCTAGGTATCAGATTACTCACCACTTCTTACCCTTGCAACTCTTCATCTTCTTTCCTTCTCTGGAACTCCCGACCCACATGTCCTAGCTACAAATTTTGCTTCTCAAACCCTAGCTTTTACAATTCAACCCTTGAACCTCATATTATTCACTTTACACACAATTTTCTTGTTCTCACACTTCCTACGAAGGAGTCCCAACTCAATCCATACCAAATCTTCCTCAAGTTTTTTGAATTTCTCCTCTGCACATGCATTTCACATTCTTTCGCACTTCACTCACTTTTCAAAGCTAAAATACTCTTTTATGCAAGGTAAGATTGAAGTTTCTCACATCCCTTTTATAGATTTTCATAATTTTTCTACATTAATTTCTCCTCACCTACCACCGTACTTTAGCTTTAATCATGTTTTTTCTTTTTCTACGTGTTTCTATACTTTCTTCCATGCACTACATTCGTAACCTACTATGATGATCACTACTTCCCAAGCATGCCGCAAACCTCCTCGTGCACACTTCCCTACGTCGTAGTACATAATCCTCTATGCCACATACCAAGTAGTTCATCCTGTCACCGCTACCTCACGCTACACTACGTGGCCTCTTACTCGTGTGGTTTTCATTCTTAGCACTTGTGATACCTCTTTATTTTACTTACATGCATATTTCCAACAACATACCACCTTCATACCAACATGCGCTTGGGTCCATCAATCTTTACGATAAGTCCTAGTACCAACAAGATCTCTGTTTCACACACCTACACTTGGTTCACCCCACACTAACAGTATGCATAGTCCTCTGCACAATAAATTAGTTAATAGTAATAAACTTCCTGCACATAAGCACACTTATTACAACAAAACAATAAAAATCAAAACACAAGCAACTAAAATACAAAAACAAAATATGAAATGGAAACCTAATCTAAGTGGCAATACTACCTTATTACAAACACCAAGAATCTTATTTATAGTAGGGATTCAACCTACTCCCATTGAAGTAACTGGGAAACATGGTTCCATCCAGTACTTTATGAATCGACACGCACTTGACTCAAGTATCTTGGTTATGAAAAAGGTCCCAACCAATGCACCTTCAATTTTCCTGGGTGGCACACAAACTTGGAGTCATAGAGAAGGACCATCTTGCCAACTACAAATGTCTTATTCTTAATGTGCCTATCATGTCAGGCCTTCTATCACACCTTCTCAGTCTTCGGGCTCTAATGCGTAATAATGCGTCACTCATATAATTGAATTAGTTTTTAAAAGTACTCCTGAATAGAATGTTCATCATCTAGTTCACCTTTGCATGCAATACGTAGGGATGGTAACATGAATTCAACTAGAGTACCGCCTCTTTACCAAAAACTAACCAGAATGATATGGCCTTATTCAATCTTTTATAAGTGGTCCTGTAAGCCCAAAGTACAATTGACACTTTATCATCCCAATACTTTCTTCCAACATCATAAATATTTGTAAGATTTTGTCCCAAAATATTGTTGAAAGCTTCTACATTACCATTAGCTTGAGGGTGATAAGGGGTGGTTTTATGGTGTGCCACCATAAACTCTACTAATAGAATTCTAATTTTCTCATTCAAGAAATGAGTTCCTCTATCACTTGGTCAAGCTTAATGGACAACCATACTTGCTAATAATGTTTTCCCATATGAACCTTGTTTTTGTGGCTACAGTGCAATCCTTTGTAGGTGCATCCTTTACCCACCTTGTCAGATAGTCTGTACATGTAATAATATAACCCACTCTCATTCGACGTGCGGGTGGTACAATAGGTCCTACAAAGTCAATGGCCCACTTCTCAAAAGGTTTTGCACTCGCAATTGGTCTAAGTGGCATCTCATCTCTATTTCTAGGCTTTCTAATGATCACATGCTTTCAAAAAAGCCTTAAGATTATTGTATAAAGTTCCCCACAAAATTCCAGTCATAAGGATCTTGCATGCATCACATCACCTACATAATGTCCTCCTGTTATTCCACCATGAGCCTCCTCCATAATGGCATCACACTCATGTTCAAGCACACACCGACACAAGACCTCATCTCTGCCCATTTTGTACAAGTCTCCACCAATCATCGATAACGTGTTGTGCGTATAAAAGCTACTTCTTCTCCAAGGTCTTCATTCCTTCGAAGCCAATCCAGTGTGCAAAAAATATTGTTATATCTTTCAAATTTATGGGTGTGGGGTTCAACCTAAACAATTACGCATCAAGAATTGTATCCTCAATACTTTGTGCATCCTCTCCAGAATTTATTCTTGATAAATGATCAGGCCCAAAATTACTCTTTCCTAACTTGATAACGATTTGAAATCAAACTCCTGAAAGATAAGTATCCACCGGCGATGCACCCTTGTAAAATAGGTTTGTTGACCAAGTACTTTAGTGTCATATGATCTGTGTAAAATATAAATGGAGTAGCCAATGATAAGTGTACTTGATAAAAATTATGAAGTTTGTAGATCATAGATAATTCCCTACACTCTATGGTAATATAATTCTACTATGTGGGTTTCAACTTCCTGCTAGCAAAGCATATGGGGTGATCCACATTTCCATCTCCAGGTTGTGCCAATACTGTGCCAATAGTCATACCAGAGGCATCAAGATGCACGTGAAAGGGTTTGTTCCATAAATGAAAGTGCAAGATAGGTGTAGTGGTGAGGTTCTCCTTCAATTTCTCAAATGCATGTTGTTGTGTGTTACCCCAATAGATCTTTCCTTTCACTTTGAGAAATTACTCTAGTGGTGCAATAATATTCACATAGCCGTTGATAAAAAAATTGTAATAGCTCGTATGCCCCAAGAATATGCACACTTCACTCTAATTTTTAGGTTCTTCTAATCCCAATATTATTGCAACCTTCGCGGGATCCACCAACAAGCCTTCCTTAGAAATAATGTGCCCAAGCAAGGTCTCAAAGGGTCTAGTAAAGATGCACATTTTTATGTTGAGAGATATACTTAATCTACTTACGTTTCTCGAACATGAGGCTTAGATTATCACGGTGATATTTGACTAGACCATAAACAATCTAATCATCTAAATATACTTGCATGAATTTGTGAACAAAATCATGAAAGGCTTGCACAACAATGTGTGAAAACACAACGGGAACATTCTTCAAGAATGGGCATGAATGGACTAAGAACAAGTGAATCTAGCAAAATATGGAACAATGGAGTGTTCCTAGAGACTTTAAAAAGTCTAACTATAACTATTCAAGAGGATGCACCATACAATATGAAGACTAGGTACAGTCAAGACATGATGGAGTCAAAGAAAGGATGAGACCTAAATCAAATAATCATAGGGAGAATGGCACAAAACCAAGAAGCAATGAGAAGTCTTGAGGTAATTCTGAGGTTCACATGGTTGATAGCAAATCAAAACAGGTTGTTAAGAAGGATGAAGTTAAACATAAGACAATGGAATGGAAACCAAATCTTAACACAAACAAGAGAATCAACAGAGAACCAAATCAGACTTCTAAACCAGCAAGAAGGTACATATAATGTTTCTCATGAGCATGGTTTCAAATTTCAAGAAGATTGCAGAGGTCTGGTCATAGGGGATACCTTAGGAAGGTTACTAACTCTTTCAAGAACAATCATAGAAGTACAAATGAACAAGTATGAGCAGGAACCTAGACCAATATCAGATTTTCATAGGCAAAGTATGGTTGAAAGTGTGAACTATGATGTGTAAGTATAACTCAAAAATTTCTTTTTTGGGGATGATTTCTTAGTGCATAGTGCAGATCCTAGAGCTAACATGGTGAAAGAAAGCAAGTGGGAAAAAGGATTATGGTTGCTTAGTGAATACCATGAACCAAAGAAGAATATCCATATGAGAAACTCGAAATTTCAAGTGGAGAAGTATATAGAATCATTGAATGAAGGTATGAGACAACCTAAAAGGAGTAAAACTAGGTGGTTTTAGACTAATACAGTCATAAATCAGATAAGGCCAAACAAAGAGCAGTATCATGAGGTGGCAAAGTTCAATCACAAGCTTTCAAAGGTATAAGAGTGGATAAATCAAATTCAAAGAAGCTCTAGCTACACTGGAACAATTAGACTGAGTCAAAGGAAAAATAATCCAAAGAATAGAGTGGACCATACTGAGAAGAATGAGATAAAAATTGACAAACAACAAATAGTGGAGAAGGAAACACTTGAAGTCATCCAAGGACATGAAAAGGATGGTATATACGAGGTTAGGAAAGTTTTTCAAGAGGTCAAATTATTGAAATAGTGCTTGCTTATAGTCAATAAATTATGACAAGGTTAGTACAAGAGAAAACATGAGAGGCCTAACACAAAAGGTAGATCCAATGCAAGTTGGGATTAAGGATGATAAGGAGTTAAGAGTTATAGTAGAACAAGGTGATTGTGTGGACAAGGATGTTTCATACAATGATAAAGAAGATATTAATCAACCACAATGGAACAAAATGACAGTTGGGAGGTCATATAGGTTCTTGAAAATTACAAGAGAGTCAAAATTCAACATTGGATACTTCCATTTCATAGAAAAAGTAAGACAAGCCTATAAATAAGCCATAGAAGAAGATGATAGGAGATAGTGATAAGACAAATTGAGGAGGCAATCAAGCCTTATCTTCTTGTGCCCAACATTGCTATGAAAACTATGATTTCAGGTGAACATGAAGAAAATAGGGTAGAAGTTCAATGGAGATGCATGAAGGAGAAGGATGGAGGAGACCTCGATGCCAACATGAAACCAAAGAACATGAAGAAGAAGAAATGTGAAAAGAGGTCTAGAGTGGTGGTACGGAGGCAAGTAACTCAATGTGGACAATTAGTAAGAACTTTGACACCAAGAAAAGATTGGAAAGGAAGGAGAAAGAAAAGACTATATTGCATTGAATAGTAGCTCAATTTCTTCTTTCCAGGGTAACCTAATGCAAGAGCATCAAGGACTAGGATACCATAAGGTCATAAGAGATTATTCAAACACGTTTGACTAGATGAGTGTGAGTGATTTTACTTGAGTGAATGAATGTCAAATTGAATATGTTGTAAAAGTGAAATTGAGTGTGTAAGTAAGGCTAAAGGAGAGTGAAATAGTTATTTTTATGCCTAATCAAGGCTATATTATTGTGATAAGAGTCATAATAGGAGTGTGGATGACATGTAGAGGTTTAAGGGATATTGTTTAATCATATTCTAGGTTTGGTTATGTAGTTGAGCTCATATATGAGCTAAGGGAAAGATATCTAGTGAATTTAGTAAGAAGGAGAGGGAGATATTTGATGGCATGAATAATGAACATGGTTAAGAGAATGTAATAGAGGACTGAGATGAATAATAAGGATATTAGCTTGATTTTGAAGGTGATAAAGCCCTTGTTTTGTGTGTTATTTGTTGATACATGTGAACTATATAGTATGTATTTTCTCCAGATCAAAAGCTAAATTTTGACAGTCACCATGGAGAAGTTTTGAGAGACCTGTGAGTACATGGATAGTTGGAAACAAGTAAGGGAAGCACTATGGAATTTTTATAGCTCTTGAAACTTTGTATTTTTCTTATAGGCTTAAATACTTACTCTCGAGCCCAAACTAGGGCATTGCATATCTAAATTTCTAACCAATAAAAATTTGTGTAAATTTGGGTGAACCTCTGTATGGATAAGTGGAAGAAGTTTACTAAATCTCATCCTCCAACTCTCATGTGGGTAAAATTTATAATATGTTTTACATTACAGATTGTGACTGTGTACAAGTTGGGAAGGAAATGAATTATAAGAATGGTCAAACCCTGAAGTCAACCCTTGAAAGTTGGTAGACATTATTTTATCATGATTTGTGAGGTATATTCATCAACCTTTAGGTGAGATCCTACTTGTAAATGTCACTATTATGGTTATGAGGGAAGAATAGGCGTAATTTGCATAGGACAAGTATATAGAAGTAAAAATCCATTCAAAGTAATAGTACATGAAATTTGGGCATGAGGAAGAAGCTCATAAAGGGTCTCTGGATCACCAATTGGTTTGTGGGGTTGCTTGAAGAAAAAGTTGAGATATAACAAGATTTGCATATATGAAGGGCTAGTAGGATAATAAGGCCTAATTGAAGAACTAGTATGAAATACAAGTGTAGAATCAAATGAAGGGTCTAAACACCTTGTTTCGTATGAGATAAAGTGTTCTAGAAGATTTGGGGGTGACTCATGAACCTACGTGTTGTTTTGATACCTAAGTACCACTAGGCCAATCTAGATCTATGCTAGATCTAGGCTTGATAATACATGTTTTGTGAATGCATGATGAATCAGGATATGCAGGGTAGTAAGAGGGTGCAAAAATGATGTCAAGAAGAACAATGAAGATACTAAACTAAACAAGGTAATCAATTCTTATATTGTTTATATGAATGCATGAATTATGATGGTAGCATAGAACCAACATTGTGAGTTAGTAAGAGGAAAAGTGTATAAGAGTTGAAGTGCGTGATAAGGTCCTCAGAGTAGAGGATTTGAATGAGAAAGCACTATAATTCTAATTTCTCATACAAGGATTTTTATTCTTGAGGTAAGTGTTTACTACTAAGACTAATTTGAAAAGTAATTTTTGTATACTCCTTACACCATTTTGGTATCGAGCAAAACTCTGTTAGGATAAGATATATTGCAGAAGTTTATAGTATTGAGACTGATAAAAAGTGTGAAAGTTGATTGTGTCAATATGGAAAAGGTAGAGAAGCCATCATTGCAGGGGATCATGAATCTGATCCAAGAAGGAGTGATGGGTAGAATGGATGACATGATGAATGCACAAAGGAGTATGGAGGATGAGATCAGAAGTCTAGGGACAAGAATGGAAAAATTAGAGGAATCAGTTGATAAAGAAGATGATCAAAATCATGGAGAATCCTTGTTGTGAGAAGATTCCTTCTACAACAACAAGTTAAAGTTCAAGAACCAGTCTATAGGAGAAGTCTATTTAGGACCATATGTAAAACAAGAGGTAAGTGTTGCAATGTTATTATTGATAATGGTAGCACATATAACATTGTCTTAGAGGAAATGGTTAGTAAATTGGGCTTAAGAATGTTAGTTCACCCTACACCCTATAGAGTTGCATGGGTTCAAAAGGATCATCATATTCTTGTAAATGAGCAATGCATAGTTCCTTTCAAAATTGGGAGTTTGCATGATGAAGTTTTGTGTGATGTGATGCCTATGGATGTGTGAAATTTACTCCTAGGTAGACCATGGCAAGTATGATAGAAGGGTATTTTATAATGGAAGGTTGAACAAATGTTTTCTAATGAAATATGGATAGAACATGTTTTGGTACCTTTGATGGAGAAAATGTAGGTACTGAAAGAAGAATCATGGTATTTAGCTTCAAGGATTTTGTTGAGAAGACCAAAAATCAGGTCTTAGCACTCATGAAGGAATAAGGAAGAGTGAGTGAGTCCTTGGGAGGAAGAGGAGATAATAAAAATATTCTAAAGCAAGAGCAGTAGTCAAGATCCATTGAAAAGGATCATGAAGTTCAGATGAAATCCCAAGAGAGGCTGAGAGAGAACATGAAGTTCTCAAGGAAAGAGAAGAATGACCAAGAAGGTTAGTTGAGTCACCTAGGCAAGTGTGACAATAGTAAGTTATCTCAGAGAAGAGAAGAGGAAGAAAGGACATGGGAAATAGTCCTTGAAGATCTTATGAAAGATCATGAAGAAAAAGAGAGTGGGAAGACACAAGAGAGTGTCATGAGAGGAATGGAAGCAAGTAGGTCATTTGAAGACCAAGACAAAGAAGGAGGACAATCGGTCCTTTTAAGGAAACTAAACCAAAAAAGAGTAGGTCAACAAGAGGAAATGATGAAAATTCAAAGGAATGAATGATGATTCTCAAGAAGAAGAAGAATGGTCTCATGACAACACCATGGGTGATAAAGAGCAAAGAGAGGAAGATGAAGAAACAAGGCTTACAAACAAGCATGAAAGAGAATGCAAATGGAAAACAAGTTGAAAGCATACATGAAGTAGCTAAGGAGGACAAAGAAACTCTTATTTTTGAATCTAACCTTGTGTTAGCATGTGTGAATGCAGGTTGCAGAGGTCATTTGTCAAGAATGGTCATGGATGGACTAAGAATAAGTGAATCTATCAAAAGATGCAAGAATGGAGTGTTCCTAGAGACTTTAAAAAGTCTGAATATAGTTATTCAAGAGGATGCACCATACAAGATGAAGACTAGGTACAGTCAAGACATGATGGATTCAAAGAAAGGAGGAGACCTAAATCAAACAATCATAGGGATCATGGCACATAACCAAGAAGCAATGAGAAGTCTTGAGGTAATTCTCGTGTTCACATGGTGATAGAAAATCAAAACAGATTGTCAAGAAGGATGGAGTTGAACATAGGACAATGGAATGGAAACCAAAGCTTAGCACAAGCAAGAGAATCAATGGAGAACCAAATCAGACATCTAAACCAACAAGAAGGTACATATAATGTTTCTTATGAGCATGGTTTCAAATTTCAAGAAGATTACAGAGGTCTGGTCCTAGAGGATACCTTAGGAAGGTTACTAACTCCTTCAAGAACAATCATAGAGGTAAAAATGAACAATTATGAGAAGGAACCGAGACCAATATCATATTGTCATAGGCCTTTAGTTTGAACCGTGATGTGTAAGTACAACTCAAAAGTTTCCTTGTTGGGGATGATTTCTTAGTGCATAGTGCAGCTCCTAGAGTTGACATGGTGAAAGAAAGCAAGTAGACAAAAAGGATTATTGTTGCTTTGTGAATACCATGAATCAAAGAAGCATATGCATATGAGAAACTCAAATTTTCAAGTCGAGAAATCTATAGAATCATTGAATGAAGGTATGAGATAACCTAAAAGGAGTAAAATCGGGTGTTTTTGGACTAATACAATCATAGATCGATAAGTCCAAGCAAAGAGCAAAATCACGAGGTGGTAAATTTTAATTTCAAGATTTCAAAGGTAGAAGAATGGATAAATCAGATTTAAAGAAGCTCCATCTACAATGGTAGATTCATTCTCAAATCGAAAGGAAAAAGAAACCAAAGAACACAATGGACCATACTAAGAAGAATGAGGTAAAAATTGACAAGCAACAAATAGTGAAGAAGGAAACACTTGAAGCCATCCAAGGACATGAAAAGGATGGTATAAACCAGGTTAGGAAAGTTTGTCCAAGAGGTCAAAATATTGAAATAGTGCTTACTTACAGTCAAGAAGTTATGACAAGGTCAATACAAGAGCAAAACATGAGAGGCCTAGCACAAAAGGTAGATCCAATGCAAGTTGGGATTAAGGATGATAAGGAGTTAAGAGTGCTAGTAGCACAAGGTGATTGTGTATACAAGGATGTTTCATACAATGATAAAGAAGAAATTAATCAGCCACAATGGAACAAAATGACAGTTGGGAGGCCATATAGGTTCTTGATAAGTGCAAGAGAGTCATACTTCAACATTGGAGACTTCCATTTCATAGACAAAGTAAGAAAAGCCTACAAATAATCTATAGAAGAAGATGATAGAGAGATAGTGATAAGACAGATTGAGGAGGCAATCAAGCCTTATATTCTTGTGCCCAACATTGTTATGGAAACTATGATTTCAGGTGAACATGAAGAAAATAGGGTAGAAGTTCAATGGAGATGCATGAAGGAGAAGGATGGAGGAGACCTAGAGGCCGACATGAAACCAAAGAACATGAAGAAGAAGAAATGTGAAAAGAGGTTTAGAGTGGTGGTAGGGAGGCAAGTACCTCAATGTGGACAATTAGTAAGAACTTTGACACCAAGAAAAGATTGGAAAGGAAGGAGAAAGAAAAGACAATATTGCATTGACCAGGAACACAATTTCTTCTTTCCAGGGTACTTGATGCAGGAGCACTAAGGACTAGGATGCCATAAGGTGATAAGAGATCATTTAAACATGTTTGACTATGTGAGTGTGAGTGATTTTTCTTGAGGGAATGAATGTCAAATTGAATATGTTGTAAAAGTGAAATTGAGTGTGTAAGTAAGGCTAAAAGAGAGTGAAATAGTTATTTTTATGCCTAATCAAGGCTATACTATTGAGATATGAGTCATAATAGGAGTGTGGACGAGATGTATAGATTTAAGGGATATTATTTAATCCTATTCTAGGTTTAGTTATGTAGTTAAGCACATCTAGGAGCGAGGGAAAGATATCTAGCGAATCTAGTAAGAAGGAGAGGGAGTTATTCGATGGCATGAATAATGAAGATGGTTAAGAGGATGTAATAGAGGACTGAGATGAATAATAAGGATATTATCTTGATGTTGCAGGCGATAAATCCCTTGTTTTGTGTGTTATTTGTTGATATATGTGTACTATATAGTATGTTTCGCTCCAAACCGAATGCTAAATTTTGACAATCACCATGGAGAGGTTTTCGAGACCTGTGAGTACATGGATAGTTGGAAACAAGTAAGGGAAGCACTATGGAATTTTTATAGCTCTTGAAACTTTTTAGTTTTTCCCGTAGGCTTAAATACTTGTTCTCCTAGCCCAAACTAGGGCATTGCATATCTAAATTTCTAACCAATTAAAATTTGTGAAACTTTGGGTGAACCTCGTATGGATAAGTGGAAGAAGTTTACCAAATCTCATCCTCCAACTCGCACGTGGGTAAAAGTTATAATATGTTTTACATTACAGGTTGTGTGTGTACAAGTTGGGAAGTAAATGAATTACAAAAATGGTTAAACCCTAGAGTCAACCCCTGAAAGTTGGTAGACATTATTTTATCATGATTTGTGAGGTATATTCATCAATCTTCAGGTGAGATCCTACTTGTAAATGTCACTATTATGGTTATGAGGGAAGAATAAGCCTAATTTGCATAGGACAAGTATATAGAAGTACAAATCCATACAAAGTAGCAATACATGAAATTTGGGCATGAGGAAGAATCTCATAAAGGGTCTCTAGATCACCAATCGGTTTGTGGGGTTGCTTCAAGAAAAAGTTGAGATATAACAAGATTTGCATATATGAAGGGCTAGTAGGATAATACGGCCTAATTGAAGAACTAGTATGAAAGGTAAGTGTAGAATGAAATGAAGGGTCCAAACACCTTGTGTCAGATGAGATAAAGTGTTCTAGAAGAGTTGAGGGTGACTCATGAATCTAGGTGTTTTTTTAGCCCTAAGTACCACTAGGCCAATCTAGATCAGGCTTGATAATACATGTTTTGTGAATGCATGATGAATCAGGATATACATAGTAGTAAGAGGGTGCAAAGATGATGTTAGGAAGAACAATGGAGATACTAAACTAAACAAGGTAATCGTTTCATATTTCCATTCTTATAGTGTTTATATGAATGCATGAATTAGTATGGTAGCATAGAGCCAACACTGTGAGTTAGTAAGAGGAAAAGTGTATAAGAGTTAAAGTGGGTGATAAGCTCCTCGGGGAAGGGGATTGGAATGAGAAAGCACCAGAAGTATAAGTGCTCATACAAGGATTTGTATTCTTGAGGTAAGTGTTTACTACTAAGCCTAATTTGAAAAGCAATTTTTGTATATCCCTTGTACCATCATTCAAGCATTATATTTCACCATGTAGCTCTTTGATCACTCCCACGCCTCTCTTGATAGACCTCCTTATGATGCATCGTATTTGGTTACTTGGCATGTATAATATCTTCCTTATTGATGAGGGGCTTAGCCTTCAGGGGCTTGCACGCACATGCTACCCACCTCGCGCTAGTAGTCACTAATATGGGCCGCAACTCGATCTGGCATCTTCTTGGGCATCCACTAATCAACCTTGGTGCATTGTACCTTGATCATCCGTATTCCCTTGTGTTTCTTCTTGGCCTTACTCATGTTTTCATACAAGTTCAAACAATCTTCTAAAATTATGTTTCTTTCCACACCATGAGCAAACTATATTCTCCAGCATCCACAATGGTAATGATCAAGGGACCCACAATTATAACAAGTTCCACGTGCGAACTCGCCTCGCCTAACACCATGACCGCAGCCTCTACATACTCCTCGAAGTCGCCATTCCTATTATCTCCATTTTCACGCTCTTCATTTTTCTCGTCCCATCTTGCTCCTTATATCCACTTGCCACACTAGTCTGGCACAATCATGTCTCAATGGCTTCGTGGATATGATCAATCAACCTCATGTCGGTTTTATCATGTGTATGTGCATTATAAATTTTATAGTACGTGGACACGTTCTTCTAAATCGCACGCCGCAAGATCGTGCAATTTCATACATCATGATTCCTATGACAAATCTCATAAGACCGCATCATCACGCGCACTATCCTACACAAAGTGGTTATCCTTTGCGTGTCCCTCAACCTCACAATCAGTGCACCATATACCAATTTTATTCTCATGCATGGAGTTGGCAGAGAGCTTCTTCAATCCGCTTCTTCGTAGCTACTATATGTGCTTCTAGAAAATGGATAACTCTTGTTTCTACACTTCTAACTACATCAACATGCGAAGTACCTCCAATACCTAGTGCGGACCAATATATGTCTTATGAGATAATGCCCTTCGGAATGGAGTTAGCAATCCCCCAACAAACCACTTTGTGTGTGTTGGCTTGGATGGATGTCATAAGACAATTTGGACAACAATGTCTTAAATCGAGCATCATACTCTTTTACACTCTCTGATAAACCTTGCTCTATATATTTAAGTACGCTAATGCTTTGCTGCTCAAACTATGGAATGTGGAACTCACCAAAAATATTGCATGTAGAGCATTGTAATCCACCGTAGTCTGATGTGGGTCATACTTCATATACCAACTATGTGCATACCCTTCAAGTGTAGTTACAAATTTGCTTACCTTTCTATCCGAAGCTCTAATTTCTTTCACATGCCATAGTAATTCACATTCACACACATGCTCTAGTACATCCTCCACACCTCTCGTACTGGAAATGAAGAGATGTCTCAAATTAAACTTGAGGTGTCTATTGAAATGCTTACCGAGGTGGGGTTGGTTTGGTGGTGGTTGTTGAGGTGGTGGTTTTGGTCCTCGACCACAAGATCTAGATCTTATACTTCCACCAGTGGTTCCCTCCATGTGGCGGCTAACCCAATCCCCATGATTCTCCCGCGCCACCTCGTCACGGCTATGTCCCAGTTGATGAACTCCCTTGTGTCCCAATTCTAGTACTAAACTGGACACCTACTATCTACATTTTCACAGCTCCTATAAATGTGCTTCTAACATCCGTGCGCCAATAATTTTTCCTGAGGACACACATGTGAACAATCCCACAATAGAACTCCCAAACATCGGTGCCTGTTGTGCTTCCATGGGTGCGTTACTAGTTTGATGCTCTTCTCGGATTTAATGCAAAATGATATCTACATGTATCTTTCTATTTACCTCCACTAGATTGTATTTCAACAACTACCTCTGGATCTAGAACACCTTTTCAAGGGCTAGGTAGCCAAGTTGAGTCGATGCACGCCCGTGGTCTTCGCTTCTTTCCTCCGACACACTCTCATCCGAATCCGAAGGGGAATCTCTACCAAGCGCTTTCCCAAAGTTGGGAGGACTTGATGTTATGGCTCCTCATCTTCCACGAGAGCTTCAAAACCTTTGCGAAGCCATCATTCTCCTCAACTCTATTGACTCCTTAATGTCCCTCACTTGTTCTATGTCCTTCTCTCACCCTTCATTAAACTTGATCTGTCTTTCTTCCCTCTATCTATCATTTTCCCGAGTTGCCGACATCCTTCTCCAAACCTCGCTCCTTCACCTACTCACGGTGGAGGTTTAGCTAGCCATAGGTAATCTCTCCAAATCCAATTCTACCATCAAAATCTTGGTTGCTAAGGATATAACATGCAAATAAGATCCTTTGGGCTCACACAAAAACTTAAACTCATCTTCCTCTAGGCACAAATATTTAGAAATAGTGTATTCCAATGTATAATTTGCAACACACCAACCCATTAACGATTTATAGTTCTAGTCCACTCCTCATCTGCATCAACAAGTGTATGATAATCTCCTTGTGTCTAGATCCTCGACCTAGGACCCCAAGCTTTATGTGATGTGTATGCTGCCGACCACTAGTACAACTCTACTATAAATAAGTTGAAGAACATCTCATATAATTCATGATATAGATTGTCCTCTACCCACTTGCACGTGTTAGAGCCACTCCCAAAGTGTTATACCTCTCCAAAACTTGTCTTATTTGTCTTCCACCCATCTTTCAATACTCTCCAAAGATATTCAATACGTCATTCGTAAGAAACATCCTAGCAGACAACTTGAAAAGAGGTCCTGTAACGGAACCAAAATGTAGCCTTTTATTTCCAATCAAGTGTTATGCACGCTAGCACCTCATTCGAAAGATCCAATGCTCACCCGAAGTGCGTGTAGCTACCAGTCTCTCATGTGTGTTTGCTTGTCAAGATGTTAGCATGCATAATTGTTATCATATTCAACCAAGTATTCATTCATACATAGTCAACTCATTTGGCTTATTATGGAAATAGACATAATAAGGAAACATAACAGCTTAAACAATAACCAAGATCAATTGCACCATTAGATCACCATATTCAGACATATCAATGATCATAATCCATCCATAAATAATCCATTATACCAAAATTATTTCATAACAGAAGTTAAATACAAGGTAATTAATGTACTAGGTGTTGGACCATGCACACAAGTATCAAACCCTAGATCTAGGACAACATAATAGACTCCAAGAAATCTGAATTAAGACCTACCAAAATAATGACATACAACAAATATATATAGGGATGGGGAATTTCCCTTCACCACCCATGCACTCTCATAATAATAGGTGTGCTCTCAAAATAGACTACATGCATGCTTTTACAATAGTTGCTATTAATAGATTGTCCTAATTATACACTGCTTTAATCCTATTAATAGCTCTCCATGTGTGTGCTTGATCTGCATGTTCATCCTCCAAAAATAACCTTTTCTTGGCTGCCAATTCATCATGTTTTAGTTATTTTCTTGGTCGGCACTCCATCCCACTTTTCCTATTTTTATCTCATGCTCCGCAAAAAGGGTAAGTCTCGAATTTTGTTTGTCTAGGTGTGAGTTTTCATGCGCAACTTCATTTTTTCGCTTGTGTTCCTACATGCCTCCCTTACACGAACTCCAAACCTCTGTGCGCTCCTCATACTTAGGCATTTTTCTTCCTCAACACCACATATCCCCATAAAAGGATATGTTTTTAGCTTTTATTTGTCACCAACAATATTACTCAAAAGTGTGTGCACAATTACCGCAGGTTTGGGGGAGCTTGGATTGACACAAGTACTATATCCACTTCCTAATTATATCATGTATATCACTTCAATTTTCAAAATTCATTAGATTATTATTTGTTGCTACTCACCCATGCGTGTGTCAAAAAATAAATAATATTTCTATAAATTCCTAGGTACATTGGATTTTTTTACGAGCTCTAGGTGAAAAAATTATATATCCATACCATTACTTCGATGTGGAGGAAAACTTTCGTTGATGTTTCCAACCATTACCATATATTCCCTTCTTCACTTCACTACCACAAGTTTGCGTAGTTACTTAAACAAATTGAATGACAACTTGCTCGCTCATTGACGCCGCTTCTTATCAACTTGTATATCCGTAATGTATCTCCTTGTTATTCATTTTGAAGTTCACACAACTTGAACTCAGTCCTCAATGGCCCTAGATTTCATCATTATCCCTCTTAGCACTAACTACTTGAAGTTTTGATTCTTCTTAGCTCCTTGAATTGATCTTTTCCTCCTTTGTCTTACAACAAATTTTTCCTTTAAGTGTCTTATCACTCTAGAATTACTTTCTTAAACTAGACCAACCCTCAACTTATTATTTCTTATATGATTTCATTCCTCTCTATCTCTTTCATCTTGTAACTATTTTGAATACTAGGACTCATAACCCAAATCATATACTCTACATGTTACTCTCTAGTTTTATCACATTTCTCTCATCCCGCTTTGTTTTCTAGAATTTATTTCATTTGTGTTTTCCTTGATTAGAACTATTATTCTATGATTTTATTAGGACTAACTCGCTATTCTCTTACATCCAATACCCCCACAAGTCTCCTTTTTTTTAGACCCCGCACATTTACCAACCACCAAGTATAGTCCAATTTGTTATGCTCTACCCCGAGTTTACACTTTAATCGGTTCTTACATATGGTTTGTCTTATCTTATTTGAGTCATCTAGCTCTTCATTGGCTCCACTCCACCTTTCTCATACATGTATGATATCATGGACCATGTATATATCTCGACAAGGTGCTCATTCACTCCAAAACCCGAGTTTACACATTCATGTAAATCAATGAAACAAGTGAACTAGTTACACATTGTTAAGGCATAAATTCATTTGAACTCTCTCTCTCTCTCTCTCTCTCTCTCTCTCTCTCTCTTCCTTTCATACAAAACTCTTAAACATGCAACGAGCGCATTTAGTTTAGATTTATAATATTGGATTCTAGGATCGCAATTTCATCACTGTCTCCCAACAACTTCACTTATAAGTCCTTAATTCCTTCCTATGCCATTACATGAACTTGCATATTTTAAAATCATTGCCTCATAATTTCTACACAATTTTTTCTTTAAGGAACTTTTCCTTTAAGATCACAAGCTCATCAAATTTCCTCACACTAGTAAAAACAATGTTGTTGATGTATTTCTCAAAGTTTTGCCCTCAAAATTTGATATTTTGTATGTATCCTTCTTGGACCTAATTCCACATGTGTATAAAGTTTTATTCATTTTCACTAGTTCAATTTTAAGTTATACCTAATCCATATAAGAAAATCCTAGACAAGGTTGCAGTTAACCGAGAGTTCTCTCTTTTGACTTATTTTAGTTTTCTCGAGTTTAAAAACCTTGTTAAGACTCAAATCTCTTTTTCATAATTTTAAACACCTTATCCAAGGTTTTCCAAGGTAATTCCCTATCCCTTATGCTTGCAACTCCTCAAAAGAACAATTTTTCAATCTTATATTGACCGTGTTTTCTATATTTGTTAGGTTTTAAACATTTCAATCAACAGAATCTTATACGGTCTTCCTAGACCTACATTGACACATACTTTCTAATCATTCATTTACCCTAATTTTTAAATAATCATATCAAACAAATTTTATTCATTCATCACATAAGAAATAACATGATAGGCTCTTACCTACAAGCTTTGATTGCACCGTGTTTATCATCTGCTTTAAGACGTTAATCACATTCATCCTTATTGACAATAGGTCGTCACACCAATCCAAACATGCAACCATCACACTTCACTATGAACAACATGTATCAACCTTTTATTCATGAAACATGTACATTTTCTTCATATTTACAAAACTTGTCCTCAAGAAGTCCTACACATTGATGTCTTCATGGATACATATGGATTCTTGAGCCTTCAAGGCTCTTCTACTTCTTCTTTTTTTCTTCTACTAACTTATTCTCTACCTTCTATACCATAACTATGCATATTTCATTTGAATATCTCATTTTCATGACCTAAAAGGAGGTGGTTACAACTAATCTTAGCTCCTAACCATGGTAAGAACTCGACTACAACATAAGTAACCCCACTGGGATGGGTGAAAACATGTTTTTTTACATTACATGGGGGTCTTGATGGTCTTTTACATCATTATATAATTTCACACAGCATGAAACCCTTCAAATTCAAACTAAGAATTCAAATATGTAAATAGTGCATTTTGGAGGAAACCCAAAATGATTATTTTTATACACCATAGTAGGTTCAAATAGGTTGTAACCTATGAAAAAAAAACTAAAAATGACCTCCTAAACCTACTTCAGGCCAAAATTTCTAGAAAACCATAATTTTTATTTACATGTTTCTTGATGCTCTTGCATCATACTCCCGAAGTGGGAAGATTTGAGCTCCAACTCAAATGTTTGTTTTCTTTATTTGTTTCAATTTATTTTCTTCTTTGATTTTCTTATTTTTATAGATTTCTTGAGCTCATCTTCAACTTCAATTTATTTATTTTGTCTTTTCTTTTCTTGTTTATCCTCTAGTTTTCTTCATTGATTTTCATCTTGCTTAACTCTTTTTCTATTCTTATTTTTCTCTTCACCTTCATTTCTCACTTGCATTTTCAAACTAGGTTCATATTTTTCTTCATCCTCCCATGGTTTCTTCATAACTGATTGAGTTTGACCTTCATCTTCTTTGACATCTTCTTCGCCATTCAAGATCTTCACAAGTTCCAACTCAACTTGTTTGTAGTCTTCAGTGTGTCTAAATAATTTTAAATTTTCATGTCCCTCTAGAACTTGTTGCCATATCCATTCATCTTCAACAAAGTGATTTCATCTTCTTGATCATGTCTTATTTCTTCTTCACCTGCACAAGAAACAAATATGTTAAAGAAAACATACTCTCCTTCATTATCATTTTCAACTTCATCCTTCACTTCATCAAGGTTCCTCTTCCATCTTCTATCATGTGGAGCGAATATCTTCTCAATGATTTTCAGCTCCTCCTCCAACATGAAATAATCCAACCCTCCTTGGTCTTCATAAAAGATAGGACCTTCATTTCTTATTTCTTCTTCTCCTTGTATACCCTCAAATATGAATCCTTCTTCTTCTTATGTGTAATCTTGTTCTAATACTTCACTTTCATGATGTCCTACCACTACACCTACACCTTCTTCATTTCCTACAACCAACTGATCATTTTCTTCAATCATCTCACCTTCTTCAAGGTAGTAGTAGTCTACCTCTTCTTCATTAAACTATCCTTCATATTCCTCTTCACTATCTCATTCATCTTCTTCTTCAAAAATGGTATCTTCCTCATCTTCATACTCTTCATCCATAGTTGTCTCTAACTCTTCATCTAGAAGGATAGTTAACTTCATTATCCTTGTACTCATGTCTGCAAGCTCTTCTTTAGGGATCAAAACATGTCCCCTCTTTGCTTTCTTTTCCTTTTTTGTTACCATTTCATTCATGCCTTTCAACAACCTCATCATCTCTTCAAATTGGTCCTCTTGCATACCAATTGCCATCGTTGGTCCTTATATGGAATCTCTATTAGCAATGATCCTTTATACTAAAAATTTCTTTCCCGAACAAGTCTCTTTCACCTTGTTGGTCTCCAAGTCTTTTTCACCTTGGATTCTTTCTTCTTGAGCCTCAATAAGATCTCCTTGCAAACTTCCTTTCCATTTTTTTCCTAGATTCACCTAGAGTCTTTCTACTTTTTTCTTTTACTATCTTGCAAATTTGATATTTCTCTTCTACTTTTTATCCACCTTCTTGTTATTGCCTTATAACATGTCAAAATTTTCATCACACTTGCATAAACATGCCAATTTATTGTTAGCAAAAAATAAATCCCACTCCTGAAGATCTTCTAGCTCTGATACTACTTGATGTAGAGGAAAATTTTGGTTGTTGTTTACAACCATTACCATATGTTCCCTGCTTCACTTCACTACCACAAGGTTTCTTAATTGCTAAACCCATCAAAGATAGCTTGCTCACTCAATAACGCTCTTTCTTATCAACTAGTCAATACTCTATCCTTAACTTATCTCCTTGTTATTCATTTTGAAGTTCACACAACTTGAAATCAGTCCTCAATGGCCCTGTATTTCATCATCATCCCTCTTAGCATTGACTACTTGAAGGTCTGATTCTTCTTAACTCCTTGAATTTATCATTTCCTCTTTCTTTGTCTTACAACAACTTTGTCCTTTAAGTACCTTGTCACTCTAGAATTGATGTCTTAAACTAGACCAACACTCAACCTATTATTTTGTGTATGAATTTTTTCCTCTCTCTCTCATCTTGTAAATCTTATGAATAGGTCGGGACTCATAACCCAAATCATATACTCCACATGTTACTCTCTCTGGTTTTATCACATTTCTCTCACTTTTCTGTTTTCTATATTTTATTTTTATTGTTGTTTTCCTTGATTATAAATATTCTCCTAGGATTTTATTAGGACCGACTCACTATTCACTTACATTTAATACCTCTACAAGTTTCCTTGTTTGTTAAAACACCATACATTTACCAACCACCGAGTATAATCCAACTGCTATGCTCTACCCTAAGTTTACATTTTAACCGGTTCTTGCATATGGACTATCTTAGCTTATTTAACTCCTCTAGCTCTTCCTTGGCTTCACAACACCTTTCTCATATCTACATGATATCAAGGAACATGTATATAGCTCCACAAGGTGATCATTCACTCCTAAACCCAAATTTACGCATTCATGTAAAATTATTAAACAAGTGAACTAGTTACACATTGTTAAGGCATTAAGCCATTTGAACACCCTTAATGACCATTCCTTTTACACTCACTACTCACAAAACTCTCTATTTTAGTTGTTTATTCCTTTCATACAAACTCTTAAACATGCAACAAATGTATGAGTTTAGATTTCTAATATTGGATTCTACGACCGGAAATTTCATCACCTGTCTCCTAACAACTTCACTTCTAAGTCCTTAATCCCTTCCTCTGTCATTACATGACCTTGCATATTTGAAAATCAATGCCTCCTAATTTATACACAAGTTTTTCTTTCAAGAACTTTTCCTCTAAGATCATATGCTCATCAAATTTCCTCACACCGATCAGGTAAAGGGTTACTTGATCGTATTTCTCAAATTTTACCCCTCCAAACTTGATATTTTCCCCTCAAAATTTTTATGTATCCTTTTTGGAACTAATTCCACCTGTATCAATTTTTATTCATTTTCACTAGTTCAATTTTAAGTTATACCTAATTCTTATAAGAAAACCCTAGACAAGGTTACACATAATCGAGAGTTCTCTCTTTGCCTTATTTTAGTTTCTTGAGTTTAAAAACATTTTCAAGACTCAAATCTCTTTTGCAGAATTTTAGACACCTTCTCTAAGGATCCCCAAAGTAATTTCTTATCCCGTATGCTTGCAACTCCTCAAAAGAACAATTTCTCGAGTTTATACTTTACTATGTTTTCTATGTTTGCTAGGTTTTAGACATTTCAATCAACACGACTCTTATTCAATCTTTCTAGACTTGTATTGACACATAATTTTTATCATTCATTTATAATTTTTTATCATTCATTTACCTTGAGATTTAAAGAATCGTATTAGAAACTTCATGACCTAAAAGGAGGTAGTAGTAACTAATTCTAGCTCCTAATCATGGTAAGAACTGACTACAACATGGTAACCCCGCTTGGATGGATGAAAACATATTGTTTACATTACATGATGGTCTTGATGGTCTTTTACATCATTATATAATTTCACACATAGCATGAAACCCTTCAAATTCAAACTAGTAATTCAAATATTTAAATAGTGCATTTTGGAGGGAAACCCAAAATGACCATTTTATGCACCATGGTAGGTCCAAATAGGTTGGAACCTATGACAAACAACTAAAAAGACCTCCTAAACCTACTTCAAGCCAAAATTTCTAGAAAACCAAAAACAATTATTTACATGTTTCTTGATGCTCCCGCATCAAGTTTGTTTCACATCAAAGTGGGGCAATCCAAGAATTAAAAAGTACAAAGAGAATTTATTGAGAATTTTACAAGCCTTTTAGAGAAGATTCAAACATTCATTAGAGAATTCATTGAATCATACGAGTTTATGTTTAGAAATGCACCAAAAGGCAATTGTTTGCATGATATTGGAAACATTGAGGTTTGTTGTTTTGGATATTGGTATTGTCTACGTGCATAACAAATATCAAGATAGTTCCAATTTTCTTTTTCTCAACACAAAACCCAAAACATATTTGGTTTTCCTTACATTTTTAGATATTTTTTTCCAAGTAGAGTATGACAAATTATTTCTATTTTGTAGGTGATTGGTGCAAAAGTGCATAATTATAAGCAAGTTTTTTTGAGACTAGAACCCGACAAACCTAATCGTCAAAAAAGTTGAGTTTGCACTTCCTCATGACCATGTACAAAATGTTTTGCACATAATCATGAGAGTATTAAAACACTCCTAAGAGAAAAAATTGTTCCATGTGAATTTTCTAGGTCAATCCTATTTCACATCTAAATATGTATTTTTACCATCAAATCTTAACAATTGTCACAAAAATTAGGTGTCTAGACTCATCCAGTCAGTGCATGCTCTCAAACAAGCTCCTCGAGCACAATACATCAAGATTTATGAGCATATCCTTCATCACTGGTTCCAAAGGAATCCATGTGATCCCAATCTCTACCTCAAAAACCAAGGGGGGGATTTTAATTGTTGTTATCTACATCGACGATCTAGTCATCACTTTGCAATTCAATGAAGATGGTCAATGTAACGAAGAAAGATCTTAATCGATCGTTTGACATGACTGATCTTGAGCAATTGCATTATTGTCTTGGACTTGAAGTATGGTAAAAGAGCACCACAATTTTGTGTCCCAAATGAAATATGTTAAGACAATGCTCGAGAGGTTTTAGATGAAGGATAATAAACCATTTGCTACACCCATAGAGGTAAAAATTTAGTTGTCTCGCGATGATCCATCACCACAAGTAAATGCCACTCTCTATCAACAATTGATTGGGAGCCTCATTTACTTGACTTATACTAGGCCAGACATTAGTTATGTTGTCGGCTATCTCTCATGGTTCATGCAAGAGCCAAAAATCAGTCACTAGAAAGCAACAAAGAAAATTTTGAGGTACATCAGAGGAACCATAGATTTTGTCCAAGAATATAAGAAGAATGATCAATTCTTCTTAACAGGTTATTCAAACTCAAATCATGTAGGTAATATTGATGACAGGAAATCCACTTCGGATATGTGTTCTCTTTGGGATATGGTTCGATGTCTTGGGGAGTAAGAAACCAAACTTTGTTTCCCAGCCTTCCATTGAAGCGAAATATCATGTTGTAGGACATGTCTGTGGAGTGATTTGGTTACGTTGCATACTTGAGTACCACATAAGAAACCAACCATCCTATATGTTGACAATGAAGGTGCTATCAAACTTGTTTGCAACCCAATGTTTTGTGAATGGATAAAGCACATTGAGATACAAGTTCATTTCATACGCGTGTATATTCTATAACACAATATCTAGCTCTATTATTGCCCGATCAAGAACAACATGCATATGTCCTCCCAAAATCACTTGCACGGATGAATTTGAAGCATTTAGAGAACTTGTCTCATGTAATCTTGAAATTATGATGTATTAGGGGGAATATTAGAAATAAA
The DNA here is from genome assembly GCA_018340775.1 of Taxus wallichiana var. yunnanensis. NCBI lineage: Eukaryota > Viridiplantae > Streptophyta > Pinopsida > Cupressales > Taxaceae > Taxus > Taxus wallichiana. Next base: position 810,291,650 of record CM031235.1, read on the forward strand.
ATAATTAATCGTTTCATATATGACGTAAAGTTGATGTGTCAACTTTACTTTCTATTTAGGAGTTGTTTATCGTTAATTTGTAATCGCATTGTGTTATTGCATTCCCTAATTCATAGGGACATTTTTTTGCAATTGTTGTTGATCAATAACCTCATGTAATATTTTTATATCGTTGAATACAAATATATTTTGTTTCATGTCAACGAAATTTAATTTTTATTTTGATGAGAAATTAATTTGTTGGCTAAAAATAGCCGATAAAAATACATTGAAAAAACACCCATTACTTTGTCTATTTATTAAAATTACTTGTACTACACGTAAATCTTTTATTAAACGAAAGCATTCTCTCACTAAAATGAAGGCATTCCTAATAGCTATGTTTGATTCGTTACAATTCTCCACATTTGGTGATGACAATTTTTGAATATGGTCTCATTGAATCCCCTCTCGCGACAACCGCTCGTTTATCGCCAATCAATTTTGCAACCCTAACTCAATCAACAATAACATTTATTAGGGCCCAACGGTGTATCCCTTACAGTAAATAATAAATTCGAACAAAAACTTTTAAATTCACTAAGATCACTTCTCTTTCCATAAACTCTTTTTCAAACATAATATATTGTACATGCGTAAAGTCTCATAGTCGTGAAAAGTTATAAAAACAAAACAAAAAGTGAAAGGTAAAGATGATTGTCTACTAACTGAAAATATGGCGATTTCGTATTCTCTTGCACGGCCTTAACATTGGCGATCCTAGTAACGACGTCCATGCCATTCACCACTTTTCCCACGAGCAAAGTACTAGGCTCCAACTCAGGAGACCGTTTAGTCACAATCACAAACTCGGTCCCATTAGGGTCAGGTTTCACTTCCTCCTCTTGCACCTCAAACTTCCCCCTTTGGCGACCAACTTTATTTGTGAAGGAGGTTTAGAAGGGTTCCTAACAATAAGACCAACCGCCCCCTCAAAAGTCTTGAACCCCCTACACCTTTCTCTAACCCTAGACCCTCCTCCACTAACTCATCCGCCAAAAGTCTACCCTTAGCGATCTCCGCATCTACACCATATGACCGTATGCCGGCGTTCTGTATATACGACGGGGTTATTTTCACGAACTCCTTTTTCCTGTAGCCCACGCCGCGCTTTCCAGCGGCGAGCTCCGCAAACCGCGAGGCTCCTGCGGGACGTCGTCGCCGTAGAGTCCTATGACAATGCGACCGACCGCTTCGCCGTCGATCGCCACGTCGAAATACACAGATTTCGTGATTTTTAGGTCATCGCAGGTTACCGGTTCGAGTCCCTTGGCGGATTGTAGCGGCGCACTGTCGGTTAGGGTTTTTCTTCCTCTGCAGAGGCCGGGTATTTTGAGACGGAAAATGTTGTGGAGAAGAGCACTAGCAGGCCGGATCCTTGAAGAACAAGTCTTCGGCTCTTTTCAGCGGTGTTGAGAATTTTGGCTGGATTGATGTGTTTAGGAGCGGGCGGGATTCGAACGCTGCACCGCACGGTACGAAAACGTTGGGGCACAATGTAAACCGCGGCGGTTTTGCGGTCGGCAGGGAGGCTGCCTTATCATCGTTGTCGTCATGATTTAATTTCGTGAGGCGTAGGCTGGATTCTCGGGAGGGCGCTTTTGTGCATTTTTACTTATCTTTATGGATAAGGTAGGGGGATAAGTGTAGATATGGAAAAGTAGTTCTAAATTATTGATGAACTAAATGGCAATTAGGTGTAATTAGATATAAAGTAGTGGATTATATTAAATTGCAGCGTAAGGAAATAGGGTTTAGTGAAATGCTTGAGAAATATTTGAGAAATAGGGTTTAAGACAACTAAAAACATGTTTCCACATTACGAAGTAAATTTGAAAAAACAAAAGTGAGACCTCTCAAATAGTGTGAAATAGTTGCAATGATCCTATTTATCTATTTTTGGGCTCCAAAATCTTACTTTTTTGAAAATTTACTGTAAGTTGTTGGGAAATAACTCTTTATTACAACCCAAATATGCTTGCAACACCTCAAAATCATAAAAACTAGAGGGAGATACTTAATGAGGTTTCAACAATTTGGCTAACAAGTTACAAGTATAATATGATTTAGAAGTGAAATGCAAATGCCTCAACCCTTTTTCCAATACTCTAATAAATGCAACAAACAAAAGCTAGCTTGTGTCTAAATGCTTGAAAGCCCTTCGGCTATATGCTTGAAATTTATCTTTGGCACAAGGATGCTCGTGAAATAAATGACTTTTTGCTTTTGCAACTTTAATAAATGTCTTGTGTGATTGTGAATGTCCTAAATACACTTATGTTTTTATATATTGCTTGAATCCACATTAAGGCCCAATTGACACACACTAACACACATCAACATAACATGTGAGAAAAGCCAACAAAGGACCAAATTTCCCGAGTGGCCCAACACAAGGGTCAAAAGGGCCAACATAAAAGTGACTAGAACCATATTGTTGTGGTTTTGGGAAAAATTATAGAATAGTTAGAAAACATAGAAAGAGAGAAAACATGGAGTGGAGAGAAATTAGGAGAAAGGGAAAGCAAATGTGATCGAGATAGAGAAAAATAAAGAAACGCCACTAGGAAGATAGAGTTTAAAGTATTGAAAATCAAACAAAACACAAGAAAAACATAGAAAGACAAATAAAACACAAAGAACATGTGCCAACCAACACTTAATTCAAATCAACAATCAATAAATGCATCGATACCATGGCAAATAACTAGTATTGCTAGCGGGATTGTCAACAATGACCAGACGAGGTTTGTCCAAGGGTGTTTAATGTTGGACATAGTTTTATCTACCTAGAAAGTTATGAATTGGGTGAGAGAGAGGAGACAACAAATTCCTTTTTTGAAGATTGACTTTGATAAAGCTTATGACACGATTGATTGGTCTTTCATCACTTTTGTGTTAATTTGTCTTGGATTTGGATCGAAATTTGAATGTGAAAGTCCCCATTAGGCGAGATTGGAGATGGAGCTATGGTCATCCATTAATCTCACTATGACACCCAATGTTTGTATCATACTTTGCATCGAAATGTGCTATCACCCCTACTCTTAATGTTAGATGGATTGTCTCCCGATGCGAGAAGACTTATGGGCTCATTAATTGCATAGTGTGTTGTCACTAATGGTTTCCTACAAGCTTTGAGATTTTGCTTGGCTAATAATTTACTAGGGACTTCCCTCTAAAGCTCATTTATCCAAGACTGGGCTTTTGAATGGTTGGTCCCTTTTGTTCTAAGTTGGAAACAATTAAAAACCTTTTGTAGGAATTCCTTTCTGCGAGATCATGTTGGAAATTTGTTTAATCCATACTAGTAGCCATACTTTAGTAGAGTCTTCACTAGCATGCAACTCTCTTGGGATATTCCAATACTCATATTTGAGGTCCTTTTCGGAGTATTTGGAATTGTGTTCGAGTTTTAGCCTTATTTATCCTATGAAATCTTAGATGGAACTATGTTTCTAGGAATGAGGTATGCACTTTAGATGATTTTTGTCACACATGGAAAGGAGAAGTTTGTTTGCAATCACTAGCTAAAGGTTTTCTTTTGAAAACGGAAGTCGAGAAGCTTGATCTCGAAGGTCTATTATGACTTCACCGTTGTCCTTGTGGATTTAAGGAAAAAATTATAATCTTCATTATATATATTGATGTACAATTCCATATTCTTTTGTATATATCTTTGGTTGTAAATATTTGTTCTTTATTAATATATGAATCATTTATTCAAAATAAAAATACCTAGTCGTGTATCTATGTTAGGTGTCTACACAATGCCCCACTTTGATGTGTGTGTGTGTGTGTGTGTGTGTGTGTGTGTGTGTGTGTGTGTGTATAAATATGGTGCGAGACATGAATGAGGAGAATGCAGTTAATTGTTTCCTTACTCCTTAATGTAACAATCTAGACCTCTGAAGACACATATATGAGGAGCACACACCCATTGAAACCTAATTTGCATTCTTTATCGAAAGCTAGTGAATTATTACAAAGAACTCCACACACACATACACTTGTGTTTTTATTAAAACACATGAAGATTATTACAATTATTCCTTTGAGGGACCCTTATCATTGAAATACCATATCTAGACTTCGACAAACATCTCACTTTCGTACAAACTCTCTCTAGTTTTGTTATTCAATTGACCTCTTTCTCCTTTCTTGTTCTCAATTCTAACTGCCTTCACAAGTGAAATCGCCTTTTTTTATCCCCAAAGGATCCATATGACATTATAACAATCTTCAATGTCTCTTTGGAGTTCCCAAGATGTTTGGAAATACTCTAAAATTTAACATTTTCTAGGCTTTTGTTATTTGTGTGTGTAACAACTGTAGGTGATACTGTCACTTTGCACAAGCCAGTAGATGATGAAAAACCTTGTGGTTTTTGTGATTGCCATGTGTAAAGCAACAATTTCACCATTTCCCAGTGAAATATTCCTTTTAACTAGAGTAAATGACTAGAACCACTTCCTTATGCCTTTTCTAAGGTAATTAATTTACTGAGGGTACTTTTGGTTTTAAGTGATCGTCTCCACCATGGGCAACGATGTCACAAGATGACAATTCACTACCAACACATGCAAAAAAACATATATTATTTCTAGGTGATGTACGATCACTCATTGACCCAAGAGCTCATACACAACCAGTAATAGAAATGAACCATGAGATTCTGCTCACAAATATTTTGTGAGCTTTGGATTAAAATTCCAAGTTCAACAACTTCATATGCATTCATGCATGTTTCCCATCCAATTTTCTTATCCTTCCACTTCACCAAATTCTCACTACATTCCTTTCATGTTGTCTTCATGATACTTCTCAAATCAATCATCATTTCCACCTCCTATCTTTTCAAGTAATTGTTGTACCCAATATAATATTGATAAATATGAACTTATTCTTCTTCCCTCATTTGTCCCTCACCATAAGGGTGCATATCAAAAACATTGAATATTGGTGATATAAATTCCTTTCGTGAGCTCAATCTCATATGCATTCACTACAAACTTCCTCAAAACCTTACAAGATTCAATCTTCTTCCACTTCAATTTGTCATACATTACTATAAGGAACCTCTCCTTTCTTAAGAGAGCCAAAACTAGCTCTTCAACATCAAATTCATGATTTATTCTCTTTAGATCAACATGATGTTTGTATCTCATTATGTTCTTCAAGTTTTCTTTCACTTGTTGGTGTACATCATGCATTTACTCGAGAAAAGCTTTCGTTAGAATGTTTCTTTACCCAAATTACTTCTATTTCCCAAAGCATCCATGTCTCTAGGGTTGTAACCATACACAATATAAAAAGACTTTGTCGTACTTATGTTTACTAGGTTGAATGCAAAATTGACTTATCTTGGATTTTTCCATCCAAGCATCTCATCAAGTTACCAAGGCTTCTATTCACAACCTTAGTTTATCCATCTCGTCTAGGAATGGTAGGTTGAGGTGAAACTCAATCTAGTACCCAAATTCCTCCATCTAGTTCACCAAAAATTCCACATAAATTTTGTGTCCCTATCTAAGACAATGCTCTTAGAAAAAACGTGTAACCATACTACTTCCTTAAAGAACAAAGTAGTTTCCTAGGTGGCATCATTTATCTTTTTGCAAGTGCGAAGTGTGCCATATTTGAAATTTTATCTACAACAATTACCTTTATGAGTTCTTGTAGCCCAAAAAATGAAATCCATGCTCACTTCCTCCTCAATCTTTCTAGTATGGTAAATGATTAATACAAATCTATACTCTAATTTTTGCCTTGGCATGTTGGAAAATCTTATAACTTTGCACTATATTCTTCACATATAAACACATCATTGGCCAATAGTAACTTTAACATATTTGTACCAACATATTGTCTACTCCAAAGTGATCACCTAGATCTCCACTATGATTTTTCTTTGACCAAATTCTCCCTCATGGAACCATGGGGTGCACACAAATGATGTCCCTTGAACAACAAACCAACTTGTATCAAATAATCCTACCATGAAGTTTTATCCATGTCAATTAAGATCTAGATCGCTGCCCAAACTTCCTAAAATATGAATCCTCCTCATCTAACTCTTATACAATCAAATCTAACCACTTTCACTCTTAATCCATATAACAAAAGACACCACCTACTTAATGCATCAACAAATTTATTAGACTTTCCACTTTTGTGTTTTAAAACAAATGAGTAACTTTGTAAAAGCATATCTCACTTCATATGATTTTGATTCAGATTTCCTTGGTTGTTTATGAACAACAAGGCATGATGGTCCATGAATATAACAAACTCCTTAAGTAGTAAGTAGTGTTTTTTTCTTCAATACTTGAACAATTTTATAGAACTCTTGATAATAGATTTTATACTTTTCTCGGGTTCATTTAACTTTTTTCTTAAATAAGAAATGGTGTTACCTTATGCACTCAAAACTCCAAGTAACCATTGCCCCAAAAGCATCACAATCAACTTTGAATACATTGTTGAAATCCAACAATGTTAGAACTGACTATTCCGCCACCCTCTTTGAAATTTGAAATCTAAGCTTTGTTGTAATGATCCAAATAAACTCTTTCCTATCACCCTTCATTCTTTTTTAAATATGTGCACATATGCCACTAAAATTCCTAATGAACATTATATAAAAAGTGGCTACCCTATGGAAGATTCTTGCTTCAAATATGCTCTTTAGTGATGGCCACTCAAAATAGTTCTGACTTTCTTAGGATCCATCCTAAATTCATCATGATAAATTATAAAGTTCAAGTAAACTAAGTATTCCTTTGTAAAGTTGCACCTTTTCAAGCTGATAAACAACTTATCTTCCCTCAATATTTGCAATACAAGCCTCAAATGCGTCAAGTACTCCTTTTTTGGTTCTACTAAAAAACATAATATTATCCAAAGAGAAAAGAACAAATTTACCAAGAATTGGTTTCAATACTTCATTCATGAGTTTTGTGAAAGTACTTAGTACATTTGTCAATCCTAATGGCATAATACACCACTCATACAAGTGGTATTTTTCTTGCTTGTAGTTTTGCATTCATCTCCTTCTCTAATGTAATGTGAGAAAATCCCCATTGTAAATAAGTTATGGAGATGAGAAACAAAAAATAAACTCTTTGTTGTTGACATTTGTTAAAAGGAGCATAAATAAATGATTGACCATTATCAAAGGAGTGTAATGTAATGACCCTTGTTAAAAGGGAGTGAAATATCAATTTTGATTGAATTATTGGGAGTGTAATAAACTATCTAGTTGTGAGTGGGTGTGTTGGTTGTCAACTACATGGAAAAAATGTCATAAAAAGGTGAACACTCATTTGAAAAGAGGATATACTTTTGGAGAATGCTCTTATAATACATTTACAAGCATCTCGTGTGTGAAAAAGGTGAAGGTGGATGGTGGGATTTTGGAGAGGAGGGCATACAGAGAGTATCCTAAACATGGGTGCAAAGTACAACCTTGGTTGGTTCTTGGCCAGCACAATGTATGATTTATATGACATTTTTCCTCCATGAATAAGCGACCAAGTCTAGTATCCCAAGGTGCCTCATCCTATACACACAAGAGATAGACTAAGTCTAGTTGATCCCGAGCAAATGATATGCACTCCACTCTTTTGTAAGCAATAAATATTATCTTTGTAACTTTGAATGATTTCAATGTTAGTATATATGTGTGTTTTATTGATTATATCTCACTGATTAATTTGTTTAAAACTTTAAATTGTGATTTTGACACACACACATGCACACACGCACACCTACACCTACACCTACACCTACACCTACACCTACACCTTTGATTGATTTCAATGTTAGTAGATATGTGTGTTTTATTGATTATATCTCACTGATAATTGTGTTTAAAACTTTAAATCATGATTTTGACACACACACACACATGCGCGCTCGTGTGAATAGAAGAATAATGGAAATTTATTTGATCACTACTATGTTTAGAAAAGTTGTGATTTCTGCTAAAAATGTCAGGAACTTTGTGTGCTCTCTGTTGTTAAAAATAAGAATTTGCAACCAGTTTTAATTGGCTCTCACATCGACCTCTAAACTGCGACATTTATATATTTCACATTTCTGAGGATAAAATAAACAACCAACTTAGGTAGGTCTACTTGTCATTTCGGATGTCTCGTACCCCGTAAATTGTGAACTAAGATAACATGAGTCTCAATGATCACTCCACGTGACGTAATCTTAGGTTCTCATGTATAGGAAGTACACTAGAGTAATCTCTAATATTCTTGTTAGTCGAGTTTATAGAACCACTACCACATGTCATTATTCCATTCATTGCAGCTTATACCAAAACCCAAGTTTAAGAAATGATAACAAGTGACAACATTTTGGGTTATCTCATTCTCAAAATTCATCTCAATGACTCAAACTCACTTTTATTTTCTCGATAGTTGATCACATAAAAATGTGGCACGTGTCCACATTCCATCTAATCCCTTAGTCTACGTCGAAAACAAGACATTGCGACATGCGAGCACAAGACATTGGGCCACATGTTTGCACCTTACACACTTTATCCAGAAACCCGATAGCACAATATTATGCCACGTGTCCAAATCCTATGAAATTTCAAGCATATTCTAAGACTTAAAACCAATTCTTATCAAGTGACCCAAAATTGTATCATGTGTATGTTTGTTAATTGGGCAATTGCTTTAAAACTAGAAACACACATAACATATGAAGGCCCCCTCTACCTCTCTATATACAATTTTTATAGTGTGTCAAAGTATATAAAGACTACACACACATATACCCTAGTCTATATGGGACTAAACCCTACACATTATTATAATACCACTTCGCTTCCCTAACTAGTATATTAAACCATTTTTATTTATTTATAAAAACAATTGTATAACTTTAAGTAATGGATAAAATCTTATATACTTTGATGTGTAGTTATTAACGCCCTTTAGTTTGGGAACTACATTTTTAAATGACACTAGAGGGGAAATGGGTGTTACAATGTAGTATTAGTTTGTTGACTAAACGTGTGAGCGACAAATTTGGGTTCATCAAAGCAAGTATATTTTATAAAGAATTAAAAAGTAGCATAGTATATATTATTGTGTGGGTAAATAGAAAAGATAATCTCCTTATATTTCTCTCTTGGTGTGAACAAAAAGACTGTTGTAATGAACCAAGGTGTTATGGACCCTCCGAACGAAATGGACTACACCGAGTTTACAAGGAGGAATCAAAATCTAGAATGAGAAGTGTTAAACCTTGCTCATGAGTTAGAAAAACTTTAAAAGCAATTAGTTTATTCACTTAAGAATAACAATAAGCATAAGAAAAGATCTTATAAAAAGATTATATGAAAAGAAAGAATCCTACTAATACTAAACCTATTTTTGTAAAACAATCACATAATTCTTATATTGAATGTATTGAATCGATGATGCATTTATTTAAAAGGAAATAACTAAACTTGTAAGGGAAAAAAATTGATCGAGTATGCTAGTGAATTAAGAATATGGGAAGAAGTGGAACAATGATTGTCTAACTTAGAGAGACACTTTGAACTAAAAGGAACTAGTAGTGGGGAAGAACATGAATTGTTATTTATCAATTAAAGAATGTTGCACTAAACTGATGATAAGATGCAGTCAATTCCAAAAATTTAAAAACAAACAAATGGCAAGAATTTAAAGATCTATTTCAAAAATAATATCTCTCCAATTACTTCCTTCAAGAAAGACAAAATGAATTCTTTGATTTAAACTAGCAATGGAAAACAATGAATGAATATAAGAAAACTTTTCAATGATTAAATATATTTGTTCCCTTCATAACCAGACAAGACCGTGTAGTAAGCTTTATAAATGGTTTAAGGGATGAGTTTAAAGCAAGTTTGTGGTGTGGGAAACCTACCACAATTAATGAAGCCTTCCAAATTGCTTGAATAATTCGATAAGTATACCAACATTGTTAAGAAGGAAGATTTCAAAAACAAAATAATTCATTTCCTTCCAATAATCGAATGATAACAAAAGAGATTGTTCGAAACAACCCAATGTAAGAATACTAACATAAAGAATTTTCAAAAGAAAAGCAATAAGGATACTCAAAAGAAAACACATTTCAACTTGAAATGTTGGAATTGTGGACATAATCATTGTGCTTAAGGCTTTCCTAAAAACCCAAGAACAAAATCAATCAATAACACTCAAAAGTGAAACTCCACAAAACATGAAAGTATATGTTGTTGACACAGTACAATAAATTTTCAAATATAGAGGAACAATAAAGGGCCAAGATATTCATTTTCTAGTTGATTTCGGTAGTATTTGTAGTTTTATTTCCAATAATATCGTATCTAAATTGAAATTATTTGTCAGGGATATCAAACCCATAGTCATATAGATGTTCGATGTGAGATTAATTAAACATATTGAAGTTGTCATTGAGAATCTAAACTTTCAATTAAGTGGTCTAGAAACCACATATATATTTCACATTTTCAATCTTGGTCAAGATATCTTTGGAATGACTTGGCTAGAAGTAATCGATGCATTAATAGGGTGTAAAAATAAGCAAATTTTTATAAAAGACCAAAATAAATCATTTAAAAATTTGCAAGGTGAAAGGAGACCTATCATTATTAAAACCAAATCTTATGTACAATTGAAAATAAGCCTTCTAGAATAATTGTAAGGATTTTTGTGCCATGGTGACACAATAAGGTGATAAGTTCAAATTGGATATAAACATTAAACTAGTATTATGAGAATTTATGGATGCATTCTCGGAAAAAAATAATATAAGAATTAGCTCCTCACGGGGCTATATAACATGCCCTTTATTTAATTCTTGGTGTTGAAAGACAATCAATCCCAGAGTTAGTTGAACTCAAGCAAATATTGGTTGAGCTACTTAAACAAGGGAAAATCGGACCCAATGTTTCTCATTGGGGTGCACTTAATACTCTTTGTTAAAAAGGATGTTATTATGTGATATTGTGTTGATTACCGACAACTAAATGAATTCACTATCAAGAATAAATATCCCTCACCTCGCATCGATGATTTGTTAGGCCAACCGAGTGGTGAAAAATGTTTCTCAAAAATTGGTTTATGATCGAGTTTAACCAAATTAGAATCAAGGAATATGACATTTCCAAAACTATTTTTCGAACATGTTATGACCTTTATGAATTTGTATTTGTGCCCTTTGGCTTAGCCAATGTATGATGCTTTTTCAGACTTTTTCTAGATGTATTTTTGATTATCTTCTAGGATGGTATACTCGGTTATTCTAAAAATGAAAAATATCATGAGCAACATCTTAGGTTAGTTTTAGAGATGCTAAGGAAAAACTAGTTGTATGTGAAGTGGAGTAAATGTGTAAGTCTTTAAAACTGAAGTTTCTTATATGGGGAATATAATTTCCTAAAAGGAATATCCCTAGATCCCACAAAGGTTAAACCTTTCCGAGAGTGGTTAATTCCAAAGGATGTTAATGAATTCCAAAGTATCCTAGGACTGTCGGGATTTTATCGTAGATTTGTGAAAAAAATCTTAAATAGTTGCTCCTCTAATAGATATTACTAAAAGGATAAACCCTATCGATGGACCTTGGAACGTGATCAAGATTTTATGAAATTAAAAGAATCTCTTGTGACTACAATGATTCTATGTTTATTCTGGATTTTTCTTAACCTTTTTCGGTCTCAATGCAAGACAATAAAGTAATATGTTATGAATCAAGGAGTTACTCCTACTAAAAGAACTATCCTACTCGTGATTTGAAATTTCTTGTCATTATCCATGCTCTCAAAGTTTTAAAAACTATTTTTAGGAAACAAATTTGTATTAAAAACATACCATACAGGATTACAACATATTTTCACCCAACCACTATTAAATATGAGACAATGACGATGGGTAGAACTACGAGTGAGTATAAGTATGATATACAATATGTTCTAAGAAAATAAAATGTGGTATTTGATGCTCTAAGTAGAAAACACGTGTTTCGATTCTTTATCTCTTGAAAGAAGTAATTTTGAACAAACCCTTAAAATTAAGTTACCTACTATTAGTTACTTCCATAAACTCTATGAGGAATTGAAGAATAAAACTCCCAATTTTCATCTAAATGATAGATTTGCTTCATACTAACTTAGGACCAATGGAATATTATACCAAAAAGGTAGATTATATATTCCAAACTTCATAGACCTTGAGTAACAATTTTTAAGGATTCTCATGATATACCTATTGCAGAGGCCACCTTAGATTTTAGAAAATATAGTTTTCCATTAAAAAGAACTACTTTTGGCCTATGATGAAACATGGCAATCACAAATATGTTCAATAATTATGTACATGTCAAAAATTTAAAACCGAATAATGCAAAGTAAACTTGGTACGTTATAACCTCTTTCCATACCTTCTTGAAGTGGGAATCCATAAGCATGGATTTTATTATTGGTTTACCTCAAACTAGAAATGGCCATGATGATATTATGGTAGTAGTAGATAGATTGACTAAAATGGCTCATTTCCTCCCTACAAAAATTAAAACCTATGGTTGTAGCATAGACCACTTATATGTTAAGGAAGTATTTTCACTTACATGGTCTTCCAAAGGATTTAGTAACATATAGAGACCCAAGATTTACTTCTTCACTTTGGAAATATTTATTTGGAAAATGAGATAAAAGTTTGAGATTTAGTATTACCTATCATCCTGAAATGGATGGCAAAACCAAGAGGGTGAATCTAAATTCGGAAGATATGTTAAGAATGTACACTACTAAAAACTAGAGAATTGGAAAAATTTCCAACATCTAATTGAGTTTGCTTATAATCAAGGCTATCGTAGTACTACTAAAATTTATCCCTTTGAAGCGATGTATGGAAGAAATTATAATACACCTATTTCTTGGACCAATCATGTTCATAGGTCATGGTATGATAATGATAATTTAAAATAAATGGAGGAAATTATCAATACAATAAATAGAAACATAAAAGTTGCTCAAGATTGATATAAAAGCGGGCAGATTTAAAATATTCATTCATGAGTTAGAAGTAGGAGATCAAGTTTTCATTAGAGTAAAGCCTAAGATAATTTCATTAAAACTTGGGAAATATGCTAAGTTAGCACCTCGCTTCTATGATCCTTTGAATTTTTAGAAAGGATAGGAGAACTAGCATATAAACTTGTTTTACCTCCTGAATTGTCTAGAATCCATAATATTTTTCATGTTAGTTTACTAAAGAAATATGTTTATAATGTTGAACACATTGTTGATTGAAAAATAATAATTGTAGAACCTAATTGTGAATTCAAAATAGAACTAGAAGAAATCATAGATAAAAGAACTAGACATTTAAGAAATAGAGAAATTAAAGAAGTAAAAGTTAAATGGAATTTCGTGATGTAGATAATGCTATGTGGGAAAGAGAAGATTATATTTGTGAACAATATCCATCTCTATTTTGAATAATCATCTTGTGATTTCTAGTTTTGTTTCATAGAATACTCGCACTCATCAAGGTGATAGTTGATTCAAGGGGGATATGTTATATGACAAAATCCCCATTGTAAATAATTGATGGAGATCAAAAATAAAAAGGAAACTCTTTATTCTAGACATTTTTAAAAAGGATTATAAATAAATAAGTGACCCTTATTAAGGAATTGCAATGTAATGACCCTTGTTAAAAGGGAGTGAAATATTAATTTTGACCCAATTAATGAGCATGTAAAAACTATCTATCTATGAATGGATGTATTAGTTGTCAACTATCCGGGAAATCTAATAAAAAGGTGAACATTGCTTTGAAAAGGAGGATATAATATTAGAAAATTCTCTTATGAATACATTAACATAAATCTCATGTGTGGAAAAGGTGAAGACAGGTGGTGGGATTTTGGAGAAGACGACATACAAAGCGTGTCCTAACTAGGGGTACAAAGTACAACCTCGGATGGTTCATGTCCGAGAGAAAGATGTGATTTATGTGACATTTCTACTCCATGAATAAGTGGCCATATCCCAAGGTTCCTAATCTTGTACACGCAAGAGATAGACACAATAAGATGGCTAATCTTGAGCAAAAGATGTGTACTCTACTCTTTTGTAAACAATAAATTGATCTCTGTAACTATGAATGATTTTAGTATTAATATAGATGTGTGTTTTAGTGATTATATATCGTTGTTGGTTGTATTTAAAACTTTAAATCAATATATTTATGTGTGTGTAACTAAAATATTATTGGAAATTTCTTTGTTTCTTTGCTAACTCAAGACAAATTGTGATTTGATTTATTAACAAATTATTAAAAGTGTCGACTATGTGTGCTCTGCATTGTTAAAAATGAGAATGTGAAGTCCTTTTAATTGGCTCACATGTTGACCTCTAAACTACCACATTTATATATTTCATGTTTCTAATGATAAAATACACATCCAACTCTTATTGGTCCACTTTTCGTCATTTCAAATGTCCCACATCCCATAAATTGTGAAACCAAGATAACACAAGTTTCACGGATAACAACACGTGGCATAATCCTAGGTACTCATATACATGTACCATACTAAAGAAATCTCCAATCTTTTAATAGTCAAGTTCAAAGAACCACTTCCACTTATCACTATTCCATTCCTCGCCCATTACACATCCCAAGTTCTGAAATGCTGACAAGTGTCAACATTTTGGGTTATATTGTTCTCGAAAGTCATCTAAAATTTGAGAGTGATTCGACCAAGGGATCATGAGATATGAGCAAAACAAGGTATGGGAGAGCTAGGGCACACAAGTGGTTTTGTGGACATGAGAGGAAGAAAAACAAGCTTTTGAGTGGTTTCATGAGCTACACTTTACCCTTTTGTGGAGTTGGGATTTTGGAGGGAAGAGGAGTTTTAAAAACAACTTGAAATAGAGGTGGAGTTTGGTTTTGCAAATGCAAAGTGGAAAATGTGCCCACTTTGCAATCTCCACCTCAAAATGCACCCAAATCAAGTTGGGCGCATTTTGGTGGTGCGCTGCACCTCCAAAGTGCGCCAAGTGCAATTAGGCTTCAAAAGTGCACCAAGGAGAAGGGGTGGGACCCACAACATGCACAACCTTTTCAATTTGCCTTTTTCTTCATTACTTTTTGACCTTTTCATCCACCAATAGGAGGGGGCATTTTGGTTGGTGGGATTTTAAAGTGGAGTTTACAAACTTGTAATGCACTCCCAAAAGGCCACCAAGCTCCCAAAGTGTGCCAAGTGCACTTAAGTTGATGACATCATCATGTCAACGGAGAATTAGACTAAAGAGTACATTTCCCGTGCGTATAATATATGAATTTGACTAGAAACGGGCCAAAAATCCAATGAATTATTTAGAAACTTTGAAAATGAGTTTTTATTCAACTTACAACTTTTGCCTAAGAAGGCGCGCTAGTGAGTTGAGTTGCCTTTATAGGAGTTTGAGACAAGTATGAACCAAACTAACACTTGGGTCATGAAGGGGGTTTAATGTGCTTCAACTTGGCCCTTTGTTAGGCTCCTAACTTTTCCCGAGGTGCCCGAAACCTTCAGTGCAAGTTCCCTTGTTTAGAAAGACCATTATGCCTTAGTGTTGGGAAGGTTTCAATTTTTTTCATGTTCCCATAACTTTATCTTGCATATTCCATCATGTAATAGACCTTGTAAGTTTTCCAATGAATATGATTTGATTTCCCAACATCACTTGGAGTTCCTAAAACCTTTCCCTCCGATCCTTCTCGAATGATCACACACATTTTCCTCAAAAAGCACTTGGAGAGAAAGTTTTCCCAAAACCATTCCAAAGCTCACAGAATCTTTCCTAAACCATATTATTACAACTTCTGACATCTTGAAATGTTTTTTTACCAAAATAGCTTATCAATACAAACAAATGGAAGAAATGAAGAAAGGAAAGAGCAGAATATAACAATACTTTTAGGAAATATAGATAACAGAGTATAACCTTATACGTACTGAGAAAAGGTGATACAAAACAGAATCATTCACATTCACAACATAAGATATCATTCCATAGACACAAAGTTCTAGAAATCATATCAATAAGAACACAAAGTTTCTTATTACAAAAGATAAATGATCCATAGATTTCAGGTAAGCAAGAAGAGACAATAGATGAAGATAGAGAAAAGGGAAATTCTTTTGTATTGATTGCTTTCGATTCTATTTACACTTCAAAAGTATCAGAGTCCAACATTTGCAATGAGCCAAGCTCTTACATTTATAGATGAAGCGAAAAGAGGAGAAGAAGAGAAGGAAGAAAATCTGATTTGGAAGCTCAACCACCCATCAATGCCCCTGCAAATCCACCTACAATCTATCAAATCTGGTTCTGCATGTCTTTGGCGTGCTGAAGAAGGAAGGATGGAAGATCAGATCAAATTTGATCTAGTTGAAGCAATCCGATCACATATTAATGGCATGAAAGATGTTTTCCATATTTTCACCCAAATCAAGATATCCAGTCGGTTCTCCATGTCTGTTTGGCGTGTTGGAGAAGGAAGGATGGAAGATCGGATCAAATCTATCTATTTTGAAGCAATCAGATCATGTATTAATGGCGTGAAAGACATTTTCCAGATTTCCAACCATCAAATCCTATTGAAAATAATATTTTATGCTTTCATGGCGTAGAGGAGACCAAGATCTTTCCAACAATATAAAATTTGTCAAATTTTGAGCATTGGAGTGAAAGTTATGCTCATTTGAATATTTGAATCGAATCCATACAAAAATGGTGAAAATGCAATTTTCACAAAATGGATCCATGGGCCCAAAATTGAAATTGCACCTTTAGCACAAAAAGATGCAAAGTGCAAAAAGTCTCCCTCAAACCCCAGAGCCCATAACTTCACTTTTGATATAGGTCTGACACATGGCTTTACCTGAGTGGTAATGAGTCGCGACTCACTTTATAATTTTACTTCTTTTGGAAACAAGGCTCAAAATCTCAAAGTTCTCCACCGACCCACTTCCCCATTTTTGACTTTTCAATGCGGGCTCAACATTTGACTTTATCCCTTGGCATGAGTGAGGGGTGGTTCACTTTATCACTTTACGCCTTTTATGGAAACAAAACCAAAATTCTTAAAGTGTCTCCAACCCACCTCTCCACTTTGACTTTTCAGGGGGTTCAATATTTGACTTTATCCCTTGGCATGGCATTTGGCTCATTTTTTTTAACTTTACTCCCTTTGGAAATAAAGGTAAAATCTTCAAAGTGCTCTGATGATCCACCTTCTTTGACTTTGACTTTGGCTTTTGACTTTTGGCTTAACATTTGACTTTTTCCCTTTTGGAAACAAAACCAAAAATTTCCAAAGTGCCCCGATGACCTGAGACACGTGGAGGGATGGTGCACATTTGGAAACTCCCCCAACTTGCTTTTGAAAAGGCAAGAACATGACATTGGGACTTCCATGTGTCTGGACTTTTCAACGATCGACTTTGTCTCTTTTTTTTTAGACTTAGGGACACGTGGAGGCTTTTCTCAAGCTTTTTTTGGAAGGACTTTACCTTGGATTCCAGGCACATGGAGAGTCTGCGCTCACTTGGGATCCTTACTTTTGAACTTGGCCTTTGAGGTCGCCCGTTGGACATGTGGAGGCTTCCACGGCTCTTTATACTTAGTCTTATTCAATGGGCTTGGCTTTTGTCTTTTCGGACTTAGACCACACACGTGGAGGGGCTCTGCACACTCATGGGGTCTCATTTTGGACTTACCATTTGAAAAGTGTGCCAAAGAGACACGTGGAGAGTTGGCACATGTTTTTAGGGACCTACTTTTGGATTTTCGCCCCTAAAAAGTGCTTTGAAGGGACACATGGGACATTGGGCTTCCTTTGGTTCTCTTTTACTTAGATTTGATTCAAAATTTAGCCCGACTGTTTTCCCCTTTTGACTTTTTTGGACCACTTGGACCACTAGACACGTGGAGAGTTGGCGCTTTGTTTGGGGAACCACCTTTGGCTTTTTTCACTTTTAAGGTGCGCGATGAGACATGTGGCACCGTCCATTTCCTTTTTGGCCTTAAAATTTTCAATGGTTGATTTAACTTTTTGAGGCTCTGACCATGTGGAGGGCTGGCGCATTTGGGGTCTGTCCCTTGGGTCTCACTTTTGAAGTTGCGTCGATGAGGCACGTGGAGGCTTCCAACCCTCTTATACTTAGTCAATTAAATTAATAGCTCTGTCCCTTTTCCAGACCTTGGACACGTGGAGGGCTGACACAAGTTTGGGGTCTCTCTTTGGGCCATCCAAAAAAAAGTTTTTGAATTTTTGTGATGAGGCATGTGGCACCTTCCGCATCTTTATTGGCAGGAAATTGTCCTTTTTTGAAAAGCATTTGACCGAGCTCGCAATCTCGCATGTGAAGTCTCAAAAACTTTGAGCCCTTTCTTCTTCTTCTCCATAATGTGCTTTGAATCTCCTTTGACATCATTGGCCTCCTTTATCAAACCATGCCCCTTCATTGTTGGATTTGGAATGTGGGATTGAAATGAGACCACTTCCCTCAAAGCATTTTTTCTATGTGGGGTCTCAGTGTTTGATCAATTTTTCTCAAAAAATTGGGATAAGGCACCAACTCAAAATTTTGAAACTTGACTTGAAAAATGAGGGGAATTTTGAGGGTGACAACAGCTAGCTCTTTCTGGGGATGACTTGGCTTGGACAGAGGAATGAGGCAAGATCAAGAACCATAGAAAAACTCTAGGAAAGTAGACCAATGCCTTATCCATTGGGAAAATAGAGTCAAAGGTGAAAAACAATACAAAAGACAACACACACGAAAGGAAACAAACCAAAAAGGAAAAAAAAAAAAAACACACACACACATATATATACAAAAGGACTACCTAATCACCTAGGACTTGAACAACTTCAAATATTTCCCACTATAAGGAAGTGGGAGAGAGATCCATCCATATAATCCAAGTAGAAATAATTT
The DNA here is from genome assembly GCA_018340775.1 of Taxus wallichiana var. yunnanensis. NCBI lineage: Eukaryota > Viridiplantae > Streptophyta > Pinopsida > Cupressales > Taxaceae > Taxus > Taxus wallichiana. The sequence goes on from CM031235.1 coordinate 810,310,694, forward strand.
TCTCTAGCAAAGTGTCTGATTTTGAAAGGACCAAGCCAAAGAGAATCAAACTTACCATGGCTTCCTCGAGGTTCATGTCTTTTGTCCCACAACAAAACAATGTCTCCCACTTGAAAATCTCTTGGGCCTAGCCTTCTTATCAAACAAAGCTTTCACCTTTAGTTGATGAGCTGAGATCTATCAAAAACTTGCATCCTGTCTTCATCCAACTTTTGGAGATACATGATCCTCTTGTCCAAGGAACTGATGAAACTTGTATCTTCAATAGCCTTCATTAAGTGCAAGGCTGGAAATTCCACTATTATTGGTAGCTGAGCTTCAACACCATACACCACCTAGAATGGAGACATCCCAATTGCTCTTTTGGGTGTAATTCTATCTTCCCAGAGAGCATCATAGAGCTTCTTGTGCCAATTCCTTTGAGAGTCATTGACAAGCTTCCAAATGATGGTTACCAGATTCTTATTTGTTGATTCTTCTTGTCCATTCCCTTGAGGATAATAATATGAAGAATGAGCAAGGGAAATTCCATAGCCATAGCAAATCCATCATCTCAAAAGAAGAAAAATTGGAAGCATTATCAGTCACAATCTTGTTTGGTACCCCAAACCTTATCAAGATGTTCTCTTTGATGAAATTACACACCACCTCAGAAGTAGTGCTTTTGACTGGAATAGCCTCTACCCACTTTGTGAAGTAATCTGTAGCAGTTAGCACGTGAGTATGTCCAGCACTGGAAGGTGGGTTAAGAGTTCCAATGAAATCCAATCCCCACTATTGAAAAGGCTCATCAATCACTACTGGTTTGAGTGGTAAAGCAGCCAACTTAGGTCTCCCAACAAAATTCTGACAGATTCACACTTACCTACCCATTTTGATGCATCTCTAAAACAATGTAGGCCAATAGTACCCTACTGCAAAAGGATTTTATGGGTAGTGACAAGAAAGAGAAATGCCCTCCACAAGCTTGATCATGAAAAGCTGAAAACAACTTCTTTTGTTGCTCTTTTGTCCACACATTTAAGGAATCTTCCATCAATGCCTCACTTGAATAAAGCATTTTCCCATAATACATATTGTGCAGACCTTAGCTTAATAGCTCTCTTTTCCTTGGCACTCAAATGGGATGGACACTCTCCATAAGTAAGAAAATGTGCAATATCAACATACCATTCATCTGTTGAACTGAGGAAGAGAACAACAGGAACATCAACTACTTTTTTGGACAATTCTTCATCAGCCCTTCAACAATAAGCTCACATAAGCCTTTACCCCAGAACTAGCTTAGTTGGCTTGATATCAAGGTCATATTCTTGGACTTTTGCTACCCAATTTCCTCTCTTAGTTCCAAACTCTTGTTGTGTAAGAATAGACTTGATGGTTGTATCAGTACAAGCACAACAAGTGAGAATTAAGAATATAAAAATGAAAACTGCTTGACAGCTTTTGACCACTGCAAAAGCATGTTTCTCCATCATAGTATATTTCAATTCATGAGCTTTCAGAACATAGCTCATGAAGGCAATTGGAAGTTCATGATCCTCATAATTTTTTGAGTTAGCACAACAACCAAGGTACTCTCTATAGCATAGCAATAGATAATAAAATCTTTGTTGAAATCAGACATGCTAAGATGGGGGTTCTAGCAATGGCTTTCTTGATACCTTCAAATGCTTCTTTACCTTGGAAGTCCAACCAAAGTTTTTCTTTCCTTTCATCATGTGAGCAACACTCATAGTCAGTTCTACAAAATCTGGAATGAATCTCCTCAGGAAATTTATCTTGCCAAAGAAAGAGTGAACACCTTTTTTTCTTGTGGGAAGAGGAATCTGCTGGATTGCTTGAACTCTTTCTGATCTATCTTGATCCCTTCTTTGGAAACAATATGCCCCAACAAACTTGCCTTCAGTAACACAAAAGACAGACTTCTTAGGATTGAGGGAAACTCCATGTTCTCTTGCATTTTTGAAGAACTGTTTCCAGATGTTGAAGATGATCTGCCCTTGTTTTGGAAAAAATAGTCAAATCATCAAGGTACACAACAATACACTTTCCCTTTAGACTTCCAAAAGCTAAATCCATTTCCCTCTAGAAAAGTGGCACCAACATTGATAAGACCAAATGGCATTCTCTTGTAGGCAAAGGTGCCCCAAGGGTAGTAAAAGTAGTCTTGTGTTGATCTGGGGTACTTGACTTCCACTTGATTGTATCCAGAGAATCCATCTAGCATAGACAACATCTCAGAGCCTGAGACAACTTGCAAAACTTGATCCATCATGGGGAGTGGATAGTTGTCTTTTAGAGAGGCCTGATTCAAATTCCTAAAATCTACACAGATGTGAATCTCACCATTCTTTTTTACACAGGCACAATGTTGGCAATCCATGTTGAATGATGTATAGGGAAAATAATCTTGGCTTTTAGTAACTTCTTGGATCTCTTGAAAAATAGTATCAACAACCTTAGGATTATACTTGCCTTTGCTTCTTCTTGAAAGGTTTGATCCCAGGTTTTAGAGGGATATAGTGTTGCATCTCCTTTGGTTGAAAAGCCTTAAGATCTTCATATGAATAGGCAAGAACATCAACATACTTTTTAATAGGTTTACTACTTTTCTTTTTCTCTTCTTGAGTGCAACATTTTCCAATATTCACCACCTTGGTTCATCATTGCTTCCAATATTGACCTTCTCATACTCAGTAGATTGTCGAGTCCCTTGAGAAGCTTCAGATTTGATGAACCTATCATGTTTGTCAAACAGATCTTCTAGACTCACCAGTCCTTTGGGAATCTTGTTACCCTTCAACTTAATACAACCATCCTGATCCATCTCTTCCTTGATATCTTCCTCATTAGAGGGCACATATTCTCTAGGAAGAGTTTCACTTCCTTCAAAATATAACTGATTGAAGTTATCTTTAAGCTCCAAGAAAGAGAGCAAGTGTTGATCATCATTGAAAACCTGCCAATTGCTTGCATTATCCGGCACACTAGGCCTATGAATCATTTCAATGGTAAATTTCTCTTGAGAGAAATCTGGATGAGGAATCAACAAAGATCCTGAGACAGCTAGAGAATCAGCTCTAGTATTCTTTTCTCTTGGCACAACTTCAATTGAGAAAGCATCAAGGAATTCAATGGAATCCCAAACAAGATTTCTATAATGTTTCAATCTCCTATTCTTGACTTGGTAAAGATCCCTTACCTATTTCACAATCAACTCTGCATCACCACGAGCACAAAAATATTCTTTACTCCTATTTCTTTTGCCATGCTCAACCCAAGGATGAGAGCCTCATACTCAGTTGTATTATTTGTATTTTCAAAATGAAGCTTGAAAGAAAATGGATGAATCTTCCCTTCTGGAGAGATTAACACCACACCAGCTCCAGAACCAGCTGAAGAGCAACTTCCATCAAACTCCAAAGTCCAAATGCCATTGGGATCATGAATCACTCCCTTAGGAAGACTTTCCTCATCCTCTGACATGATCATATAGTTTCCATGCCCTATATCTTCATAGAGTATTTGTGCTTTTGGATCATCAGTCTTTTGCACAATATACTCAGTTTTCTTTTAGTAAAACTTTCTTATTTTTCCATTGACCGGGATCAAAGCATGTGACCAGTCCATCTAAATTTCACCTCCTACCTCTTTACAAAAATTCCTACTCAACAACATACCATATGAGGGAGGAATATCAACAACCAAAATAGTGGCTAAGACCCTTTTCTCTGGAAAAAGTAGAAAGGCTACTTGTGCATCTTTAATCCTTCCAACCAAAGGCACTTCTCTACTCTCCATGGAATAGCAGGAACCAAAGGCACGTGTTAGAGTCAGGCCCAAAGCATGAGCTACTTTTTAGGCATTACATTGTCTGATGCTCCTGAGTCTATAACACAATTACTTGAGTTTATGGCCAGCTATGAGGAGAGTCACATAGAATGGTTCAATTTTCTCATTAGGGAAGTGACTGCAGCCACAAGGCTTGGTTGAGGTGAGGAAGAGGGAGTGGGAAAAATACCTTTAGAAGTATTGGATGAGGCTTTGGATTTGGAATTGACAAATTTTACCATTTTAGCAAAGGATTTTGGATGGGTTTGGTAAAACTCTACCTCTAAAATTTGGATTTTGGTCTTTTTGAGGTGATCAATGATATCAAAAGACCCGGAGGTGGATGGGGCATCACTACTAGGAACAGGAGAAACTTTTGATTTATCAACTTTAGGAATTGAAGGACAAGAAGTTTTGGAAACAGAGGTAGAAGGAGGAGGATTAGCATTACTCACCTTTTGTGTGGAGGTAGTGGGAATAGGAGCTCCTCTTCTTGCAACCACTAGAATAGTTATAGGAAACTCCTTGGATTTCTTAGCAGGCTGCATCACTTTTTCTTTTTATGTTCATTTTCTCCCAGTCATAACAACATATGACTCACTATTCATCTCTGCCACTCTTTCATCATATTCATCTTCATCATCCATACCTTCAGTGGTAAGGAAATGAACTTGAGATCCACCAAGCTCTTCCAGTTCTTCATCAACCTCTTCTTCTTGGTTCTTCATAGAGTTCATTAAACTCCTCATCATCAGTTCTTGAACTTCACAAGTTGCATTGACTGGAACCTTGATAGGTGGGCCTTCAATAGCCAATTTATTATGAGAAGGAGGTAACCGGTTCCTAGGCTGAAAATTCCTTCTTGGAATATCTTGATAAGGAGTATGTTGAGCCAATTGTTTTTTGATGGCAATGAGATCATTTGCCAACTTCTGCACTAATCTGATCTGAATTGGCTCTAGGAGAGGAAGAGGAGGAGGATGCTTTAGACTTGGAGGGTTCTCTTTTTCAATTTACTAGACATGATTAAATCATCCTCAACACTTGATAGCCAAATGTTGATCAACATCCAGAGTTGCAAGGTTAGCTCTCCTTAGTGCATAGCTTACTTCTAGGTAATTGAGCATTGAGGAAGAAGCATTTTTGGATTTGATCTACAGGATGAGTGTTCTGTGGAATTTTATGAATGAGCTTGTTGAATTTGGCCACAAATTCTCTCATGGGCTCATGTGGTTCCTTCTTGATATGAGAAATTTGAGCCAAGAGAGCATGCACATCTTCAACAAGTTTGAAACATTGCTCAAACTGAGTTGTCAAGGTGGTCCAATCAATAATTGACCCAAGGGAAGATGATAGAACCAATCAACAACATTATCCTGCAATGTTTCTACAAAGATCTGATGAAAAAACATCTTCATGCTCAATCCCAAGAATCCCACATGCAACGTTGAAGGCTTGCATGTGTTCATCTGGGTGTACCTTCCCATCACCTCGGAATTTAGGAAAACCTTTCCTACTACTCTGGGTAACTCATGCAATGGTTGAGGAAGAGCAAGAGGCCCAATCCATTGTCCCCAAGGCAAAGGTGTTGCCATCTATGGGAATGATTGTCTAAAGGGGAACTGAAACACCAACAAGTATATCGAGCAAGAAGATTAGGGCTGAGTTGTTATGGAGGAATGTTATTCTTGGAATTTCTTGTCTTTAACAGGAGGTGTGCTTGCAGAATGAGTTCCTCTGTTCCTTCTTGCTGGAAGAAGAGAGAAGTTTTGTTGCTCCAGAAGTTGAAAATGAGAATCTTCAACCCCAAGAGCTTTCTTCCCACGTGTATATCGTAGAGTCGTCAGACTCAAAAATGATGATCTTGAAGTTGTTTTAGAAAGGGATACGTTGAAACAAAATCCCCAGTGAGTCACCAAAAACTGTTGGGTTTTAAAATGGTACTTTAACAAAACCACAGTCAGGGGACAACAAGTCCCTCCTCTTTATGGGAGAGGTTCCCTTATTGAAAGCAAAGCAACAAAAGCTTATATACAAATGTACAACTTTCATCTTAAGGCTGGACTTCTGACATCTTGAAATGCTTTTTACCAAAATAGCTTATCAATACAAATGAATGGAAGAAAAGAAGAAAGGAAAGAGTAGAATATAACAATACTTTCAGGAAATATAGATAGCAGAGTATAACCTTATACGTACTGAGAAAGGTGATACATAACATAAATCATTCACATTCATAACATAAGATATCATTCCATAGACACAAAGTTCTAGAAATCATATCAATAAGAACACAAAGTTTCTTATTACAGAAGATAAATGATCCACAAATTTCAGGTAAGCAAGAGACAATAGATGAAGATAGAGAGAAAGGGGAAAATTCTTTATATTGATTTACTTTTGATTCTATTTACACTTCAAAAGTATCAGAGTCCAACATTTGCAATGAGCCAAGCTCTTACATTTATAGATGAAGCGAAAAGAGGAGAAGAAGAGAAGGAAGAAAATCTGATTTGGAAGCTCAACCACCAACCATCAATGCCCCTACAAATCCACCTACAATCTGTCAAATCTGGTTTTGCATGTCTTTGGCATGTTGAAGAAGGAAGGATGGAAGATCAGATCAAATTTGATCTAGTTGAAGCAGTCGATCACATATTAATGGCACGAAAATATGTTTTCCATATTTTCACCCAAATCAAGATATCCATTCGGTTCTCCATGTTTGTTTGGCATGTTGGAGAAGGATGGAAGATCGGATCAAATCTGATCTGTTTGAAGCAATCAGATCACGTATTAATGGCATGAAAGACATTTTTCCATATTTCCAACCATCAAATCCTACTAAAAACAATATTTTATGCTTCCATGGCATAGAGGAGACCAAGATCTTTCCAACAATATAAAATTTGTCAAATTTCAGAGCACTTGGAGTGAAAGTTATGCTCATTTGAATATTTGAATCGAATCCATACAAAAATGGCAAAAATGCAATTTTCAAAATGGATCCATGGGGCCCGAAATTGAAATTGTGCCTTTAGCACAAAAGATGCAAAGTGTGAAAAGTTCTCCCTCAAACCCCATAAGCCCACAACTTCACTTTTGATATAGGTTTGACACGTGGCTTTACTTGAGTAATGAGTCGCGACTCACTTTATAATTTTACTTCTTTTGGAAACAAGGCTCAAAATCTCAAAGTTCTCCACCGACCCACTTCCCCATTTTGACTTTTCAATGCGGGCTCAACATTTGACTTTATCCCTTGGCATGAGCGGGGCCATGGTTCACTTTATCACTTTACGCCTTTTATGGAAACAAAACCAAAATTCCTAAAGTGTCTCGACAACCCGCCTCTCCGCTTTGACTTTTCAACGATATTCAATACATGGCTTCATTTTGCGGGCAGTGCATGCACTCATTTTTTTTCTTTACTCCTTTGGAATAAAGCCTCTTCAAAGTGCTCCGCATGATCCACCCACCTCCCTTTGACTTTTGAATTTCATATCTTAACATTTGACTTTTTCCCTTTTGGAAACAAAACCAAAAATTTCCAAAGTGCCCCGACTTTTGACTGAGACACGTGGAGGGTTGGCACACATTTGGGACTTAGGAAGCCCCCCTTTTGCTTTTGAAAGAGCGCCGATTGGATGCGCGATGGAGGCTTCATTGGACTCTAGACTTTTCAATGATTTGTTTTGTTTTTTGGCCCTTTTGGACACATGGACAGGACACATGGAGGCTGTGGGAGGCTCTCTTTTGGATCACCTTTTTTTGCCCAGAATTTTCGATGAGGCACGTGGAGAGTCTGCGCGCTCACTTAGGATCCTGCTTTGAAACTTGGCCTTTGGAGGTGCACTTATTTGGAGACATGTATGGAGGCTTCCTTCACTCTTTTTACTACTTAGTCCGATTCAACATTGGCTTTGTCTTTTTTTGAGACTCTCGACCACGTGGAGGGCTGCACGTTTGGGGTCTCCATGTTTGTGCACCATACCAAAAGTGCGCCGAAGAGACACGTGGAGAGATGGGCACATTTGGGACCTACTTTTGGATTCACCCCCTAAAAGAGCACCGAAGGGACACATGGGGCTTTCCACTCGTTCTCTTTATACTTAGCTTAGCTGATTCAATGATCCGTGACCTCTTCCCCTTTTTGACTTCTGTTGGACCCTAGACACATGGAGAGTTGGTGCTTGTTTGGGAACCACCTTTGGCTTTGACCCTTGAAGGTGTCGCCGATGAGACACGTGGTCGCCCATCCATTTGGCCTTAGAATTTTCAGGCCCATGAGCGACCGATTTAACTTTTTGAGGCTCTGACCACGTGGAGGGTGGCACTCATTTGGGGTCTGTCCCTTGGGTCTCACTTCTAAAGTTGCGCTGATGAGGCACGTGGAGGCTTCTGCCGACCCTCTTATACTTAGTCGATTAAATGGTTGGCTCTTGTCCCTTTTCCAGACCTTGGACACGTGGAGGGATGGCGTGCAAACTGGGGTCTCTCTTTGGGCCGCCACATCTTTTGAATTTGCACCATGAGGAACGTGGCACCTTAATGCTCTTTGCCACAAGTCGACTCGCATGTTGCTTTTCTTCAATCTTAGCTCTCGACTTGTCCAAAGTTGAAGTGGGCTCGAAAAACTTCCAAAACATGGATCTTTTGATCAATTTTGCGGGTAAAATTGATAACAAAGCACCAACTCAAATTTTCAAACTTGACTTAAAAATGAGGGGAATTTTGAGGGTGACAACACTTCACAAATCCTTTTCCTTCATTATTAATGCCTGATTGTTCGATTTGGCTTTCCATCATTTTCATACCCCTTCTTCATTGTTGGATTTGGAATGTGGGATTGCAAATGATGAAAATGCATCACCCCATGCGCTTCTTCAAATTTTCCCATTACAACCATCAACGAGTTTTGTACATCTTATTTGATGAATTTCTTTGACTCTCAAACATCTGGGTCTCATAAATTGCTTGAGGCACCAACTCAAAATTTTTGAAACTTGACTTAAACAAAGGTGATAGAATGGATGGATTTACATGCATGTGTGGACCTGCGCATGTGACTTGAGAATAATTGGAATTTCAATTTTTGATAAATGAGTGGGACTTTGCACTTTATTTAGTGCTAATGAAAACTTGATCATTACGTTTATTGGCATGTTCCAAATTGATATGATGCAAATAAGAATTTACAAATTGCAACATAGATTGATTTGATTGTTGATGTCTTGGTGTGTTGCATTCATCCACACGGTGCTTGCAAACATGAGAAGACACAACATAGTGCCCCACAAATGGGTGCAACTGTGTTGCCCATGCGTTAGTCTACCTAGAGTTGGTGTTTCCTCTAATGCCACATTATATGCTATATTGTATGCCTCCATTTACATATCCATTGTACTTTTCAACTACAAAGTATTTAAGCTTTATTATCAATTAGACCATATTATCAATTGATAAAAATTGCTAGTTCATCACAAGAAATAAAAACCTTGGCACCCTATCACTTTTTCCACCCTCACTCTTCCCACCCCTACACTTTTCCTCCCTCAATCCCCTTCTTCAACAACCCTCACCTCCTACACTTTTTTTTTTCACGCCTTTAACTTCTTCTACACATCTCCTTTGGCGTCTCCATTGCACCGTTCATGTGCAAGATAGCGATAATATAATGGAACACAGTGCAAGATAGAGATGATACAGAGAAACGCAATTCACTTCTCCCTTAAACCCTTTCTTCATCGCCTCATCCTCTCGCCTTTTTCGCTTCTTCAAATTTTAATTTTTCATTTCATCCCCTTCAACATTTCCATCGTACATCTCACGTGACGATTGCTAATTGTATTAATGTAACTACAAAATGGTAGAAATTAAAACAATGTTTCACATCACTCAAATAAAACCTTTTATGGAAAATTTGTGATGGTCCGACAATATTGTCTTCCCTAGATACCTGCTAGCATTTATCCCTATTGCTGACGGTCCTTTTGGGAGCTTGGATAGCCCTCAGTCCTTGATTATACAACAAATTATAATCCCTTTCCACCTCTAGAACTTGCATTGGACATTATTCTCCAAGGAATTTTGCATCTTAGGTCCAAGGAATTGTGCATCTTAGGTTCAAGAAAATTTGCACTATGGTCTCATTAAGTACCTTGTGTAAGTATTTCAATCATTTAATTTTTTAAATGTAACCCTTTTAAATTTTAAAATAAGTCAGTTCGGGCTGTTAAACTATCATGTTTCCTCCACCATAATCAGTTCCACACATACTTGCACCGAAGCCACTTATTTCTGTCAGCGGGAAGCCCGATGGTTGCATATGACAAGTAATTGAATCTAGCAGAAAGATGATTTATGAGATGTGAGGAACTTCTCTTCCTTGCCATAGTTTTGCTTCTAATCTGGATCCTTCTTCCAGCAAGCCTAATTTGCCAGGTTTAAACACCCCCTCTCCTCATTTTCCGAAAGACCTTAATTCCACCAGCTTGCAAATCAGTATCTTCAGTGTCTATTGCCCTATACCTCATTCTATATGATGGTACTGCTAATCTTGTAGAGCATGTCACTTACAAATTCAATCATACAGAATAACAGCTTCATAAATTCAAGAAGCGCGTCAATATTAGGCTTCAGAGAATTGAGTTGCAACAGCTGGAATACTCTTCTACGCAACAATCTAGTGATATTCTTCATCCTCTAGATATCAATCAGGATCTCTAGAACATCAATTCTTTTGTCCTGGGTGGTTTCACTCCATGGTCTCATAATGGATCTATAGGCTGGAAGATTGTCCACCTACCCCATCTAAGGAGTTCCCGCTGGACTTTTGCACACAATAATTACAGGTAATATATACACGTTGACATGGATTTTCAGCACCCGAACACGGTTGCACATGCTAAATACATGTAAGAGATTGGTATTACTATTATATTTGCATCTTTGGTTCCTTTTCTGTGGAGTGCTACACCACCAAGATTGATATAGCCATCCTTTTACATATAAATGAAATTGCTTTTCTTGCACCTATTTTACATGTAGTGTAAATATATGGCAGAACTTTGACGCTCTCATCAGTCAGCACCTAGGCAATGAACAGGGAGCACAATTGCCAGAGCACGGGGGATAGTAATGATTTCGGCAGGAGCAGCCGGACTGCTATAGCAAGCAGCAACTATAGAGAAGGGCCGAGCGAGCCTCTGGGATCTCCTGTAAACCTCCCCATGATGTGGCAGAGGGGGGATATCCAGGGAAGTAGTGGTTAGGGGGATCGAGTTGAGTTATAGTTCGGCCTACTCTATCTGGCAATAGCACTAGGGGATAGAGGAGAGTTGTGGGTTGGGTTGCCATATATCTAGGATCTAGGGCCCTAATCTTCTACCGTCCCGATGCCAATCATATCATACTGATATGTGAACGGCGGCTATCTAGATAGATAGAGGCGCCCCCGAGGGCCTATAGTTTTCTATAGATAGAGAGCAGATATAAACCAACAATACATTTAGTTGCCAAACATATAACACTCTTAAATGCTTCTCAATTTTGTTTTGAGCAAGTTAAGTTTTGAAATGAAAAAATACTTGCTAAGTCTTAAATTTTGAAATAACTTTGTATACATCTCAACATCTAGCATCAACTTTTCATTTGCTAGAATATGAACTTATAGCTATAGCAACATTCAATCCAGTAAATATAAATGTAAACATGCTTTCATATTTTCAACAGGTCAGCCATCCATGGAAAATTCTCTACCACAAAACTGCAAATGTTGCCAGGAACAGCAAAGAGTAGATAATAATCATGCTGAAATGTCTACATTTGCAATATTGTGGTGGCAGTATTAAATCACCATTGCAACAACTTTTATTTCTAAGTATACAATTCTCCAGACTTTAATGACAATAAGCAATAACTCCACATTCGTGTGACAATCATAATAAACGAGCCTCAAAACTTTACAAATAACTTGAAATGGACATATAAAACAGGGTATATTTGTGTACCTAGGTAAGACACCTAGTTTCTTGTTTCAGAAGGCTCTATAACAATAGCTTTGCAGACTAATAAGCATTTTGATTCCTTATCCTTTTAATCTTCCCAGCTTTGCCACTCCTAAATACAACATAAATAACATAATGGCAATTTATTCCTAAACAAAGTAGTAGTTATGGCGTTCCTTTTTGTAACACTGCATATTCTGATATTCTGCTTTTACAGTGCTTTCCCTCAAGAAATCCTGGCCTTTTGGATGAGATCATTTCATTTAGGGAATGAGGCAAGACATGTGATTGACTGAAAAGCACCGGGTCACAGCATCACCAACCAGAGAAGCCAGTGCTTTGAAAAGGCTAAGCAGGCCTTGGTAGCTTCTTCATTCATCGCTTTTCATAAACTCTTCGATAGATTTTCGCACCTTCAGACAGAGCGTGAATCTCTCGTTCAGTCCTTATATGCATAGGATTCTCTAAGAGCCATCCTTCGTCATCACATAAATTAGATGAATGGATATCCATTGGAAGTAAAGAATCATAGTGCCTATCAAAATATTGTCTCATGTCAACTGCTACTTCTTGAACATCTGATTGCACGAATATCTGTTCACAAACGAAGTCCACAATCTCAAAGAAATTATTGAGCATTTCATATGAGTGCCCAATTTAAAAGATAACTGAATACAACCTCATACTAGTGCTTGTAGTATACATGACTAATAGAAATCCAGTGAAAAGGAACTAACATGCATTTCTGGACATTGTTATTTCTTTGACTCTGTGGATCTGAAGTGACAGTAGATATTGTTAAAACTACGAGTGACAGTAGATATTTTTAGTGTATCATTTCTATATTTGAACATGGTGGAAATAAAGGTACCCAATTCATTTTGATTCTTGGAAGCTAAAAGATCATAGAGTAGTTGGATTACGCATTTGGTACAGCTAATTCTAACATTAAGAGAACACATTAAAAGGAGTGTTCATCCTCAATTTCATTGGTGTCACATACTTTACAAATTCATTCGCCCCATGGTGTTTTTGGGTCAATGGCAAATTTCAATATGGAGGTCATGAGCATTGGTCCTTATTTTACCAATGCCCATTTAGTTTTTTGAACTGAAAATGTTGGAAAAATAGTTTTGGTCAGTCAAACTAGGGCATATACATTGTGTTATTTCATCTTCCCCTTCTTAATGAGTTCATTTCCACTCCATATTATTTCTTTAAACTTCATAGGGATATAAATTTGATATTATGTATATTATTGATTAGGTTGTCATCTATATTCTAGTAATTAAGCCAAGCTTCAATGTCTCATGTCCAAATTTTCTTCAATCAATAGAGGTTGTTACTCATGTTAGAATCAATAACAAGGAGTCTATTGTCACTCAAATCAAACAACTTGTGTTTATATCCTAGATATCTAGTCATAGCTTTAGACTCCATATAAATACAACCAACCTCAATCAAAAGAATGTGGAGATAGGCATCTCCCGTAGAGTTGTCATATATCCATATAGGGGCACCAAAACCCCACTAATTGAAAGGGTAAAGGACTATTGCCATATCAATATGTAGTGGACCCTCCCCCTCTAGACATCAATATAAGGGCAGGGGAAAAAGGACCCAGTTAAGTCTCGATTCTATAAGGGGCGGGAAGGGAGCCGGGAGAGGAGGCCCATCGCTCCAATAGACAGATAGATAAAATTAGTAGGGTAGGGGGTGGAGGAGAGCCTAACTATAGATAAGGAAGCATAAATGACATGCCCCATATAGTTGGCCCCCATATATAGATTGGGGCCTATCACTATTAAGGGATTGCATCATCCATCTTAAGCACCACATCACATCGATCATGCCTATATCTATAGGGCGCCACATCATCCATCTATTACATATATGATTGTAATGTCCACATCTGGGTGAAATACTAAATTATGAGATTTGTCAGCAAACACACTTTATCAAAAATAAATCTAAGATTCTAAATAAACCCTAAATTGTGAAATTCGAGGGTAAATCCCTTTTAACTTGGAACTCTATAGAAATAATTATAGTGGATTAATGCCCACGAAGAGCATAATTTTTATTCAAATCAGATTGCAATGTTAAGTACAAAACATAATATATTGGCTGAAACCCTAGACGACTTTATACATGCAAAATTCAGAACTGTAACCCCAGAATTTTATGGCCACTTGGCATTTACAAGCAGTAAACCCTTAAGGTAGAGCATCTACTTGTACGGGTGACCATACGGATGAATTGATTGGCTGGAAATGGCATCCAAGTTGGCTGAAGAATGTTGCCCTAGCTGCCAGCAAAGTCCAAAAGTCTGAAACGATAGATCTAAAACCCTAGTATGGTAATAACATCATTGTAGCAATTTTATTTAGGGCCGATATCATTGTAGCGAACTTTCATAGGATGAAAATGATGACGTCAACAATGGAAGGATGTATGATTGTTGCCTAGCTGGTACGGTTGGTCGAAGCCCTAGCACGAACCTTGGAAGGAACTAGAAATCTAATAAATTTGCCTGATGATTCTCCCAATGTTGAATACTAATCGTATCTTGATTTGAAAGCACAATAATAGCTCCTAAATGGAACCACCTCATAATACCAACGGGTTTTCATCCTCGAGCCTTATTCACCGGAGGGTTTTTGTCCTTCGATGTTGAGCGCTGAAGTGAAGCTCAAACTCACAATGTAAACATAGATGATTGAAAAGTGATCCCCAAATGAGCCCAATTGCCCCACTTTTATAATTTCACTTTCACATTTTTCAAGGAAAAGCACTCATAAAGCAATGCCACCCCTTTTTATTTTAATTTTGAGTTGCTTTAATAATAATCACTTTTTTAATAATAAAACATAAGTTGCACTTTTATGAATATAACTTAAAGTTACTTTTTGGACAACTTAAGTTAAATTATTAAATTATTTCCCTTGCACCACCACTTTAGCCTACGGAAAATGGAGAATAAGCTAAGGGTCTTCTAACTAGATTAGATTTGAGAAGGGGACATGATAGTCCGCCCTTCCCAAAATTGTTTGTCCTTAATTCAGGGATATTATTAAAAAGATCTTCTGGAGGTGGTGGAAGAGTGCAGACAAGCAAAGATTGTTCTTAAGGTCATAAACCACACCTATATTGCTTTGGTTCCCAAGAAAGAGGAGGCTTCTACCCTTTCAGAATATCGTCCCATAGCTCTATGTAATGTGCTCTACAAAATAATTACAAAAGTTATAGCTGAAAGGCTGAAATCTATTATTGACAAAGTAATATCTCCAGAACAAGGTGGATTTGTTCCTGTAGACAAATTTTTGATGATATTGTTCTGGCTCAGAAGCCCTCCATTCCATGGACATTCAAAAGAAACCAGCTATGTTTTTAAGGCTTGATTTGTCTAAAGCATAGTAGGAAAACTCGCCAAAACCAAAAACTGACCCCCAAAAAAAAACTACTTAAAAACTTCAGCTATTCGTTAAAAAATACTCAAATTTCTTTTTTAAAAAATTTGTTTAAGCAACACATAGCTACAAAATGTATAAATGAGCCCATAAAATGTTGGAGAAGTGTTTTCTTTAGATTTGAATACAAATACAATACAAAATCGCATCATCATGCGAATACGACAACCGGCCGATACTAGTCCCCACACTGGGTTATCACGCTCCTCTAAAGGTCTGCGAATTTGGCTCGATCATGGAACTAGATGATGGTGCTGGTGGCTCCTCTGCTGCATGTTGGAGATCACCTCCAAAGATGTCATCCACTCCAATATCTCCTCGGAGTCCTGCTAGTGCTTCTCCCTCCATAGCCTCCCTCTCAAAAGAAGCAATCTCAAATGCATTGTGAATGTAGGGTTTTCCTCTTCTTGCCCGAGCCACTCACGGTATGGATCTATCTCATCCAAATCAATGAGCTCCTTTATGTCGCCTCCTTTTTGTTCAAACCGGAGATTATGTTGCACAAAACCAAGTCGTTGAGAGCCTTTTTTGAGTCAACTCTTCTTCTTCGTGTGTGATTAGTCAGCAGGAGAATCTAGAGTTTTAGGCGAGTACTGCCGAGTTTGAAAGCTACATATTTTTAATTACTAATGCATTTGCTGAGCAATCAAAGCTCATGATTCTTTCAAAGATCGACCCTTGGTCCTCAAAAAGGTGCAAAAATGGATTTTATGAAAATAAGAAAAATATTGCCATCAACTGCGTGGAGCTCGAGAAAATATGCACTTTTAGAAAAACACTACTCAAATCCATAAAGTTTTGCAAGTTTGCTACATCTTCCCGACCCTTTCCAAAAATGGCAAATTTTTTTCTTTTTTCTTCACCAAAAATCCAAAAAGGGAAAGAAATGTCATTTGTCTAGTTTTCAAGAAGATATCAATTCAACTATACAAAGTAAAAATTATTTTCTTCCATTGCTAAACTCGCCGACCCATCTATGGTTTAATAAGGTAAGTTGTTCTTTCCTTATGGACATCCTCTTGGCTTTGGGTTATCTCAAGTTCGGTGGATAGGCACACATCTCACCTTTCTTACTTAATTTTGGTTAATGAACTCCTACAGGTAGAATTTCCCATATAAGGCAAGGAGATCCTTTATCTCCTTTCTTGTTCATTATAGTTGCAGAATCTTTTCGTAGACTCTTCTACTAACAAGAGTCATCAGAGGAAGTTGAGGGGCATTAAGTTGGCTAAGAATCGGACTACTTGCGGTTTGTTAAGATTCCTCATGGGGAAGCGTCCTTGAATAACTTTCAAATCCATAAAATTTGAGCTTAAAGGCTATCTTGTCAAGATATCAACATTCACAAGTAAAAATTATTTTCTTCCATTGCTCATCCAAGCTAACATCATTACAAAGCTTGGCTTTGCACACTACCTTAAATACTTGGGTATCCCATAGACTCCAAAAGAAACTCTTGTGGGCTGGCTACCTACTAAAATTCATCAAAAACTCATAGTCGGACTAATGGCATCTCGGGGGAATAACTTTGATTAAATGATTAAAGTTGTCTTGTGTTCCTATCTATTTTGTCTCTATCCTTAACATCCCTAGAGGAAGTTAGATTCTATTAGTCGAAACTCTTGTGGTCGTGCACTCTAGTGTCGGAAATGGCATCTCTGAAATAAAAACCTTGTGTTTGCCAAAGAAAGAGGAAGGATTGGGCTTCAAATCTAGAATAATAAAGCCACATCGTGAAAGTTATATTGAAGATTGCTACAAAATCCGGATCAGTTGTGGAGTACCAATATTAGAGCAAAATATACACAGGGTATGATGAGGCCTCACGAACTAGTCTGACACTCTTTACCTTCTAGGGATCACCCATTCTCTCAGTTCTCATACTAGGTGAAGAAATAATCAAAAATACTTGTTTTGGAAAATTGGGAAAGGAGATCAGGCAAATTTCTGGACTAATTCGTGGGATGGTCACCCACCTTTGATTGAACAATACCCGGATCTTGGAAATATTATGAATACTCTACATGGACAAGGAAAGCAAAAGGTGAGTCATTATATAAAGCCAACATATCAAGGGAGAGAATGGATTTCCCCATCCTTGTGGCAACTCAACTTGGCTAATGATCAAGTTCATTTTTTTCAAACACTTCTCCAAAACAGGATCCTTCCTATCAATTTTGAATCAGATACCCTGGCATGGGGAACAAAGTCAAACGGAAAGTACTCAATAGGCTTAATTCATCATTAGTTGATATTTGAATAAATGTAATAAGTTAAAGTATTTAATTTAAATACTTTAAACTTATGTCTTTAATAGTCAATAGGTATTAGTTATCCTTAGTTGTTAGTTAACTAAGTGATAGTGTTCTCATCCCTATGTTTGTGGGATCATGTTCTATCTTGCATATTTTGTTCCCGGATGATTTCCATGAGGGGCAATAGGGGAAGGCGATTAGGGCGATATGTTATTTTTGCATATTTTCTCAGATTAGGTGATTTGCTTCCATATATTGTGGATGAGATAGAAGTTGTCCAATATCTATAAATATTGCAGCTCTCTCATTTGTTTGTAATGTTTGATTTTGATATTAATAAAATACACAAGCACCATCTTGTTTATGTGTAAGCTTTTGTGTCAAATATTGTTTTCAAGTATTCATTGTCAAAGATTTGGTATCAGAGTAGTATTCTGATCCAGAGAGGAGTGTAGGAAGTTTTAGGGAAGTTTAGGGAGATCTGGAGAAATTACAGAGCTAGGAGGAGCCATAGATGCCCCAGCCATTTCACAGCCCCTACCCGAATCCACACCTCAGTTCACGGTTGATTTGCAATTGAAGAACACCTAGAGTGCAATCACAGGCCCTTGCAAAACTGGATGCAACTTTGTTACAAAAGGTGATATTGTTTCTCTGTTTTTTTTTTTAAAAAAATTACCTATACGTGTAAAAAAAAAAATTGGAAGCATTTTAAAAATATATATATACAATATTTTTGTATTGTGGGGACCCAAGCTTTTCAAGCTCCCCACATAACTTCTACTTCCTCTTCTTTGTGCTCTTTGTCTTTTCATATATCTGGCAAGAGAATTCTACGTGCCTGTGAGAAGATCTCTGTCCAAAGCGACATCCCGAAGTCTCCAATCAACCTGGAGATTGCATTCGATTCAAGAGCATTCAAGAGAAGAAAGAAAGAATAAAGAAAAAAAGAAATCCAACATTGCAAGAATAATTCAACGGTGCTTGCCTAAAAATATTCGAAAAAGGAAGAAAAAACTACGTCCCGAAAATATACTGCGTGAAGCCAAAGCAAGGAGGAAATCAATAATTAAAAAAAATGGGAAAAGGGTTATTATAATGCTTAGGCAAAGCGGTTGAACTGATGATTGTGCCTAAAAAAATGCACTACGCATGCACGTAAGCCTTTATTTGCGGTTGGTTTAAAAAAATTACTTTAAAAAAATTCCATTTTTGGACATTGTGAAAAAAATTAATAGCGTAAAAAAAAAAAAATCCATTTTTGGAAAGGGGCCCGAAAAGATATTGAAATCAAAAGTTAAAAAGTCATAACTTTCAACTGGTACCTCGGATTGAGGTGTCGTTTTTTTTTAAAGTGTGTGTTTTTGCGAGCTCTACGTCTTGGTCCAACTTTTAATAAGATTTGTTTTGTAAAAATTGCACAAATTAGAGATTGTTTGTATTTGAAAAGAGGCCAAAGAGTCCAAAAAAATTATTTTTTTCAAATCGGCCAAGAGAGCCATTTTATTTTTGCAAATCGGCCATAGAGCCAAATTTGTAACAGGCCAATAGTGCCAAAAATTCATTGTACACGGCCGAAAAGGAGCCCAAAATAAATAAAATAATATTTTTTGGGGGGTGTGCATGCTTTAAGGGGGGAAAAGTGTTCAATTTTTTTCTTTCTACTGTTTATCACTTTTCACAATGGCCAATTACGACACCAAAATTCTTTTTGCCAGATTCTCAACTTTTGCGTTCTGATAATTATCTAGCATGGAAAACAAAAATTCACGCACAACTTGATTTTGAAAATCTATGGTCCGTTTTTTCTGGTACATTAACAAGATCTGCAACAGATGTTACACAACAAGCTACATTTGATCGTGCAAATCAAAAAGAAAAGTTAATAATCTTGTTTAGTGTTTCAGGATGAGGTCAAACTCATATTCGTGAGACCAACAACAAAAAATCTTGGGACAAGTTGAAAACAATATATGAGTCAAAAATAAGAACACAATACTTCATCTCCAGAGTCAACTATTAAACTTGAAAATGCAACCAACTGAAAAGTTGAAATGTTTTTTAGAAGAGTAGAAACTTTGTGCATCACTTCAAGCTTTGGAAGAAGAAGTAACTGACACATCACTCATGTGCCTATAGTATTGAGAGCTCTTCCTCCTTATAGGATTTTTGTGACCACGTTAAACATAATTGGTCAAACAACAACTTTTGAAGAGTTAGTGAATATGCTACAAAACAGAGAAGCTATTCACTCACTCACTACAAAAGCTGAAGAGCAGAGCACTTGCTTCTAATCAAAAAGGAAAAAAATAGGCTAAGTCTAGTAAACAACCTCAGAAGCAAGGTAATACTCAACAAGGCCAAAAGACCAACAAAAATGTCTTATTTGTGGTCGAAAAGGACATGAGTTAAAAAATTGTTGGTACAACACATTCCAACAAGGATCATCAAGTGGTAAAAAGATTAATTACCAAAAAAAATCAGGCCAACAACAGAGTAAACAGGGGACAAAATAATCAAAAGTGGAAGAAGAAACCAACTCAACAAGGAAATGTAGCCAAACAGGAAGATCAATTTGATGATGATGACTTCCTATATTCTGCATAGTCAAATGAAGTATCCAATTCTACAAATCAAATTTGGTATGTCGACTCGGGTGCAACTCGACACATGACAGGAAAGAAAGATTGGTTCTTCACAATGAGTAAAACACCCACCAAAAATCATGTCTCTTTGGGTGATGATACATCATACAATGTTGAAGGCATTGGTTCCATTTCACTACCACTTGGGCATCATAATTGTAAAATTACAGATGTTCTTTATGTCCCTGGTTTAACAAAAAATTGTTATCCATGAGTCAATTATTAGATCACAATCTCAAAATTGACTTTGATTGTAAAGCGGTAAAAAGATGTGCCTAATTTGAGATAAGTCACGAAGCTCCAAAATTGTTGCAAAAGCTTCAATGTGGGAAGAATGTTTTAGTTGGATTTTGTTCAACGAAATGATCAAGCACTTGTAGCCAAGGATACATCATCAGCTCAACTATGGCATCGAAGACTTGGACATGTGAGTTTTGGCTATCTTGACACACTTCATCGATACGACATGGTTAGGGGTTTACCACCTCTAAAAAAGGTACAGATAAATGTCAACATTGTTTGGTAGGAAAACAACATAGAGCACCATTCAAACATAGTACATTTCGGGCTAAGGCAAAACTTGACTTGGTGCATACCGATCTGTGTGGACCAATGAGACCTAGCCACTCTGGGTTTCAATATTTCATGCTCTTTGTTGATGATTTTTCAAGAAAAATGTGGATATATTATCTTTCTACAAAAATACCAAGCTTTTGAAACTTTCAAGAAGTTCAAAGCCCTTGTTGAAACAAGAGTCTAGTAGGAAAATAAAAACACTCCACTCAGATCGAGGGGGAGAATACACCAATAATGAGTTCAATGATTTTTTGAAAACACATGGCATTCGTCGTCAAATGGCTCCTCCTCACACACCAACAAAATGGTGTTGTTGAAAGGTGAAATCGTACTATCATGGATATGGTGCGATGTATGATTGATGATGCAGGTTTATCAAAAACATTTTGGGCCAAAGCAGCTAAAACGACAGTCTATTTACTAAATAGAGTTCCCACTTTGCAACTCTTGATGGAATAACACCTCAGGAAGCATGGTCAGAGCATAAGCCATCTATTTCACACCTTAGAGTTTTTGGATGTAAAGCAAGTATGCACATTCCTAAGAAACAAAGAACTAAGCTTGATATGAAATCAAAAAAACTTATCTTCTTGGGATACAATGATGAAGCACTTGGCTAGACTTATGGATCCAAAAACAAGGAGGGTATACACTAGTCGGGATGTTGAGTTCTTTGAGAAGAAAGAAGCAAATGCTCCTTCCATACACTCACATGATGAAAAAATCATCCCTACAGTGAAAACAGAGGATGGTAATCACTTTGATGATGACAATGATGATGGGGAAGATGGTGAAATTCAACCTCCCACAGAACCACAAAAAGTATGCCTAAATGGTATACAAGTATGATTAGAGATGCAAAATTGGATAGTGTCCCGACACATCTACCACTGGAATGAGGACTCATGATATGGCTCAAAAATGAGGTCAATTTGGCCTTAATGGGTAAAGTTGTTGAAACTATTGAGCCATCCACAGTTTCAGAAGCCCTACAATCTAAACCTTGGAAAGATGTTATGGATGCAAAATATAAGTCACTTATGAAAAATAATACATGGCAACTTACAGATCTTCCACTAGGGAAAAAGCCAATTGGATGCAGATGGATCTTCAAAATGAAGTACAAAGCAGATGGAAAAATTGATAAACATAAGGCTAGACTAGTTCTTTAAGGGATATGCTCAAAAAGAAGGCATTGATTATGAGGAGACTTTTGCTCCCACAACTAAGATAAAAACTTTCAAGTTAATATTTTCTCTAGTTGCACAATTTGGTTGGAAAATACACCAAATGGATGTGAAAAGTGTCTTTCTTAATGGTGATTTACAGGAAGAAGTTTACATGACTCAACCAGAAGGTTTTGTCATACCAGTAAAGAGGAAAAGGTATGTAAACTCATAAAATCACTATATGGTCTAAAGCAGTCTCCCAGGCATGGTACATAAAAATCGATGAGCATCTCATTCAACATGGATTCAACAGGAGTCCATACGATCCTAATCTCTATCTCAAAAAGCAAGGGGAGATAGTGATCGTTGTAGTATATGTCGATGATCTAGTCATCACTGGAGGATCAGTGAGGATGATTGAGTCAACAAAGAAAGATCTAACACGATCATTTGACATGACCGATCTCGGGCTTCTACATTATTGTCTTGGACTTGAAGTTTGGCAAAGAGAAAATCATATCTTTGTGTCACAATTGAAATACGCCAAGACAACGCTCGAGAAATTCAATATGATGGATTGTAAGCCATTTTCCACACCTATGGAGACAAGACTTCAATTGTCTCGAATAGATCCATCACCACAAGTAAATGCAACTCTCTATCGGCAGTTGATCGGGAGTCTCATCTACTTGACTTACACTAGGCCGGATATCAGCTATGCAGTCAGCTATCTTTCACGGTTCATGCAAGAACCAAGGGTTTCTCACTGGAAAGCAACAAAGCGGATACTTGAGGTACATCAGAGGAACTATGGACTATGGCCTAGAATACAAGAAGAATAACTTCTTCTTGACAGGATATTGATTCAATCATGCGAAACATAGATGATAGAAATCCACTTCAAGATTTGTATTCTTTTGGGATCTGGACCGATATCATGGGGGAGTAAGAAGCAGACTTGTGTTTCAAGATCCTCCACATAATCAAAATATCGTGCGGCAGCGGTGGAGTTGTGCAGAAGTGATATGGCTCCGACGTATACTTGAAGGATTGGGAATACCACAAAAAGATCCAACTATCCTACATGTTGATAACGAAGGAGTAGTAAAACTTGTTCGAATCCAGTTTTCATGAGCACACCAAACACATTGAGGTGCAGGTACATTTCATTCATGAACATGTTCAAAACAACAACATCCAGCTCCAATATTGCCCAACAAATATGCAACGTGCAGATGTCTTCACAAAGTCACTTGCTCGAGGTAAATTTGAGGGTTT
The DNA here is from genome assembly GCA_018340775.1 of Taxus wallichiana var. yunnanensis. Taxonomy (NCBI): domain Eukaryota; kingdom Viridiplantae; phylum Streptophyta; class Pinopsida; order Cupressales; family Taxaceae; genus Taxus; species Taxus wallichiana. Next base: position 810,333,930 of record CM031235.1, read on the forward strand.
TAGAGAATTTCTCTCCTGTTCACTTGAGACCATGTTGAATTAAGGGGGGAATGTTAGGAATAAAACTTAGCTTAATTCATCATTAGTTGATATTTGAATAAATGTAATAAGTTAAAGTATTTAATTTAAATACTTTAAACTTATGTCAATAGGTATTAGTTATCCTTAGTTGTTAGTTAACTAAGTGATAGTGTTCTCATCCCTATGTTTGTGGGATCATGTTCTATCTTGCATATTTTGTTCCCGGATGATTTCCATGAGGGGCAATAGGGCCAGTTAGGGGCAATATGTTATTTCTGCATATTTTTCGATTAGATGATTTGTTTCCATATATTGTGGATGAGATAGAAGTTATCCAATATCTATAAATATTGTTTTCAGCTCTCTTGTTTGTTTAAACAAACGTAATGCTTGATTTTGATATTAATAAAATACACAATCTGAAAATTCCCTCCCCACCACTCTTGGAAAGTTTTGTTACAAAAACTCAATCTCAATAATAGGCAACTCCACCAAAGCAACTAAACAGAGGATGCCTTTCTGCCTCGTCATGGCAATATTGTTTCATCCTTCCAATAATTGGCTTATTGCCAAAATTCAGATAATATTAAGGTCATAGTCGACGCTTTCAAACAATCACATATCATCATGTGCCTCGGGTCGGAACAAGATGGCGGACGCTTTGAAAATTGGGTGTTAGATCATTCTAATCGATCAATTTTGGCCCCGTACCTTTGACTCGGTCTCCAAAGAAATGCCAACAGATTAAGCGGATCTTTTTTTGAAATTGCGTGATGGATAAATTGCAGATATGTTATTTCTCTTCTCTTATTTGTTATTGGAAATCTAAGGATATTTCCTCAGTATGAGTATAATTGCTTGGCATTGTAATTTGTACTTTATACTTATATTAATATAAATGTGGTGTTTTTTATAAAAAAAAAAACTAACTAAAGGCAGTGATACAATAACTAATCATGTAACAACATTGGCTACTAAAATATGACAATACTTATACAACAACCTACAATCCCACTTTTGTTTTTACACGTAGAAAGGATAGTGGCTTACTAAACAATCATTGTCCCTTAATTGATGTAGTTTTTCTCCTCCTCTCTTAGATTCTCTTCTAATTCATCACCCCTTCTGCAATATCAAACTCTTTAATTCTTCTGCATGTATTTTGTGGCACCTCTCCCTTGTAAACCTCTATTTATTTCTTGTGACATTTTGCAATGGTCCTATGGAAAAGGATGCCCTTATTGCTGAACAAACTCATTTCTAAGCAAACAAAAAGATGGCCAAACGGGAGAAACTTAAGTATGACCAGGGCGATTCAGAACACCTAAAAACCTAGAGAAGAAGGAAAAAGTACTTGCTGAAGTTGATAGTGTTGAACTGGATGGAATGGAATGTGAGGATTTGGCCAACGATGGCTTTACCCACAGGAGGAATAGTGTTTTCAAAAAGGCTGCCATCATCAACAAGCCTACCAAGTTCATTTCCATTGGAAAACACAAGTTTCTGGGAGATAAAATCTAAGGCAATCATGCTCATGCTGTAACTTCGGATGGGATGAGGATGGGATGAGGAACACTCTCGGAAATTGGAGCAAAGATATTCATGCGATGATCAAGGAAACAGTGAGCAAGGTATTCCTGACAAGTTGCAGACTCTTATGTCCTGACCAGGCACAATTTTCTGGCTTAGTTAATGGAGGTAAGCCTTCTCCTTTCACTCCCCTCTCTGCCCTCCCTTCAGTTGGTTTAGGTTTTCTCTAAATATTCTAAGAGAAATCATCCTTTAATATTGGAAGGCAGTTAGACAGAAATAACCATAGAGGAAGATGCACTGCCTGCTAGAGTTATGGTTGAGTAGCTGAAAACTTTGGAGAAGAAAGTTAGCTTTATGAAATATCTCACTAAGAACCTTTGTGAAATCAAGGATGCCCAGGATAAAACAATTGTTTGATTGAGCAAGTCAAAGCAATTACGCTACAAGCCCTTGAAAACAGGGTGGCAAGTATGAACAGAGAAATCAGAGGCCAAAGATATTCTCTCCCTCAAGGATTTTAAAATGGATAAAGTGTGGGCTAGGCAAACTACTCTTGACAATTTAAATGTCATCAAAAAAATTATTATTGTAGGCCCGGAGAATGTTAACTGTAAGGATCTAACAGCCAAAATTGCAACTGCATGGCTCTTGCATAAGGATTTTCTACTATAATCTTCATTTATTAATATAGTTTCTTAACCTTTTTGATATATTATAAATTTATAGATGTTATTATTGGTTATAAAATAATGTTTTAGTGTCTACGGTGCTTACAGGCTACAAGGTTGGGTTTTGTTTGTTTGAAGTCATTATAGCTTGTAACTTGAAATTTTATGTTTCATGACTTACTTTATTTGTTCCTTTTTGTATTGTTAGGATCATAGTGTATTATGTCTTGTTGAATAAGGGCCACAAAAATGATGTAGTGGAAAGTTAAAATTGTTGAAGAGTCTCGAAGTGGGGGTCTGAGGTCAATCCACACTCTGGGATATGATATTGGTTTTAGAGTCCACAAGGACAGGCACCACATCATTTTCTAAGTCTCTGAGTTTTGTTGTTGATTTTGCAGGGTGTTACACCTGCATTTTACCAGTCGTAGGCAATGACTAATCAATTCTAAAAATAGTCTGGCCAAATATTGCAGGAATTTGATGGACCTGCACACATCTTGGGATGTAAGTTTTGGGACTCAATGGAGATATCTTATGAAGAATTGGTTCCTACAAAATTAGATCTAATTTAGTATGTTGTATGATTCTGGACATGCAGATGATATTTCTGCGGAATGGTACTTGGAATTTTGATATTCATATCATTCAGATGGGGCCAGAAGATGTGATCTATTGTGTGTGTGAGAGGAACTGTGATAAATATTGTAACAAAATATAAGTCAATACAATAAATTAAATCCAATGCATACGAAAAGCATAGAAATTGCATACAAATGGATTGTTATCCAACTATTTATGCATACATTACATTGTTCATAAGTAGTTCTTTATAATAAAAGGCACTTAATAATGCCTCAAACTGTAAATTGTTTCACAATTCATCTTATACACTTAACTTTCTCTACCAGAGTTACAGATCCTGACAAACAAGCAAAGACATATAATTTTGCAATTTAAAGTATGTTATTTCTAATTTGGAAACCTACACTTTCAGAGGAGGGCATGGCATTTCTCATTACGTAGAGCATTTTCAATACAAGCAGTGAAAATGTGAAGAAACAATAATTATGTCAGTCCAGCAATATATGTAACTCACCTGACCTCCAGAAGCCAAGTTATTTATAATTGCATCCACCAGTGGTGCCTGAAGAATCCTCCGTTTGTGATGTTTGTTCTTGAAATGTGGATCAGGACACTGCCAAAATATTCCGCATTTGAAAACTTGGGATAATCCGTACTCCAACAAAAAAACAATAAACTTACACACCCTAGTTGCAAGGCAAAAGTTGAGGCAGCTGTGGGAAGACATTTATCACAAGTGACATTGAGAGATATAACACTTCCACAGTCAATAATAATGAGACATAAGATTTTGGGGTAAAACCATGTGAAAGAAGAATTTCGATCATTCAAAATTCTTTTTCACATGGTTTTACCCAGAAATCTTATGTCTCACATGTGAAATTATTTCATGATATGAAGCGTGAAATGACAAAATATGTAGTTATTACAAAAAAATAGTGTAACAGACTTCCCAGTTGACATTTAAAGATTCATACTATAGCTTTGAAGCATTCTGAAAACACACTTCAGAAGTAAACATAACACATTTGCTGAGAAAATATCATATAAGCACAAACCGATGAAACTAGTGATTGCTTACCAGAATCGAAACACATGTCAACGGACCTGGATATGTAGAAACTAAGGTTCCAAAAGAGAATGTAGCATTGGCAACCATGAAATGTCTGAATGCAAGAACAAGCATAACATTAACACACTGATCTAATGGTGCAGAGCAAATAAAGCAATAAAACTTTTAACAGACATTGATGTGAAGCACTCAACTTATCAACCTTCAAATTGTAGCATTAACAAGAATTAAATGCTGAAGAGATGAAATTTTCTTAATCTACAAAGAAGAAAACAATTACACGTTTGTGATTGCCAATTCCTTTGCCCAAAACTGTGAACGTTGTACCAACTGTCGACCAAAAATCAATGTAAAAGTTTTGCATCAACAGAAAATTTAAGACAAATGTATCAAATATCACCTAAAACCAGGTGAACTGACTGTTAGAAAAAAATCTAATGCTTCAGGCCTACTACTATGTTTTACCAATATACAAGAAAGCACGTTACTTACAGTCAATAGAATTGCTAACAACAACAAATGAAAACTGGAGCTTGGAGTGAGATAAAAGAACCTTATCTCGTATGTCCAATCCCAAGAAATTTTTTGTTCCAAGGAATCTTTTAGCAAGTAATAATAAAAACCTGCCATTGCCTGGATATTCATGTCAACAAATTACTCCATGACATTTTACTTTTAAAGTAATCTAGCTAGTAAAGTCTCGATGTTAAAAGAAATCTATGCATACAGAGAACAAGTTACAATTCTTGTGGGCAAAACGAGACAGAGAGAGAGAGACGAAATGAATTACTATTAAAGCTCATGCCTGACAGAAAAAAAAAAGAGAATGGAACTAGAAAGTACAACAAACAAAGATAGAAACAAGTGGTTGCCTAAAGCAGCACCGCCAGCGGAAAAAGGTAACTGAATGAACAGATTTTCTCTTTCCAATGGTAAGCTAACATATATGAGCTAGGACGGTCAAATAGAAAGGCATTCAATATAGACTTTAACAAAACCTGACATGTGAAAGATGAAGACAAACAAATTAGTGATAATTCTTCTTTTATAGCATATCTAGATTTCTCTCCCATACATATCAGGAGAAAACAAAACATTTCAGCAAATGTGTGTGTGTGTCGGTGTGTGTGAGTAAGAGAGTGTTTGTGTGTGAGTAAGAGAGTGTTTGTGTGTGTGAGTAAGAGAAAGTCAGAGAGTGAGAGAGAGATTTCTCTATCCAATGGGCAACTAACAAATAGGAGCTAGGACAGTCAAAGAGAAAGGCATTACATATAGACTTCAACCAGACCTGACATGTGAAAGATGAGTACAAACTGATTAGTTAACTTTCTTTTCGAGATATCTCGATTCCTCTCCCATACATATCAAGAAAGAAAGAAGCATTTCATCACTGACTACAAATGACTGAGTAAGGAATTGTTGGGACTTGAGAAAGCACCAGCCTATGGCTATAAGAAAATAATTTTTAATAAATAGAAAAAAATGATTTGACCAATTACAAAATAAGTTGTGTGATAAAACCATCTATACAATTGAGAAGAAATCCCATAAGTTAGAGGACATAAGAAATATTTAATTAAGGAATTCAGAATTTCATTTGAATTTGTGCTAGTGTCAGCAAGCAATTTTGATTTCTACAGAGAGTGAACAGGAAAAGTTTTAAACTTTCAGTTAACGTAAAAGATTAGAAGCTAAATAATGCATGTATTTCATGCACTGCCAGTTGAAAATGCAGGTAACATAACTGAAGGAGATATTAGATTCTGATTGCCTCTAGAGTTAATCTTAATAGGCAGAACCCACAATATTTTTATTGTTCTTAAGTTACATCTTGTGGAGTACACAGAGAGGTACCAGACAAATATCACAAAGAACACATTTAAATGAGCTCACTTGCAAGTAAAATCTGTAAGGATTTTCCATCTTAGCAGCCTGCAAGTACCTTATAAGGTTGATTGTTGATATTGTCAACAATAAATCGATTTGGTTTGTTCAATTTCCAGGTCTGTGTGGATGATAGAGTCGAGATCAAAGATAGCCGATAGGAGAGGAATGTTATTTGTGACAAAGCAGGCAGGCCCTGTGTTTTCAATGATGAAAAGCGACACTGTTCAGGCATTGCAGGTGCCGCTGCAGGCCAGGAAGCACAGGCCTTGTCAAAACCAGTTGTTGCAAACTCTGCCACAAAGAAGAATTTTTGAATAACTACGCAATGTGTGCTTTCTTCGAGCAAGTTCAAGAACAAACAAATGGATTTGAGAATTTTCTGAATAACTACATAATGTGTGCTTTCTTCAAGCAAGTTCAAGAACAAACAAATGGATTTGAGAATGCGAGACATAGTATGCAAAATCAGACAGACAAAAATATTGGTTGCTCCATATTGTTGCAAGGCTGTCAGACAACAAACAGAATTTTGTATGCTCAAAAGCTTTTTCAACTCATCATTTTGAACCGTCACATAAAGTAATCTGGAAAAGCTTAATTGGAAAGTGATAGAGAAAAGATCGGCAAAGAAAGTGCAAATTAATTGATCTACATGTGTTTTTTATTTTTGAAAGAATCAAAGGTATTGACGTAGATGTTGTCGAGGATCAGTCCATCCAAGAGGGTGACTTGTATTCATGTCCCAGTACAGGAGAAGATTGTGCTCTAAAACGTCCAAAAACCTATGTTGCCAGGAAACGGGCACGGGTACAGGTCCGAAACACAGAAACGCTGATTTTCAAACAAACCTTGGGTACGAAACATTACGGAAACGTCCGTACAATATATTATAAAAATTTAAAATTTGAAATTTATACATATATATACATATAAATATTTATTGAAATTTATACATATATATACATATAAATATTTATTGCCGTTCTTCTGCAATTAATATTAGAATTCAAGGGCATGCTCATCTTTTGACATTTAAATGAGCAACAACATCAAGCAAAACAAGTCTGCTGTATATTGAGATGCATGAACAAAACATCTGTGGAGTTTTCTTGTTTTGAATATTCATACAAAATAAATAATGATCAGATTAGATGATACTGATCTCCTTAATATTTTACTGAAATGGAACAGGAAAAACAGTTATAGGAAGAACAGTATAAATGCCACTACAAAAATATTGCAATGCTCTGCACCTGGATGAATAGCTATTTGCTACAGTTGAAGGTTTCTACTGAAGGAAATCAAGTACCTCACCACGCATACCAAAATCCAAAAGAGAATCCACCCAAGTAAATAATAATCGTTGACAGAAAATTGGATCTGAAAAACCTTTGTGCCTGGTTTGACAAATACTAGCGATTTGAGGCATTATCAATATATTTTTGTATTTGCAGTATAGTCATATAAGCAACAAGAATATTGACTAGCATCGCGCATTTTACTCTAGGCATGATAGTGACAACTACAGCACATCAATAAAGCATGTTAGGCCTGCAATTGTACAAGTAGATATCCACCATTTTTGGGGTACAACCTGCCCAACAATTATTGATCTCTGTAAGATACCAACAGCTCAAAAAATGGCTATGGACATGCACAGAATCAAAGAAACAACAACTACAGTCATACGTTTACTGTGCAAAAAAAAGCGGCACCCGATTTCAAGCTCGTATGCAAAAGTTATGGCCTCTGGAAGTTAGAGGACTTTTCCTGGCCCATAGAAGGAGAGTGGCAATTACGAAAGTGTCATTGACGGTAGCGTGTCACTTGTGGTTGCGTAAGTGTCAGTTGCGGTTGCGTAAGTGTCAATGGTGGTTTCACAACCACCACCTACAGTTACCAGTTGTTTCGCCACGCGTCCAAAAAACATGTGGATTGAAACGGTTGCAAACGTTTCAACTTCCACAATCCATTTTTAGACTTCTTGGCGGGTCTTTGAGGCAAAGGCAATAAGTACAAGTCTAAAAATGTCAGCAATCAAGAATAGTAGAGGAGTTATGGAATTGGATTTCCATTGAAAGTTAACATCTTTGTCCATTGCTCATTGTGACTTTCCTAGCAGTGAGCAAATATTATTGAGTGTTGTTAGAGAAGTGTATCAAAGGTGCTAAGCAATCTTGTGTAAGCATGGTGAGAGGGAGAGAGTGAAGCTCTATTCCATAAAGGCCTTTAATGGTAGTAACTTGTACAGTTTGGTGAATTACATAGTGAAAGGAGAGTGCAGTTGCCTCACCCACTAGAGTTTTTCATTTCTAAGGTTTCTCCAGGATAAATCTTATGTTCATATGTATTTGTAACATTTCTTACTTCTCATGTGTATGTTTAATATTGTGCACATTCATTTCCAGCTCTTCATAGCTTTGTTTTGCATGCAACTGAAGCTATTTTACAGTCACTTTGTAAGCTAGGATTCATAAGGATTTATAGGGTCCGTGTTGGTGAAGCCTAGTGTGGAATATCCCCTGGCATATGGATCAGATTGGTATTAGACCAGGTTTTCCTTTTTCCGTACAAAGTTTTCTAACACTTTCCAAGTTGTCTTAGTTTGTGTTCCATTGCAATGTGTGGTTTTGTGTGACCTGTGTTTGCAGTTTATGCCCATTACCCAAGGAGCAAGTGCTTGTGGGAAAGGTGACTTGGTTCCTTGCAAGTAGATACATACAACAAGAAAAGGAAGAAAGAAGTGAGAAGCATCGCTCATTTGGTTGATGAGACCCATACAACTGAAGAACGATTCCGCAAGTTGGAGGAGGATTTTGTAAGTATTTCTCTTTTAATGAAGAAACTAGATATGTTCATGGCAACTCTCATAGAGAAGCTTGTTGTTTCGATGAAGGCACTGAAAGAAAATGAGGAAGATGCTCCCAAATGTGAGAGGATTGAAGAACCGCCCCGTGCCAACCAAGCTCCACCTCCATTCAAGGCTGAGGCAAAGATTGAAATTCAGCTGTATGACAGAGAGGTGAATGCGAAGAGGCTAGACCATTGGCTAGCTCAGCTTGAGGTATACTTTGGTTTACATCAAATTAATGAATGTCAGCAAATCTCATTTGCAAGGTTGAAGTTATCTAAACATGCATTAACTTGGTTTGAGAGTTATGTTCATTCTTTGGTTATGAAGAAGCTACCACCCCTTAGTAAGTGGGAGGAATTTAAAGTTTTGATTAAGAAGCAATTCTATCCTATTTGCTATGAAGAGGAAAGATCTATTGTTTGGCAGTATCTTAGTCAACAACAAGGACAAAGTGTGCAGGAGTATACTAGCGTGTTTCGCAAGATGGTGGTACAAATGGGTCAAGACACCTTTGATCGTGACATCTTGATGAAGTATGTTGGGGGATTGCATAGTCACTTGAGGAGGCCAGTGTTGCTAGCTAAGCCCAAGGATCTTGATGAGGCTTGTTCTCAAGCTCATTACCTTGAGATGGAAGAAGACAAGAGCTCGTCACCCTCTTCAAATGATGATAAGAAAGGTGAGTTGAATGTTGTTCTAACAAGGAATGTCTAGAGCATTGTAGGCATTGTGATCTGAATGGTCATATAGAACAGACTTGTTGGAAGTTGCATCCGAATTGCATCCTTTTAGGAACAAGAGGAAGAAGAAAGTTATGACCTCAATTCTGGAAAAAGAGGATGGGTGCAGCCAAGATGGGGAAGAGAGAAAGTGTCTCACTTCCCTTTAAGGGAAGGTATGTTTGGGCAGTTCCAATGACAAAGATGCTCAACAAAAAGGTGATCTTTCTAAGCTTTTCCATGTCAAAGTTCAAATTAAGAAGACAAAGGTAGATGTTCTTTTTTATTCATGCTCTCAAGCAAATTTAATTAGTAGAGAGATGGTAGATAGACTTGGGTTGGAAGTGGAAAATCATCCTAATCCTTATACATTAGGTTGGGTGAAACAAGGAGCAGAGATTAAGGTTTCCAAGCAATGTAATGTCAAGTTTGCTATAAATGAACATTTCATTGACAATGTTGTTGTGGATGTAGTACCTATGGATGTTTGTGGCATAGTCTTTGGCAGCCCATACATGTATGAGTGTGATGCAATCTTCATGCGGAGGGCTTAATGGTATCGGTACATCAATGATGGGAAGAGCTACATTATTCATTCCTATGAAGGGAAATCTCAAATCTCCTTGGTAAGTTCAGCTCAAGGTGACAAGCTGAATGCCAGTGGAAATATGATTTTCCTCCTTTTGAAAGCTAGGGAGACAAAATGGTGCAAACCATTGCATCGCATGAATACTAACAAAGGGCATAAGCTACTACCTAGGGAAATCTCCTTAGTAAGTTTAGCTCAAGGTGACAAGCTGAATGCTAGTGGAAAGATGTCTTTTCTCCTTTTGAAAGCGAGGGGACAAAATGGTGCAAAACATTACATCGCATGGATACTAACAAAGGGCAAAAGTTACTACCTAGGGGTCTTCTATTTGGTTGGAGTGATCAACCTTTTTTTGATGAAAGGAAATCGGCCAAACAAGAAGAAACAAAGAGGTCAACGTTGTAGTTCACAAGATGCACCTCCAAGAGATGGCAAAGATGTGGGGAAGAAATTTCCTCAATTAGTTCCTGAAGCTTTTAGGGACTTAAAAGCCTCAAATTGGGGAGGTATGATCCAAATTTGGATATGAAATATGCCCAATTCATGTAATTCTCACTTGTAGCACTTGTAGAAGGCAGTTCTTGTAAATAAACCTCAGATCAGATAGCTTCCAAGGCTTTTACCATGTATAAACTTCATCATATGTATGTATTGATTAAATATTTGAATTCCTCTTCCCTCAATCAATTTATGAAGCTTTTAGGGACTTAAAAGCTTCACAATGGGGAGTTATGATCCAAATTTGGATATGAAATATGCCCAATTCATGTAATTCTCACTTGTAGCACTTGTAGAAGGTAGTTCTTGTAAATACGCCTCAAATCAGATAACTTCCAAAGCTTTTACCATGTATGGACTTCATCATATGTATGTATTGATTACGTAATTGAGTTCCTCTTTAAAAATTACACACTTTCAAAAACACGGCACCCGATTTGGAGTTCATATGCAAACGTTATGGACTCTAGAAGTTAGAGGACTTTTCCTAATTGCAGAACCACACATAGAAACAAGGTGGTGATTACGTGTCAATGGTGGTTGCGTAAGTGTCAATGGCGGTTGCAAAACCACCGGCGGCGGTTCCACTAGTTGTATAAGTGTTAATGGCATTTGTGTAACCACTCCAACAGTTACACAAGTGTCAACAACGATTTCGCAACCGCCGCATGCAGATATTGGCAGTTTCACCACACGTCCGAAAAACATGTGGAATGAAACGGTTGCAAACATTTGAACTACCACAATCCATTTTTGGACTTCTTGGCGGGTTTTTGAGGCAAAGGGAATAAGTACAAGTCTGATGGATGTCAAGAATCAAGCAAGAATAATTGAGGAGTTATGGAATTGGATTGCCATTGCAAGTTTTAGCAAGTTGGAATCTTTGTCCATTGCTCATTGTGACTTTCCTAGTTCTAAGCGATTGTTCTTGAGTGTTGTTACAGAAGTGTTTGAAAGGTGCTAAGCAATCTTGTGCAAGCTTGGAGAAAGAGAGAGAGAGAAAGCTTTGTTCCATAAAGGCCTTTAATGGCAGTAACTTGTACATTTTGGTGAATTACATAGTGAAAGGGGAGTGTAGTTGCCTCACCCACTAGAGTTTTTCCTTCTTGGGTTTCTCCAAGATAAATATTGTCTTCATGTGTATTTGCAACCTTTTTTACTTCTCATGTGTATGTTTAATATTGCGCAAATTCATTTCCAGCGCTTCATAGCTTTGTTTTGCATGCAACTAAAGCTATTTTACAGTCACTTTATAAGCTAGGATTCAAAAGGATTTATCGGGTCCATGTTGGTGAAACCTAGAGTGGAATATCCACTTGGCTTACGGATCACGTGCTCCACAAGTCGGATAATATGTAAACTCATATATACAACACCCACGTCCAAATTCCTAGAGATGTCCGGAGGACAACACTCCAAATTTCTTTAACTTGGATGTGTTATACACGCAAACAACCATAAACAAGAAATCAAAAACAAATATAACATTCATTCACCGATCCAATAGATGTACATGAAATTCTCTCAAAGGAGATGAATGTCTATCTACTCTATCTAACTCAATCTATGTGCATACATATGTACTTAGTGATAGAGAAGGAAAAGGAACCATTATCGAAGATGAAGAGTTGATCTTCCTCATGTGACTTCATCTTTTATTACTTACGAATAATGTGCATCAAAATTAATGGTCAAGGGCTTTGTCGCACAAGGTAAAGGGGCAAAGTTGAGTCTGCAAGAGATTTAGTATCTACGTCATCATGTGCTAAGAAAAGTTTGTTGAACCTCACATATTTATAGGCCCCACCATGAAGGAGATTGGTTTTAGTGTTAACATCGATCATAGGTTTAAATCCAAAAATTGGTGAAGCCGATTATCTTGCATCAATGTTAACCTTCCTCAAAATACAAGGACATCCAAATTAACTTGAATTTCAGGGATACCCATACTCCAAATAATTTACCTAATGTGGGGGATTGTGTTGGTGGAATGACTTGTTCCAAGAATTCAGCAAAGTAGCTATCACATCGTTTCTTTGTTCTTGAAGTGCAATCTAGATCGCCTCCATCAATCGTGTTGTCAACAAGGTCATGTGTCATATGTCATGTGACCGTTTGAAGAGCACGAAAAGTAATATGAGGGTCGCATGTGTTGAAAATTCCTCTACACCATGGTAAGCAGACTACGATCTTTAAGAACCCTAAACTAAATAGCCCAAAACTGAAATCCATCAAAATAGTTGAACTTTGAATTCTAGAATCTATAATAGCACACAATAGAGAAAAGTTAATTGAAAAATACTCAAATTTGCTCCAAATCACATCACTATTTTATTAATCAGAAAACAAAAGCTACAATGCTTTGGAACACACTCTAGAATAACACTCACATTGAATGAAAAATTGAATGAATAAAACACCCACCTAAGACATTCTTTTATAGCTGAAGAAGAGACCTAAAAATAGCTTGGATCCTAAAATTGGATCCATCCCAAAATTAAATCAACCCTTGACCTAATTTTATCCTAGGATTTGCACCCTTAAATAGACAAAGTCAAACTTTACAAAAGCAAACTGCTAAATAAAGAACTGTTTTTCTAAAACTGAAAAACAAACTACATAAAAACAACTACTAAATCTAGACAACCAAGATTAGGATTGTTGTTCTATGTGATTATACGCTCTACGAAGTGTGCCCAAGTTTCAAACCTACGCCCTACTCGAGGACGCATTCTCAAGTACATTAATCTAACATTCCCTCTTAGCGAGTAATGTGCTCCACACCAATCCTAGTCTCTCCTAAAACATCTTCTTCATGGAGTTGTACTCCACCATGGCATCCTACCATACCCGGTGACTTACTTTGCCTCCTCATAACTCGGAAGGCTGAAGGCTTAGCATCGATTATGGAAGACATTTGTACATCGCTGGAAAACTTCTTAGGAGGGTGACTTACTCGAAAAGACATCTTCGGAGCACCAACTTGCTCTTGTGCCCCCTACAATGTTTGTTGAAGCCATTTAGGCTTCTTGGTTGTCTTGAGGAGTAAAGTTGTCTTTGAACCTATATTGGAGCCTACCTAATATGAACATGTACTCCTTGAAACCTATGGTTCAACACTTGGGCAACAAGTGTTGTCTCTCCGCCTCAACCATAGTTACCTAAGCCTCTCGTATGGGGGAAAGTTGGGATAGGGTTTCTAGGATGGCAAAAAAATTCCCGAATTTTGGGGATGGCAAGGGGATAGCTATTAAAATAACATATAAATATTAAAAATATACAATGGATTCCCTAACCCTGAAAAAACATGAAAGATTATAATTTCAACACCATACCCAACAATGTTACCAAAGGGCATGCAACATCACTTTATCATGTCACTTATATGATTCTATTCTTGAATTAAAAAATAGGTTTTTGAAACAGTAGAGGCCATGCAAACTACATGAATAGCCATCCAGAGACAAAAACCAACTAAGGTAACCAAAAAACGCTAAAAACTTAAATACAAAGTTGGCCTCTAGAACATCCTAATATACCGGTAAAGCCTCCATTATCATACAAAAAGAGGCAGAAAGACTTGCACAACAAAATTATGAAACTAAAGATATATGTAAAAATATACATGTGTATTTATAGATGCTATTATTATGTATAAGAAAGGCTTAAAAATGTAAAATAGCAACAACCTCTCATTAGAATATCTTCTTTGGGAACCTATATAAAACCGCAGAAGTCCATTTCTTGGGAAGGTAACTTTGCATCGGAAAAGGATTTACATTTACTATTACTGCATAGAGTACTAGTTTTCATTTTCCTCTTTTCAGAGTCACAATATTTTATGTTTTTAATATATTTTTTCATTTTTTTAGGACTCTAGGGCCTTCAAGAACTCCCCTAGCCATCTCGGGAATGCCATTGGAGTCCCCAAAGTCTCAAAGCACCCAGGGACATCTCGGGTGTGTCACCTAAACTTAGGGAACATTCTCGGCATGTGCCCTTCATTTTTTCTTTTGGGGGTTCATGGGGGATGTTTCATCGCCGTCCCCAAGCACTCGGGATGTCTGCAGGATGGCTTGCGGATAGGGGTGTGTGTCCCCACGCAACAATGTCCTCAAGCTGTTGTTGGATGTTACTAGGACACAGAAAACTATGCATCCTCATCCACCTTCACATATCAACCCATAACTATATTCCTCTAAGATGGAACGTAGATCTTGTAAGCCTTAGAGGTCTCAATGTAGCCAACTAGAATACCCATCAAACTAGTCTCTTCTCCTTGGAACATGAATGAAAAGTAGACTCCCAAATACTCGAATGAGAAACATTTGGTTTATCCCCTATAAAATCTTCATTTGGAATCTTGTACTTCAACACCTTGTGAGAACACATGTTCAGTATGCAAACTGCAGCACTAACAACTTCTACCCAAAGAAACATATGCAGATCTAAGTCATGAACCATAGACTTAGCAGTCTCTACTATGGACCTGTTCTTTCTCTTTGCAACCCCATTTTGTTGTGGGTTGTACGATACTATAAACTCCCTCTTGATCCTGATTCTCTGCAAAAGGAATCAAAATCATTGGAGGCATACCCCCACCATTGTCTAATCTCAATATCTTGATTTTCGTGTCTGTTTGGTTCTCAATAGCGGCTTTGAACTCCTTAAACTTGTTGAAGACCTCATCCTTGGTCTTCATAAAATAAATCTAGGTCTTTCTAGAAGAATCGTCAATGAAAGTAACATAGCACAAATTACATGTCAACAAGGATGATGGCATAGGTCCACAAATGTCTAAATGAATCAAATCTAGAATCCCCCTTGACCTGTGCTCACCACTCAAAAAAGAGGCCTTGGCATGCTTGCCAAGTGCACATCCCTTGTGCATCCCTCTCTTCTCCACCTTGAAGTTGGGGAATCCAACCACCATGTCCTTCAAAAGAGGCAACGATCCATAGTTCAAGTGCCCAAATCTTTTGTGCCAAAGCTCGCAAAGATTGTCATTGTTGGTCAACAAAGCTCTCTACTTCATCAGATCTGCCAGCAGTCTATAAAGGCCACCCTCTCAAACTCCTTTAGCCAAAAATCAACCAAGCTCAATGTTATGTTTCTTGATGATTTCTTGTGGATCATCGAATTCGGCCCTACACTTCACAGTCGTTAGACAAGAAATTGGAAGGAGATTCTCAGTCATATTATCAACATAGAGTACCTAATACAGCTCCAGAATTTCTCCTGCTACCATGCAGGATGAGATAGACCCCATCCCGATCCGAGGACTTGGCATCATCACTTATTAAAATAAAAGGTATTTTTAAATACTTGAAGTAAAAAGAAGACCCTTAGCCTATTCATTGTTTTCCGTCGGCTAAAGGGGTGAATAAAAGGGAGACTAAAATTAATAATTTAATTTTAGTGCATAGTAATTTTAATTATAAGCACTTTAATTATATTATTTTTTTAAAAGAGGGACTTTATGGAATAAAGTGAAATCACGAAAAGAAAAGCATTAAAATATTAATTTATTTTAAATGCTAAAGTGGAGTGACCCAAAGTGGAATTAGAAAGGAGGGAAAAGGCATTTAATTTATTTTGAATTAATCCCAAAGTGGGGTGACCCATTTGGGGGAGTCTTTTGGGGTTTTGTGCCATCATTTTCCTATAAGAGGAGGTCATTTGGCTCTTTTGGGATCATCTATCTCATATCAAAATTTACATGAGGTTTTTGGGTTGCTGCTCAACCTTTTCCACTTGAGGACAAAAACCCTCTAGTGTGGCTGCAAGTGAGGACGAAAACCCTCCTTGTTTTCAGATTGAAGAATGAAACCCTTCAATCCCTTGAGGATTCTCCATCCAAGGGTTTCTATTGGGCTTCAACAAATTGTCAAGTGTGATTTTCAGCGAGTGTTTCAGTTGTGAAGGGTTGTTAGGGCTATTCAGAGATTTTCAGACCTCTCCCTAGGGTGGTGACCCCTACCTGGGAAGAGTTTGCAGATTTTGAAGGTACAACAACTCATTCTCCATCCGTGTTTGGGTTCTTTGGTTTGTAGGAGGTTGTTTGCTCTTTCCAGTGTTGTATTTGGGCTTGGAATCTTCATTTCCAGCCATTTTTGTAAGTTGTACTTTTGTTGTCATAATTCAATTCCAATTGTTCAGAAAAATTCCAAAAATATATGTTTTGGTCTTCCTTTGTCTTGCATTGGTTCCAACAATTTTATAAAATATTTTTGAAGGGTTTCTACATCAATTTCCAGTTGTTTGAATGTGTTTGTTGCCATAAAAAAAAAAACAGTTGTTGCTAGGGCTTGTAGAATTTTCAGATTGTTGTCATAAAATAAAAAGAAAAAAAAAGGGGTTTTCCAGAAATCCCAATTTCCCAATTTTTGCCCAAAAGGGGGCATTACAGTGGTATCAGAGTTGTGATCTTCCCAATGACAGAAATCATAAGAGGAAAACTAATCGACTAATGTTTTTTCGAAGCAAAGTTCTTACAAAGGGAAGAAAAGTTAGATCTTGTTCCAACGGTGGTGATACGATTAGATGCAATTAAAAAAGGTTGTAAGAAGAAGAAGGAATCAAAACTTCAAGAAGGCTAAGGAAGACATTTTGATGGTGGAGCATGAGGAAAAAGAGCAATCATAGCTGTTGGAGATTGAGAAGGAACAACCCATAGAGGAATCTACCATATAAAAGGAAAGTGGAAAAGATGTTCCAACACTAGTAGAAAAGAATTCTTCCCTTGTGATGAGGAAAGAGGAAGAAATCAGAAAACAAGAACAAGAGGAGCCCAACATACAACTTGAAGGTAAAAATTCTTTGACAATAGATGATGCCTCATTGACTTCTAATGATTGCATGTGGCAGCAAAATAGTGGGAAGATCGAAACAACAAGGGTTTTACTAGGGTGAATGCAAAGAGCTTAAGATGGAGGAATATACACCATCCTTCAAACTTCCAAAGGATGAGCCATTGACTGATTTTCAAAACAGCATTGTGGAGGGACATGTGTTTGAAAAAATATTGGGAGTCACATGGATAGAAGGGTTGGAGGTATCTCCACAACTCCCAATTCAGCAAAGGAGGGTGAGCTCCTGGTTGGCATCCTAAGGTATGATAATGTTGATCATATTTCAGATTTGTTGATCCCTCCTATGTCGCTGCAATATTTTTGTCATCTTGGACAACATGCTAAAAAGGGTGATAAGGTGAAGGGACAACTTGTAGTAAAGAGCACATAGATCCTTTTGCTCAAAAACAAAATTGTTGGAGCATAACAGTGTGGGATCTGGTGTTGTTCGAGACCCATTAAGGGTAGAGTTTCTGATTTCAAAATCAGTATCAGTGATAATGTCATCATCACATGTTCCTGGATAAAAAGGAGATCAAACTTCAGCTTGGAGGAACATAAGAAATATGTTGTGAACACTAGCCGGTACATGAAAATTCAGTGGTTGCAGCTCATGGGACAAATGCAAGGTCCAAAGACATGTCACCTCACATCCAAAAATGTTCTCAAAGCGAGCAGCAATGGAACAACTCCAAATTCAGGTCAACAAATTCAGAATAAGGTTGTTGGGTCCAGATTTGATGTCCAAGCTATGAGTGCATATGTTTTGGTGTTTGGAGATGACTACCCTCTAGTCAAGATCCATGGTATGCTAGATAGGACAGCAACATTCTTCTCTCATAGTGTTGTTGATTCAGCCGATAAGCATGCACCTAGGAGGTATTCTAAGAAGTGTGTTGAGGTCAAGAACACAATTTGCAGTTGTGGGCCTGTAGATTCTTCAATTCAAGTCCAAGATTGTTTTTGCGTATGGGATCCGGATGATCTTTTGAGGATCAAGGTAAATGTCACTATTGAGTTCTCCATCTCTTGCACTTGGCATGAAAGAAGAATTATGAAGAGTCATATAAGTTTGTTGTGTATTCTAACAACATGATGAAGGATGAGTCACTACAAAAGGGCTTCATCATTCCTTACACCATGGAGACACAACAACTCTTCAATGCTTGGGGAGGTATAAGGGGTGGACACAAGGTAAGTCCCACACTTTCATTTTTAGAACAGTCATGTCATAGAGATTTTCAGCTCCTAACTGATAAGCATACTCTTGGGAAAAGTCCTTCCATAAAAGTAGATGTTGAGTTCATGAATTCAGCAATTGGAAGTAGGCAAGATGGATGTTATCTTGCTGTCCAAAGCATTATAACTCAGCATGACATGGGTGGTATGATTGTGAGTAATAAGAGCTTTAACTTATAGGTTTTGAAGTATGTTGTCTCAAATATTTGCACTGCTGTTATCCACATTTCCAGCTGGCCCAATATGTTGTTTGCAACCACACAAGTGAGTTCAGTCATAAGATGGATTCCAGCCACTATCATTCTGATTTTGAGGAAGGAAATGCAAGGCTACAGCCGTGCTTGGGGCAGCATGAATGGACCTTTGGGAGTCCATCATATGAGCAGAAATTATGAGGAAGATGCAAGCAATAGAAGAGAGCTAATTAACATGTCTATAAGGCATGATGAATTGGATAAGGAGTGTTGTTGAAAGCTCTTGTTTCCCTTAATGTGTTTGTCTTGTGCAGGTCAAGAATGGAGAAGATAGAAAAGAAAAGGCATAAGCATGGTTCAGTCCAACATGCTCATATGTATGAGAAGCAATGTAAAGAAGTGAAACAAGATGATAGTATGACAGCAGCAATTGAAGAGATGATTGATAAGGATATAACAGTAGAAGAGACTTGCCTCCAAGTCATCATGGAGACACGAGAGAGTGGCAAAGTGATTGAACAAGGATGTTCCCAAAAGGACATGCAAGGGGAAATCCAATTGCAGCAGCTAGAGACGGGAGAGAAGACTCTCACAAGAGCAAGTGAAAGAGATTGGCAAGAGAAAGAAGACCTTCTCATTGGGACAGCAATTGATAGAAAAGTATATGCATCCAATTTCCATCTTGAAAAGTGGGTAGAGGATATGAAGAATGAAAGAAGACAAGGATGAGATGGAGCAGCTGAGTTTATTATCAGCCCAAGCAAATGAGGAGAATATGAGGTTGCGGCTGAAGATGAGGGAATGAAAGGGGTGTTTCTACAAGCCTCAAAAGCACACGGGGAGAAGTTGATACTGCAGCAAAGGTAAAGGAGTTGCTTGACATGTTTGGGACAACAATGAGACTGATTTTTTGTATTGTTGTCATCACCATCACCAGCCACCGGGTTACTCCATTTGCTTTCATACAAATAGGTTTACAAGAGCCTTCAATCATGGGAAGGAGTTATTTTCAGTTGGTGATCGCTAATATGATATTTTCAGTCCTTGCATGGCTGTTCTCAGCCCCTACATTGCCCAAGTTGTTGATTTTTGCAAGGAAATTTCATTTTTGTACCTGTTGTACCCTTTTCATGTTGTTGGTCTTGACAATAACAGGTATAGGACTGTTGTTATCAGCTAAGGACAGCTGTAAGCTTGCACAAAATGAGGGAAAATCTTTGATGAAAGAAGTTGGAAGAAGGGTTCAGCTGAAGGAGATCTTCATGGCAGCCACATGGGTACCTAGTTGGATGAAAATACAAGTGATTGGTGGTTGTTGCAACTCATTTCCAGCCCATCTACAGTCTGATTTTTATCAAATATTGGGAGGAACAACTCGCCAAGTCATGAAAGGAACCATTGGAGCCCAAGGGTTTGATATCTCAAAACCTTCTTTGCATAAAAGAAGCCAAGTGGGATGACAACAGCAAAATGATGTGAGCATATGGCAGCTTTTAGCTTTGTGGGATTTTGTGGATGTTTTCAGGCATTTACAAATTTTGGGGGATCATCTTGAGGTTGGATGGCACTCATTATCCATTTGGGATATATCACACCATGTTCTTTGGCAAGAGTTATCCCATTTGACAAGTACGGGATCCAGGCTCTTCAAACACTACAGCATGGCTCATCATTTTGGCATGAGGATACTTGGGCATATGAGCTTGCATTTGCTTGTGGGCAAGCAAATTTGGGAAGGGCGGACTGTAATGTCCCCTTTTCTAGATTAAAATAATTAATAATATTCTAAGTTGGCCCAGTCATTTCTAAATCTTGGGCAACTTAATAATATTATTATTATTAAAATAAAAGGTATTTTTAAATACTTGAAGTAAAAAGAAGACCCTTAGCCTATTCATTGTTTTCCATCGGCTAAAGGGGTGAATAAAAGGGAGACTAAAATTAATAATTTAATTTTAGTGCATAATAATTTTAATTATAAGCACTTTAATTTTATGTCCAAGTCATTTGAACATGTGTGACATTGCATATGATTAAGAGTGTGTGATCCATAATGTTTGACACAGGTGGAAAAAAGTAAACATGACATTAATAAATCACTCGATGATATGAAGCTATCAACAATAATGTTAATCCTAAACTGTGAACCTGTTATCGAGTTAATTTTGACTTCACAAAATTTTAGTGTGAAAATTTTAAAAAAATCGGAAGTGTCTTTTCTCGTGGTTTATCACCCTCATCGTGATTGTTTTATTCTTGATTGATTTGGCCTTCGTTTCATCCATTTCGGGTAAGTACTTCTCCCGCTATGTCGCAAACCACGTTTAAATTAATTAATTAATTTCTTACCCTTTTATTTAATAAAATTAATTTTATTAAATTTTGGGGTTTTTAATTAATAAATATTAATTTAATATTCATTAAAATTGATTGACAAATTTGGAAGAACTTTTCTCGTTTTCCCATTGCCGTGGGCAATTAAAATTCCGCCTCCAATTGTTGGGAATGCCAAGTTGGCTCTCCGCTCCTGTTTTTCCCTTTCCTAGCAAAGTTTCCATTTTCCCGCTTGTGGGAAATTCCCTTGTTGATTGCCAACACAACCGGATGTCAAACGGCAAAATATCTCCCATTTTCCCATATGGGGAAATGGAGGGAATTACCAGGACACTTTGCCATTATCACAAAGTGACAGCAGATTAACTTCTTCCCATATTCCCCTGGCAATTAATGCCCACTACCAAAGAAAGTGGAAATTGGTTATTCAACGGGAAGAAAGAAGAAACGGTTACGAGAAAGCTTCTTGAATCCTCATAACTTTCCTCCATGAAACTCTATGGAAAAAGTCATGCAAAAGTAATGAAGAAGCTTTGAAGCTCTTTATTTCCAACTTCTTATAATTATTTCCAACTTCTTATCATTTCCCCTACGTAGAATCGTTTTCCAAGAAACATTTTTTCCAAAGATTCATAGCACATTCCTCACAGACATTGACTCTTCATGCAAAGGGAAGTGGAACACATTACTTAGGAAGCAATAGTCCACACTCAAGGAGAAGGAAACAAATATCCAAACCACTCAGCCAAAGAAGATCCATCACGCATGGTTAAAGAAATACAAAATTCATGCATTTGGGTTTGAAGGCCACGCATGCACAGGCAGATAATAAAAGACAGAGCTGCCCACACATTTACCTCAGCAAATTAACACGCATTCATTAGCAAAAGACACTCAAGTCAAATTTGTTCACAACTCACAAGCAAGCCCAAGGAGGAAAAAAAAAAGATCCACGCACTTTGCCCGAATAAAAAGCCATACGGCCAAGGAAAATCAGCTGTCCACAAAAGGTAATACTCTCCACATTTGCACAAGAAAAACCAGTCCACGCACGCCCGATATTATTTACGCAAAGCAAAGGTAAAGGAAAAAAATCCACCACGCATTGGCCATGCACATCGGAAAGAATAGCCACGCAAGAGAAAGCTTTGTGTCCACACAAAGGGAGAAGGAAGAATAGTTCACTCAAGTAAAGAAAACACGATCCACAATCGAGAAAAGGCGATTGTTAACACTTATAACTGTAATTGGCTATGGTGCTACAAACACTGTTTATAAATGTGTTCTAAAGAATTGTAAGCCAATTGCTATAAAAAGATTGTACAGTCACTACCCACAAAGCTTGCGTGAATTGGAAATAGTTGGAAGCATCAAGCATCAGAATCTTGTGAGTCCGTATGGATGTTTGCTTTCTCCACATTGAAACCTGTTGTTTTATGATTACATGGTAAACGAAGTTTGTGGGATATCCTACACGATTGAACACGTTGGCATGCCATACAAATAGTTGTCAACATGTTTTTCTAGCACAAGCCAAAGGAGATAGCACAAATTGTTCAAACAGCCCATGCAAATTAGTCACGTAGGCCAAGGAAGAATCAATTACAACCAGCAAATTTAGTGAAGGCTATCCCAGTGCAAGAAAACAATTGATGCGGAACGAAGGTTGTTGTTTGTATCTGTCAATGTAGTCAACTTTGGAGCTTGATATCTCGAAGTAGGATGATTTTCGTGAAAAACCAATCATTGCCCGCAATTTTACTCATGTTAAGGTGCTTCTATACCCATTCTCGAATCCCAGCTCCTCATTTGATATTTTTCACGAACCCAAATAAAACGCAGTTTGTTTGATTTCGTTGCACGTGCGATTTTCACCTGTCAAGTGGACTCACTTTGAGAGTTGATATTTTGAACTTGGATGATCTTCAAGAGAAAAGGATTGGTTCTTTGGATTCTCCCCACCTTCATGTGCTCCCTTGCCAAGTTGTAGATTCCCAGGGTAATGTTTGGTATTTTTCCTAGGCTAAAACCAAACGGAATTTTTGCAGTTTCACACCTGCGTTTTCCTAACTTGAGCTTGAAGAGTCATCTTTGACCTTTAATATTTCACTGAAGAATTCACCATGGAAAGGTATTCAGAGCATGTGGAGAATTGTGTGTAATTGTGAATGCGAATACAAATGAAGAAAAAAATTGCTCACACCGGATGTTGCTCAAACGGATAGGTGGATGAACTGCTCAAGCTTCAAGCTCATCTCTCTTGTCATCTGGAGGATTGCGGAGCACGGTCAATGAGTTCATTCCCGTACAACCGGGATAGGCGGACTCTTGGCCCAATGGATAAGGCACTGATCCTAGGTGTCTTGATCTAGGTGGCACGTTGTTGACTAGGATGTCTATGTGTGTGTCCAAGTCATCTAAGTGGGGTCCACATGTACCCACTTCATTATTGTAATAATTGATTGGGTCATTTAAGTTATAAAGTTGTAATATTTTAATAAAGTAACATTACTTTATTAAAATAAAGTCATAAAGTTATATTATTTTAATAAAGTCACTTTACTTTATTAAAATAATGTTATATTCATCAAATGACCTAATTGTGCCCTAAAGTAACCCTAACTACTTTTTAACCAACTTTTGGGTTATAAAAGGAAGTTAGGGGCTCATTTGTAAGGGTGACTTTGAGAGAGGAGAAGAAAATACTTTTGTGTGCAAGCTTTGTTTTAGGAAAGAAACTTTGTGTTCTTTTGTGAAGACATTTTGGAGTTAATGAAATATGAACTTTGTGTCCCATTCATTGTCTCTTGTAGCATTTGATGTTCTTATGTTCATTAGATGTTAGTGTTTAAATATTGCATGCGAATATTGTTTTTGATCTTATTGTCAACGTTATTAATATGTTGTTCTTGTTCACAGTGATCAAGCTTTGATATTTACTTGCTCATGTGTGTTCCCTTTCACTTATTCTTGTTTAGCTGATTCAAACTCTGTTTCATTTGAGTTAGTTTTTCATTGTCCTTCTTCTATATTCAATATTAGGCTCTGTTTTACCTAACTATTGTATGCTCCTTCCATCCATTTATTTCCTTCATTTCATTTCATTTCCCTCATTCACACTTCTTTCCATTTGATGTCCCAAAACACCCCCACATATAATTTTGAATGTACAGATGTAAATATTGTTTTTCAAATAAAAATAATAGTTAATATTAATTACCTTGAGAGTGATTTTCATTATTTGAAATTAAAGGTATTATATTAGTTATTATAATAAAAGGGAAATAATTAAATTATTAGATTATTTGCCTTAAAGTAATTATTATTACTAAAGTTAAACTTTGGCAATTAATTTAATAATAAAGTGAACAACAAATAAGGTCGATAAGAGGGAAAAGAGAAAAGAGATCAAAAGGGTGTTTAAGTGATTTTTAAATAAAGTTTCCCCCCAAAGGTGGATCACCCCACTTAGGGGAGATATAAAAGCAACATAAGGGTTTCCAATTAAGGCATGCTTGGAAATTATATTTTGTATCTTCATGCTTGAAGATTTATTGGGATGCATGCCCAATAGTGTTGTTGATTTTGGGTACTTCCATCCAAGGGAAATACATTGCTACATTTTGAATTTTGTTGTGTTGTTGTTTTTTAAGGGTTTTTCTGCATGTGAGGTCTTTGTTGAAGGTCAAACTAAAGGAGAATCAGATTTGAGGTGTTGTGATCAGTTCTAATGCTTGTTTGAGGTTTTCTAAGAGGGTGAATGGTTGTTGATTTCGGTACAACTAGGGTTTCATCTACACATTTCCAAATTTCTGAGCCTGTTTTGGGTGTCTTCCACCCATCGAAAAATTTTGATTTTGGTATCATTGGAAAGCTTGTAATTTTATCTTCAATTTGAGCTATCATTTGTCAAAAATTGTTGGATATTTTCCCGACTATATAATTTCGAAGTTTCGGTTGTTTTTCTACAATTAAAAGTCAGATTTTCAGTATTTTTAAAAAATATAAGGATTTTCAAATTTTATAATTTATGGGCTAGCTACCGATTTAATTTCATAATTTTTGAAAGTGTTTTGAGGCTATTTTTACACCCATAGGAAAATCTCCTAGGGTTTTGGCAAGGAATTTTGGGTTGTTTGCATTGTTGTCATAAAAACAATAATTTCTAGTTTGCTATCATTCATTTTCCACATTCATATTTCAAGGGTTTTGATAAATAATTGTTGAATCTTGAAATGTCCTATTTGGGAACATTACAGTGGTATTAGAGCACCGATCTAGGGCACCTGTGAGGTTTTGTGTTGCAGATCTGGAAGCTAGAGGTTAGAAAGATTCAATGGAATGGATGAAGTGGACCCAAGTTCCTTTTTTTGATGGTACTAATAAAATTTCTACTAGATCTTGGTTGAAGGAATTTAAGACATATTTGCGATGGAATCATGTGTCAGGATGATGCCCTCATGCTCATCTCTATATACTTGAATGGAAGGGCACATAAGTGGTGGCATCATTTGTTGGAGACCCGGGGGTCGAATCCGTTGCCTCCCTTGAAGATTTCACCCAAAGGTTCCTAGAAAGGTTCGATGTGCAAGATTGCAAGGATGAGCAAGGTGAAAATCCCTCATTAGTTGAAAATGTTTCTTTGCCTTCTAAGGATTGCATGCATGTTAGCAAAGTGACAAAGAGGAGATCACGGAATTTGAACCCAAGGAGGAAAAGTCAGATCTACAAGAGAGAAAAGAGAATTTGGTGATTGAAGCCCCAATCCCTAATGTGGATGTTGATATTCAGCTTGTTGTCCATTCCGGAACAACCATCAATATGAAGCAAGCAAATGACATTCATGGCCTTGAAGGGAGTTATGAGGATGTCCCATACATACATCATTCAAACATGGAGGTTTGTTATCATCATAAGAAGCTTACAAGCGAGGTTGATTTATTGTTGCATACTTTTCATATCATATTTGTTTTCCTCATGAGAAGCATGTAAGAGACGAAGAAAAATGAAGATTATGGGTTGCAACATGAGGCAAGAAGATTCCTTGGTTCAAAGTCACTTATATGGGCACTCTAAGGTATGGGATCCGGTAATTTTCACATCCTCCAAAGGTTGTCAATTCTGATTTTGTGATCTTTATGACTGATTTCCTGAGAATAAATGAAAGTTCAGAATTATTTTTGGTGGGCATGAGTATTGGCATGCATGATTCGGCTTTAGGAGATCCGGATGCAAAGGGAAAAGGTACCTCTCAAGGTACTAATGTTGTTTTTCCCTTTGGTAGACTCTCTATGGCAGCTACTAAGGGTAATCAATTTGACTATCTTCATAGCAAGGATTTGTTGCACCACCATCATACCTTGTCCTTGCATTGTTTTGGTCATTATGAGTATTGTGCTAACAATGAAGACAAGATGAAGGGTGCTAAGTGGAGAAGGAATCTTCCTAAGGCAGCCCCGGATCATTGGCAAGAAGGCCAACACTTCCTAAATTTCAGTCCAAGTGAAAGTAAGGGCAGCAAAAGAGTGATCCCAAGGTGTGGTAAGCTACTTAATTTTGTTTCCCCTCAATTCAATTTTGATAGCATTACTTGGGCCAATTCATGTGAGAAAAAATTGAAGTTACATGGAAGAATGGTTGGTTGCTAGACATTGCACATGATAGGGCAGCGATCTTCCACTTTCATATGATTTATGGTTTATCTAACAAACATGCATGCGGAAGGGGAAAAATAGGTTATAAGGATGTCTTGGCAAAAGAATTTTGTACATGTATGAGTATGCACTCTTTTACATGCTTTGTTGATTGGGCTAATAGAGGTATGCTTGGTGTGGATAAAGAAAAGGCTAATATCTACTTCAGTTTTGCTACCCCTTGTTATATATTTGGCACATACCAATATTGGGAAATGTTTCACATCAAAGATGTCATTGTTTCTCATGTTTTGGGTGAGTTGATGAAGACAATCCAGGATTAATCATGGTTGTTTGGGTTTGGTACTAGCTGCCATGCAATATAGGACTGTTGTACTTGTCATTTTCAGTTTGCTATCTACTTTGTTTGCTGCCCAACAAACAGGGATTGTTGTTACAAAATGTCTACATGATGGACCACCGACTAGATATTTGATTGTCACACTTTCAAGCATGAATTTGGTAAGAGGGATGCTTCATGGAAATTGGAACTTATGGGGTCTTGTGAGCTGGCCCTCTCATGGTAAGCAAATCATTTCATTTACAGCCCATGGAATATTATTTATTTGGCCCTTCAATTACTCACACATGCCTAGAGATAACTCACCAATGGAAGATGGCTTCTTGAATCACTCCATGATGAATGAGGACATAATAGAAGGTATTTTGATGTGAAGAAACTAATTGCTCTTGGTATAAATATTAAGAGTTGGAATGATAAGCTTGTTGTTATAAAGGGTTATAGGACTGTGTCACAAAATTCAGTCCTCCATTCAACACATTTTCTGTCATGATCAAGAAGGCAGCCCTTGAAGGTAATGATTTTCAGTATTGTAAGACAATTTCAGTCATCTATGCTTTGGGTTTCATTGCTAACACTTCAAGAGTAAGTTTGGAATGCATATTTGGTCATGAGTTGGGTCGTTGGATAAAGATAGTTGCAGTTGTTCACTCACAACCCGGAAATCACATTTGGGTGATTCCAAACAATATTTTATGGGCTCTAAAACAAGCTGTTATTAAGCATAAGGTTGTTGTATTTTGTATTTCCAGCTTGTTCTTTTCTTTCTTTGGGTCCACAAAGGGACAACATGGTTGTTGGGAGTTGTTTTATCACTTGATGTTGTGGGAACATTTTGGGAAATACTAATGAATTTCCAGCCATCATATACTCAAGGATAAGTACAAAAATAGCATGCTACAACCAAGGGTATGTAAGTGTTGATGACTTATTGTTTCCTACTAGGTCATTTCAGTTTTGTGGGCAGCATAGTGATGGAGTAAGGAACATGTCTAGAAGCACTAAATTCATGAATTCCGCTATTAAGGGGCAGCCAAGTGAACAACATCTTGTTGTCCAAGATGTTATACATCCTCATGGCATGATGGAAGTGAATAGAAGTGTTAAGGAGGGCAGCCCATGGTTCATGGAAGGTGCTAGCATAATGTTATGGACTGTTGTTTTATGCATTTTCAATTTGATCCTTCTCCTTTTTATAATCCCATGGTGGTACTTTGACACTTGGGAGATGTTCTTTCCGGCCCTTATCATCTTGGGAGTGCTTGGTGCAAGTACTAGCGAGTTTCCAACCACTTTAATGAGGATTGCGAGGAAAAGAAACAAAATTACAGCAGTAGATGGGGCAGCATGAGTGAACCGTGGAGGTCTCACCATTTGAGGAGAGTTCATGAGATGATCATGCCTCCAAGGCATGATGAAGGACTAACAAAAGTGTTGTTAAACACTCATGTTTTCTCTAATATGTTTGCTTCATGTGTAAGGTCAAGAACAAGAAAGAATGAAGTTGCAGAAATTTTGTTTTGGCCAAAATATATCAGAAGCATGAGCTTATGTTGGCAAGTGATATCTCATTTGACCGGCACCGGGTCAAGGCTTTGGAAGCATTACATCATGTCTTCTCTCTCGGACATGGTATTTGGGCATATGAGCTTGCATTTGCTTGAGGGCAAGCAAATTTGGGAAGGGAGGACTGTAATGTCCCCATTTCAAATAAAAATAATAGCTAATATTAATTACCTTGAGAGTGATTTTCATCATTTGAAATTAGAGGGTAATTATATTAGTTATTATAATAAAGAGGGAAATAATTAAATTATTAGATTATTTGCCTTAAAGTAATTATTATTACTAAAGCTAAACTTTGGCAATTAATTTAATAATAAAGTGAACAAATAAGGTCAGCAAGAGGGAAAAGAGAAAAGAGATCAAAAAGGTGTTTAAGTGATTTTTAAATAAAGTTTCCCCCAAAGGTGGATCGCCCCACTTAGGGAGATATAAAAGCAACATAAGGGTTTCCAATTAAGGCATGCTTGGAAATTATATTTTGTATCTTCATGCTTGAAGATTTATTAGGATGCATGCCCAATAGTGTTGTTGTTGATTTTGGGTACTTCCATCGGGAAATACATTGCTACATTTTGAATTTTGTTGTGTTGTTGTTTGAAGGGTTTTTCTACATGTGAGGTCTTTGTTGAAGGTCAAACTGAAGGAGAATCAGATTTGAGGTGTTGTGATCAGTTCTGAGGCTTGTTTGAGGGCTTTCCAAGAGGGGCGAATGGTTGTTGATTTTAGGTACAACTAGGGTTTCATCTACACATTCCAAATTTTTGAGCCTGTTTTGGGTGCCTTCCACCCATCGGAAAATTCTGATTTTGGTATCATTGGAAAGCTTGTAATTTTATCTTCAATTTGAGCTATCATTTGTCAAAAATTGTTGGGTATTTTCCGAGTTATGAATTTATGAAGTTTCGGTTGTTTTTCTGCAATTAAAAATCAGATTTTCAGTATTTTGCAAAAATATAAGTATTTTCAGATTTGATAATTCAAGGGCTAGCTACAGATTTAATTTCATAATTTTTGAAGGTGTTTTGAGGCTATTTTTACACCCATAGGCAAATCTCCTAGGTTTTGGCAAGGAATTTTGGGCTATTTGCATTGTTGTCATAAAAACAATAATTTTTAGCTTGTTGTCATTCATTTTCCACATTTAGATTTCAAGGGTTTTGATAAATAATTGTTGAATCTGAGGAGCTGGAGAAATTTTTGCTAATGCTGGTGGAAGAGCCTAGTTCAGTTCATAATTGTGTAACGGCAGTTTATGGCTTGTAAACAGTGAACATATGCGCATGATCCAGGCCATGTGTCCTTTTGCCCTTGCCATATCATGGTCTTGTCTCAACAGAGTGGGTCCTAAGAAATTCTAGTTGAAAGGTGAATCTTACAGAAAGTATGTGGTTTCTCTCAAGTTTGCCATACAATTACATAAAATCTGAGTGAAGGGAGATCTCAATAAACCCATTGAAGATTTTACAAATGGTTTAAGAAAATGGTCTGAGATTTTATAATATTACAGTAATTTATGTGATTTTTTTCTAAATTCTCACAATTTAAATTTTCTATCCCAATAGTTTAACTCTGTTCAGGTACACGGCAAGAACATGTCCCAAAATATGATTAAAATGTAGAAGACAGATGGAAAGAATCTTCACTGAAGGCCTTAGGCAATGGCAGACTCAAGATGTCCTACTTCCGAGAGTCGCATGACATACCACTACCAATGTCCACCATGAGGGGCAATCTTGTGTCTTCAAAAAATTTCTCCCAATCAGGAGGTTCAACAGGGGCCTGTCAATGGAAAATAATAAAAAGACATAAGCAAAGATTGCAATCAATAAGTGTCTTTGGTGTGGTGTCCCTACCGTAACAAAAAAATTATGCACTAGTATGCTAGTCAAAACATAATGAATTTGTGAGAAAAGTTTGGTTCATATATCTGATAAGATCCTGCAAATGTTTTTCTTAAGTAATCCCATTGGCTTAACCAGCAAGCAAAAGTTACTTAAAAATAGATAAAAGCTAGAATCATATCATAATTCATCTAATGGAACTAAAAGCTAGGTACACATGTTAAAATATTGGTAAAGCTTAATGTGACTAAAGGAAACAACCATGATGAACTTGGTTCCTAGTGAAATTCATTCTAGAAAATGAAGATAGTGAAGATGGGACGTTATAATTGCCACTTGACATGTAAACAAATGGTTTCATTTGAACCTGGATTTAATTATTAAACCTTGGACTTAAAAATGGAGGGAGAGAGAGAGAGGGAGAGAGACGCAATTAAAATCTCCAACATAACTGACTAAAAACAGAATGATAACAAATTCCATGACCACAAAAAGGAAACCAACAACAAAGACTTTAACTAATTTGATCTTTAAAAGTAAAACATTCAAGCCTGCGAGTGCCTTACTCTTATATTTTCCATGAGTGCATTAGTCTCTCACAATATGTCTGTGGATCAACCAGATGAGATTAATATGTCGGTCCAGAAGAAATCAAATTTCATAATTTTGGTAGGTCCCTTTTAGTAGGCCTGCCATTAAACTAAATATTTAGGAATTCAAACCTAATAAAAACACACTAAGCAAATCTTAAAGTTTCATGAGAATAATCTTACTTTAATAAAAGTTTATTAACACAGCCTAAATTGTATCTTAAAGTAAAATATTTAATTTAATAACTATAGGCTTATCAAAGGGAAAAAAATCAGGTTATAGAATTCGAAAGGTTGGTTAGCAACTATATGGACACCTTGACAAACCAACCAATAGTTGCAGTGATGCATCTCCATTAATTGCCTCAACACAATTTACGTCTAGGATTGTTCCTAAGCTCTAACATCAGTCAATCCAAATCTTTTAAAAAAGAACATTACTTCAATGCTACATGGAGTTTCTGGGATGTAGGATGTCTAAAAAATTACAAAGACATCTAGTGGGACATGGGTATAAACTATGAATTCGACATAGAAGAATCCTCATATTATCATAAGAATAAATAGAGCAAACACATTGAGGTCTACTTCTGACATCTCAATGTCGCCATTTGCTATTAATTAATAATTCAAAATGAAAGTAATAACAATTTAACTGTGCCAAGCATAAATCTTGAAATGAAGTTGTATGAGCTAATCGAACCCAATGTTACAACTTCTAAGTAATTTGTACCCGAGCAATAGGTTATTACACAAATTATTGTATGGAAAAAAATCAGTGTACATTCATACAAATTGTTATGTGTTCAAAATTATTAATGAAGCTTAAACAAAGAAAGAGGCCACGTTGACCTCAAAAGACACCCTCCATAGCCTTGAGTTGCCACGAAACGGAAAAGGGTTTGAGACATGGAAATGCAGATTTTAAAAACCCCTTGGAAACGAAACAGCATGGAGATGTCCGTATATTATATTATAATATATATATAACATGCAAAGTTCAAATTCATTATAAATATATATATCATAATGCAATCTTTAACTTCTGGGTCGGCCTTTATGTGATAGTTTACTTTCGGAGCCCTATATAAGCACGTTAACATCACCTCATCTACTCACATGGCAAGCATATAGCAAATCACTTGGCACACTCATTGCAAATACACACAAAAGGCACCCAAAGCTCCCTAAATCTTCCCAAAGCTGATGCACATCCATTAAGGCAGCCACTACTACAGTTCTGAAGCACTCAACTAGGTCAAGGAGTTCAACTTCCCTCATTTCCAAGCACTCAAAGAGCCTTACTCAATGTCTTAGCAAGAGCACAACCATTTCAAGCATGTTTAAAGTGATTCAAGTTGTCAACTAGTTGCATTCATCTAGATATTACATGCTAGGTGGAGAACTATATGTTGTTTGAGGCCTCTTCGGATTAGTGCTTCGACATAGTCGGTGCATGGATTGCACTTCGGCCCAAACACTAACCTTCAAGGGTCTTTCACCCATGGTTAGGGTTTGAGTTCCATTCACCGATTTCGGAGGGTCTCGGGATTGTGCAACACTTAGGGTTTGACAATGAAGCATATTTCCAGACCACTAAAGGCCACCACAAGTTGCGGGACTAATTTCTCAACAAGTCCAAGACCACACAAAAGGTTTGTGACCATACAAACATTCATGGCAAACTTGTATGGTTCCGTACCAATGAAATTTCAAGTCACAGCTTCAAAGATGAAACATCTACAAATCCAGTACTCCCATTTTCCCAATGAATGCACCCAAATCTCTTTTGTACCATTATGTGTAGCTAAGTACACCTTCCCTATTTTGTTTTAAAGTTTATAGCATATTGTAAACACTAAATGCAAGTACCAATACGTTATTTTGATATTGTATGATTAATGTTGGAAGTTAATTAATCGAATAGCTCTCAATGTTCTAACCTTACATTCCTTTTTAGTTGTGTGTTCCATAACAATCTAATCTTAAGTTCATCTTAAAAGGGTGTAAACATTTGGTGAGCATGTCTCTTGCATCGAACATTTTTGACTCAAACCTTAGTTACCCTAAGATTTCTCCTACTCTTTTGGCGCATGATTTTGTCATATCTCAATTTGTACATGCTTCCTTCCTATGCCCTTTCGCATAGCAATCGGCTTAACAATCAATCCACTGAGCATATTGAGCTTTCTCCACCTACTCGTAAGCATCATCTCCCACATGGCTTCTTCTTCGTTGCCTATCTCTAGCATTCCATCTATACTTGATCCTGCTAATGAGGTACCATTGCATGATATGGAAACAAATAGTGAACATTCTTATGATTATGACCATGAAGAGGACAACATTGTGGACCAAGAACAAGTTGAGCTTGTATCTCACTTTTGTGCACAACTTCATGAAAATCCTCATCACATTGAGCATATCATTAAGGTTCTTCTTGCTGCCAAACTCGCTCGTGATTAGAAATCCAATGAAGAATCCCTTTTTAGGAAGTCTCCACCCTCTTCTATTATACGGACATCTATGATGCCTACATCGTGGGGGTACCGCATATCCCAACACCTAATGTCTTTATGTACATTCCTGCACCTATCAATGTCCCTCCATGCACTCATCGTGGGTCCCATGTTTCTTCTTCTAACACAGGCTCTTGAAACCCTTGTTCATTCTTTACAAGCTCAAATCTTACAATTACAACAAGGTGCATTCGTTGCTTCTCATTCTATGGATTCTACTCAATTGCTTCATAATCCACTTGCACCAGAAGTGGCTTCTTATCCCTTGCCTCTTGGTTTCATTGTTCCTAAGCTTCCTATTTATGATGACAAGAGTGACCCTACAGAACACCTTCGATCATTCCATGTGGCATTCTTTGACCATGCATCTAACGAAATCTTACTTACAAAGCTTTTCCTATAAGTCTCAAGGAATTTGTTTTACAATGGTTTTATGACCTCCCCACACATTCTGTGTGATCTTTTACTACTTTGGCAAATCAATTTCTTGCAAAATTTTCTATCAACATTGGGGACAAAGTATCCCGTGCTCAAATGTCTAAAATCCAACAAGGGTCTAATGAGCACATCAGCGATTATGTTTTACACTATAAGACTATACTCACTACAACAAAAATATCTTCATTGATAATGAACTTCAGAATCTCTTCACACAAAGCTTGCTTTCCCCTTTGCAAGAATCAATTATATTCGATAAGTTCCCCTCATTTGATCATCTATGTCATACACTCAAAGAACGTGAGGCCAAGTTACTACATATGAATAAGCTTAAGTATGTTGCATGAGTTCTTCTACTACAACTAGTGTCAAATTCCCAAGTAAAGCTACATCCAAAGGCAATACTAATGACAATAAGCTTACTACTAAGGACATTGTTCATGCCGTACCCCAATCTACTAAGCTCAATCCTTTGGCGAGTTCAACAAAACAATCCAAGTCTTTGTCTGCATAAGCGAGGAAACAAGAACTTTTCCTCTGCGCAACAAACATGTGTATTCCTTCCATGTTTTTAATCTCTTTACTTCACCTTATACAAAGTTCAAATTCAATATTTACATTCGAGTTACAGTTCAATTTTTTCTATGGACATTAACTACACTCTGTGTTGCAAGTTTCATCATGGAGCATGCCAACACCAATGCATCTAGATAACTCCGAGCAAAAACAAAGTGTGTTTGCATGCCCGTATCATTTTCTTTTAAGCGTGTATTTTTCGTTTCATACTTAGTAAGGGGGAAACTGTAGACACTCAAATTTGGCAATTTATCATTATAATACTACTGGTTATGATTGTGCTTCTTGGCTAAGACAAACATTCTCTTCTTATCCCCACTCAGTACATCTTGCTATCTCTCTCCCAATTTGCTTATTCCTACACATTGATGTGTCGTCACATTCTGAATGTAAATGCATAAAATCAGTGCTTAACCTCTTTCCATCATGATGTAACTCCAAGATTTCATCCACCATCTACCTGTCCAAAACCGTATGCAGGAGGGTTAAGATGTGGAATCCGATCTTGGCTGACATGGTATGGTCTTGGACTGACACATCTTCCAACTATGTTTTCAAATGCATTATCTTTGTTGGTTCTTTGCATCTTCGTGTGTTGGCCTTTAGGTGATAAATTACCTTCAAAACCCTATATAGAAAGTTAACATCATCTCATTTACTCACCCGCAAGCATATAGCAAATCCCTTGGCACACTCGTTACGAATACACAAAAAAGGCACCCAAGGCTCCTAAATCTTCCCAAAGCTAATACACATCCATTAGGGCAGCCACTACTATAGTTTTGAAGCACTCAACCAGGTCAAGGAGTTCAGCTTCCCTCATTTCCAAGCACTCAAAGAGCCCTACTCAATGTCTTAGCAAGAGCACAACCATCTCAAGCATGTTCAAAGTGATTCAAGTTGTCAACTAGTTGCATTCATCTAGATATCACATGCTAGGTGGAGAACTACATGTGGTTTGAGGCCTCTTCAAAGTAGTGTCGACGTGGCGGTGGTGCATGATTGCACTTCAACCCAAACACTAACCTTCTTGCAGGGTCTTCCACCCATAGTTAGGGTTTGAGTTCCATTCAACTGATTTCAGAGGGTTTCGGGATTGTGCGACACTTAGCGTTTGACAACAAAGCACATTTCCATACCACCAAAGGGCAAAGCAAGTTGCAAGACTCATCTCCCAGCGAGTCCAAGACCGAATGTTCCTGGAAAACATGTACAATTCCATACCAATGCAGTTTCAAGTCACAATTTCCAAAATCAGGCATCTGTAGATCCATTACTCCTAATTTGCCCAGTCAATGCACCCAATTCTCTCTTGTACCATTCTATGTAGCTAAGTACATCTTCCCACTTGCGTTTTCAAGCTTGTAGCATATTGTAAATGCTAGTTGCAAGTAACAATATGTTATTCTAATATTTTATGATTAATATTGGGAATTAATTAATCAATAGCTCTAGTATTATAACCTTACATTCCTTTTTAGTTGTTGTGCATTCCATAACAATCTAATCTTAAGTTAATATTAAAAAGGGTGTAAACATATCGGTGGAAAAGGTCTTCCCCCTCAATCAAAAATGTTTGCAAGGGCACCAAGTAACACCAATAATGCACCCATATACAAAACTCATTTTCTATGTTCAAAAAGGTGACTTTTTAATAAATCTTTAATAGGAATTTTTAAAAATCTCACTTTTCGTGAGAGCCAACATGCAATCCAAATGCCGATGGTTTACAATGCTATCCTACACATGCTAACAAAAATTCATTAAAAACTCGGACCAAATCAAAAGTAATGTAATTCATACGGGGCCTTCGCAGTCATTATGAAATATTAAGGCAAATTATAAAGTTCACCATATAAACTTTTACGTGGCCCTATTTTGTTTTTTAATGTTTTTTAAAGAAAACTCAACCTGGAATTTTATAAAACTACAAAACTTTATAATAAAATGACAATTATATACCTAGAAAATTTAGTTTTCTTCACAGGGCTACATTCCACCACATGCTTTCAACGGCTGCCTCAAATTTCAGCTCGCACAATCTCTTCTTAATGCCCAAATGCAAATTAGATGCTTCTCAACATCCCTCCTTTACACTTTAGGTGTAATATCCCCTTCTCAGTCGAAGACCCTTAGCCCATTCATTGTTTCCCGATGGCTAAAAGAAGAATAAAAGGAAAACTTAGTCATAATGAATTAATTATAAAGTGCAATATAAAATATTATTATAAGCACTTTATATTAATTTATTAATGATAAAGTTAAAATAAAAAGAAAAGAAAAGAAAAAAGATAAAGTGATAAAATAAAAAGAAATAAAATGATAAAGTCACTTTATTTTATTTTATTTCCCTAAGGAAAATGCGACCCATGTGGAGGAGAAAAAGGTAAAGAAAAATATTAAATGCGGGGAAATAAATCTAATTGGTGGTTGTGGGTGGCTAAAAGGCCAAATGAGGTTATAAAAGCAAGTCGAATTGCAAGGGGAAGGCATCTCTTTTTGTTTATGATAATTTTCAGATTTGTGGTGTAAGCTTGCATGCTTTCCATAAAAACTCCAAAGGACGAAAACCCTTTGAAGTTGGCTTTAGAGGACGAAAACCCTCTTTAAGCTTAGAAAGAAGAACGAAAACTCTTCTTTCTTTTGAGAGAAGTCCTACTCAGGGGTTTGTATTGAGATTCAAGGTTCTACTTCAAATTGCACCGATATTGGAGGAGAAGAGTGCAGATTTATATTGTTTCTAGCTAGGATTTGAAGACAAGTGTTGGGGCAGATTTCTACCTTCGATCCAACCAGATGTAGGGTTATCTACACCCCGTGAGGGGCGTTTGACACATTCTAGGGCACGGCTGTCCCAAATCTCATCACCAACATCTTTGTCATATTTTTAAAGGCCAAAATCAGTTGGTTTGCATATTTGTGGGGCTGAGAAACTCTGTTTTTAGTTGTGTTCGAGGATTGTCATCTACAAATTTTATAAAATAATTCCAGCCTATTATTGATCCAAAATCTGGTATTTTCTCATGTTTTTGTCCTTATAAAAATTGTTGATCTGTTTGAGATAAGAATTGAGTTGTTTTACTTTAGATTTTGTGGGTTTTCACTCCTAGAGCAAGTCGCGCTTTTCTAGAATAATTCAAATCTGCATTATAAAAAAAATTTAAATCTTATACAACTTGCTATTTTAGTTGGTATTTGTGGATAATTCATTCGGGGTTAGAAATATGTCCATTGGGGACATTACAGTGGTATTAGAGCGATGATCTTTGCCAACCGTAGGAGAAATTTAAAAAAAAACAGATTTGAAGAACAACATGGAGGAGCATGATCGAGAGCTCCTCCTACAGATAAGATGAGCTATCTGAATGAAGTGTTCACTAGAGGCAACAGAGAATTGCAAACCTATTGGTTGGATACTCAAAGAGATCTAAGAGACTTTGTCCTAGGAGCCATTGCTGATTTGAGCATATCTATACAGGGGATGAGTACTACCAGACCAAACTCTCAAGGAAATCAAGGCAACAATGGTGAAGGAAGCTCTAATGGACCAATTAGAACATCAGCCAAGCCTCCACATCAGATTTTCAGAACCAAGTTTCTCCAAAAGGAGGAACAACCAGATTGAGAATGATGACATGGAGACATAGGGTAAAGAGTATGCAACACTCAGTTCCAAGGTAAGAGCTATGTTGACCTTCGAAGAATTTTATGAGTTGAATGATAATAAAGGCACCAGGAAAAATAGAAGATCTCAACGGGAGAAAATCACCATGCAAAAATTTGAGAGGAAGCAGCCCATAGTGTATTCCACCATGCAATTTGAAGGAGAAGAATCTTCAATGGAAAAAGGTATGACTTCTAATGAGCAAAATATTTGTATTCGTGGGGAAGGCAAAGAGGAACAAACAATACTTGTTGGATGCAAAATTGAAAAAGATGTTTCGGTCCAAAAGCAACGAACAACACCTTTGGGTCAGCCAAAGACTTCTTCAACTAGTGGGCAGCAAAGTATGAGGAATGGTACTCCTCAATTGATGGCAGCCAAGAGCATGGGAAGTTCCTTTCAAAGAGGACAGATTGCACGGTATGTGGATGGTGTGAAAAGAGGTATATCATTATTTTTATTGCAGCAATTATATCGTGGGGATATTCAATCCATTCGGACAAGGATGTTAAGAAATTAGTGCAGCAGAATCAAGATATCACGAAAAGCAAAGAAAATAAAGAACGTGGTGACACTCCAAGGTATGGAATGAATGATATAATGTCATATTTATTGCTGCATATTCAAATTTATTTTCCTCATGAGAAGCATGATAAGTTAGAGGATCAAGTTTGCAATATAGAGTATGTGGTACCCTTGATCCAAATTCATGTGTATGAGCATCATGAGAGCTATGTATTTTGGCAAGAGCTCTCTCACCGGACGAGTACGAGATCTCGAATCTTAGAGCACTATCGCATGTTTTGTCTCTTGCATATGGCTATTGGATATGAGTTATAATTGCTTGAGGGCAAAAATTCGAGGAAGGGAGGATTGTAATATCCCCTTCTCACGGTCGAGACCCTTAGCCCATTCATTGTTTTCCAACAGCTAAGAGAGGAATAAAAGGGAAACTTAGTCATAATGAATTAATTATAAAGTGCAATATAAAATATTATTATAAGCACTTTATATTAATTTATTAATGATAAAATTTAAAATATATATATATATATATAAATCGATAAAATAAACAAAAATAAATTGATAAAGTCACTTTATTTCATTTTATTTCCCTAAAAAAAAATCGACCCATGTGGAGGAGAAAAAGGTAAAGAAAAATATTAAATGCAGGGAAATAAATCTAATTGGTGGTTGTGGGTGGCTAAAAAGCCAAATGAGGTTATAAAAGCAAGTCGAATTGCAAGGGAAGGCATCTCTTTTTGTTTATGATAATTTTCAGATTTGTGGTGTAAGCTTGCATGCTTTCCATAAAAACTCCAAAGGACGAAAACCCTTTGAAGTTGGCTTTAGAGGACGAAAACCCTCTTTAAGCTTAGAAAGAAGAACGAAAACTCTTCTTTCTTTTGAGAGGAAGCCCTACTCAGGGGTTTTTATTGAGCTTCAAGGTTCTACTTCAGAATTGCAGCGATATTGGAAAAGAAAAGTGCAAATTTATATTGTTTCCAGCTAGGGTTTGAAGACACAAGTGTTAGGGCAGATTTTTACTTTCAGATTCAGCCAGATCTAGGGTTATCTACACCCCTGTGAGTGGAGTTTGACACATTCTAGGGCACGGCTGTCCCAGATCTCATCACCAACATCTTTGTCATATTTTAAGAGGCCAAAATCAGCTGGTTTGCATATTTTTGGGGTTGAGGAAACTCTGTTTTCAGTTGTGTCTGAGGACTGTCATCTGCAGATTTTATAAATTAATTCCAGCCTATTATTGATCCAAAATCTGGTATTTTTCTCATGTTTTTGTCTTTATAAAAATTGTTGATCTGTTTGGGATAAGAATTGAGTTGTTTTACTTCAAATTTTGTGGGTTTTCACTCCTAGAGCAAGTCGCACTTTTCTAGAATAATTCAGATCTGCATTATAAAAATTTTGTAAATCTTCTACAACTTGCTATTTTGGTTGGGATTTACAGATAATCCGTTTGGGGTTAGAAATATGTCCATTGGGGACATTACATCGAGCATGCCACACGTGCTTCCCATTTACTTTTTGTGTCCTCTTCTTATGCACTTTTGTCACACCTCGGCAAACTTTGATTGCAGTGCCCTCATCAAACAACACTACACTCAAACTGATAATCTGATCGGCAATGGTGCTTCTTAACCAGACACTCATGTTTTCCTTTCTCCTTTGTTTGCCATTGGGTACTGCTCTATTCCACCCGCTGCCCACTCCTTGGCACTATCTCATATAAGATTTCATCGCTGATTTTGTTTCAACTTGCCTTTCCTTTCTCACATTGTCGTACCCTCATTCTTACCTGGATTTTCTAAACTTTATATTAACAAAAGAAAAAATACGTATCCCTTCTTCTAGCAAATTAGCAAGCTCTGATCATACAACAATCTCTCACTCACAATAAATTTAATGGCACACAAAAATAAACAATGGCTGCTCACCATAATTTCATACAAATTTAATAAGTGGGGCAGTCGTCAATCTGAGCAACAAAACAGGTGGAGCTGCCCCTTGGCAATCAAAGCATCAATTTACCTCCCATACCATTCATGTATTCTGTCAAATTTCACTCTTCTTCACAGGCACAAAAGCAAAGGAAGCTATGATACCAAATTGTGGAAAATATTAAAGCTACATCATTATTTTATTCAAATCATAAAAGGAATATTTATACAAGACTATAGTTTGTTATGATCCTATTTTCTTGGACACAAACCCTTATCACTTTGCACTTACCCCTCAACCTATTCTATCTATGCGTGTTATGACAACCACCCAAGAACCCAATTAATTAGGTTTGCATGATAAATAATTATTAAACCCAACCTTAAAGAAACATTATTTATTTCACCAAGTAACTAATTATACTATGGTGTAATACTGATCTTAACAATATTTCAGTCATAAGATCAGAGATGTTGATAGCATCACTTGATGCTTATCAATCTAATATAGTGTTGTCGACAAGGCAAAGCCCAAAAGTTCAAAACCAATACGAGAGCGCCAAAGATGTAAAATTTTATTTGTAGAAAAGAACATGATGATGTTGGTAACTCGCTCAAACTGTCAAATCTTTAAAAACTGAATATTGGCATTCCTTCCGCTTTGTTTTGTGGAGCCTTCCCTCTATGGCAGTAATATTCTGTTCTTGTGGAGGTAATGCCTGCAAACTGAAGGGAACACCATGGAGAATCCAAAACACTATCTTGATTCAAAGGTGTAAGGAGCATAGGTATGCAACACATTTGATAATTTCAACTGCAGAGATCTAAAACATCTATGCCAATAAATGCATCCATTTCCCTACCAAATGGGGATGCGTGTGTGAGTGGTACTCTTGCATAGATTTTCAGCAGTAGAGAGGAAATCATCCAGAAGTCAAGAGGTCTAAGACACAGTATAATTTTAACATTCCAAAAAAAGTCACAATACAGTTCTGTTCCATAGAGAGCCATCTCTGTAATTCAGATGTGTTCTTTTAGTCCCATAGAACTTTCCAAACCAAATGTAGTTGTAGCATTTGGGGAGTTGAATGTTCCAAACAGAATGAGTTCTTGAATATGCTGTAATTTGTTCAAAAAATGAATAAAGCAAGAAGCTGAACCTTTGAGCATGGATTATTTCCACCCCACGAGCATTTCTCTCCACATAAATTTGGGGTCTCTCTTATGTTTATGTTGCTGTTCTAAGTTTCTTTGCATCTCATTACCATCGTATGTTGCATAGGAGTAAGAAGTTTCCAATTGAGCACTTATTTTCAGTAATTTCAGTAGGATTTATATGAATTTCAGTATGTGCTTTCCACCCCAGAGGATTCACTCCGCATAAAATTGGGGTCTCTCTTATGTTTCTGTTGCTGTTCTAAGTTTCTTTGCATCTCATTACCATTGTATGTTGCATAGGACTAATAAGTTTCAATCGAGCACTTATTTTCAGAAATTTCAGTTTGATTGACATGAATTTCAGTATGTGTACATTGGAATCACCCGTGTCAATGTGAATAACAGCAATCAGCTGTAGTTTCCAACAATTCAGTCACACAGTTGTTATTTTCAGTAGCAGAGCATTGCAATCAGCTTCTAACAAATAAAGCATCTATGTAATGATTAATCAATCATATAAGCATTTTCAGAATTAAAGCATTTGTATGGTGAATCACTGAAATATACCAGCATTCTAACAATTACACCATCTGCGTAATGAATTGCATCAACCTTCTACCAATTAAAGCATCTGTGTTGTGCCATACAGATCACAGGCCATGGTATATTGGCAGGGAGAAGTCATTTCCATGGTGATTACTCAATTGCAAGCCTCACTGGGCATGCTCTCAGTGTTAATCTAGGGCCTACGCTACACCTGGATGAGGTAAGTGCAAGTCCCAAGTGAATTTGGTGAATATAAACCCTACATATGTGGTTTCAAAGC
Source organism: Taxus wallichiana var. yunnanensis (assembly GCA_018340775.1). NCBI lineage: Eukaryota > Viridiplantae > Streptophyta > Pinopsida > Cupressales > Taxaceae > Taxus > Taxus wallichiana. Next base: position 810,376,608 of record CM031235.1, read on the forward strand.
CTGCCTGTAATGGTGCATTCCTCGCATTAAAAACAAAGGCCATAACCAAACTATTTTTAAGAAAAAAGAAGATAAGGGTTTAAAGATCATACCATTAGAGATGCTTTCAGAGGGTTAACATGTTGCCGAATCCGAACAACTCCAAACTGTAAGAGAACAACAAGGCTTCAATAGTTTAGTACAGAATTCATGCCAACAGACATTTCCAAAATGCAGCTGAACCAGAAGTTGTATAAAAATCGAGCTAAAATTCGCAGAATTCTTGCCAGCCCAGGCTTACAAAAACCCTATACAGAACAATAAATCGTTGAATGTTTGAGATAAAAAGAACTTGCCCTTCAAATTACCACACAGTGAAGAAAAACAGAACGTTTTAATAGAAAAACAAAAGCTGTACAGAATATTTGTGGGTTTTACAATACAGCGCAATGAACCTGGGTTTTGATCAACGAGAAATGTACAAAATTAATAGAGAAGGACTTACCTTATCTCTAACATTTTGTTTAAGATTAAGTTCTGCATACTCCATGTCCACCAGCTCGCGAATCTTTTGCCTACTGGCCTTGATGACTCTCTCTGTACGTAAGGCTCTATTATGTTTCCAATGGCCGATGGAAAATCTTACAACAAGAAAGAATTGGCTTAGATGTGGTGGGAGCGTTGGAGTGTGATGGAAGCATGTTGAAATTGCAACACATCTGCTCCTCTCCCTACCATCTGATCAACTTTATTCCTTCTTGGGGTTTACCGCTGCCTATCATTTCCGCTTTCCAATTGTTGTTCAGTTGCCTCCTTATCTGAAAGAGTATTTTATCGGGGTTTACTACTATCATTCCCCTCTCTAGTTTCAATGGGCCAATTTGAATTATCGTTCGTTTGCTTTCTTCTCATGAGCTCTTCACGGTAGCACTTAAACAACAATTGTAGGCGACAAAAAATGGCAGAAGGAAAAAAACAATGAAGAGAGTGTTCATATAGGTAGCAGTATGTTGATCCCTTTAATCCTCAAGGCGCTAGAGGCTTGCAAGAGGTCTCGACCTAGGAAAGGGGCTGCAAATACTTTCCCAGCTAATCTGTGGTACGATGATGTATGCAAGGCCGCGAAAAGATCCCTCAAAGAGAATGGGAACAACAAACAAAGCAAGAAAGATTATGAAAACTTGATAAAAGCCAAAAAGAGAGCTATGTACTCTCTAAGGAAAGAATTAATATCTTTGAGTAAACACAACCCCAAAGGCTTTTGGAGACAGTTACAACAAAAGAGAAAACAAATAGAGAATAATATCACAAATGGTCAATGGATAGAGTATGCAAAACTCCTATATGAGCGAATGCAAGAAAAAGATAAACCCCCATAATTAACACGTCAACCAAGCTCTTCTCAGTGGAAGATATCAAACAAGGCATAAAGAAATTGGCAGGAGGTAAGGCGCAAGACATTGATGGGTTGCAAGTTGAATTTCTAAAATGGGGAGTTGAACCCCTTGCTCCACACATCACAAGAGTCTTTAACAATGTCACACGGATGGCTTTCCGATAGAATGGACAACTAGCGTAGTTATCCCTCTATACAAAAATGGGGATGTCAATAATCCTTCTAACTACCGCACTATTATGGTCAACCCTCTTCTTGGAAAACTTTTTGGGAGCTTGGTAGAGCGAAGAATCAGTAGTTGGGTGGAAAGAGAGGGAAAAAGAGCTAAAGGGCAAGCAAGATTTAGACCAAAACATTCCACCATTGACCACTACATCACTCTTAGACATTTGATTGAAAAAGTTTGGAACACTCAAGGGGAGGAAGTATTTTGCTGCTTTGTTGACTTTAAAAATCCTTTGACACAGTGCCTAGAGAAAAATTGTGGAACAAAATGGAGGAACTTGGGATTCCTGATGAGTATAGAGTTGCAGTGCATAAACTTTATGAGCAAGTTAAAGCTAAAATCAGAACTAGTGAGGGCATGTCTGAATGTTTTGGTAGCGACATTGGAGTTAAACAGGGATGTCCTCTATCTCCTACTTTGTTTGGTTTATACATAGATAAACTAGAGGAATGGTTAAACAAAACAGATGGGGGTGATATCCAACTGGCGGGCTATGTGGTGAAGCTACTTTTATATGCAGATGACCTTATTCTAATTGCAAAAACTACCCATGATTTAAGAGCACATTTGAGGGCCTTAGAACTCTTTTGCCAGGAGGTTGGGATGCAAGTGAACACTAGCAAGACCAAAGTCATGATTTTTTCCTTAAAAAGGAAGAAGCAACAGGTTATGTTTATTTTTTATGGCAGCCCACTAGAAATAGTGGAAGAGTACAAATACCTTGGAATTGTTTTCCACAATAGGCTCAGCTGGGAGACTTGTAGAGCAAAAAGGATTCAAGGAGGGTGGAGAGCATCTTACCTACTCCGGATAGGTGTAAAAAGCGAATTATGGGATTGGAAAACCAAGAAAACCCTCTTCGGTTTGTTGGTCATGCCCATTGTCCTCTATGGGTGTGAAGTATGGGGAGTAGTATGTCAAATCACAAATGGAGACAACTAGAGAGAATCCAAAAGCACCTAATCACTAGTAGCATCAAAGTCAAAGCAATAGTTCTGTATGAGATCCTTTTGGTTGAAACATGAACTTTCTCGATGGAGGCATCAACATTAACCCAGTTGATAAGTTATTTAAAAAAGTTGAAAACATGGATAACCATCGCTGGCCCAAAATGGTCGTTGAGGAGGAGTTGGACCATAGGAAGAAGACATGGATGAAGCAAAACAATAAGTGGATGAACAAATGGGACATTAAGTTGCAAGATTGTCCTAACACCAATGTGGATATAAAAAAATGTCTTAGAAAAATTCAGGATTGCCATGTGGACAAAACAAATTGGTGAAAAAAGCATACTATATTAAAGAGTTCAACCCCACTTGGGAGCATGGGGAAAAAGTATATTTACAGCTGCTCTTAAGGGTAAGGCTAGAATGTTAGTGGCTCAGTTGAGGACCGATCACACCATCTTAGGTGTGAGACTGGTAGATGGACGGTCCCCAAGGAAAATTGGGAAGAAAGAACCTGTATTTTCTACAGTAAAGGGGTGGTTGAAACTGAATGTCATTTCATTTTGGAATGTGTTGCATATGAAGATATCCACTTATAGTATGATTTGAAGGTGGGCAACCTAATTGAGTTATTTGATGAGGAAAGGATCCACAAAACAGTTGGCTTCCTAGTCAAGATCCATAGCAGAAGATCCGACATCGAAAGAAATATGAAAGTTTCTTAATGTTGTGGCTCTTGGTCCCTTAGACTACTTGGTCTCATGGACATCATTAAAAGTCATTCGATCATTCATTCATTCATCTAAAAGTGTATATTACGAATAGGGAAGGCTTATATGAGAATGAATGAACAATTTCAATAACGTTTTTGAGATAAAGTAGCCCATGGGCCCTAAAGTCGCAACTAAAGTGAATGAAGCCACTTTAAGAGTTGTCTAATAGTTTTTCCTAGAATCCATTACCTTTTTATGTCAATCTCCCGTTGTGGATCTTGACCAAAATATACATTGTTATGACAACTCTTTCCTCCTCAAATAAAAATGGTAGGTCATCTACTCTCAAATTGTCCCGATATCTAATACGGATTTCATTATATATCAGTGCATTCCATGATGTAGTGTCATCTTGTTTTCACAATGCCTTTATTACAAAAAGATGCATGTTCTCTCTTCCCGCTCCTTTTTGGAGACATCCATCCATTGATTTCACACCTAAGATAATGTGAACTAGTCCTTAATTGGCCATCAACATTTTTGTCTTCCATTTGATTTATGCCCCTAAGTAGGCCTTTTCCTTATGGTCGTCAGTTGGATTAAATGCTTTGATCTAGTATTATTTCTTCTACCCAAGTTATTGTGTCCACATGCCTATCCTAAATTTTTCTTTCACATATTTTTTTATTTCCTCATTAGTGTTTGGACACTCTTGCATGTTAATATTCCATTTGCTCATCCATTTGATGTTTTGTTTCATCCATGTGTTCTTCCTCCTACCTAGATTTTCTTCTACAACCATTCTAGGCCACCTGTGAACTTCCATGCTTTGAACCTTCTTCAAATAAGTTAACAACTAAGTTAACATTGATGCCTCTAAGGGGAAGGTTCTCGCTTCGGCTAACAAAATCTCATATGGAACTACATTTTAATTTTGAAGTTGTTTGTGATTAAGTGCTTTTGGATTCTCTCTATTTGTCTCCACTTAAGATCAGACACATTGTTGCCCCAAACTTCACAACCATAAAGAACCATTGGTGTGACAAGCAAGCCAAACAAGGTTTTTTTGGTTTTCCAATCCCACAATTTTGCATTTCTACACCTATTTTGTAATGAATATAATGCCTTCCACCCTCCTTGTATTCTTTTTGCCCTACAAGTTTCCCAACTAAGCTTGTTGTGAAAATTTAACCCAAGATATTTGTATTCTTCTACTATTTATAATGGTTTTTCCTAAAAAATAAGGCTAATTTATTTTTTTCTTTAAAGAGAAAAGATCATGATTTTAGTCTTGTTGATATTTACTTGCATATTAACCTCTTGACAAAAGACCTCAAGGGCCCTCAAATGCTCTCTCAGACTATGTGTTGTTTTGCAATTAGGATGAGATCCCCTACACGGAGAAGCAATTTTATTACATAGTTGGCTAAGTGAATACCACATCCATTCACTTTGGCTATCCACTCCTCTAGTTTATTGATGTAGATCCTGAATAAAATGGGTGATATTAGGTATCTTTGCTTGACACCTATGTCATTCCCAAAACTTTTAGACATTCCCTCCCCTATTCTGATTTTGGCACTAATTCACTTATAAAGCCTATGAATAATGCTCTATACTCATCCTGGAAATCCAATATCCTCCATATTGCTCCGAGTTTATTTCTAAGTATCATGTCAAACGCTTTTTTGAAGTCAACAAAGCAACAAAAACTTCTTCACCTTGGTTGTCCTACACTTTTTCAATCAAGTGTCTAAGAGTGATGCAATGGTCAATAATGGAGTGATTTGGCCTAAAACCCACCTACCCCTTTTCTCTTTTTCCCTCTTTTTCTACCCACTTGCCAATTATGTGCTCTATCATGGTCCAAAATAGTTTTCCAAGAAGAGGTTTTACCATGATAGTGTTGTAATTTGACAAGTTATTGATATCCCCACTTTTGTATAGGGTGATAACAACACTAGTTGTCCAATCCGATAGAAGCCTTCCTCAATGATACCATTGAATGTGTGATTGATATTGGGTGTGAGAAATTTCACATCCCATTTAAGATACTCTGCTTACAACCCATCTATATCTCGAGCCTTTCCCCCGCCAATCTCTATATGCCTTTACTGATATCCCTTGTGGAAAAGAGTTGAATTGTTGTGTTGATAGTAGGGGGTGTTTTTATTGTGCTCACGCTCAATATGGGATCTTAAAAAAGTGCCTCCCGTAATTCACCTCCATATCGAGCGGGCTAGTTTGTTCATCATTGTGACTTATCGATTTTACGATATCTAGTCTCATTGATGTCATGCACTCTTTTATATATGTATCTAGGAGTGGTACATTTTATATCTAACTTTTAGAATATTAGGTGTTACATACATTTTAATGTCAAAAAAATGACATTACAATGTAGGAAATGCTTATTTTTATGGTTTTTTCAAATCTAATGGTATTATCCATTGACCTACAAATTTTCCCTGAATTTCCTACTACGTTTGATAAACACTACGCCAATTTATCGTCAACCATTAATATGGATTTTTTTGTTTTAAGTATGAATTGTACATTTACCAAACCAAATATTTAAACAATAATTGCATATTCTAATGTAATAATTAAAAAGTAATTCTATTTAGATAGTTTATTTTTGTCATATTTTATACGATATAGATAGAGTATCGCTATATAGAGCTTTCCATATTTAAATCATCATCACAATGACTATTTTCCATGAATAGTTATTACTCGATAACATTCCATGTTTGAGTTACTACCATAATAGCTATTTTAGACAATAATCATCGACATTTCTCAAGTCAACACCAAGATAACTATTTTTTTGTGTAGTCAATATTTTAATGGTGGTTCTCTTGTGTATGTTGGGACTCGGACAACATAAGTATTTTCCACAAGTAATCATTACTTTAATGTCATTTTGTACTAATTTAACACCATGATAATTTTTTAAGTCATCGTTAACATTTCATACATAAGTCATTAGCAATGACTATTTTGTATGAAAATAAATTACTTCAATGGTGGCATTTCTCTTGTATATATGTCAAGACCCACAAGACGATTATTTTCTATGAGTAATTATTACTTTAATGACATATGATACCCCTAAGTCAACGCCATGATGACTATTTTGTTTGAGTATTCATTTCTTTAATGACATTTTCCTCAGTAATGCAAATAATTGAATAAAAATAATCAAGCATCAACATTACCTTAATATGTAATAATGATCGCTAATTAATAAATGGAACAACAATAATGTAAATACAATTGATAGAAACAACATGTTTTTTTGCAGAACAATGTAGAAGATATCTTTCCAAAACGTGTACGTAGAAACCCACACCCATTACCATCAACAAGATCATTTTGAAATTTGGATGTGTTCAAAAAGGTTTTAACGGACATACAAAAATGCTCCTAGTGGGCACTAGGAGCAAAAGCTCACTCCAACTTAAGTGTTTATAATCAAGTGTGAGTTTTGGGCTCATTTGTTGTGTCCTATTTTTCACTTCCATACCCTCAATTCATGTGTTGTGACTCTTATGTATCTACAATTTGTAAATCTTTCTAACCTAGAGTATCAAGTAAAATAAAATAAAGGAACCGAATTAGGGTTAATGTGGCTAATATCCACTAAGCCACTAAAGAAGCACTCTAATAGTCAAACCAATGTAATGGAACAATGAGATTGTTGAGAACATTGGAATGAAAGAATATATCTTCTTATGCATCAACAATATGCTTAATATTAAATGTGTAACGAATATTAAATGAAGTACAATACTTGTCTATTTATAAATGACTTTGAAGTCAAACTTAGCAATATTAGTGGCCAATATTATTTATTCTGTGTGAGATTCATTATCTCTCGACTCCCTACTATATAGATATCATGCTAGAAACATAAAGGATGGAATGGATTGGATGTGCCCATCCAATTAAAGGGGAGACAAGGGGGAGAGAGACTACCAGATCATGTGTTATGGTCTTGACATGTGACTAGGACTATACAAAATGGTCTTGATAACAAGAGCAGATGCACAAAGAGACAAGATGGAGTTTATCATGGGGAGCTAAAAAAGGTTTTGGGCTTTAGAAGTCAACCATAACATCAATATTTCTTAATTCAAACCAATTTAACTATACCTAGATAAATGATCAAAACATACATAAATCAACATGAAATAAAGGCCAAGAATCCATTTTAAAATGCATGTTTAGTCACAAAGTGTATAGTATAAACATGCACTTAAAAATAAAACATATAGAGAATAATATTGATTTGGATTTTGGGACTCAAAATGATAAGTCTCGAGACGTTATAAGACCAATTTCCTCATATATCCCTAGTATGCAACAAACTTACATGGCCTTGTCATACCATCAAAGAAGATAAGTGGGTGAAGTGGAGTCGAAACCTATACATTGTCAGTGGCGCACCTCCACATCCTAGAGTAAATATGAATCAATGGTTCACTAGGAATTTAGGAATTGATGTTGGAACCCTAGAGTTGTCTAGCGATGTATCTTCAATTCCATAATAATTACAAGTATTATGTATACTTAGACATGATAATAATCAATAGATAAATTTAAACATGGTTGATCCCTTTAGATATGAGTGTAGTTGATTTAAAGAAATTTAAATCTTTTATCAGATGACTGAGATCAAATGAAAATAAAAGTAATAACCAAGATCTAACATGTAAAGTACAAGAAATTACGCAAGATAGAGATAGCAACTTACCTCAGATCGGAAATCTAGAGTGATTGTGGATTGGGAAATAAGTTAAGAAGGATGGATTTGAACCGTATATGCCTTGTCTAAGAAACTAGAATCAAACCTCTTCGATATAGAACTACCCAAATGGGGGTAGGATCAAAGCGCAAGTGTTTGATCTAGGTGTTGGTGTCCGATCTGGCACTAGTGTCCCGACAAGTACTCTACTTATGCTCTTTTTCGGATCTAAACTTAACCTTTTCCTTTCGTTATTTGTCGCTTCATAATTTTTGTAGGGTTTATGTGTTGCACATGTTCCTACAAAACAAACCCTATCTACCTACACAAGTCTCAAACAAACATTAGATGGAATAAATAATGCATATACTTGAGTCGACTGACCTTAGCGGTCACCCTAATGTGATTGTCACCGAGTGTTGCACTACATTTCATACTCTATGTAATTCTAGTGTGTGTGTGTGTGATTGAATCAGTGTCCCTTGAAGCTAGGTTTCCCTTGTGTTAGTCGCACAAAGATAGTGGGATACAACTACTTTTCCCCCAAGATGAATGTGTGAGATGGAATTCAAAAATAGACTTGTATATGTAGTGAATAATGTAGCCCAAATGCAATCCTTGAATATTTCTCTTTGCCCAAGTAGTAGATAGTAAGTATTAGCCCCAAGTTGTCTAACCACTAACAATAGTAACTAAGTCATGTATATATATGATTCCTTTGTTTTGATTTTTTCATTAACAACAAAAAAATGCAAACCCAAAAGTGATAAAAGATACCAAATGATGTAACAATCCAAATTTGAAAAAGAGAGGGAAAATGAAAGAAGCACCTAAAGGGAACAAGAGTGCTTGGGCGCTCCTGTCCATAATGGATGACAAGTTATCTGGGATGCTTGGGATATATAAGAAAAATATAGAGATGGGTCACATATTGTTCAATTTGTAAAATTAAAGTGGTCATTCGAGAAGAACAAGTGTCAAGAATATCAAGAGGGATAAAGCAATGTAAAAGCAAAATAAGGGTTGTTAATGTCTATTTTTCTTACTTCGGAATCATGCATATAATATAGTTAGAGGCATGATGTAAGTAATAAGTGCATGATTTCATGACTTCATTTGCCCTCACTTTATGATGGTGAATGAACATTTGGTAACATAAATAGATAAGAAAAGTGTAGCTTCCGGAGAGCCAATGGGAATTATAACGAATAACATGTTGAATGAGGATTATGCTTGATATCATGCCAAAATGGGATTATAGAATGTGTATTATGAAATCTAGAAGAGGATAAGGATCCTAAGGGTGACCTCGTGTGAGTAGTAGAAATGATGCCTATGTTTGTTCCTTGGATATTACCTTTACTAGAGTGTCTTGTGCTTGAGATTGTTCCTTGTTCCATTTATGTGTTTCCCTTTGTCAAGTAAGGTCGGATCTGTGAAAGAAAATAAGTGTAGTCAACTCTCATGATAAATGAAATTGAACCTTAACTTATTGAATGTGAAAATAGAAATGCGTAATGAAAGACAAGTGAATCAAGGATAGAATACACCTAAATGTTGTGAGAGAAGAGATAGAATTGTTCATATATGTTTGTTTCCTTAGATATGGTTGGAATAGTGTTGAGGATGTAGGTGTCTTGTTTCAAAACTGAGGATTTAAGTGTCCTATCGCCAAACTAAGGATTTGAGTGTCTTGTCGTTAAACTAAGGATTTGAGCGTCTTGTCACCAAACTAAGGATCTAGGCATCCCATCGCCAAGGGAAGAGTATTGGGTAAGATATAGTCATTCCCCTCATACCATTAACGCTTTCCGTGGATAAGTGCCACTGCAGATGGTCACAACCCCAATAGAAACTAGTCACAGATGATCCCAAGAAAATAGAGTAATCAATTTCCTTGCCCAAAGTTTGTAAATTGCCACTAATTTTGTTCATGTTATTCTTGATAGTAACATGTAACTAAGTATGTGTTGTTAAAAGTTGGAAAAAATTGTCATTGGAAACATGTTGATCTTACAATGTACCTATTTCTTCCCCATGATAAATTCATCAAGGGGGACGTTAGTGCCCATCGCTCTTGTCTGCTTTTTGGGCACTTTTGTTTTCTTAGCTCCATCAGATCTTGATTTTGTTGTGTACAATTCTATGTCCTGGTCTATGGATTGATGCGAGGGTGAAATATTCACCCAATAATTACCCCCATTCCTTTGGGGTGCATGAGATGAACCAAGGCGAGCGCGGACCAAATGAGGAAATTTGAAACTGATGTGCACATTTGAAATAGAACTCTTGTAGGGGAATAGGGAATGTGCATGGTGACAACCATGATGCACATGCAAAAACAATGGGAAAGGCTAGCCAAAAGTGTTAGTCACAAGAAAACATGGAAAATACAATAAAAACTAGTCAAAACACATAGTAACATGGCAAAAGACACAACAAGTAGTTGGTTGAATATGCGGGAACCAATTAGGATTTCGTAAGGCACTCAAATCCTTAAGGGTTATAGAAGTAAATTACACAATCATGCATAGGACATAGCTCAAAAACAATGAAAATTAAGACACAAGCATAAACAAGATACAAGTAAATCAGATAACCATGGTTAGAAGTAGGCCTGCAAGACAAATGTTACACATGAAGCACCCATTAACATGTTAGAAAAAATGATAGTATGCCACAATGTATACAACTGAAAATATGAATGAAAGTAGTATATATTGCAATGATAGAACCTGAATATAGAGAAAGAGTAAAGGTATATACTCTAGGATCCTCAAAGTGGGAGTAGTAGGGAATAATACAAAACATTATGCATCATGTAGAACTAGTAAGTGATTTGCATTCACCTCAAAAAGTACCATGTGAATGTGCATGTGTGTATGGAAAAATGATAGAGCATATTATGAATCCAAGTAACATGATAAGTAATGTGTAACATAGAATACTATAAGCAAGTATGAGTACATGTAATCAAGATTGAAACTATTTTTAAAAAATATTTGCAAATATGTGAACATGAAATAAAACAACTATGAGAGGTGAGCAAAGTTGTCCCCAACTTATGTGTGTTGAGTGAGGTCCATGTAGGTAAGTGTGTTGATTAACTAAAATTGACTAAACTATGTAGTATGAAGATAGTTAATCTAAGCTATGAACAACTATACTCAAGTAAATAAATGTAGTAATGAAATATGCTAATGATCTAAGCAAATATATAAAATGAAATACTAAGCCCTAATGTGCAAGAGAGAAGAGGGTAGAACTTAGTTGAATAACATAAGCATGTCAGACTTGTCGCAATGATGAACATAAAATCAAAAAGCATGAATGACTATTTCGAGGTCCCGCAGAGCTCGATTTGGATAATATGGCTGACCGGAGCACCTAGGAGAGGGTCGGGGTGGCCACGCACTTTGGTAATCAAAACATGCACCTTGGTCTAGGAAAAAGGTCTAGAACTGGTCTTCACAGTCGTGAGATGACTATTATCCTTCGTTGCTTATCGCATTAATTTCTTTGTACTATGCTGAATGCTCCAAATACTCTAACAGAAGAATAACTTGCAAAAGACCCAAAAGGAAGTATAAAAATTTCTTTGTACTATGCCGAATGCTCCAAATACTCTAACAGAAGAATAACTTGCAAAAGACCCAAAAGGAAGTATAAAAACCCTAAAATAAAGAAAGATGCAAATGAATGGGTCAGATTGACCTCAGCTGCCACAACAATGGGTTTACTAACTAAACATTGCACTACATTTCAGACCCGGATGTAGTTCTGGTGAGCGTGTGCATGTCGTGCCCAAGGTGCTCTTATGCCAGTCGCACTTTGTGTAATAGAGAGCAATAGCTAAATGTAGAAAATGTAATAGAATGTGTGCATGGAATAGAATATAATCCCTCCCCCTGTAAAGTGTGATGTAGATGTCCTAGCTTGTGCCTTGATGATGGAGTCATGTAGATACCAATGCAATAGATGGATGCAACTCTAGATGGAGTGATAGTAGTAGATGATGTTAGGTCCCTCATTATGGTTTCATAACTTTATATTTATAGCATTCTCTTGGTCTAGTTTCGTAATTTACCCCAAAAAGGCCGACCACAAGAAAGATAAAGATGCAAAACGGTTAAGAGGCCCAAAAATGGAGAGAAACTACAAAGGGTCTGGGCACCCTGTTGAGACCAAGGCGCCCATGAGCGCCCTAAGACAAAATCTGGGTGGCCTAGTCGAGGCTAAAATAATGTGGAATGTCAAAAATGGTCAGGGCATATGGGTGCAATAGGTCGCAAATTACAAAATAAAATAAACAAGATGGCCAAAAGGACGAGGGTTAATTAGTACTTTTTTCACTTAAGAACCTTCTAAATAGTAGTATGAGACTGGGATAAATAAATGTCTAAAGTGCATGATTTTGTGACTACATTTTGCCCCCACTTTATGTTGGTGAGCAAAAAGCTTGGTAACATAAAGTAGATAGAGATGCGTACCTGATGTCCATGAAGAGTGTAGTAGAAATGTGTCGAAGGACTAGACAAAAAAAGCATGGAATGATAAAAATATGGAGGAGCATGGAAACTATAGTTGAAAAATGCACAAAGAAAAAGTGATGAAATGAATCTTAGGGCAAAATGCGCGTGTAGATGTTGTAGTGTGTAGTGTACCTACATGGTTAGTAAAGCATGTGTGTTTCCACGGAACGTTGTTGTTAGTTGTCGTTGTTGCCCCCATTTGACTACTTGTTTCTCATACAAATGACCCTGCAATGAGAAAATGATCAAGTAGTCAAATATATATGTATGTAAGTGTAAAAACGTAATGTAAAAGACACATATAAATGTAAAATACGCAAATGTAAATGTAAATGTAAATGGAACATGTGCACCTGATCTATGTTGAGAGAGAAAGTGTAGAATGATATCTTGTATTGCAAGTTTTTTGGGTGATCTCACGCCACCCCGGTCAAGAAGTGTAGGAGGAAATGCTCATGTCCTCCAAGCTCTAACCGCCAGTTGAATGTGATCAAGAGATCTTTGTATCGTCTTAGTTTTTTGGGCGATCCGACACCACTGGCCGAAGTAGTGTAGAGAGGCACACCCACTATAACCTTCAAGCTTATGGCAGTCGCTTCCTGTTGGCTAGATTTTCCGCACAACATCAAACCTAGGCGATCATGAGATAAATCTCCCTCATTTAACCGGGGAGGCTCCCGTGTCGATTTGTCATATAAATGTGTTTTTATCTATCAGGGGTTTTACTTTAACCACTTAGTTCATGAACCATAACTAAGAAGTTCTGCAGCAAGTAAGCAGCTGTTTAAGAAAGGAAAATTATAGAAGAAGAAAGTAAAGGTATTACAGAGAAGAAGTAAGGAAGATGTGCATCCCAATTAGTAGATAACAGAGCTAATTGCATGCACATAGAAGAAACTTAATAGATTTGAACACACAGAATTATAAAGCAAAGGCAGTTCTAGATCCAGATCTAAAATAACACAAAGTTTACTTTAAAGATCTAAGATTTAAAAGCAAGAAACACAGTACGCCGTGACACAAAGTTCTCCGAAAACCTGCTTCTTTGTATTCCTCTGCAACAAGTGGCTCTCAGGGGTTCAGCACAAAGTCTAGAACACAAGATTGCTTCTTACAAATTCTGATCGATCATTAACCCAGAGGTTCTTCTCCTACTTATAGAATGTAGGAGGGAAAGTACAAATAGAAGACTCAAACTGAACTAAAGTATGAACAACAAGTAAAGATGACATTTGGCAATCATCCTCAACTAACTTCTCCTTAAGTGACACATGTATCACTTAACTAATAGAATAGTTCCACATGACTTCAAGTAATGGTTGCAAAACCAATAACTTAGAAGTTATACAATTTCATCCGGGAACATAGAAAGTAGAAGAAGAAAGAAATAGAAGAAGTCATGCCAGCTGTAACATCTACATCTTCTTCTTGTTCTGATATCTGATATACTTGTCGAACATATAATTCAGCATCTTTCCATCTGTTTAACTATCGCTTCCTTTTCTCGTCCGAATTGCAAAGAACCCTTCATTCAACACTTTGCTGCATGCTTCCACTTCTTCCAAACTTGGCCCAAATCTCGCAATGTCTGCCTGCAGTGTCACCAGCCTACTGATAGAGTTCATCGTGAAAGGCTTGGTAGCTTTATCAATTCTCTTTTGCACCATCAGAAGAGAACTTTCCAGGGAATCATGCACTTCGTTAGAAACAATCCGCACGTATGAAGTAACACCTCCATCCACTCTTTCCTCAGTGAAAGAAATGATACTGTCCGGCAAATCTGATGTTCTACTCTCAAGCGCCTGCATCCTTTTCAGCAAAACTCTGCAGATCTCCAAACGGAAAGATACTGCAAACTCTAGCTGCTTCCCCTTCTCGACTGATCCATCCGGCACAATTTGTTCTGCAACCAATACATCTCCCGGCAGCTTGTTGATCTCGGCCAAAATACTCAGGTTACTCTCTGCAACTGTATTCATTCCTTCTATGCTTTCTATCAGTTGCTTTAGTTGATTTGCTGCATCGTTCATAACCTTTAGGTGGGCTGGCACTTCCCCAAGTTGCACAGAAGCTTGACGAATAATCAGATCCTTCCATTCGTCAATAGCCTTTACTTGATTGCTTGATCTTCCATTTCCTACATAAGATGATCACTCACTGCTACCGAAATGGGTGAACTAAGGTTTAGCAACCTTGGCTATGATCTCACATAATTGAGATATTTGCTTCGCAGCTCTTCTTTCTCCGCCTTTTCACCGCTGCTTCCTAAGGAACAAAGCATCCAAAGAACGCCTCGTCTGCGTGTCCCGCTTCAATCCTTCGGGTAGCTTGACCGAGTGGTATTTTGGTCACCATCACATCTTCCGCCGTGAGCTCCTCTTCTACCTTTCCTTCCGCCTGAATTGATATCTCAAAGCAAACTTCTCTCCCGAATCCTCGATGATCAACCTAGAATTTGCTTTAGCAACTTTAGGCCTTCTCGTCTCTTCCGCCGATCCTCGAAGTAGCTGCAAGTCATGTTCCTCTAAGTTCATCTCTACTCTTGCTTCCGGAACCAACTGCAAAGCTAACCATTCCGAGAAATTACTTCTCGGAGAGTGAGAAGTCGCTGAGTGCACTACCATCTCCCGCTCTGCATCCTCTCCATCAGAAAGTGCCACAGTATCATGGCTGCCATCTTCTGAAACATCCAAGGACAAAGCTCTTTCGAACTCCGTCATCTGCAGCTTTAACATCTCCTCTGGAACGGGTGCTGAACGAAGTGGCTGCGGAGAGAAGACGAACGTCGCTGGTTTCAATGAAGGCATGGAAGCATCCTGCTGCTGTGGTGCAATAGTTGGTGATCCTCTAGGTACTGGAGAAGTCGGAGTCAAAGCTATGGTCGTAGAAGTGGTCTTCTCTTTCTCTTGAGATCTTCTGTGTACTTTCAACTTCTCGACCTTCTCGCTTCTCTCCTTCATGCTTTCGCTTGAGGGAATCTCCTGTGCCGAAGTTGCCTGTGATTTGATTCATCAATGCTTCATCAAGGCAATATCCCTTCGTCAGTAACCAGTACGAAGTATTCACCAACACAGCTCCAGATCTTTCTTCTATTGTGCTGCAGCCGCCATTGCTATCCTGCAGTATAGCTTTATCTCCTCCCATTTGATGGTAAGTGTCAAGTACCACGTTCCCATCATCTTTAAGATCCGCAGGTATCCGCGCTAGTCCAAAGTCAAATACTTGCTTTGCCGATAGCCTGCTGAAATCTTTCTTTCTAACCTCGTACTCACTTCTGCACTTCATCCAGAAATCTTCTAACGAAGGCACATGTGCGTACTCCTGGGAGATTGTCTTCCTGGCTATTCCAAATGGATCGAAATTAAGCCGCGCAGGGAAGAACTCTTGCTCATACTCGGACAACATTTGTGCTTCCATCCCTCGAGCTCTGTGAATGCTGATGCAACTGTAATATCCCACAGTGAGTGGGAAGAAGCCCGTAGACTTGTGCCGCTTCGACTGAAGGTCGTGTAACTCCACAAGTTGCCTGCTCAGCTCCATGGCGATCAATCTGTCACTCGGGTACCTTGGCATCTTTATTGGTTCACCTGAAAAGCTCGTAACCCTGAGGTATGTGAAATCTGCAAACTGGATGAATACACTGCCAATCTTGGACACTGCTTCCCATGCTTCCTTGCTTACCCTGTGAGTCTTCAAGTCTTTGTCTAACCTGCAGATGAAATCGTAGAAGAAGTCATCGTTGATCACTCTGAAGTCCTTCTCGCACGCAGTACAAGAAGTCGTGGGTAGCACTCAAAATGGGATCCTTGGAAAGAATACCACATCTATCCAAATTGGAAAAGACACCTGTGAAGCAGCGCAAGATACACCAAGTATGAAGTCATCTTGAAGTCAAGGTACGCTTCACGCCCGCAATTGCTCACCGATGTCAGCTTTAATAATTTCGACCAATTGATTATAGAATCAACCTTGTTGATTTCAATGGTCCCGATGAAAGCATACATCCATGTCCTAAAGTGTAGGCATTCACTTCACCATTCAACCTCGCATAGCATTTGACAATATCATCACCTCCCGCACAAAATTGGATTGTGGAAGAGTTCTCGAACTTGGAAGGGGATCTAGGCTTCTTCATGAACCGGCTATTCATGATGCTCACACAAATGCACTCTATGCTTTTCCCACCTACCGTCAACATCCCGAATGCTAATAGAAGTCACCACCTTTCGCATCAAATCTTCGCACAATAATTGAAGAATTCTGCATCCAAACAAATTATTGTCTTTCCCACAACATCACGCACCGATATGGATGAAGGATGATAAGATCTAGCACATTCCATCACAAATTCGCAATTGGGTCAGACATCGGAAAGCTGCAGCTCAAATAATTCCACTACTTTTGACCGCACGCATGAGTGAAGTCTTTCCAACTCTGGATCTATCAATCAAATCAGAAAGAGGTTCTGGGCCTAGATCTGTGTCTCCTATGTCTGAAAGTTTGGAAGCAATGCATGAATCCATCGTGCTCTCTTTTTCATCTCCTTTCGCCATGGCTTTATCAATCTTTGTCTGAATAATTCTTTTTCTTCTAACTTGGCCGGATTTCTTCAATACTGGTGCAGATCTGGACAATTCTTCAGATTCGGAGGATATTTGCAATGTATTGGACATTGATAAAAACTCCTTTTCTTTTATAAAGCACCTGTAATGAGTTCCTGTAATTTATTCAGACAAAAATGGCCACCGGAGCATGAATAGTGAATTTAAATTATAAAAATCTGCACTTTTCAAGCCCGTTGCCCCAAAAATTGGTGTTTAATTTGCACATAAAGAGAGCATGAATCCTTTCAATCAACACCTGAGCTCTTGTAACACCTGTGAAAACAACTATGCAGACAAAGATCAACCTTCTCCAAAGCATGCGCTAAATCTGGAAGCTTTGGCCTTTGTTAGCACTTTGTCTGAGCAAAATCCTTCCTCTAAAGGGGGTGCACTTTTCCACCTTGCTGCAATTCTTTACCTGTGAATTAAATTATTCACCCATATGGCTGCCCATGCTTATATAACCTTCACAATTCTATAATTAATAATTGTCCTAACAATTAAAGGTAATTAATTAATTAAAAATCATGTTTTTCTCTTTTAAAAATAGCATGTTTAAGGACAGCCATCCAATAAATTAAATTAATCCAATTTAATCCTTCACACAACACTTCACTCAAGCCCCACAGTGTGCTTTGACCATAGCCACTGAAAATAGAAATTAATTTAATGTTTTAATGCTTCAAAAACATTAAATAATGCCCAAATGGGGCGCACTTTTTGAGAGGAAGGGGGCAATATACTAAATAAATTAAATTTAATTAATTTAATTCTTTTCTTTTATTCCTTCTTTGACTTTTTGACCTCCTCAAGCTTGGGCGCACTTTTTTAAGAAGAAAGATTATTAAAAATAATCAATTTAATCTTTTTAATCTATCACCAAAGGGGGCACACTTTTTTGCACATGTAATTCTATTTTTAAGAATTTTTCCATAATGGGATTCTTTACCCTGCCCAGCAGGCACCAAAATCCCGTGATCCACTTAAGTGATTTGACTTTGACAATGGGATTCTTTACCTGCAAGCGCAGCACTAAAATCCCATGATTTCACTTAAGTCACTTTCCTTTTATTATATCATGGGAATTTTTACCCTGCAAGGCAGGCACTAAATTCCCACCTGCCTGCAGCCTCTATTTTTCCCACTGCAGCTTAAGTGACTTTTATAACACGGGAAAAAGTACCCTGCCAGGCAGGTATACAATTCCCACCCTGCCTACGGCTTATATTTTTCCATCGCAACTTAAATCCTTTGTTTTCCAAAATGCGCCCATCCCACAGGGGCTTTTCTCGTGCATGACTTCGCTTTTTCCCAGCTGATCCGCACCTCCGATGATGACTTCCTCCGGCAAAATGTGCGTGTATGTTTTCCAAATTACTCAGGTGCCAAAATCGGAGCTTACCGTGCCAAGGAGTTATTCCGAGAAATTTTACGTAGAAATGAACTGACACCACAAAAACACGAAAAATTGTCAAAAGTTACAAATAAAGCCCAAAACTTAAAATAAGTTAAAATCCTTCTGGTATATAGGAATAATAACATATTCGCTTATAACGGAGTTAAAACAGAGCGCAAATAGCCTCATACGGGCTCAAAATAATTAAATACAAATTTCCCAGATAAATCCTGATTTATGAATAAAACAATTTTGGGCATCCGGGTATTTGGCGAAAAGGGCTAATATGGCTATTTGGGATTATCTTGACGCAATACAAGAACTTTCGTGCAATAAAAACAACAAACGACCCACTATTTTAAAAGTATGAAATTTTTTCTGGATAGGGTAGTCACAGATTTCGTGGATGAAATCTGGGTGACACCACTTCCCATAAATGCTAAGGACACCATGTTTTGTAAAATCCGTTGTGTATGGGGTTCGTAGACTGGTCTGAACCCACTCATTATATGTAACCCACAATGCCAAGGGCGGAAAGTGCACTTAATGGAGACCGGTGTAAACACGTTGTGTTAGAATGTAAAGCCCTCAAATGATGCCCCCTCTTTGGGGCGCATGCGATGTCTCTAATAGGAGACATGCGGCCCCAAAAGAGGACCAATCGCATGTACATTAGAACCCTAGAAAGTGCTTGGTAGAAACCAAGGCACACACAAACAAGAAGGCTAGCCAAAGACAAGTGTAAATAAACAATGCATGCATATAGAAAACATGTGTAAGCTACGCAGATAATGTAGTAAATGTAAACACGTAAGAAAGAAAGTAAGCCACACAAAGTAGGTTGCAAACATGGGACATCACTCATGATGTCGCAAGACACGTAAGGCCATCATGGCCGCAAATAACAAGCAAGTGTGCATACTAATCATATAGGCAAGGCCCATGCAAACAATAACAAATAATGGCCGACAAAGTACAATTAAATAAACAAGTAGTCATGAACACATATAATCCTCAGTAAAACAAGTCTACTACACATGGAACACTCATTATTATGTTAGAGAAATAACCATTATGTCAAAAGCGTGTATCATCAAGTAATGCAAGATGCCAAGTACAAAATGAAACAATAGCACCTGAAAGAGACGAATGTGGATGCCCCTAAGTGACCAGTGTAGGAAGGGTAGAAGGTGAGCATTTGTGTCACGTGTAGGTGTCTTGTATTTGTGATCATAGTAAATAAAGGCGTCACGTGCATGTGTGGATGGTATAGATAATGACATATAAGAAATCAATCTAACATGTGTAGTAAAGTGATCATGTAAAACACTAGTAAACAAGAGTAAATGCTCCAAGAAAATGCAATATGTCAGGACAAGATGGAATGGAATGCAAGATGGAATGATAGGAGCCGCGTGCCCCTAGTGAATGGAAGTGTATGTAATGAGGTTCATTTTGTTTTCCCCTCAGAAGTCAAGAATAAACTGTAAACGAGAGTGTGTCATTGGGAATTGGTTGAATAGTGGGGTGTGTCTAACACGTTGTGATGAGTGTATAGGAATAGTGATGAGATGCGACCTATAGAAAGAATGTGCATGAACCCTATAGCCAAAGCATATATCATGACTTGATGAATGGATGAGTGATGATTTATCCCTAAGCGTATATCACTATAAGATGAATGAACAAGTGATGATTTAGCCCTAAGCGTATATCACTATAAGATGAATGAACGAGTGATGATTTATCCCTAAGCATATATCACTATAAGATGAATGGTAAGGAGTGGTGATGTAACCTAAGGTGTATACCACTACAAGATGATAGAATAGGTGATGATTTAGCCTAAAGCATGTGTCACTATCGTAGGAATGCCATAGGATGAAATGTTGCATTGTGAGTGTGAGGTCCATTTGATTTGTAAAACCTCGGCATTCAAGTATGGATCGAGAAACTAAAGTGCGTCATAGGGTAGTGAGTGCGCGTGTAGAAGAAAAGGTAGTAAATGTAATGACAACAATCAACCATGTGATGAGTGGAATGTGTAAGGACGTGATGTGTAGAATGTGTAAAAATGGCGTGTATGTAGTATGTAAGATTGTGTAATGCTAGAATCACATATGATGAAGACTAGAATAGTATGTAGAGTATGTGTGAAAAGGCACGGTGTAATATGTATGGTATGTAGATAAATGGATAATGTGATATGTAGGATACGTAGTGTAGGATGTAAGACACGTAGACAAAGGTGTAGATACAATGCATAAGTGTCAAAATGTTGTAGACTAAATGTAGAATGTAGGGTGTATGACACATACATATATGATGAGGTGCAATATGTAATGCTTATGGTGTAGTGTGCGGGCTCAATGTAATAGTAATCCCTCAATAGTCAAGTGTGAACCAAGCACAAGAGTGTGTCATTGGGTAATGATGCTAGAATGTATGATGAATATGCCAAATGCAAGGATATGAATGTATAAGGATGTAAAATATGATGATTGTGACTATGCTAAGACTAGATAGGGGGGAAGGTGGAGTGTCATGCCCCCAAGTACGTGTGAATGAATGCACTATCCAATGATGGTGAAGGACGAATGTCCTTCATCTGATGCACGAGGTGAAAGCGCATGATCATGCTCTAATAATGGAGGTATAGTAGAAAAATGTTGTAGTGGTGAATGAAGCCTATGTGCATGTGAGGGATGAATGTATGAAGAAGTTCATGGCATCAAAAATGCGTCGGTGATGGAGATCTATTTGATACAAAATGTGAAGGTGAAGAAGACCCGCATGGAACAAAACAAGGTGGAGATATATGCCAAGATGTAGTAGCTATGCAAGGAAGAGGCCTATACCTATGTACAGGGATAATAGAGTGATTCAAGTTGTGGAGATGATATGTGAGTAGGCGAACTAGGAGTAGATTACGTTCTTAGCAACATAGAATGTGAGGCGCTAGATGAAATAGGGTATGTGCTAAATATTATGCGATGAGATGGTGGCCATGGTGTAAATGGAGGGACACCATCAATAGAGATGACTTGATTATTGTAAATAAATTTGAGTCGTAGATGATTCATATAAATGATAGATTGTGAGCGATGAAGCCAATTGAGATCGAGAAGCATGTCAGCATCCCTCAACTGTGTTTCCAACGAGGAAGGGTATAAGCATAGTAAGTGGTCCAACTGTAACATGTAGCTTAACAACACCAAAGGGTTTTACAAAAGGGTATTCAACTTGAGATAGAGGATACCTGATGTACTTTAAGGAGTGATATAGAACACACACTAATGGGCCAAGATGGGGTCAACTTTAGTGTTGTTGATGGAGGTTCAACCAATAGATGCACGAATGTGCAAATGGTTAGATGTGAACTTGGCGTGATAATTGACATTGGAAAAGGAAACGACTGGTGGCGAAACTTCGTGTTTACAAATAATAAATCTAGAGCTCCTGATCTAGGAGGTGATACTGCATGATATGCATGATTAGTCAAGAGTATGTTGTCTTCTTGTCATGTTGTTGAGATTCATTGTTAAAGATTTTGAGTTTACCCTTGTCACTAGTTGGGGCAGAGCTAGAAGACTCTGGGAACTCGAGTTTGTTGTTATCAATTAATTCTTGGATGATTGTTCGGAGTTTTAGGCATTGATTTGTAGAATTCCCTACGCATCGATGATAATCACAATGAAAGTTCTCATTGTAGTTCCTACCTTTTGGTCATGATGGGTCTAACTCGAGGGGAGGGGAAGTGTAATAAGGTTGCTTTCAATAAGTTGTCTCAATATAATATGCGAGAGGCATGCGAAAGGGTGCTAAATGTGTGTTGAGGTTATCGAATTGGACCTCCTTAGAAGGAGAGACAATGTTAATAGTAACGTTAGTGTCGGTTAGGAAAACGGGTGGAAGATGAAGTATGCTCTTGATACTTAAGCTTTCCAATGGATAGGAGTTTAGTCTCACGAAGCTTAAGAGTGTGAAAAAGTTGATCGAATGAATGGGAGGATTCGAAAAGAATGCTCTAGTAGAGGTGGTAATATAATCTGAATGAATAAATCTTGAAGCTCAGAGTTAGCAAGCACATTTGTCATCTTAGCTAAATTATTATTATACCTTAAAACATAGTTAGCGAGGTGTTCATTTGAGCCTTGTTTAAGTTGTGCTAGCTAGGCATAAGAAATCTTAGAGCCGATGTTGATAGAAAAATGAGTAAGAAATGCATCAACTAGATGTGTAAAGGAGGTTACTTGAGTGAACAAGTAAGTCATAAAACCAACACATCACATAATCATGGAGACTACGAGGAAAAAGCTTAGCTAAAAGGAGATGATCATCAACGAAGTCAAGACAAGCAACATGAAATGCTCTAAGATGTTCCTATGGGTCCCCATGTCCATTGAAGATGGGAAGCTTAGGAGTGACAAAGTTAAGAGATGTGGATAAGTATAAATGGAAAAAGTGAATTGAGTATGCAACAACAAACTAGAATCCAAAGATGGTGATGCGTGGGAAGTGGTCTGTTGTAACTTACAAATTTGAACTTGAAGGTCATGATAAAGAGAAGTTAAGGCTTGGTTTCCATAGATGAAACATGTTGTACATGAGAAACTAGAGGTGGTGTAAAGTGGTTAGTAGGAGTAGGGACAGAAATGGGAATAGTAGAAATGGGAGGAAGAGTAGCAGCAGGTGGTTGAGTGGAAATAGAAGTGGGTATGGCTGCAGAAAAGTGAGTTCAACCAAGTTAGTAGCTTCCTCGCGAGCAACATGTAAAAGTAAATCTAGATCTTGGGGATTCTCAGCAAGGTGATCGTTGATAGCCTTGAGGTGAGCTTTAATAAACTCCTCATGAGAGTGAGCCATGGCAAGAGAAGAATAAATCCTAGAATGAAAGATGGAAGAAAGGAAAGTCTAAGAAGCGTGAATGGTCGAGTCGGGTTCACCAAAATGATTAACTAAAATTGGACTAAACTATGTAGTATGAAGATAGTTAATCTAAGCTATGAACAACTATAATCAAGTAAATAAATGTAGTAAAGAAATATGTTAATGATCTAAGCAAATATATAAAATGAAATACTAAACCCTAATGTGTAAGAGAGAAGAGGATAAAACTTAGCTGAATAACAAAATCCTATCGGACTATGCCGTAGTGATGAATGGAAAATCAGAAAGCAAGAATGACTGTGTCGAGCTCCCACAGAGGTCGATCTAGATAATATGGCTAGACCGGAGCACTTAAGAGAGGACTCAAAGTGTGAGTTATCCTATGTGTCCTCCTCTCTCGCTCGGAGGGTCATCTCACATGGGGTAGGTTTAGGGTTTCATATGTGTCATTCACTAGCGTTACTCAACACCCTATATGTACCCCTTTTCAATTCATTTATGAGTATGCCAAGACACTCTGCTATCTTTCCTCTATGTAAGCTTTGTTTCTGTTGAGCAAGTTCTTCCATTACTGATCAATTTTTTCCTTGCTATCACTAGAGCTTTCACGATTTCGTTGGAGTGCAACTACTTCGTGGTGCCTCGTTTCCGATTCAATTCTCGCAAAATCTTTTCATGGTATCAGAGCTGCACGACTTGCCGTCACACCAAAAGCTCAAACTGATGGTGGAGAGGGATCTCATCGTGTTAATCAGTTGCTACGCCAATACCCTCCCGCATGATAGAACTAGGTATACACCCAATTAGGCCCAACGACATATTAAGAGGAAGTGACACCAGGAATTTCCCAGGAGGTCACCCATCCCAAAGACTACTCCTGGGGCTTCAAGCGCTTAACTCGATCGGTATCGAGATGCACGACTTGCCGTCACACCAAAAGCTCGAACTTATGGTGGAGAGGGATCTCATCATGTTAATTAGTTGCTACGCCAATACCCTCCCGCACGATGGAGCCGGTATACACCCAATCAGGCCCAACGACATATTAAGAGGAAGTGACACCGGGAATTTCCCGGGAGGTCACCCATCCCAGAACTACTCTAGGGGCGGCGCGCTTAACGCCTCTGGCTCTGATACCAAACGACTTGCCATCACACCAAAAGCTCGAACTGATGGTGGAGAGGGATCTCATCGTGTTAATCAATTGCTACGCCAATTCTTAGTTGTTTAGGAGTGTCTTCCTCTTCCTCGACTCATCACAACCGCTACCCCAGCTTTCGATGAAGGGGAGGTGTTAGTGTGAGTTATCCTATGTGTCCTCCTCTCTTGTTGGAGGGTCATCTCACATGGGTTAGGTTTAGGGTTAGGTTTAGGGTTTCATATGTGTCATGCACTAGGTTACTCAAAGACCCTATATGTACCCCTTTTATTCATTTATGAGTATGCCAAGACACTCCATTGTCTTTCCTCTATGCAAGCTTTGTTTTTGTTGAGCAAGTTCTTCCATTACTGATCAATTTTTTCCTTGCTATCGCTGGAGCTCTCACGATTCCGCTGGAGTGCAACTACTTCGTGGTGCCTCGTTTTCGATTCGATTCTCGCAAACTCTTTTCATGGTATCGAGTGAGATCCAAAATGTGCACTCGATTTGTTTTTTGTTGCTATTACTCTTACTTGGTTTCATTATTTTACTCTGCATGTAAGTCTTTTGATCACTATTTTCTGAAATTATCTTGCTAATATCTCTAACAAGCTTTCTCGGAAAGTTTTTTTGTGTTTTTTTTCTTGTGCATGTGCAGGTTTTTCAAAATACCTTGAGAAATCAGTTTTTTAACTGCTTTTTTTAGTTGGATGTATCAAAATCCAAAATAGAGATTCCTTTCATTTATTAAAATGGAAGTGAATTTTTTTAAGATCTCTGGTTTTTGCAGGATATTTGTCTATGGATAATACTCTGTGGTTGTAGGATCTTTGTGTTTTTCTGTCGTGGTTGCTCGTAGACAAACTGTTGTGTGCCTGGTCTGTGTGGACTGTTCAAATTTATCATTTAGCCTTGTGGACTGTCAGCAAACTCTTGCGTGGATTGTTGTCTAACTTTTAGCTTTGTTTTAACACCAAATATCATGCGCAGCCTGCAACTTTTTCATTCACCTACGTTTTAACAAACTCTGCCACGTTTTTTTTTTTTTTTTGAAGGGGTCAGTACATTATTTGCGTGGACTGTAGACTTTGTTCCAACGCACTTGCAAAGGATTGTCGCCTCTTTCACTTGGTGTCAACGCACTTGCAAAGGATTGTCGCCTCTTTTGGTGTCCACGCACCTGCATAAAGGACTGTCGCCTCTTTCACTTGGTGTCCACGCACCTGCAAACAATTCTTCTATCTCTAAACCTGTTCTTACTGCCATCCGCTATTGTTTTTGCCGTGAGGAAGGTCCTCGTACAATCAGATCGCCTTTCTTTTCAGTCACTTTTTTTGGGACAGTTGTTTTGGTAAGTTTTTCAATTTCTTTCTTTTTTAAATCTTACTCAAACAAACAAAAAAATGCTGTTTTTTCCAAAAACGGGCCGCTTTTTTCATGCTCAGTTGTTTTTGTTTTGTTTGGTAAAACAAATCCTTCTTTTAGTAAGTTTTTAAAATTCTTAACTTTAGAGTTTTTTTATATATATCAAAGTTTCTATAAACCAATTTAGAAATTTGTTTTAATTAGAAGCATTCAATTTTTTAAAAGATCTTATATAAAATTCTAATCCTTTTGTATCTTTTTTCGATCTATTATTTCTTGAAATTAATTAGATTTAATTTAATTAAATCTATCTTTTATTAATTTCACATTATTTAAACACTAAATTTCTTTGGCATTATAAAATTTGGTCTATTGGCTTTGTCTATTTTTAACCTTCCGTCGAGTGCCAAAGACGAAGGGTGAGGTCCGGGATAGGCAGGTGGCTAATCTCCCCTCACAATACAAACAAACCCTATCTCAAATTCCATTCCGTTTCCAACAAGCATACATACGACACCCTTTGCATGCGTTTAGGCGCTTTTCTAATCCGCTTTGTAGGCTTATTGGTTTTTTCTCATTAATTGTGGGAATTGATTTTTGATATAACTTTTGACTCGTTGCTTGGTTTTGAGCACTTCTTTAGTCAAAGTTGCATGTTTTTTCACACTCTAGATGATGTGATTATTAGCTTTATAAACACACTAATTTTATAAAGTGCCGCGATCTCGGGGTGTCTTTGTATTGCTTAATTCAAATCATTCTTTTGAGCCGTGTTCTATTCCTTTTTTTCGTGGACTTGTGAGCGCGTCCGCCATAGTATTATTACACAAAGGGATTCTTTCATGTGACACGAGACACTTTTTCTCACCACCGGGGTTGGCTTTCACCTTCTTTCTGCTTTTTTTGCTTGTGCTTGTTTACGGTGTCCTTTTTGTTGCGCTACACGAAACACAGTTGTGGTCTCCTCTCTTGCGCGTTATTACGCTAATTGCAAGACAAGTTACCAAGTTTTTCAAATCGCACGCACGGACCCGATTGTAATCAACGCACTAACCTATAAAGTGCCGAAAGCAGGGGGTTGTTATTGTCCTGGGTGGTTGTGTTTCTGTTCTGCATTTCTTTCTCTCTCTCTCACTATGGATGCACTTTCAATTCCTTTGCTTACACTGTTCAACTTTTGCGAATGGAGATTGAAAATAATAATGAAACTAAGGGGTAAAGGGTTATTCCGCATCACCATGGGAACTGAGACTAAACCAGATTTACGAACTCCGAAAAATCTAAGTGGTTAAGTCGTAGTGATGAAGCATTAGGTCTTCTTTGCATGTCCGTTTCTCCTGACTTGCTCTTCCACATTGAGGCATCTGAAACACCTACATCTGCGTGGAAAACGTTGGATACAATGTTTGGACAACTAGATGACATGAGAGCGCATGAGTTGGAAAACAAACTACAAAGGTTAAATCCTAGTGACTTTGAAAACCTACAAGGCTTCTTCTCAAAATTTGTCCACATTAGATTATTGTTAAAAGGATGTCAAGTAGAAAAGAAAGATTCTCAACTGATCTTGTCGATTCTCTCTAAGTTAGGTCCCGAATATTGTCTCGTGTCAACTTTCTAAGGTACAAAAGTCAGCTTTGGGCGATACTTGACAATGCCCTCCTTTGACTATTTTTCGTCCCACTCATTCAAGAACATGATAAACTCATTCAAATGGGGTCTCTCAAGTCCAAGTCACATGCCCTTGTAGCAAGTACTAGCAAGGGAAAGAAGACTGAAAAGAAGAAAGAAACTAAGGATCAACCTAAGAAAGAAACCAAGATCAAACCTAAAAATGACACAAACACTTCAACTTCTGAGCCTAGGGCGCAGAAAAACAAGTATTTGTGTCCCTATGCAAGAAGTCCTGTCATGACAAGTAACATTGTTTTAAGAAATGATTGATCACTTATCTCATTTACTTGAGAAAAATAAAATAAGTGTTCCTGAATCCATAAAACAAAGTGCTCCGAAGGCCGAGTCTTCTGCTGCAAAAGGTGTTAAAAATGATAAGAAGAAAGGAAAGGTCCTTGTAGCCAAAGTTGTTCCTTCATCGACATGGATTATAGATTCCGGTGCCTCGCACCACATGGGTTCTTCGTGCATGTTGAGTTTTCCAACATCGAACCTTTTGGAATGTCCCAAATCACGATGGGTAACGATACGATAGTGTCGGGCCTCGGTAGTGGATCGGTAGAGATGGATGGGGGATCATTATCCAAAATTCACCCCTGTGGTAATTTTGATAACATGCATTAAATTCTTCGGTCCTTTAGCAAGATAGATTGATTCAAGGCAAAAAATCATGTTTCTGGGGTCCCCTCGGCTTTTTTCTAACTCTCCTGTCCAAGAAGAAAAGAGCAAGTTCTAAAAAGGGGTGAAAAAGTTGCAAAACCAAGCAGGCGTAAAAATCATGAAAATCGGCTAAGTCCTAGTCTCAGGCGGTCCTTGGGACAGTTGGGACGTCGGGGCATGAACCGCCCGAAAATCCTCCAGCGGTCCATGCAAAGAATTGGGACATCTCGGGCCGTAGAGTACGCTGCGGACGCGGTGCCGATTCGGCCGAAAAAGAGAAAAAAATTGCCCAAGTCTTTGTTTCGCATAATTGGGACAAAAATGGTACGCGAAAGACGCGGATCGGCCGGTTTGGCAAAGTCACCCATTTTGGGCGGTTCGAGAAATTTGTCCCAGCATCCCAACAGTTGGGACAAGAGTACGCGCGAGGACGCGAACCTTGGCCTTGGCGAAACAGAGAACTTTCGTTTGGGACATCCGGGCAAAAGTACGCGTGCGGGACGCGGAGAGCCGAAAGAGCCGAGAGCGAATGGAAATGTGCCACGTGTCTTCGCCAAAGAGGGACAGGGAAGCCCGAATCAAGCGGATCGGAGAAATTTGTCCCAGACGGTTTGGGACATCCGGCCAAAAATACGTGAGGGACGCCAAGACCCTAAAAGCCGCTAACGAAAAATGTGACACGTGTCACAAGGGGAGGCGCAATAAAAATTTCAACTAAGTGTTTTCGGGCCCAAAAGTTCAAAGGGCGAGGTTTGGCTCAAGGGTCGGCTCGAGCCAATGTAGACACACGACACATGTCTTAAGGCGGGAGTGTGGAGCTCGGGAGGACTTGGAGAATTTGGCAAAAGTTTTGGCCAAAAACTAAAAGGTAAAAGATGCCCCCGCCCCGTCAACTAACTAAAGCGTGCCACGTGTCCCAGTGGCGGGGCACGGGGAATAAATGGAAATTTTTCAAAGAGTTAAAAAGGTCAAAATTTCAAGGGAAAGCTCATGGAAAGGTGGAGGAGAGAGGATTGCTCAGTAAATTAGCACGACACGTGGCATCCGATCGACGGAGCGCGGAAATTTTTCAAAAAAAAATAAAAAAATTCCAAAATGCAAAAAGGTCAAAATTTAATTTTTTTTGCCCGACATCCATTTTTTGGGTCATTTTGCCCTAAAACTTTAGACCTTCATATCTTTTGATCCAGAGCTCGATTTGCACGTTCTTCATATCATTGGAAAGCTTATGAAATTCTCTCAGGATTTCATGGTCAATTTTGAATTCTGGTTTAGTTTCAAGAGAGAAAATTTAGAAACGGATCTGAGTACGTGTTCATGGCCGGAGTGACATTTCAAATACCAAATTTAATACGAAATGGGTCGCTCTCCTCCCATTTGGTCAAAATGACAGGTATGGGTTTGTAAGGTCCTCCATGCTGATTTAATGCATTTGCAGTCAATGAGGAATGGGCTCCCACGTTTTTGTATGTTTTCTCTCTCATGGGTTCGACCTACAATGTAAAACCAGATTTGGCTCATTTTGGAGGGATGATTACAGTTGTTCATATTTTCGGCTCGCCTCTCCTTATTTTCTTCTCCAGGTTGAAAATGGAGTTTGAACCTCCTCCCTTGCTCAGTAATGGTGTTTTTTCCTTTTACTATTGAAATGATGTTCATGCAAACTTCAAGCAACAAAAACGTGTTTTGTGATGCATCCGTCCATCCTTGCTCATTTTTTTGCTTGTTTTCTTCTTGCCTCTCTTCATTACTGTATTTGTGCAAGTTTGAATGTTCATTGTAGGTCCGGGCGTGTTCATGGAGTTTTGGGACATTTTCTATGTGAAATCTATCCTTGGGCACTGTGATGCATCTGTCCATCCTTTCCATTGCTCACCTCTCCTTGTTCCATGGCAGCTTTGATAGATGTTCAACATTATCCTTCTCTCTCGGTGTATCACCGTTTTAGTGTAGGATTTTACTGTTTTTCCCTTTTCTCTCTCTCTCTATCTCCTTGGCATGGTTAGATTAGGTTTAGATTAGCTTGCTCGCACCGGAATAGCTTGTGGCGGGTAGTTTAGGAGTAGGAACCAACCTTCTCTAGAGATTCCTTTCTCATTTCTCAAGCAGTCCCACACTTGGAGAAAGGTTTTCAATGTTGTGCAATCACACCGGATGCTAGAGTGATCAACCTAAAAATCGATCAACATCCGTGTGCTTCCTTGTGATTTTGCACTAACAGGGGACATTTAACCAAGTGTTGAGTGTTCCTAATCTCTCTACCAATCTCCTATCGGTTTACCAAATTACTCACCTTGGTGAAGGAATGCGAGTGGAATTTGGTCCTAACTCGGTGATTATTCATGAGCTTAACAATGACACTATAGTGGCTGAGGGAAAGGTAGATCACCGTTCATGGTTGTACACCTTCTCCCACTTTACTTCTGATTCTACGCCCACTGCCTTGCTCACTCATACAAATGAGGTTAGTAAGCTATGGCATGAGCGTTTTGGACATCTAAATTATCGCTACCTTGAACAATTGAGTCAAAACGAAATGGTCAATGGGTTGCCTCGCGTCAAGTTTTCTAAGGGTCTTTGTGAGGGTTGTACCCTTGGAAAGCATCCTGAAAAGAACTTTGACAAAGGAAAATCCTGAGAGCTACTCATCCTTGGATCTTGTTCACAGCAATGTTTCTGGTCCATTTCCTTCTCCTTCATTTACTAGAGCTCTTTATGTGCTAACCTTCATTGATGACTATTCACGATATACTTGGGTATATTTTCTTAAGCTTAAGTCTGAAGTCTTTGAACATTTTTAGGACTTTAAGGCTCTTGCTGAGAAACAGGCGGAACAGTCTATCAAGGTTCTTCGAACTGACAATGGAGGTGAATATGTAAACAATAGGTTCATGTATTTCGTATTTCTGAAGGGATCTCTCTGCAATATACTATTGCTTATAGCCCTTCACATAATGGAGTTGCAGAAAGAAAGAACCGTACTCTGAAGGAGATGGCCACTTGTATGATTCACTCAAGTCTCTTCCTCCGCAGATAATTGGGCAAGTAGTGAATTGTGTAAATTACATTCGTAACCAGTTCCACACAAGGCAACAAGAGGGATGACATCCTTTGAAGCCTGGTTTGGATGCAAGCCTGATGTTGAGCACTTTCGAGTCTTCGGATCCAAGGCTATGGCTCGATTCCCAAGAAGAAACGCAAGGCTTTGGAACCACAATCCAAACCTTATATCTTTGTAGGGTATCCTAATGGCGTGAAGGGATATCGATTGATGAATCCTACTTCTCATGAGCTATATATTGAGAGAAGTGTTAAGTTTGATGAGTCTTCTTCAACTTCTACTTCTCCACCTATTGAGGTTCTTCAGCTCGCTGATTCAGATTCTGACTCATCAAATGATGATACTGTGTGAGCGTGCTCCTCTTTTGATCCTCCCACCATCGACCCTCGAGTCTTCTAATTCGATAGTAGTAGTGATGATGAGGACTATGTCCCTTCTCACTCAAGTGAAGAATCTTCCAACTCGAGCTCGATCCTCCCGGTCTCCTTTGGGCCGGAAAACTTTGCAAAGTGCTTGGAGACTTAGTTGAGATACTTTGGATATCGATGTACTCGCCGATTTCGTTGACCCCACTCTTTCTTCACCTCTGCTTCTAATCCACAGTCTTTCCGGGAGGCTTCTGGTATTCTTGAGTGGGATTCTACCATGGATGAGGAGTATTCCTCTCTCATGAAGAACGATACTTGGGATCTCACCACTCTTCCGAAAGGAAGAAAAATTGTTCGGTGTAAGTGGGTGTTCTGAACAAAGTATGGAGTAGATGGAGACGTCGAAAATTTTAAAGTGCGATTAGTAGCTAAGGGTTTCTCCCAAATAGTTGGGGTTGATTATACAAAAACATTTGCTCCGGTTGCAAAGATGACTTCTATTCGACTGACCCTAGCCATTGCACAACGAATAGATGGAAAGTCCATCAAATGAATGTTAAGAGTGCCTTCCTTCATGGTGACCTAGAGGAAGAGATCTATATGGAACAACCTCTGGGTTATGTCCAAGATTCCTCCCTCATTTGTAAGTTAAAGAAGTCTCTTTATGGTCTTAAACAAGCCCTTCTCTGGACTTAGTATGCCAAGATGGACTCCTTCTTACTTACATCAGGGTTTACTAGGTGTCACTCTGATCCAAATGTTTATATTCTATGACAAGATGACTCCATACTCATTCTTGTTCTATATGTTGATGACTTGTTGATCACAGGCAACTCTTCCTCTATTATTGATTCTGTGAAGATCGCCTTAGCCAACAAGTTTTCCATGACTGACTTAGGTCTGCTTCATTACTTCCTTAGGATTCAGATTTCACAATCTGACTCAGGAATCTTGATTTTGCAACCTAAGTATGCTCTTGATTTGCAAGTCTTCTCCTACTCCTTTTCTTTCTTTCAAGGTTAAGTTGGTTTTAGATTGCTCTACTCCCTTGGTTGATGGTACTCTTTACCGACAGTTAGTTGGGAGCTTGATCTACTTGACTCACACTCGACCGGATTTATCATATGCTATTGGGATCGTGTCCAGATTCATGCAAGAGCCACATGAGCTGCATTGGAAAGTAGCTAAATGGATCCTTCATTATGTTCGTGGCACTTATGCTGATGGCATACACTATCATGGAGGGGTTGATATTGACTTGATTGGGTTCATGATTCTCGATCATTGGGCGGTGACTTAGATCAACGGAAATATACTTCTGGCTACAGTTTCTCTCTTGGTTCGGGTCCTATTAGTTGGTCTAGCAAGAAGCAAAATGCAATTGCGATATCATCTACAAAGGAAAATACAGAGGAGCAGTTAACGCTGCCACAAAAGCTATTTGGCTACAAGGTATTTTGATAGAGTTTGGCATCCACTTTTGGCGGCCTACCATTATCTACTTGTGATAACACGAGCACTATCTCTATTTGTAGAAATCCAGTTCAACATCAGCGAACGAAGCACATTGAGATTCATATGCACTTCATACGGGAGCTTATTCATGATGGTATCATCGACATTCAGACAAAATTGATCGTTGCGACTTATTCACAACCCTTTCACCGAGATGAAGTTTCTTCACTTATGGTCTCTTCTCGGGGTGAGGTCTTCTACAGCTGCCCATCTTCTTAGGGCTATTTAGTCCTTCTTTTCTTCTTCTTCTTCTTCTTCTAAGAAGATTGTGTTTATATATGGGCACCTTATCAGGCCTTTAGTTGCCGGGCCCCATTGACACATCTTTCTTAGTTGTTTAGGAGTGTCTTCCTCTTCCGTTTGACTCATCAATACCACTACCCCACTTTCGATGAAGGGGGTGTTAGCGTGAGTTATCTTATGTTTCCTCCTCTCTTGTTGGAGGGTCATCTCACATGGGTTAGGGTTAGGGTTAGGTTTAGGGTTTCATATGTGTCATGCACTAGGGTTACTCAACACCCTATATGTACCCCTTTTCTATTCATTTATGAGTATGCCAAGACACTCCATTGTCTTTCCTCTATGCAAGCTTTGTTTCTATTGAGCAAGTTCTTCCATTACTGATCAATTTTTTCCTTGCTATCACTGGAGCTTTCACGATTCCGTTAGAGTGCAACTACTTCGTGGTGCCTCGTTTCCGATTCGATTCTCACAAAATCTTTTCATGGGGCACCCACAAGTGCTCTGGTAAGAAAAACAAGTGCCCTGATATGGGGAAAAGGTCTTGAATTCATCTTCACAGTCTCGAGAGATGATCATATCCTTCGCTACTTGTCGCATTAATTTCTTTGTACTATGCAAAATGCTCCAAATATTCCAAGAGGAAGAATAACCTACAAAATACCCAAAAGGAAGTATCAAAACCCTAAAAAAATAAAGATGCAAATGAATGGGTCGAATGACCTTAGTTACTACGGTGAGCTTACTTACTAAGTGTTGACTTAAATGATATTTATTATTGTTATTCCTAGCTAAGTTTGGTGCCATAAATAGAAGGAAAGTCAAAGAAACTTGATGAGCTAAAGAGAAGACAAAGATGCATGCTAAAAATAAATAAAATAATTTCATAAAAAAACAAGTAGAAGCATGCAAACTTGGGTGCCCAAATTGAGAGAAAGAACATGGCTTATTATTAATAATTGCCAAAAATAGGAGGAAGCAATTATTAAAAATAGCATGCAGTTAGCTATATAAGCATGGGACGCCATAAGGAAGAGATAATTAATTCTTTTTGATGGAGCTTGCTGCCCTGGAGGATTTTGGCGCCAAAAGGAGTGTTTTGCATTAAAAAATATTTTCCATTGCCAGGAAGCTTCCAATTTTGGCGCCTAGGGTTGAGAAGCTTTATTTTTATTATTCCAAGATCTCGCATGTTGGTATAAGTGCCTAGTGAATTAAATAATATTTTAGCTTGCTTAGCATGCAAGCAAAGTCTCAAATTTTAGGGCAAAGGCTTTATAAGCAGATTTTGGTGATAAAAATTGAGTATTCATGCCATGGACTCCATATTTTAATGAATCAATTGCAGGTATTCATCACAGGTGCTCATATTGGTGAAAAGAAGTCAAAATCAATGCCGATACATTGAATATATCTTCTAATCAAAGAAATTGCATAGGATCTACACAAATTGATCCAATTACAAGGGATTCTTGGCAAAAAAAAGAAAAAAGAGCTCACATAGAGCTCTTTACAAGCATGATGAAGCATGATGAAAGAGAAGGTTAGTAGAATCATGCATGACTTTCAGGCTTACCAAAATCAATGATACAGACATGGGCCCTGAACCTATCACTAATTTGATTGACATATCCAAGGCCATTGGTAGATCATCTCTTATGCGGGCAATAAAAAGTAGGGATTATTCAAGCTTCAACATTTCCAGTCACAGCTCAATTGCCTGAGTTTGTTTTGGAGTGTGCAAGGTCTTATCATCCTCTTTCTAGGACAATCTGAGATGTTGTAGGAAGACAATAATCAGGTTGGATGCACAATTTATTAATTATTGCCTTAAGCTTCTGACACGACTAGTGGTGATTGCAATTAGCATGCAGGATGTTGGTAACATATGGGAAAAACATAAAGTAGATTGTGTGGGTATAATGAACAACAGATACATGAAGAAGCCCAGATCACCATCAAAATTCCCGAGGACTCTTCCACGATCCAATCTTGTGTAGAAGTTGATGATATCACCAAATTACTTTTACAGGATAAATGGGGAAGCCAATACCAATAACTTCCGCTCATGGATGTATGCCTTTGTGAGAACCATTGAGATCAACAAAGCTGATTCGATGATTAATTGGGTGAGATCATTAGTGACAACATCAACGAGAAACTCTGAAGTGTGAGGCAGACATTCAACTTCAAATGACTTCATACCTTGTATATGCAGTAACTTCTCAGGGGATATTTTCCAAACTGGATAGACAGGCATATTGTCAAAAGATCCTATTTATGAGTGCTTCCACAGTTGACAGTTCCTAATGCTACAAAGATTTTAGGGTGGTTAACGATGGATTCTTCTATGGATTCATTTGCAAGTTAAATAGTGATCTGAAGACTAGCAGAGTGAGCAAAGAGGCCTGGCAAGTTGTCTCCCAACATGGTTGTATCTTCATCCAGTTTGTGGACTTCACATATCTCAGGGTGAGTGGTTTCTCAGGAGAACCAGTTAAGTTGCCAAGATACCCAAGTGATAAGTGGGTCATCATGGAGTTGTGTAGGTAGCTCGTAGAGTTGCATGACTTATAGTCAAATGGCACAAGTCTACAGGTAGCTTTCCAGTCACAGTGGGTCATTATAGTTGCCAGAGCATCCACAAAGCCAGAGGAATTGAAGCAGAAATGTTTTTTGGGTATGAGCATGAGTTCTTCCTAGCACGGATGAACTTTGACCCATATGGGATAGCAAAGAGGATAGTCTCCCAAGAATACTCACATGTTCCTTCACTTGAAGACTTTTGGATGAAGTGCAGGAGTGAATACGAAGTCGAAAAGGAGATTTCAGCAGTTATCAACACAGAAGTTTTCGACTATGGTCTAGCACGGATACCTACAAATCTCACAAATGATGGGCATGTGGTACTTGACACATACCATCAAATGGGAGGAGATAGAGTTGTTCTTCAGAAAGTGTAGGTGGTTGTTTATAATTGAAGAAAGGTCTTCCATAGTTCTAGTTAACACCTCAAATTGGTTGTTAACAAAGGGGTATTGCATGGATGAGGCTTTGATGAACCAAATCACAGGGAATTTTGTTGTAGGGATTCCAACAAAGAAAACATGAAGGTGAGAGTAGTAAAAAGGCCAGAGAAGCTCAAAGTGTACAAGAAGTCTCAGGTATCGGAAAAGGCAAGCCTACATCCATTATACCAGTGCCACTTTTAGATGAAGCTTCTCCAATGTCAACTCACAACACTTCCACAACTCCAGGACCTCAAACAGAGGTTATTATTCCACCATTGAATCCAACATCATTCATATTTGTTCCTCAGCCACCCAGATCTTCACCTCCCCCTACGGAGAAGTTGAAAGCACAAATGGCAGAGTTCGAGAGAGCATTGTCTTTGGACAATTCAGAAGAGGGCAGCCATAACACTATGGTGAATTCAGATGCAAGAGTCAGCATGAGATGGTGGTACATTCAGTGACTTCTCATTCCCCAAAGAGAAATTTCTCATCTTGGTTGGCTCTTGTAGTCAGTTCCAGAGGCTAGAGAAGAAATCAACTTGGAAGAGGAAGACTTGCAACTGCTTATGAGCTTGGAAGGTAGAGGCAAAAGGTCTAAAGTTGCTAAAATAACTTCAAGGTTGATTATTGAAGAATCAGGGAAGAAGTTTTTGAATTATCAATTCCAACTAAAGGGAAATAGAAGGGAGAGCTAACTACTATAGACATATCGGTGACTAAAGTACCATTGGGGAAAATCACCACGGAAGGATTAAATCAAGATACACGACACTGATAGATGCTTTATTCCTTAAGCTTGACAAGGAGAAGGAAGAAAAAGATAAGCTTCAGATGTAGATCTCCCAGTTATGTGAGATCATCACTAAGGTTGTTAAACCTTCTTCTCAGCCCGATGTTAGTGTAGAACAAGTATGCAACCATTTGGTTGAAGAGATTGAAGATGCAGGGAACCAAGTCAAAGCTATTTCTCAATGGAAAGAGAAAATTATTCACCAAGCTTCAGAGTAGTTCGAGGGAATACCAACTGGCTTGGAGAATATGCACAGGGCATTATCTCAACTAAAGGAACTAATGACAAGGATAGAAGATGAGAACATAGTTGTTGAAAGTCATCTGGATACCTTAGCTAAGATACATTCATTGCCAGAGGATGTGCTAATTGCAGAGAAAATTGTACCTGATGGATTGATAGAAAAGGGAAGCAGTTAGAGATAGCAATTTCCTTCCACATGGAGATCCTCAAGCTTATGTTAAAGAGGATGCAGTTGCTGGAAAACGAGATGGGGAAGTACCAGAGAACATTCCAGATGAATTTCCTACTTCCCGTGAGGAATTTATTTTGGTTGTGTAGAAGAAGATTGATGAAGCCATCATGCCTTTCACGTTAGATTCAATTGGCAGACTCATAAAGCTTCATGTAGATATTGAGGGGTATGGGCCTAGTTTAGAGAAGGTAAAGGCTAACACTGCTGCTTTGTCCAGAGGATTGTTGCGGTTTAAGACTTGAGAAAGAAGTGGTTGCTAAAGCAAATGGGAAGTTACTTGAGTCACATGTTTGACAAGTATATTCAGTTTCAGAACAAAGAAAAAGTGTAGAGTATGACAACCACATATTGTCTTTCTTCTTCTTCCTTCTTCTCTTATTCTTATTTTCTCGGACAAAATTGTAAAACTAAAGTAATTGGTTAAAAGCCATTACTTTTAGTTATCTAAAAAGGTCCTTAATTGAGAATAGGTGGTAGACATGCAAAGCTTTGATTTAGTCTTCAGATGCATGTCATGTAGAGAGAAATTTCAGGGGAAAGATTTCCAGTTGTTTTCTTTATAGCTTCTGCATGTGTCAGTTCAATTATTGCTTTCCTATTTGTAATTTCCTTCTATACACTATAAATAGAAGAAGAACCTACGGGTTAAAGGATCAGAATTTGTAATCAGTATTCTTGAGTTCCAAACTTTGTGTTGAAACCCTTGATATCTTTTCTGAAAGCTGAGGAATTGAACAAAGGTGGATTTTCTAGAGAACTTTGTGTCAATGGTGCATTGGCTTCTTACTTCTGTGTAGATCTTTAGATAAACTTTGCATTATCTAAGATTTAGATTAGAAGCTTTCCTTTCCTTTGATTTTGTATTGTGAGATCTATTTGTTTTATCTATGTGTATGAGACCAACTCTGTAAACTATTGGTTGGATTACACATCTTCTTCTCTTCTTCTTTCCGTATTCAACTATTCCCCCTTCTGCAAATATTTCTTTACAGTTGCTTACTTGCTGTAGAATTTTTTAGCTATGGTTCATGAGCTTCACAGTTAAAGTAAAACCCATAGATAGATATTAGAAAACATAATTGATAGAAATCTTACACGGAGCCTCACCGGTAAATGAGGGAGATTTATCTCATGACTGCCTAGGTTTTAGCTATGCATAAAATCTAGCCAACAATTTTTGGTGACTCTGGGGAACAACAACCTTTAGCAGACCAGAGCTTATCTTGCTAGTTCCCATCCATATTGAAATCTCAACCTGGCTGAATGCCCATTCACCCGATCCAACAAGGCTCAAGGAAGGATTGACCATTTTTATAGATTGCAGGAGCAGTTTAATTTCAATCATCCTCCTCAAGTCAGAGCCACGCAGATCCAGTCTTTCACCAAGAAGAAGAGTGCAAACTCCTCCAGATCTGGATCATCTTCAACATAATCCGACAACTGGAATTATCTATCAAGTCTACTCTCGAGAAGACGTGCTCCATTCATCATGCAGAATCAAAATCAACCACTTGCTCCTTTAGCACTTGTTCCATGGGGGAAACAACTTTTGGGCCTCTAATCTGACTCCTCCCATGCATG
Organism: Taxus wallichiana var. yunnanensis; assembly: GCA_018340775.1. Classification (NCBI taxonomy): domain Eukaryota; kingdom Viridiplantae; phylum Streptophyta; class Pinopsida; order Cupressales; family Taxaceae; genus Taxus; species Taxus wallichiana. The sequence continues at coordinate 810,415,925 of CM031235.1, forward strand.
AGTTTCCTAAAGGATCGAGAAAGAATTTCCCAAAATTCTTTGAGACAAAAAAAATCTAGATGATCACTTGGCGGCATTCTTCATATCTTGTGGAGTACTTGTAGTGGAGCATGAGGATGTTTTGGTCAAACTTTTCATTGAGACTCTACACGACTTGGCCGAGAATGGTTCTATCGATTAGCTCCTGGGACTATAACAAATTGGGCATCCATGCGAGAGCAATTTCTAAAAAGGTTCAAACCTACAGAAGATGCTAGTACATTGATCACCCAGCTGATGCAGTTGAAAAAAGAACCACACGAGAACATGAGGGACTTTATTGCTAAGTTCCAAAGGATTTTATATAAAATCCCCACTTCTGTTGCTTAGTGATGAAAAATCAAAAGACATTTTTATAAACGCTTTGCTGCCTGAAGTTGGATATCAGCTATGGAGGGAAAGACCTGTGAATCTTCTAGAGGCACAAAATGTTGCAGTTGAAGTTGAAGATGACTTGATTATGGCTGGAAAGATCAAGCAATCAGCCCATAAAGCTGATGGAACTTCTTCAACAAATACTTTTGATCCTCTCTACTATAGAATTTAGCCAATGATATGCTACAAATCAAGAAGAAAATAGCTCAAGGAGGAAATGCAACTCCTTCAAGAATGGTTCCTTCTCGAACTTTTAATGGTCAAAATCAAAATCAAACAGACTTACTGCTGCACCACAAGAGGTTGGCAATTGAAGCTGCTCCAAGGAACAACTTGGAAACAAATGAAGAAGATCATGTTGTTGATGAATCACTTGACGAAGAAGACTTTGTTGATCCTGGTGACTCCAACATTGGCTACCTAGACTATGAATCTGATGAAGGCTATTACAAATCTTTTGAAGATAGTGATGGTCATACATTTTGGTGTTCACAAGGTCTCAAACACGTCAAAATGTGGAAGCTTCCTCAAGTGGACAGAGGAGAGAAAGGGAAGATCCTGGACCAGATGTTACCATTCTAAAAAGAGGCAGCCCACTTCCTTCTTCATTAGCTCCAAGAGACAAGCATGTAAGTTCCTCTAATCAACAACAAAGGACAACTAGACAAACAACTGAAGTAAGTCAATCTTTTGATATTATTGATCATATAAAGAAGACCAAGATTCAGATGTCAGAAGCTGAGTACTTGAGGGCTTTTCCCGATCAATTGAGCAGATTGGTGAAATATGTACAGAGTAATGGTCCTAATAATTCACCGAACAATGCTTCATGGGGCATCTTATCTAACCCAAAAATACTCCTCCTTTGAATAATGTTGCAACTTCTTCCCTACTTTACTTCTGAAAGGATTGAACCATTCTATGTTTCATTACTTATCAATGGTTACAAATTGAGTAATTGCATTCTAGATTCTAGAGCTTCCGATAATGTTATGCCATCCAAAGTCACTGATGCTTTGGGTCTCACACTGACGAAGACCATTGGAAGATGTTACTCAATGGAAAGACAAGTACCTCTCATTGGATAGATAAAAAGATGCACAAGCAGTGCTTGCTTCCTTTCCAGATAAAATATTGAAGATGACAATTCTGGTGGCAGATATTCCAGTATCTTATGGCATGTTATTAAGCAGAAAATTCTGTAAGGAATTAGGAGGAGAGGTTAAGATGGATTGGTCTTGCACACATATTCCAATTAAAGGAGTTAATCAAAAGTTAGAACCTGAGAAGAAATCCAAGTATACAGTCTCAAAATCTGAAGACCCTAGATCTCATATCCTTTTCCAGAATCAGATCATGGGTCTACTACCTAGAGTTGGATAAAGAAGAAGCCCAACCCATAACTCAGAGCCACATCAATTGGACAACAAAGTTTGGACTCTAGAGTTTGATGGTAGTTGTTGTTCACTTGGATCTGTGTAGTGTTGTGCTTATTTCTCCTAAAGGAAAGGTACATGCACATTCCTTTAAATTAATGTTTGAGAATACTAACAACACAACAAAATATGAAGCACTACTATTAGGAATGGAGCAAGCTAGAACAATGGGAATTAAATTGCTACATGCAAGAGGGAGATGCTGAGTTAATTTCAAGTAGATATGTGGTCTCTATCAAGTTAAAAAAGATAAACTATGGCATTATAGAGACCGGGTCTATTCAACTACTTTGGATTTTGCAGCTTTCTCAGTTTCTTATATCCCTAGAGATCAAAACTCTAGAGCTGATTCACAGGCAAGTTACTGTAGCCCTATTGAATCCAGATCAACCACCTGCACTCTTCAGACAAGGTGATTACAAAGTGGAAATGGTTTTCCATCCAAAGGTGCCTGATAATGTTCAACAATGGCAGGTCTTCAATGATGATAAGCAAATTGCTGCTTTTCTCTAGCAACAAGACAACTTTGAAGAGATATACTACGAAGGAAGCACTTCACTTCCGAGATAGACCACAATGGGTGAAGCTGATTCAAAGATTGAAGGTGGACAAGAGATCATTCAACTTAAAGGAAATAAAATTCCTAAAGGCTTAGTGTCTCTTGAAGAGATGTTTGATAAGCATGATCAAACACTAAAAAGAATAAAGAATGTGGAGAAAGATCTTCTTCCGATGTGCAGTCATTGAATCTGGGAGTTGATGATGACCCCAAGTTAGTAAACCTGGGTAAATGTTGTTCTAAAGCAGAACAAGAAGCTTTCACAAAGCTTCTTAGAAAATATATAGATGTCTTTGCTTGGTCTTATCAGGATCTGAAGACATATCAACCTGTTGAAGTACAACATTATATCCCATTGAAGCAAGAGCAAAAACCCTTCAAGCAGAAATTGTGGCAGCATAACCCAACCATTTCAGGTACTATCTTTGCAGAGATTCAGAAACTATTGGATGCAAAGATAATTTACCCTATACATCATTCTGAGTGGTTGGCCAATATAGTTCCCATAAGAAAGAAGAGTGGTGAGATTAGATTGTGTGTTGATTTTCGCAATCTCAATCAGGCATCATTAAAAGATAATTATCCCATTCCAATTATGGATCATACTCTCAAGTTGTCACCGGATCTGAGATGTTGTCAATGTTGGATGGTTTCTCAGGCTATAATCAGGTTAAGGTGGCTGAAGAAGATCAATATAAAATAACATTCATCACACCTTGGGGAATGTTTTCTTATCAGAAAATGCCTTTCGGGTTAATTAATGTCGAGCCACATTTCAGAGAGCTATGGATCTGGAATTTTCTCATCTCAAAGACAAAAGCATAGTGGTTTACCTCGATGATCTGACAATATTTTCTAAAGTAAGGGGTAATCACATTTCAGATCTGGAAGAAGTCTTCATCCAGTGTCATAAGCATGGGATTTCTTTAAATCCCAAGAAATCCATCTTTGTTGTAATAAAAGGAAAGTTGTAGGGCACATCATTTCAAAAGAAGGAACCAAAATAGATCTGAGCGGGTGAAATCCATTCAAACTTTTCCATTGCCAACCTCCAAAAAAGGAGTTCATTCCTTCTTTGGTAAGGTTAATTTTCTCAGAGATTTGTCCCTAATTTGCTTGAACTAACTCGTCATATTTCAAATATGATGAAGAAAACACAGGATTTCAAGTGGAGCGATGAAGGAAAGGAAGCATTCGAGAAGATCAAGATGGATTTTTCTCGAAGCACCAATCTTGGTATCACCAGATTTTAGTAAATAATTTATTCTTTACTGTTATTCCTCTAAACACACAATGTCAGCAATTCTGATGCAAAAAATCAAGAGGATGTAGAAGCACCGATTGCTTTCATGAGTATGCCTTTAAAGGCTTACAAATTGAAATATACTCCTATGGAGAAACATGCATATGCAGTTGTGAAAGCATGCAAGGCATTCAGATATTATATCCTTTCTTCACATATTGTGGTCCTTGTTCTAGATACTACAGTGAAGTCTATTCTAACACAACAAGAACTAGGGTTATTAAGAGGCACATGGGTAACAAAGGTGCAAGAATATGACTTGGATATTAAGCCTACAAAGTTGGTTCGAGGAAGAGGCTTATGTGAGTTAATGACTCGAGACAAGGATAACTAAGTCAGAGGAAGGTGAAAGTTTTCCTATGGTTCTCTTTATAGATCTGGTAGATGAATGGTATAGTAATATTGCCTATTTCATAACCTATGGGGAATGCCCGATCATCTCTCTCGCAAGGAAAAGTGTACCATTAAATTGAAGGCCAAAGACTTTGTTCTTTGGGATAATGGGTTGTATAAAAAAGGGATTGATGGGGTGTTTCTCAGATGTGTGGATAAAGCTCAACAGATCAACTATTAAAACAATTTCATAATATGGCTTGTGGTGGTCATTTCTCACCCGAGTCACTTGCACACAAAATCCTCCGAGCTAGGTATTACTGGCCCACACTTTTTCAAGATACTAGAAATGGGTATCCAAATGCCAAGCATGCCAACATTTTGTTGGACGTATAAAATTACTCTGCATTACCTTTAAAACCGTTATAATTGAAGAGCCTTTCCAACAATGGGGCATGGATTTTATTGGCATGCTCAACCCGGCTTCTAGTGTCGGTCATCATTACATTCTGATAGCTACTGATTATTTTAGTAAGTGGGTAGAAGCCATTCCCATTAAAAATGCCACTTCCATGAGAGGTGTGTAATTTTATAAAGGAAAATATTGTCATAAGGTTTGGCATACCCAACAAAATAGTAGCAGACAATGCTCCCAATTTATCTTCTGAGGAGTTGGTTGAATTTTGCTACACGCATGGAATCCAGTTGGTACATTCCTCCAATTACTACCCACAAGGGAATGGCCAAGCTGAATCAAGTAATAAAATTATGGTAACAATCATGCAAAAATTGGTAACCGAAAATCAAAGAACTTGGCATAAGAAGTTGTTTGATGCATTATGGGTAGACATGATCACCCAAAGAAAGCTATAGGCATGTCCCCTTTTCATTGTTATATGGAAGAGACACAGAGTTTCCTCTTACATTGGAACTTCCTTACTTTACACTTTCCAAAGCTCTGGAAGATGTTACGTTCACGGATGCTATTGACAAAAGAATAATGTATCTGACTGAATTACGTGAAGTACAGGTTCAAGTGGCAGATAGGCTATCAAAACACCAGAGGAAAGTGAAGGTGATCTTTGACAAAAAGGCTAGAGAAAGAAAGTTTGAGATTGGTGATTGGGTCCTCCTATGGGATAAAAGACATGAACAAAAGGGCATGCACAAAAATTTGATTCATTGTGGAAAGGGCCTTTCATAATCAAAAGGACTACTGGAACTGATAGCTTCATACTTGCTCATCAAGATGGAATTGAACTGTCATTTCCTTTCAATGGAAACATTTGAAGCTTTTCTAGAATTGAAGGAACAGGGTAAAACTTGTATGTATATAAATAAAATTTTGGTCATTTTTCTTTTCTTTTTCTTTTGTTTTTGGTGTTGTGTTTTCTTTTTTTGCTCGACCCTGAGCCCAATGGACAAGATACAAAACCAGAGATGTTGGGATCTCATCTTTACTCCTATCATTTTGACAGAGGTAAAGATGTCCACAGATGGAGCCAACTGGTGTCCCTAGATTTCACCCTGAAATCTGGGACTACCTCTTTTTGAAAATTTTCGTTCTTTTTTAAGTAACGGTCATTTTTGTGTTTTTATTGCCTACAGTTGTTTCCATTGCCTTAAGGTATTCCCAGAGAATCATATGAGCCAATTTCGACAAATACCCACATGCTAAAACTCATTTTATCCCTCCATCAGGTTTTGTCTGCAGAGAATTTTATTTAATTATTTATTAAATAAATAAAGTTTTGTTTAAAATAAATTGTGTTGCAATTGAACCCTGTTGAAGATTTTCATGCCAGTATTCCCACCTCTCAATAGGGTATTCACCAGGGAAGAGTTTTTACTAACCAATTATTCGAAAAGCAATTGTCTACAACTTCTGGCAACGTTTTTCATTTTTATTTATTTCTTTTGTGTTTGTTTTTGGTTTTCTCTCATCGGTCTCTTTGTTTAAATTCCTCTTGATCCGCTTTTTGTTTTCAGATAGCTTGTTTATTTTCTTGGAAGTTCTGGAAGTCATCCATGGCCTCAGAAAATGGAAGAAATTAATCATGGAGTGCTAACTTCTGACAAAAAGAAGAATAATTTAAGAAAATAAGCTTCTCCCATGCAAGTCGCACTTTTTGGAATGATGGCTTTAAGTTGCCAATGGGAATTTTGGTAGTGGCAGGAAGGTGGGAATTTTATGCTTGCCTTCCTAAGGTTGTTTTTTCCCATCAATAAAGACAAATCACTTAAGTTGCCAATGGGAATTTTAGTGGCGGGCAAGTGGGAATTTCATGCCCATGAGTTCTAAAGACAAATCACCTAAGCTGCCAATGGGAATTTTGGAGGTGGTAGGCAGGTGGGAATTTTGTGCCTGCCTGACAGGTTGTTTTTTCCCATTATGAAAGATAAATCACTTAAAGTACCAATGGGAATTTTAGAGCTTCCTGATAGGGTAAGAATTCCCATCAAGGAAGTTTATTCACCCATGCAAGTCACATTTTTGAGAAAGAAGCTCTATTTCATGCAAGTCACACTTTTTGGAAGGAAGGATTTAAGTTGCCAGTGGGAATTTTGGTAGTGGCAGGCAGGTGGAATTTTATGCCTGCCTAGTAGGTTGTTTTTTCCCATCACTAAAGACAAATCACTTAAGTGAAGGATGGGATTTTGGAGCTGCTTAGGGTAAAAATTCCCATTACTTTGACTTCTTATTTTTAGCACACCCTCTAGCCAAAAAGTGTGACCCACCTTGGCATAATTACATGCATTAAATGATATTTATTATTATTATTTCTAGCTAAGTTTGGCACCATAAATAGAAGGAAAGTCAAAGCAAACTTGATGAGCTAAAGAGAAGAAAAGATGCATGCTAAAAATAAATAAAAGAATTTCATAAAAAAAAAGCAAAAGCATGCAAACTTGGGCACCCAAATTGAGAGAAAGAACATGGCTTATTATTAATAATTGCCAAAAATAGGAGAAAACAATTATTAAAAATAGCATGCAGTTAGCTATATAAGCATGGGATGCCATAAGGAAGAGATAATTAATTCTTTTTGATGGAGCTTGTTGCCCTGAGGATTTTGGCACCAAAAGGAAGGAGTGTTTTGCATTAAAAAATATTTTCCATTGCCGGAAGCTTCTAGTTTTGGCACCTAGGGTTGGAGAAGCTTTATTTTTATTATTCCAAGCATCTACATGTTGGTATAAGTGCCCAGGTGAATTAAATAATATTTTATCTTGCTTAGCATGCAAGCAAAGTCTCAAATTTTAGGGCAACAGGCTTTATAAGCAGATTTTGGTGATAAAAATTGAGTATTCATGCCATGGACTCCATATTTGTCTGAATCAATTGCAGGTATTCATCACAAGTGCTCATATTGGTGAAAAGAAGTCAAAATCAATGCCAGATACATTGAATATATCTTCTGAATCAGAAGAAATTGTAGGATCTACACAAATTGATCCAATTACAAGGGATTCTGGCAAAAATAAAAGAAAAAGAGCTCAGACAAAGATTATTCCAGGCATGATGAAGCATGATGAAAGAGAAGGGTCAATAGAATCATGCATGACTTCCAGGCTTACCAAAATCAATGATACAGACATGGGCCTTGAACCTATCACTGATTTGATTGATAGATCCAAGGCCATTGGTAGATCATCTCTTATGCGGCAATAAAAAGTAGCGGGATTATTCAAGCTTCAACATTTCCAGTCAACTCAATTGCCTCGAGTTTGTTTTGGAGTGTGCAAGGTCTTATCATCCTCTTTCTAGGACAATCCGAGATGCTGCAGGGAAGACAATAATCAGGTTGGATGCACAATTTATTAATTATTGCCTTAAGCTTCCGGCACGGCCAGTGGTGATTGCAATTAGCATGCAGGATGTTGGTAATAGATGGGAAAAGCATAAAGCAGATTGTGTGGGTATAATGAACAACAGATACATGAAGAAGCCCAGATCACCATCAAAATTCCCAAGGACTCTTCCATGATCCAATCTTGTGCAGGAAGTTGATGATATCACCAAATTACTTTGCAGGATAAATGGGGAAGCCAATACCAATAACTTCCGCTCATGGATGTATGCCTTTGTGAGAACCATTGAGATCAACAGAGTTGATTCGATGATTAATTGGGTAGATCATTAGTGACAACATCAGTAGAGAAAACTCCAAAGTGTGAGGTGGACATTCAACTTCAAAATGACTTCATACCTTGTATATGTAACAACTTCTCAGGGGATATTTTCCAAACTGGATAGATGGGGCATATTGTCAAAAGATCTTATTTATGAGTGCTTCCCACAGTTGATAGTTCCTGAATGCTACAAAGATTTCAGGGTGGTTAACGATGGATTCTTCTACGGATTCATTTGCAAGTTAAATAGTGATCTGAAGACCAACATAGTGAGCAAAGAGGCCTGGTAAGTTGTCTCCCAGCATGGTTGTATCTTCATCTAGTTTGTGGACTTCACATATCTCAGGGTGAGTGGTTTCTCAGAGAACCAGTTAAGTTTCCAAGATACCCGAGTGATAAGTGGGTCATCATGGAGTTGTGCAGGTAGCTCATAGAGTTTCATGACTTACAGTCAAAATGACACAAGTCTATGTAGCTTTCCAGTCACAATGGGTCATTATAGTTATCAGAGCATCCACAAAGCCAGAGGAATTGAAGTAGAAATGTTTGTTGAGTATGAGCATGAGTTTCTTCCTAGCACGGATGAAATTTGACCCATATGGGATATAAAAAGAGGATGGTCTCCCAAGAATACTCACATGTTCCTTCACTTGAAGACTTTTGGATGAAGTGCAGGAGCGAATATGAAGTCAAAAAGGGAGATTTCAGCAGGTTATCAGTGCAACAAGGTTCTAACTATGGTTTAGCATGATACCTACAAATCTCGTAGATGATGGGCATGTGGTACTTGAAACATACCATCAAATGGGAGGAGATAGAGTTGTTCTTCAGAAAGTGTAGGTGGTTGTCAGATAATTAAAGAAAGGTCTTCCATAGTTCTGGTTAACACCTCAAATTGGTTGTTAACCAAAGGGTATTGCATGGATAATGCTTTGATGAACCAGATCATAGGAATTTTGTTGCAGGGGATTCCAACAAGAGAAAACATGAAGGTGAGAGTAGCAGAAGGCCAAAGAAGCTCAAAGTGTACAAGAAGTCTCAGGTATCGGAAAAAGGCAAGCCTACATCCATTATACCAGTGCCACTTTCAGATGAAGCTTCTCAACGTCAACTCACAACACTTCCATAGCTCCAGGACCTCAAATAGAGGTTATTATTCCACCATTGAATCTAGCATCATTCATATTTGTTCCTCATCCACCCAGATCTTCACCTCCCCTTTTGAGAAGTTGAAAGAACAAATGGCAGAGTTTGAGAGAGGAAGAGGGAAGCCATAACACTGTGGTGAATTCAGATGCAACAGAGTTGGAGCATGAGATGGTGGTACATTCGGTGAATTCTCATTCCCCAAAGAGAAATTTCTCATCTTGGTTGGCTCTGTAGTCAATTCTAGAGGCTAGAGAAGAATCAACTTGGAAGAGGAGGACTTGCAGCTTCTTATGAGCTTGGAAGGTAGAGGCAAAAGGTCTAAAGCTGACTAAAATAACTTCAAGGTTGATTATTGAAGAATCAGGGCAAAAGTTTGTTGAATTATCAGTTCCAGCTGAAGGGAAATAGAAGGGAGAGCTAACTATTGCAGACATATCGATGACTAAAGTACCATTAGGGAAAATCACCATGGAAGGATTAAAGCAAGATACACGGACATTGATAGATGCTTTATTCCTTAAGCTTGATCAAGGAGAAAGCAAAAAAGATAAGCTTCATGCAGATCTCCCAGTTATGTGAGATCATCACTAAGGTTCTAAACCTTCTTCTCAACCCATGTTAGTGTAGAAATATGTATGCAGCCGTTTGGTTGAAGAGATTGAAAATGCAAGGAACCAAGTCAAAGATATTGCTCAATGGAAACAACAAATTAATCACCAAGCTTAGAGCGGTTCGAGGGAATACCAGCTGGCTTGGAGAATATGCACAAGGAATTATCTCAGCTAAAGGAACTAATTAAAAGGATAGAAGATGAGAACATAGTTACTGAAATTCATCTGGATACCTTAGCTAAGATACATTCATTGCTAGAGGATGTGCTAATTGCAGAGAAAATTATACCTGATGGATTGATAGAAAATGGGAAAGCAGTTAGAGATAACTGTTTCCTTCTACATGGAGATCCTCAAATTTATGCTGAAGAGGATGTTGTTGCTGGAAAATGAGATGGGGGAAGTACCAAAGAACATTCCAGATGAATTACTTGCTTCCCGTGAGGAATTTATTCTGGTTGTGCGAGAAAAATTGATGAAGCCATCATGCCTTTCACGTTAGATTCAATTGGCAGACTCATAAAGCTTCATGTAGATATTGAGGGGTATGGGCCTGGTTTAGAGAAGGTAAAGGCTAACACTATTGCTTTTGTCTAGAGGATTGTTGCGGTTTAAGACTGAGAAAGAAGTGGTTGCTAAAGTAGATGGGAAGTTATTGAGTCACATGTTTGATAAGTATATTCAATTTCAGAACAAAGAAAAAGAATAGAGTATGATGGCCGACATATTTTCTTTCTTCTTCCCTTTTTCTCTTATTCTTATTTTCTTGAAAAATTGTAAAACTAAAGTAATTGGTTAAAAGCCATTACTTTTAGTTATCTGAAAAGGTCCTTAATTGAGAATAGGTGGTAGACATGCAAAGCTTTGATTTAGTCTTCAGATGCATGTCATGTAGAGAGAAATTTCAGGGAAAGATTTTTAGTTGTTTTCTTTATAGCTTCTACATGTGTCAGTTCAGTTATTGCTTTCCTATTTGTAATTTCCTTCTATACACTATAAATAGAAGAAGAACCTATGGGTTAGAGAATCAAAATTTGTAATCGTATTCTTGAGTTCCAGACTTTGTGCTGAAACCCTTGATATCTTTTTAAAACTAAGGAATTGAAAATAGGTAGATTTCCGTAGAGAACTTTGTGTCAATGGTGCATTGGCTTCTTACTTCTGTGTAGATCTTTAGATAAAATTTGCATTATCTAAGATTTAGATTAGAAGCTTTCCTTTCCTTTGATTTCAGTATTATGAGATTCTATTTCTTTTATATATGTGTATGAGAGCAACTCTATAAACTATTGGTTGGATTACATATCTTCTTTTTCATCTTTCCTTATTCAAATTTTGCCCCTTCTGCAAATATTTCTTTACAATTTCTTACTTACTACATAATTACTTAGCTATGGTTTAGGAGCTTTGCAGTTAAAGTAAAACCCACAGATAGATATTAGAAAACATAATTGATAGAAATATTACATGAGAGCCTCACCGGTAAATGAGGGAGATTTATCTCATGACTGCCTAGGTTTTAGCTATGCATAAAATCTAGCCAAGAAATAGGCTTAGGTTCACTGGGCTTTCCCTTGAAGTTATATTTGTTTGGGAACTTGTTAGGAGATTGATCATAAATATTAGCATTGTATTTAAGTTTTCCCAAAGAAAGTAACTTTATTTCATGTTTTTTAAAGTATGACATAGATGATCAAAAGAGTGAAAATATTCAAAGAGCACACATTCGGAAAAGGAGGTAATAGACTTTGGATAAAAATATCTTGTAATTTAGATTCAACCAAGACATTGTTCATTTTAGAAAGATTAGTCTTATAACGTAACACATAGTCACTAAGATGCTCATTAGTTCCTTGCTTCATTTTGGCCATTTGTGCATATGATATCTTTGTTCCAATATTCATAGAAAAATTATCGCAAAACAAATTTTCTAAAGGAGTAAAAGATCTAATAGAGTGCAAAGGCAAGTCATAAAACCATCACAAGGCATAATCCTATAATATCCTTGAAACAACTTGGTCAAAAGTGTGTCATCACAAACATAATCCAAGCATGCCACATGAAATGATCAAAGGTGCTCTTGGGGATCTCCATGGCCATCAAAGAGAGGAAACTTAGGTGAGACAAAATTGGGAGGGAGTGGATAAAAAGAAACATCATTTGCAAGAGGACCATGAAGAAGAAGTGAAGAATCAAGAGATTGAGAGGAAGAAGAAGATGCTTGTTGCAATTGACGAATTTGAGCTTACAAATTATGATATAAAGACTCTAAGGCATGGGTGCCTGAAGAAGTGTTGGGTTGGATATGGGAAATGATAGGGGAAGAAAAGTGAGTATTGGGTGTAGAAATAGGCATATGAATGGTGGATAACCCCACATTAGTGGGGGAAGGAGGTGGAATAGAAGACATGATAGTAGTCGATATGTCCAAAGTACAAACCATTCTAACATGAATAAAATTCTCACGAGCACGTTGAGCTGCTAATAAGGCATCAAGGACATGTGGTACATGAGTGGGATTATCACGTAATGTAGAATGGAAAGTGGTGAGAGCATTGAGTTGTGCTTGATCCACATTAGTGTCTTCATCATAGGATTGTTGGCTATCGAAGTTTCGATACATAAACAAGTAGGAACCCCATATTATTTTAAATGTTTACGAAAGATCTTTTAAACTTTATCAATTTCCAACTTTTTATCAACTTGAACTAATTAAAATTTAATTTAAAAACTGATCCAAATGTATTGAAAACTAAATTAAATTGCCAAGAACTCAATTATATTAGTTGTACATTCAAACCATTCGGATTTTCATTTTACCCGATTTTATTCATTTTCATAAAATTGTCGTACTAAATAAAATTGCATTTAAATAAAAATCTAATTACAAAATTCTACAAATATCTAAAAAAGCTGAATGCAAAATCATAAAAACACAACATCGGAATTGTTTACGGGGTTCGGAAATTCCCACATCCTGAATTTAAATGAACCAATCCATTAATGTTTAGTTTTGTAAGTACATATAAAAACTTACAAATCAAATAATGAACCTTTAAAAACATGCAATAGAATACTCTAAGAACCTATGAACTCGAAAAATATTAGTGTTCACTCTTCGTGTTTTTTTCCCGCTTTAGCAAGTCAATATTCCCTCGCTTATCTCGTAAAAAGTGACACAAAAGGATTCAAAATTATAGTGTACGAACTCCCAATTGAGGAAATATATACACCATCAAGAGTGTCTCTAAATTATAGAAATTTTCCTAGTTTAATCTGAGACTTGATTCTTCTCCTAAGTGCTTCAAAATGGTTGATTTCCAAAACCGCCTCGCCGCTTATAGATTTTACATAGTCATCTACCTCTAACACTTCATATGCCAAGAACTCTATTTATACACTTGTTTTCCACCTGTGGCATGATGGTGAACATATATTTTAACAAGTGCTTGGTTAGGGGTCGAGCCCTCTAACTACCTGTAATGCATGTTTTGGTTTTATTGGAATATAATCCCACATTGTTAGGGGAGTAGGAAAACATATTTTTATATATGGTACGACAGGTAAGCCAAGTGGCTTTAGGCCACATTTTTTTGGATTCTCCACGTAGGTACATGGAAGGTTGCTTGCTATGTTAGGTTGGCACATTGTAGGCAGTGGCTCTATTGTGCCACATTTGGCTCGACTATGGATAAATATAGACTTGCCAAGTTGGCTTGGTTGATAGACTGTTGTGGAGGCTAGAGTTTGGTATGCCATGGGGCAAATAGGGTCAGTCGGTGTGGTTTGTTTGGCTAAGTTGGGTGTCATGTGGGAACATCTGATGTATATGCTATGCTGGGTTTCAGCCATGGAGGTCTCATTTGGTTAACTCGGTGAGTTGGCTTATGACTCACTTCCATTGCATGCATAACAATACATAACATTAGTTCCACATTCTCAATGCAAATACATTGAAAGGCATGTATATACAACAATGTGGCAATAGTAAAATTAAGCAACAATGTGGCAATAGTAAAATTAAACAACAATGGTAAAGGCACCCCTTTGATAAAAGAGTGTCAATTATGGTGAGGCCTCAACCAAAAATAGCGGGTCCCACCCATCTAAAAACGAGTGCCAGAAGATCGAGTCACAATTTTTTTCTTTTGCTCCATATCACCTTGCCACATGTCACAACTTAATTGGTCACCACCCATACTTTTGCTCCTCCAACTGGAAAGTTTTGCGGACGGTAACTTGCTCCAACGGAGTCCATTTTTCACATTCAAATAAGATACAAAAAGCTCTCGTAGTCTTCTAATGTATCTTGTAATGATCTTGGGATATTTAGGTAAAATTTGTCCTATTGAATTGATCTCTGATCAGTTTCTATATCATGAAGGGGATCCAAGGGAATTGAATAGAGGGTTATCATTGGTGGTTTCAACCATACTGTTGGAATAATTACGAGTGTGTAGGAGGAGCTCAGTATATTGTGAGAGAACAAAGCAATGAATACGGGTAATGGGCATGAAAGATAGATATGATCATGGGCATGTAAAGAAGGGTTTCACCAAATATTTTAAAGAAATTTAAATCTTTTATCAGAGGACCGAGATCAAATGAATATAACAATAATAACCAAGATCTAGCATGTAAAGTACAAGCAAGTGTGCAAGATAGGGGATAAGAGTGACTTAGCTTGTATCGAAAATATAGATTGGTTATGGGATGGGAAACAAGTTGAGAAGGTTGGATCTGAACTTTGTATGCTATGTCGAGAAACTAGAATCTAGAACCTTTTCGGCCATAACCGCCTGTGCACCAAAGTGTCTGATCTAGGCGCTAGTGTCCTGACAAGTGCTCTACTTCGATATTTTCGGGTTTGAACTTAAATTATTCCTTTATTTATTTGTCACTTCAGATCTACTGTAGGGTTCATGTGTCACACCTATTCCTCCAAAACAAATCCTAGCTACATGTATAAGTCTTAATCAAACATTAGATGGAATAAATAATGTATATTCTTGAGTTGGATTGACCTCGGTGGTCACCCCAATGTGATTGTCATCGAGCATTGCACTACATTTTAGACTATATGTAGTTTTAGTGTGTGTGATTGAATTGTGTCCCTTGAAACTAGGTTTCCCTTGTGTCATCGTACAAGATAATAGGATACAACTACTTTTCCCCAAGATGAATGTGTGAGATGGAATTCAAAATATCCCCTCCTATGCAGTGGATAATGCAGCCCAATGTAGTCCTTGAATATTTATCTTTTCCCAAATAATAGATAGTAAGTATTAGCCCCAAGTTTTCCAACCCCTAATAATAGTAAGTAAGTCACACACACACACACACACACATGATTCCTTCGTTTAAATTTCATCATTAACAACAAAAAAGGCTAACTAAAGTGATAAAAGATACTTTAGAAAAGATACCAAATGATGTGGAAATCCAAATTTGAAAAAGAGAGGAAAAGGAAAGAAGCGCCCAAAGGGGATAGTAGCACTTCGGTGCTCCTGTCCCTAATGGGCGGTAGTGTCTGGATGCTCGGAGGATATAACAAAAATACAGAGTTGGGTCATGTGTTGTTCAATGTCCAAAAGTAAAGTGATCATTTGAGAAGAGAAAGTGTCAAGAGTATCAAGAGGGATAAAACAATGTAAAAGAAAAATAAGTGTTGTTAATTTCTAGTTTTCTTAGTTGGGAATCATGCATATAATAACATACTTAAAGGCGTGATGTAAGTAATAAGTGTTTGATTTTGTGACTACATTAGTGCATGAAATATAATTATACTCGATCTCGAAAAAGATCCCCACATGTTAGTGCAAAATAAAAACTTATATGGAACAATCATGTAAATTAACAAAAGAAATGTGACATCAAAGTGGCAACATATAAACAAAATTAAGTGAAATGAAAATTTAAGGTTTACCTTGTGATATATAAAGGGAATGAAATTAGACACGTACCCCATTCTTACTTTTTTCCCTTTTCTAACAACACTTGAAAAAGAGAGCACCATGGTAGGTCATGATTGATTGCATCAAAGATATTCCTATATTAGGGCATAATTGAGACTATCATGTCATTTTATGACTGATTTGTTTGAATTTCAACTTTTTACTTGACAATTTTCACACGTAGTCTTAACATAGAGGCATTTGTTCTCAAATTGACAAAATACAATCACACCTCGGTGTTTGTGATCCTAATAAGGTCTATAAGTTCTAGTCAAAACTATATTGTACAAGCCAACTTACAAAATTTTGATTTTTGGCACTTGTAAAACTTAATTTTTCTATGAAAACAAATATAGTTATAAAGTAACAATTGCACATGAATTGCACAAGGTATAAGAAAAGTGATGAAAAATATAAAGTTACATTGAAAATTTATTTTAATATGATGGTGTGTAATGTATTTACTAACATAATTTTTTTGTATGTTTAGTTCGAGACAATTGTGGATTTATGCATTGATAAGAATGTAAAAGACAAAAATATGTACAAACCCCTATGCAAGATAAATATGAAAGATCATAAAACCCCATTGGAAGACTATTTGTTTGGTGTTTTATTATAACATTATACGAGCTTTTAAAATAAATGGCCTATAAAGGAATGAGGTGGTGTGGCACCATGTGGGAACTAGATGATCTACCAAAAGATAATATTTAGCCATATTAATTTCCAATATACAAGAAACGACTTGAAACTACCTAGAAGTAGCCAAAAATAGTTCTTATGAAGTATTTGATTTGAGAATTACCATCAAAACTATTCCTATTTTAACAAAAATATATAGAATAAGAAAGTGTAGAGAATTGTGCCCAACAAAGACTATGTTTGTGCTCTAAAGATAAGTTTTCATCGTTGTCCTTCTTTTCCCTCATGTAGATCTACAAAAACCCGAAAACTAAAAAAACACTAGATTTGATTATATCAAAAGTATCATTATGGACTCAAATTTGAGTTATATTCACTCTAAAATATTGCAAGAAAAAAATAAGCGCAAAATATTCTTACAAAAACATAGTAAACACCAAACTAGGATAAACAGACCTAAACTAAGAGTGAACATAATGAACAACGTGGAATTGAAATTGTGGAAAGATTCAACACGATGGAAAGAATAAGACACTACAAATGAACAATGTATCCTAATGGATTCACATGTGGTCTATTGGCAAAATAATTTTTCTGGTGGGAAAATTGGGTTCTCTCACCAACAATGTGTGGGACTAAGTCCCTTTACTTGAATGGGGTAGCTATATTTATTGAAAACAAGAAATATTTACACTATCCTAATTACTTGGGGTGGCATTTTAACTAGGGATCACACAGGGGTACTTCCCTACACCCGTGGAAAAGTGCTTGCGCGAAACTATAATGGAGGAAAAATCTTGAAGGAGAGGTGTGAAGAAAATAGAAATGGGGTTTTTCATAATAAATAATACATCGTGAGCTTATTGTTTCAAAACCTAAATATATCCATGAGTTCAATGAGAAGACACCATGAGAATCAACAAGGAACAAAACACACAAAGCAAAAAGTTGCAATGCATAGTATTAAACAAGTACATACTCATGGAGTGTAGTTGAGATGGAGAGGAAACATAGGAAAATGAAATAGAGGAAATTTGATCACTTGTTCCTAGAGAGAATATGGGAGCTAGTAAACAAGAATAACCATCCTTTGAAGTGAGGAGGCTCTCCCAATTTATAGATTTACAATGCAACTCTTCATCTACCCCACATGACTCTTCATATTCCTATTCCACTTGTGACTTTCCAATTACTATCATAAAAGAAAATTAAGTACCTCTCTTATAATTTGAGAGAGTACTTTTACATTTTACAAATATTTTGTTGTCACTTAAGTAGATAGGACGAAATGTCATGATTACATACAATGAGAAATTAGAATGGGGAAAAGAGAAGAAATAATGAAGAGAGGAGAGAAAGGATGCTCCAAAGCATGGATGAAGATGCCTCCGCCCTTGATGTAGATCAACTCCGATGATGTTGAAGATGACAAATTGCTCTATGACTACCCTCTGCAAATATGTGATGCTTCGTCGATGAATATTGATCCTTTGGAAAATTTGCCCTTTCAAGACCTCACCAGAATGATGCATCCTTGGACTCATTGGAAGGAAAGGTGATGAGAATTTGACCACTAAAGATGATGAGGAATTATTTCCCTTACTTGAACAAGCCTTCAAATCCTTGAAACAATGCAATGCCTCCAAACTATCCAGTTTTGATGCAACCGAGATGATCACCTACACAATTCAACTTTGATGATCCCAACCCGGGGAAATGGAGCCATCAATGAGATGAGGTGAAGAACACTCTGAACATGAGATGAATGAAGGTGAGAGATTGGATGGAACATGCTTCAAGCCTTTGATCAACCCATCCAATAAAGTGAGAAACACACCAAGACCAGAATGCTCCACTGTGACCAAAATTGGGAACCGAGAAGGCTCTTCTCCTGCTTGAGACACAATGCCATTATCCACCCTTTGCAAACATGAGTTTGACCTCTGTGAAGGTTTTTATTAGTGAGGAATGTGGAGGGAGAACAACCATGACCATTTTGATCCTTTTTCGGACACTTACTATTTTTAGTAAGTTCTTCTTGGGTGACTAGTTTTGGCAATTTTGTTGAATTGTCACTTTTGAACACTTTTCCTCTTTGGTAATTGCTAGGAAATAAGGGATAAAATATGCGGAACAATCCCTCACAAAATCACAATAGTAGAAACTAATATACATAAAATATTACAGATCTCAAATATAAGTGCAGAATATAAATAACATAACACAAAGAGACAATATTAAACATGGTTCACAAATTTGGACTACGTCCACCAATAATCACTTACTCAAATTTTATTACAAGCCACCGCTCTCTCAATACAATACCCACATCTATTTGGATCTATGCTCAACAAACTCTACAAAATTCACACCTGAATTTAGACACATTTGTAATGTTACATCAACCCTACCATATGCACAAAACCACATAAGTAAACAACTGCTTTAGCAGTTTTACAAAACGGTGGGTATCAAAACCATGGGCCAAAACTGTCCCATAAACCTATGGGTAAAAAATCCCACCCATATGAGAAAAGAAAAATTTTTGAGGCCGATTTTTTTCTGGGGTTACGCTCACGAACCCTTGCTACCAGGGCTACTACCCTTGGCCCAACCCCAATGAGATAAATGTAGAAAGTGTACATAGTCTTAGTGTGCAGTCTTCAAAATTTTCACAAATGAAAACATGTTCCACAACCTAACAATCTCCCACTTGGAGACTAGTTTTCCTCTGAGAAAGCTTCTCAACCCTTCACTAGTTTCGTGAAGACCAACCAAAGCTGAACACAACTTCAGTTTTACCTTGTGACCACCTTGGTCATCATGTTTGCAGGATTATGACTGGTATGAATCTTCTCCAACTTCAACTTCTCTTCCTCCAAAGTTTTCCTAATGAAATGGTACCTAAGCTATATATGCTTCATCCTAGAGTGGAAGGAAAATTTCTTAGCTAGGTGTATATCACTTTGACTATCACTATGCAACTTCCCTTCCTCCTGCTTATGCCCCAACTCCTCAAGCAATTGTTGTATCCAAATCATCTCTTTGTTTGCCTCTGTGGCAATAACATACTTAGCCTTTGTGGTTGACAAAGCAACCAATTTACTCGTAGTCATGAAATCCAGCTCTTTGCTATCCCACCTCTGTAAAATATAACCTATCGTGTTCCTCCTGTTGTCTATATCTCTAGCCATATCTGAATCTACATAACCACGCAAAGTGGTGTATGATCCATTATAGCACAAAATTTTCCCCATGGTCCCTCTCAAATACCGAAGGATCCACTTTACTACTTGTCAGTGATCTCTACCGGATCACTCATAAATCTACTCACCACTCCCACTACATGGGAAATATCGAGGCCTAGTGTACACCATGACATACATCAAATTACCAACCGCTGATAAGTAAGGTACCTTTTACATCTGGTTTCTCTCATGCTCTATCTTGGGACATTGCTCCTTTGATAACTTGAAATGGCCTGCCAAAGGAGTCCCAACCGGTTTAGCATCCTACATATTAAACCTCTCCAAGACCTTCTTAATGTACTCTTCTTGAGATAAATTCATCTTCCATTCCTTCCTATCCCGAAATATCCTCATACCAAGGATTTGTTTGGCTGCCCTTAAATCCTTCACAACAAAGGATTCACTTAGCTATTTCTTGAGTATTTTTATTTCCTTCATGTTTTTACTGCATGACAACATGTCATCCACATACAAACATAGGATAATATAACTCCCATCCTCAAATTTCTTTGTTGACATGCACAATGGTCGAATGACATCTAATATAACCTTGCTCCATCATGAAGCTATCAAATTTCTTATATCATTGACGTGGAGCTTGTTTCAAGCCATACAAGCTCTTCTTCAGTTTGCACACCATCTCCTCTTTACCTTTGACCTCATAGCCCTCTAGCTGATGTATATATAGGTCCTCCACCAAATCAACATGGAGAAATGTAGTCTTTACATCAAGCTGATCTAAGTGCAAGTCTTCTATTGCAACTATTCCAAGAACAATTCTAATAGAAGTCATTTTCTTTGCGGGAGAAAAAAATCTAAACAAATTTTATACCTTTTTTACGTGTAAATCCCTTAACCACCAACTGGGCCTTGTATATTTTCTTACCTCCTTCTTCCTCTTTGACTCTGTACACCCACTTGTTCGTAATACTCTTTTGCCTTTAGGTAGCTTCATCAAATCCATGTCTAGTTCTCCATGAGAGCCTCGATGATCCTCATCCATGGCTTGGTCCCACTTCTTCACGACATCTACCGTATTGCTTCATCAAATCTCTCTGGCTCTCCATTGTCGGTGAGTAATAAATAATAAAGAGAAGGAGAAAAACGTTCAAGTTACCTTCTTACCCTAAAGGCCTTCTCAATATAAAAGTTTGGGGTTCCTGTTGAGGAGGTTCCTGAACTGATTCATTTGTCACTTTCCCATCCAGAAGATCCTCTACCACTGCATATTCTTTCTTAGATTCTTCCATGTTTTCCTACAATTGCTACTTATACATGAATTTCTCATTAAATACCACATCCCTATATCGAATGATTTTCTTGTCCTTAATACTCCAACATTTATATCCAAAGTCATCACCACCATAACCAATAAAAGTACATTTTTCTGATTTAGCCTCTAGCTTGGTCCTATCATCCTTGTTTATATGGACAAAAACCTCACATCCAAAAACTCTAAGAAATGAATAATCAACTTTCTTACCATACCAAGTCTCCTCAGGTATGCCTCCATCCAAGGCACTTGAGGGTCCTCTATTTATCAAGTACACAACTGTGCTCACCGCTTCTGCCCAAAAAGAAAGAGGTAGTCCTGCATGTAACCTCATGCTCCTAACATGTTCCATTATTGTTCTATTCATCCTTTCTGACACCCCATTACTGCTTGTGGAGTTCCTGGAACCATCTTTTACCTATGGATTCCATTCTTAGAACAATAATCATCAAATTCATTACTACAATACTCCCCTCCATTATCTGACCTGAGACATTTTAGCTTAAGACCTGTTTCATTCTCTACCAAGGCTTTCCATTTAACAAAAGTGTCAAATACATCAGATTTTTTTCTAATACAATAAACCCAAACTTTCCTTGTTGCATCATCAATAAAAGTAACATAATAACTTGAACCCCCAAGAGATGATACCTGATCCTCCCCCCACACATCAGAATGCACAAACTCTATCTTACTCTCTTTCTTTGTAGGTCCAACCTTAAGAAACCTTACTTGCTTCTGTTTCCCATATATCAGGTCCTCACGAGAACTCCAAACTGTTTACGTATATCCAGGAAAATCCTTTTTATGATCTCCATGCCCTTATGGCTCATATGACCGAGCCTATAGTGCCACAATGTTGTATCTACTTTTGAAGCCACAAGATTACAAACATTAGTGCTATAAGTGGTTAAATACAAGGTTCCAACCTTCTTACCTCTTGCCACCACAAGAGCACCCTTAATAACCTTCTAAGAGTCCACTATAAATATCACAAGACATTCATCACTTCTCAACCGCCTACCGATATCAAATTTCGTCTTAATGTAGGCACATGTTTGACATCCTTCAATAGCCAAGTATTCCCATTCTCGCATTTTAACCCGAACATGATCTTTTCAAATTATCTTTGTAGGGCTCATCATCACTAAGGAAAAATGCCCAAAATATCCTGGACATAATCAAAAAAATAATGCCTATGTGGAGTAGCATGGAAAGAAGCCCCAAATCTAAAACCCAAGATTCATAATATTGTGCAAATAAAAAATCAAAGCATCCTAACATACATTACTCGTTGCCACATTTTCCTCCTTGTTCTTGTCCCAAAGCTCCCAATAGTCCTTCTTTGCATGCCCAAAATTTTCATAGTGCCAACATACTATCTTTTTTTAGATTTTGACCTTGCCCGATCTTGATTTTCCACACTTCCTCTATTCTTTTGTCTCCCACTAGTTTCCACCTTTGTTAAAGCATTACCCGAAGTAGAAGATTCCCGGATATTTTTCTTCACATTTTATCGCTTAAAATCACCTCTACAACATCCTCAAACTTCAACTTTGAGTTAGGCTGGGCCGAGTTGATTACTCGCCATTACCAGGCTATTCTAACTCTCAAGTAAAGAGCACAGAATTAATAAAGCCCTAACTTCTTCATCAAATTATATTGTAACCAAAGATAGCATATTTACAACCGTATTAAAATCATTTAAATGATATGCTACTAAACCATTCTCAGACATCTTCATATTAAACAAATTTTTCATTAAAAATATCTTATTAGAGGCAGAGGGGTTTTTATATAACTTCCCTAATGCATCCATTAGTTCTTTTGTAGTCTTTTCCTTTGAAACATTAAATAATAATGAAGATGCAAGACACAACCAGATTTTCCCAAGTGCCTTCCTATCCAACAAATCTCATTCCGCATCTGTCATGCTCGAGGGTTTGTTCACCTTCTTAGACAATGAAATATAAAGATCCTTCTGATAAAGGTAATCTTCCATCTACATCTTCCAAAGACTGAAATTCTGCCCATTGAATTTATCAATCCTTGATCTTCCATCATCTTCCATAGCTCCCACTCAAGCTAAAACTTTCCTAATTCAACACTTCAACAAACCAAACCAGGCTCTGATACCAATTGTTAGGAAATAAGGGATAAAATATACGGAACAATCCTCGAAAAATTGTAATAGTAGAAATTAATATACAAAAATATTACAGGATCTCAAATAAAAGTGTAGAATAAAAATAACACAACACAAAGAGACAATATTTAACGTGGTTCACCCAATTTGGCCTACGTCCACCAAGAATCACTTGCTCAAATTTTATTACAAGCCATTGCTCTCTCAATACAATACCTAGATTTGTTTAGAGCTATGCTCAACAAACTCTACAGAATTCACACCCGAATTCAGACACATCTGCAATGTTACATCAACCCTACCATATGCAAAAACCACATAAGTAGAAAACTGCTTTAGCAATTTTACAAAACCATGGGTATCAAAACCATGGGCCAAAACCGTCCCATAAACCTATGGGTCAAAAATCCCACCCATATGAGAAAAGCACAATTTTTGAGGCCAATTTATTTTTTCTTGGGGTTGCAGCCTCGGCCACAACCCCAATGAGATAATTATAGAAAGTGTGCAATACTCTTAGTGTATAGTCTTCAACATTTTCACACATGAAAATAGGCTCCATAACCTAATAGTAATGAACCGAGTGACTTCAATCCATTAATACTTTGGACTTACTATTATTAGTAAGTGTCTTAAATAGGGACTTACTAAAAATATACATTGGCCATGAAATGTCGGATCATAATGAAAATAGTTTCCAAAAATTCTACTTCCCACCGGAATGCTTTGCTCCAATTTTCTGGGTTTCTATCTTCGAATCTTTATGAAAATGAAAAGTGAACTTGTAGGTCTATGTTTTCATTCATGGACAGGGAAGAATGTAAAAACAATAGTCATTCATATCTTCAATTATACTCATTTTCATGGGGCAATAGAATGTAAAAAAATAGTCATTCATATCTTCAATTATTCTCATTTTCATGGGGTAAGAGGGTGCTCATTAGAAAGCTGATTTTGGGAGATTGTTTACTCCGATTTTGAGGCAATTTTAATTGTTGGAACTTCCTATATCTAAGGAGACATTGAGGGCATAAATGAGTTCATGTAAACAATCATTCCAAAGGTGTTCACGTAGGGAAGCTTCGTGCAAAGTTTCAAGGCCATTGGAGGTGGGGTTTGCAAAGATGAGCAAAAATGTGTTTTGGCCATGGTGGATGTTTGGTTCTTCATGGCAGCCATAACATAAATCGTGGGAGGGAAAATGATTCAAAATTACTAATCACTTGACTTATACTCATATTCCCTGATTAAATAAGTTAACTCACCTTCTAACTCACTTTGTTCACCATTCTAGCTTAACCTGGGTTACCTGACACATGAGGGTGAGTTAAAACCTTCTAAATGGGTTTTGAGTGTCCCCATATCCCTTACCACATTTAGTAAGGGAAAAAGGGACATTAGAGGGTGAAAAATGTTCCATCTGTGAATCTATCATGAAGGAGGGGCCAAAACATATCAGTTTGTGAGTTGAAGACACATACCTAACACCACATGTTGTGACTTTAAGTGATGACATTTCTCTTTCCTCCATGGTGGCCAAACTTACTAAATGGGTATCAGACCCCCTCATGTCCCTTACAAGATTTATTAAGGGAAAAAGGGGACAAAAAGACAACGGGGGTGAAAAATGTGCCATGGGGTATCTTTATCATGAGAAAGGGGGCCGATTTAAGTAGTGAGTGGATGACTTGTTTCTAACACACGAAGTTGTGTTTTAAGTGACGAAAACTTATCCTCAACATGGTGGCACATTTTTATGTTCCCCATGTTTCTTTGGAAAGGGGATAAGGGAAATAAATCCCTCATAAGTGTGCCCAAGGTCCGCTCATCATGAGGAAGGGGCCAAATTTGAGTGTGAGTGCATAACATCTTCCTAACACCCCAAGTGAGAATTTAAGTGATGCAACCTCCAAAAGTGAATCTCTCACCATGGTGGCACATTATAGTGTCACACATGTCCCCATTGAATTTTGTAAAATGTAAAAATGTAAATCAAGGGTCTCTAAGTGCACCTTGCCACTTTTGGAAGGCTTGCCTTCACTAAACACTGCTAAAAATAACCATTCTAGAGTGTCTTCTTGCCCCGAGAGCTCCCCTAGGAGCTATATAGTTAAAAGTTATATTATTTTGACTCCAAAATGGATGATGAGAACATTAACACAATTTTTAAGAGCTAATTATTCCTGAAATTTCAAATTTACTCCCATTTTCAATTTTGGTCAAGCATTGTGCTTCGGTGAAAGAAGCTGCCACCGAGGTTTATGATGATCAAAACAAGAACCAACATCTTGGATGAAAATATGGCCTTACATATATAACATTTGAATTTTAATCAAACCCTAAATTTCCCTAGAACTCTCAGAATCTTCAGTTGAATCTCCACCAGGATTAGGAATCTTTACCTCTACTGTCGGGCCAATATCTACAAATCTGCTATAAAAATTTCTTGGAACCTTTTGAAATGTAAATTAGAAATTATTAGATTTCCAATGAGTATCTAATCACGTTTTAATTCATCCCGAGGCTCATGAAGCCTTTGAAACCTGAAAGGCTACTTTTTAGGAAAATACAATCCCCATCACTGACTTTAAATAACCCAATTTTGAAGAAGATTTTCTCTAGGTTCCAAATATTTACAAATTTTCCCTAAATAACTTTAGGGCATCATGTATCTCCCTTGTACAACTCCCATGTGGGTTGTTCCTCAACAGTCGGCTTTTCGAGGGATGTTTACCAGTGTGAAAAATATTGGAAATAGGCATTTTTAGGCCTTCGGGAGCAATTCCTTCTGAATGGTTCTGAATGAATTTGTGAATTGCTTCCCTAAACATTACAAACACTTGAAACTTGTGTTATCACATTCCTCCTGGCCATTATGAGGGTAACATAGTAACTAATTTGGCCAGAGGACATGTTCACATGGATCGGGAGAGGGATTTTCAAATGAGGTATAGGTTGTCATGATTTTTTTGGATTTTTCATGCAAGAAATTATTGTATGACAACATGGCCTACACTATTAGTATAATTTAAATATTTCAAGAATGGTGAGCATACAAACCATTCTTTTGTGTGTAGCATATACTTTGCATATTCTTCATTTGCACATTTTTATAAAAAACAACAAATGGATGGACACAAACAAGCCAACGAGGTCATACATGGCCTACATGGTTTGCCCATGATCATACTCTACTTGAAAAATAAAACATGGTTGGAGTGATGGTTAGAGAGGGCTCTTTCAAAACCCAATCTAGTACAAAATTTTGGGGTTGTCCCTAACCTAAAGAGAGAGATACATTCAATAATATTTAATCGACATGTTTATTTGATAAGAGATAATACATTATATAGAGATCCGATGTCATAAAATTAGGAAGTAAAATCTTATCTCAAATATTGCCAACTATATCCTATAATTTCACACATAACTCTTATTCTAATTTAACGGTGGCATGAGTAATCAATTACTTACATTATGCATTGTTCTCTCTACCAACTCATATTATTGTGTGATTATTACTCATGTAATAATCACTAACATTATTTTCTCCACTTATTGTTTTCCTACACAAATATAAATACTTAATAATCTAATGTGGAACACAAAATCACCCTTGTAAGACAATTTCCAACATAAATTTGTAAGGACTCTAGAGTTGAACAAGACAATGTGGGAAAAGAGTTGAGATTTTCCATCTTAGTTGATAAAATCACTTCAAAAAGGTCTTCAGGAGAAGTCCATTCTAGTTGGTATATGGTATGAATGCCACACTACCTACAAATCTAGATCTCCCCACTTTCCAATTATTCTGATAATTGAATGAGCAGGAGATTGAACCCTATGCGAAAAGGATAAATCAAATTGTTCATTTGGCTAAGTTGAGAAAATTTGGGGACTCCAAATACTATTCAATAATATATGTTAAAAATGATGACAATGACGCCTAAAACTCGGGAACATAACCTAAAGGCACAACTAAAATTTTTCGGTGTCATTGGCTATAATCGATGACATTAAAATGAAATTGATGTCTACTAGACATCATGAAACATGGTTAATAGTATATACTGTAACTATTCTAATAAAAGTTAAAGGAGAGGAAAAAAGTAAAGCAAGACACTTAGAGAAGGTGTGAAGGTGATTGAAATGTGTTATATGAAGACGTGATATAAGGTGAAAGTGTTGAGGTATTAATTAGTGGTAGGAAGGTAATGTAATGTTCCATGATGATCCCTCATAAGGTGCAATGAAATCACCCCAACCCTTTCTTGGTGCACTCCTTAAGGCATATACACACGAGGATCAATATGTCAACAACTTGCAATTTTTTTTTTTTAATTGAAATATAAGGTGTATACATATGCCCCGATTGAAGATCACTACATGTCACAATAGCATATTGGGAGATGGTCGTCGGGAAAGAAACATAGTATACCAAAATCAAAACAAATAATTGTAAATAAAGTAATAATCAAGATCTTGGTAAAATTAAATATTCTTATCTCAACTTACCTCTCCAAAATGGACACATGTTGAACCTCATATCTCGGTTGTGGGGTGCATAGAGTTATTTAGTAACCCTAATGTTATAAGTTCAAATGGACAAAACTAAAAAATGAGCTAGTCTAAAAAATAAGTAAAATGTAGAGATGCTCATAAGGGGTGTTAGGACAAAACTGATGGATAAGAAAGGAGGTTAAATTGGGTTTAAAGGCTCAAAAATAAATAAATGTGTACTAATTTAGGTCTTGATAGCATATAAGCGGAGATTTAATTAGGTTCATGAAACCTAAGAAATAGTGATGAAATAGGACTATGTTAAGTTCAAAGACCCTATAAGAAAGAATATATTAGGTTTGTAAAAACCAAACAAAAGGTGTAAGGTGTATAAGAAAGAAAAAATTCGGCCAGTAGGTCTATAAAGGAGAAAGAAAAATGTAAGAAGGGTATAAGGTATGAAGACAAATGAAGGGTTTGGTCCCACAATCCCAAAAAAATAAGTGATTTTTTGAAAAAATCTTCAAAAAATACCATGAAATTCCTTATGACACCACAATTACAATGCTTATTTTAATTTGTTATGAGCTAGAATTATAAAGATTTGGTGATTTTACAAAATTTGAATTTAAAATTTGAAAATTTGAAATTTTACTTTCAATCTTGTAAATAGGAGATAAAATCTCTTATTTGTCATTTTCCTTGAAGAGATTTTGAGATTTTAGATTTGCAAATTATCCCTTCTTGATTACATTAGAGTTAATGGATAACGTATAAGGAGGTAGATAAGAGGGATCTTGACGAGGGCACATACCAATTGTTATATGGGTAGGGGTTTGTATTTAATTCTAGGATGTGTAGTTAGGTTAAAAGTGAAAAATTGATGTTGACGAAAATATGCAAGGTGGAAGTTACACAAAGTGATGTCAAAGTGAATAAAATGGTGAAATTTAGGTAGTTTTGGGCATTTTTAAATTTTGATGTCATTTAGCTAGAAAAATTATCAAGCAAAGACACCCATACAATTTAGGCGAATTCTATGTGCCATAGATGAGGAGAAATAATCACAAAGTGGTCGATGAAGTTGATTTTTTCAAAGGGTCGACGACATTCATTTTTTTAGAGGGCCGATGATGTTTTTGCATGGCCATTGAAGTATGAAATTTCTTACTTAGTTGATGACATATTATCACACATGGTCGATGAAGTTTATTTTTAGTTTTTATTAATTTGGTTATTTGATCAAATTTTCATTTTACTAAAACTAATCGGTACTTATTTGTAATGTACACGTATCAAGATGGGTTCAACTGTGGAGGAAATTTGATGTCAAATGACTACTCGAGCTATACAATAAACTTTGAATGTAGACGAAGCATGGTGACTAGTTTGAGATTCAATTGTATTATGTAACCTAGCCATGTTTCTAGAGTTTTGGTTGATTCACATGCACACATTCGGGTATAATGTAGTAGGAGGTGTGTTCGAGACTACATTTAGATCAGAGGATGTACAAGTCATTATAACATCGACAATATAGGGTTTACACATGTTTTTGTGATATTAAAGAGATTGATGTAGAGTGGAGGGCCTTCACTTTATAGGATACTACCATAGATTGGATCCACCCTCACTCATACATCATCAATAGAGTGTTGTTTATAGTGCATCTGGTTGATCCCAAAATGTCTTATAATATTTTAGGCACCCTTTTGTTAAAAATTTAAGATGTGTTATTATTATTTCCTTGGAAATAGGAAATGTCTTATATTTTTAGAGTGTGGTCCTGATGTAATACATGCTTATCATTTGGTGAAATCTCATGGTATATTCTGAGACATTATATAATGGTGCAGCTATATATTGTATGACACATCAATTCAAATGGATCATGTGGCTAACACTCATGGAAATGGTCTAAAATGAGCTACTGATGCTTCGGGGTTCTCAAATTTTATGGCAAGTGCACAACATCCTCATGAAGTGAACATTCAAAATTGCTTTGGTAGTAGTGTAGACACCAAGTTTTTGTCACCCTACGTGACACGCCTATACCTCACACACAATTAAATTATTAAATCTAGCATTCTAACATAACCTAAGTCACTACCCTCACCCCGTAAAATCATCTTTTTACCCCCATAAATCTTATTTACCTATCCTTACCTACTGACCTCCCTAAAACATCCTAACCACTTACATGCATCCTACCCTTTCAATCCTAACCATATAACCCCTTTAACCATGCCAAACCTCTTCCCTAACCATTTCCCCTCGTTCCTATACCCAAAACCCCCATTTTGGAAGTGGTGGAAACCACTTCTAAACAGGGTTTTCCAAATTTCTCGGATCACCGACAACTCTAACAAATCACCAATGATTATAAATAGAAGCTTACAACTCCTGTTTTGGGGATATTTGAACTTGATACTAAAAATCTATCATTTCAACAATCTTTAAGCACTGAAATGAAGCTTTGTCACTCCAGGAAGCTAGACCACATAATTTTTTCCAACTACACATCTTCAAGACCCTCTTCACATCCTCAAACATTCAACATGACATCATCACAAACTCAGTAAGCTCTTGTAGGCATTTTCATGTCAACGTAAGTTCATATCCATTTATTCTTGTTTTTGTTCTATTTACAAATAAAAAAGGTCCAATTAAGCATCTTAGTCTTTGTTTTCCACTAGTTTAGCATTTTTTAAACATCAACTTTTTCACAGAATTGCCACAATTCCTTTAATCATCAAGGATCATCCCAAATCAGCCACAATTTCTATGAATCGCTTGTAATTATTGTCAACATAGTTACTTTTATTAGCCATTGCATTTTTTTCAATTCTTATATATCCACCGGACTTAATATGTCGGAGTTTTTGAGATGTGTCTCCTATAGATGATTGTTCCAGGTCAATCCCATCCAATCACAAGCATCTATGATCTTTTGATCATCCAACAACCATTCATGTGGGAGAAGTTTGACATCCTCCATGAGATCACCTTATGTTTATATGCCATCACATTACGTTGAACTTTGAAGATATCGAAGATAAGTTTGAGATCCTTAATGAGATACGAGAAACAACCGAGGAGTATTGGTACACCTATTTTGAAGATTTTGAGCTCACTACAGCCCTAACATGGGCCACCTACAAAGTTGGGCATGATCTTCCTATCCATATTGAGTTTTCCTTATTTGTTATCAATTATATTATCTTTATCAAATCCACTTAATTGTATCAACGAGTTAATATCCTTCAAGGAAGTCCCTTTAGATTCCTGGGATCGGCCTTTGCCGAGAAACTCATTATCCTATCTATCTAATATATTTCATTTAGTTATCTTTGTTTACAGGTCTCTTCACTCAGCGAAAGGAGCACTTTTACATTGTCTACATTTTATCATCTCGATATTGTGACTTTCAGCGCAAGTATCGATAAACCCTACTCATTTTGAGTTTTAGGTACTTTCTGCATTTGATAGAATTAACCAAAAACTACCTAATACATTCCTAGCATGCTCGGTGGGACTCAGTTCCATTTATTTTCCTTAAATTTTTAGTCATTTTTGGTCTCTGCTCTGTAATTGCCCATGGTTTCAATAAATTCCAACGATTCCTCTGAATCACCGATTTGATTCTGTGAATTGTTTATGATTACTCATTTAGTTTACTTTTACATCAATTTTCTTTCCTTTGCTTTACGATTTCATCTAGCCTTGCAAGTTCTCTGTTATGGACTTTCTGTTTCTAGATTCAAAAATAAGCTAAGATCAAAAAAAAAAAAGAAAAGAGATCACATGTACGTTTCCTCCTTTCATCATGTTCTTTTAAGGTATTGCATTTTTTCCTCATTAAATCAACATTTCTTTTGGGATTTAAAATGAACATTCATTTTTACTTGGCCACATAATTTAATTAGGAGTTAAGGAATTGCATTCACATAACTCCCCTCACACACAACCAAACCACATCAAACATAACTTGCATCAAAACATTCCTTCCTAGGTGGACCTACTTGGATTTCATCACCAAGAGGATAAACTTAATTTATGTTCCGACCGAGTATAAATAAGTTGGTGGGAAAGATATTAGCTAAGAACCTAACACCCTTATCACTACGGGACCATGAAGTGAGGGGTAGGCCCTAATACCATGCCTCGTATCGACACTAACACAAATTCAGGCCTCACATACCTTCGGGTATATCGAGGAATCCATCCTTTAACATCACCTAAAACCAACCATAGATTACCATTTCCTAGTACCTTCTTAACCATTTTTCACATTTCACCTTTTCTTAATTTAATCAAGATAATTAAAAATTTTCTTGTGTGACTTGTCTGTGTGATTGTAATCAACCATTTATATTCTTTCTCTTTTTAATGATTGTTTGTTTATTTCATGGTCCTAACTAGACAACAATCTCATTTACAAAACTTTGACAACATGATTGAATGTTTCCAACAATCCTTAGAAAATGTCCAATCTCACCTTGATGACATCCCACGTAATATTGATCAATATTGATCACCTTCAAAGCACACAATAAAGAACCCCCACATTCTCCTAGTATTCAATCCGCCACATCAAAATCCATGATCCCTCAAGTCCTCACTTTTTCAACAGTGGTGATCTAGTCTTCACTGAGATTCTGGATTCAAACCTCATGGCTCTCAATGCATACTTAGATGCCCTAGGTTTCCTTCTTCAACAATATACACTTGAACAATGACCCCTGTCACCAATGTCACTTATGAATTTTCTGACTTGTTAATCCTAACCACAAGCCGGTCATCCAACAAATCTATCCCTATTCCACTGCCAGTGGGTCAGAAACATCAAATCCCATGTCATCGACCCTCGTCATCACAATTGACCTTGATGTTGTTTCTTTACAAAATAAAATCAATCAAAATCATCGTCCTCACTAGATCTCTCATCTAGCTCCTCCTCCTCACAAAATAACATCAACACATCTTCTTCCACCTCTAGTCCTCTAATCTCTAGTACTCTCCAAACACCTCCTATAAGCTTGATAGTCATCCCAATTAATGTGTCTCAACCTACTTCTTCACAACAACCCACATCATCCATTCGAACATGGTCATGTCCATCCCAACATCGATACCCCTCATCAATATGAGTTTTATCTCTAGTGTCCACCATTCTTCACAACAGATATCAACCGCCCTATCTCACAAATCCCTTCTCAAGATATACCTCAACTA
This sequence comes from Taxus wallichiana var. yunnanensis, assembly GCA_018340775.1. Lineage (NCBI taxonomy): Eukaryota > Viridiplantae > Streptophyta > Pinopsida > Cupressales > Taxaceae > Taxus > Taxus wallichiana. The sequence goes on from CM031235.1 coordinate 810,448,865, forward strand.
TCCCAGCCATTAATTAACACCTCCATCTTGTCTCAATACATGTCACAACAATCTCAACCCTCATCCACACTTCCATCCCCTTCCAACACATACCACAATAATCTCAACCCTTTATCCATACTTCCAACCCATCCCACTATATACCCCAACAATCACAACCTCTTCTGAACACTTCAATGCCATCGTATCAATACATCCAACCCTCACAACCTCTAGTCTCATAGCCAACATACAACATTCCTATGAGTACTCCACTCCAACATAATATCCCTCTACCATATCAGCCATATCAACAACCAAACCCACATACATATAATTAACCAGGTCCTTCATCATTCAATCCCCAACAACAACCATAAAAAAATGATCCCTTGTAGGTATTAATGAACATGATATCTAGCCTTGAAGTTTCCTCCATAGGTCCCAAAAACACGCTATCTTACAAACAGATTTGCAACAAACCCATCCATCCCTCCGTACCATACAAAGTGTACCCTCCACACTGGGAAATCCCTAAGTTCCTTAAATTCTATAAAAAGGAGGACCCTCATAACACATTCGGGCCTTCTATCATGCCTATTATCTTATCACACATGACCAAGACCTCATGTTGAGAACATTCCCTATGTCCTTAGCTAGACCTGCATTAGATTGGTATAACAATATCCCACAATACTCACTCTTCTCCTTTGCACAACCTGCGCAAATTTTTTTATAACACTTTTCAATCAACATCGTCCGTAAAGTCATCATCACCAATTTTTACGCCATCAAACATTTTGAAGAAAAATATATTACAAATTTCGTCACCCACTGGAGGGGTGTTATTAATCAACTATCCTTCTCCATCCCACAAATAGAATTAATTGAGTTATTTTCTTGCTCACGTGCAAACAGTATATCATCAACAATACACATACAATCAGTCCAAACATTTCACAAAGCCTCTATTATGGCCTGAAACTAGAACTCCATGCTCTCAAGGATGGTAGGGTCAAACTTAGATAAAATAATCCTAAGCCGGAGTCCTTATTAAAACCATCTTCCAGTCATGACAAATCTAAAATTCAGCAAATGTGGTTATCGTAAAAGCTACTTCTAAGGAATTTTCAGCTCCCAAATGCACCGTCATTAACGTAATTATACACATATCGCCAAATCCTACAACATGGTTTTCAATAAACTCCTAGCAGCATGTATGATCACCCTTCCTCTTATTCATCCCATCAACACATCTATCTCAAAGCCCTTTTGAGTGCCGAGAAACAATTACTATAAATACCATTGGATCAAGGGTCACGACATCGAAAGGTGTCATTCCTTTAGAAGCGGCCTTTAGGACCTTATCAAAAAGGTGAGTTGAAACTGGATAACCCAAATGTACCTCCGAATCAAAACTTAGACGTCTTCAAATAACCCTTTCCAAACCATGCTCCATCCACTAGTCAACCACAATCTAACATTGTCCTCTCATCACACTATTAATACCATCAAAGATCAATCATCCACACCTTCAATGTCTAATGATCTTATCAAATAAGTTTATGCCAAACCATCCATGTCGAAAACACCTATTATTTCTATCACACAAACATTATCCGAATTATCCACATCATCAACACCTAGTGTTTCTATCCCGAAAACATGTATTAAATCAAACGATTCCCCTAAAATTTCCTCTAGAAAAACCTCGAATCTTCCCACATCCATCGCATCCATTTCAAACTAACATATGGCCTCTTCAAGACCCTTAGAAAAATAACCCATCATACAAATAATGAAGATCTCTTATGAAAACAATGTAACTTCACACTATATATGGAATCTCAAAAATACACTACGTGACCTCCGATCCCTCCATCCACAAAGGTAGTGATCCTACCATAAAACCATATGATAACCTCAGTACATGATATAAATTCCTTGCCCTCTATTTTGGGGCCACACCCTTGTCCAAAATTTAAGTCACTATTATGACATTCAAGATCGTTCCTCAATTGAAACCTAAACACAACACACAAAAATGATCTATTCAACATCAACTTCTAGATCATCTAATGAAACACCAATTCCATCAACCTCAGCCTTGACAAGACACTTGAAAAAATTCTTGAAAGGCTTATCCAACAATCTATCATGACCCTGTCCCCTCTTAAGAAATATGACTCTCGGGGTGGATATCCTCCTGGTATAACTTTGAAACATTTTGTGATTATCATCAGACACCATAACACTCCACCGAGGACTACAAATCCCTTCATGTTGCTATTTGAAATCTTGCTAATAAATTACTTCTTCCCACATATCTAGAAAAACCAAATCCAACCAAAACAACCCAATAGAAATTTAAAACTACTACATCCAAAACCATCATCATGCTACTACACGTCTCTACATCTAACAAAGGCAAGGCCTCTTCAAAAAAAATCCCCACTTCATCAAATTGACATAGTGTGTATAACTACTTGAGCCATGCACAAGACCCTAAGACTTCAGATTAAAGAAAATCCAAAGTCTCCATCCCTCTCGCTCGTGAACCACCTTTTGCCAAGGCTAAAGTATCTATTCTTGTCACTCCGCACACCCAATCTACCACTTCCGTATGCAGTACCATCATCAAATAACTTCATCAAGCTCCAGTAAATATTTTCCTTTATGTTTTTTTCCAAACCTCACAAAAACACCGAAAAACCTATGATTGAAGCACTTCAATCCACATAAGTATCTTCGATGATCCCCACCTTTCGAAAACCTATTCGAAGACTTAAAATGTCCGCTACCATGTCTTTTGACAATTCTAAAATCCTGTCCTTATAGCACAAGATCACAATCTACCATTATTCATCATCACCCAAATCAATGATACTCTCATTAAGAGAGTCATGATCGATAATGGCGCCAACATTAATATCATATCATCACATGATTTTGATCAGCTCCAACTACCCAACACTATTGTTGCCAAAGTTTCTTGCAAAGTATTGTGTGCTTTTAATGACATTGTTGTCCCCACATTGGGCATGTTTAGCTTACCCATAAAATTCAGCGTCAAAAACCTCCATGAACTCTTCTATCTGGTAGAAGGAGAGTTTCAATACAACATGTTATTAGGAAGACCATGGATACATGCCATGCATTGTATCCCATCCACCCTCCATCATTGTCTCAAATACAAACATTAGGTAAAACCTTCACTATTCCAAATGACCCGAACCCTTTCAAGGCATGTCATATGACATATTGACCTAACAACGTTCTTATCCTTGAAACAAAATAAGGCTCCTCTAATGGAGCCTCTACCAGTTCTTCCATTGCCGCATCAAAATTACTAGATGACACCTCTTTCAACGATGTCATGTAATGTCTTTAACGGGGGGAGTATCACTTCCTTACCCTCATCATCATCCAAGACCAAAAACATACAAAAGACTTGATAAACAACCCATGTATGAACCCAATGTTAGAGATGCTATCTCCTTTAGTCTACCACATCTCAAAACTAATCTTGTTTACAGAGGGATCAATCATCCTTCCCCATATCACAATAACCAACATCACACAAAACCATTCCTATCATATTTCGCCTTCTTGTATAACCAAGCCTTGAAAGGTTTTACCTTAGATGCTATGAACAAGGTATTCATGACCTAATCCTTGATCATTCCCGCAAACCTAATGAGAAATACAGGTTAGGTTTCAAAAATCCTTCCTCAAAAATATCTACAAACACTACATCTTGATCCATAATAGAACCAAAACCATCTTCTCCACCCTCGCATGACGACCCTATGGACACGTATGACACTGTTTCCATCTCATCTGATTTTTTTAGTCAATATGATTACCTTAGGACTACTTACTTATCAAAGTGATAATTGTGCTAAAACCCTCTCACTCATATTACCTAAAATGATAGAGGAAGACTCCCATACCATTGACATCATTTAATGCCACAACGACGACCAATCCATCCTCTCATATATGGGGCAGAGGACCATTACCTTCAGAAGACTCTACCACCTGATACATAAACACTCCTTAATGATTCCATTAGCGACATTAACATAGGGGCTCCACATGATCCTCACATATTCAAAGTTGGTTAATCCTTAAATTTAGAATAATTGAAGGACTTCATTGTCCTCCTCTCCAAACATAGTTAAGATTTTGCATGGTTATATAGTGACATGTCGGGTATTGACCCTAACATCGTCATTCACAATATCGTCACCTATCCTAATGCCAAGATTTTCAAAAAAAAAAGCTACAGAGGATGCATCCTCATGTGGATCTTCTCATCAGAGAAGAGTTACAACATATTCTTTCTGCCAATTTCATCTTGCCCATTGATTATCCATAGTGGGTCTCTAATATTATACCCATGACCAAGGCCTGCGGAGAAGTTACATATTTGCATGGATTTTTGAGACCTCGCTCACTTTCCCCAAGATGACTTTCCTCTTCCGAAAACCGATCGATCTTGACCTCACTTCCTGCCATGAAATGATTTCCCTTATGGATGGATTCTCTAGCTAAAATCAAATCCTCATTCTTATCGACGATCAAGATAAAATGTACTTCATTACTCCTTATGGAATTTTTTTGCTATTGTGGCATGCCCTTCGACTTAAAAATGCAGGAGTTACCTATCAAAGTGCAATGACATACATTTTCCATTACCTTATAGACAAAACCATAGAAGTCTACATTGATGACCTCTTAGGAAAATCTAAACAATGTAGGGGCCATATTGTCGTCCTGAGACAATATTTGCTCGATTGATTAGATATTTCCTTCGCCTTAAAATTTCCAAGTGTGGATTTAATGTTCTCAGAGATAAGCTTATAGGGTTCATTATTTCTATTAGGGGCATTGAATTAGACCCCACCAAGATCAAATCCATCATTGAAATGCCTCCTCCATTAAACCTCAAACAACTTTGTATCCTTCAAATTTGACTTGAATCGGTCAATGCGTTTCATCTCACAAATTTTAGATCGTTATCAACCTTTTCACCATCCCCTTTGAAAGGATGCCCACTTCAAATGGGATCACAATTTTTAAAGAGCCTTGAAGACCTTGTTATCCAAAGTTCACCCCCGGGTAAATTTCGATAACATGCATCAGAGTTTTTCAGTTCCAAGCAAGTAGATTGATTCAGGAGAAAATCATGAAATTGGCTAAGTCCTGCTCCAGGCCGCCTTTGGGACAGTTGGAACAAATGTACGCGTGGGATGTGGAAAGCCGGTTCGGCTGAAGGAGAAGAAAATCGACAAACAGTTGGGACATCTGGGCCACGAGGACGCGAAGGACACGAAAAGGCAAAGCGGCCGAGAGCAAAGGAAGCCCATTTCGGCGGTTCGGAAGAATTTGTCCCAGACAGTCCAGGACAGTTGGAACAAATGTACGCGAAGGACGCGAACCGGCCGGTTCGGCCAAAACGGGAACTTCAGCACTGGGACAGTTGGGACAAAGGGACGCGTGGGACGCGGATAGCCGAAGGAGCCGAAAGCCAATCAAGCAACGCCACGTGTCATCGGCCGAATGAGGGACAAGGAAGCCCATTTCGTGGATCGGGAGTTTTTGTCCCAAACAGTTTGGGACATCCGGAACAAATGTACGCGAAGGACGCGAAAATTGGCAGGCCGAGAACCAATCAAATCACGACACGTGTCACAAGGGAGAAAGTCCAAAAGTCAAAGGGCGAGGTTTCAAGCACTGACCCGAGCCAATAAAAAGAGGACACGTGTCCAATGAAGCAGGAAAACCCGTGGGACAGGGAAGGAGAGATAATTACGCATCCAATCGCTTTGACACGTGTTGTCATCAGTGGCGAGCGTGGAAAAGATTTCAAAATCCGTTTTGGCCTGTTTCGTGCCCTAAATCTTCAGATCGTCATATCTTTCGATCCAGAGCTCGGATTTGCACGTTCTTTATATCAACGGAAAGCTGTTGAAATTCTCTACATGATTTCGGGTTTGGTTTAGTTTGGAGAGAGAAAATTGAGAAAATGTCTCGACGCATAAGTAATGCAAGTGATGCTTCAACAACTAGCTTTAATGCAGCAGACAGTTCACCGCTTCTGTTAGACAGCCCACCGTTTTGCCAGGATCCGCCGCTTCTGCCATAATGAGATGATTTAAAATACGACCTAGAAGTGGTTGGGGCAGATTCTGAATTTCCTCTCTTTTCCCTCTCTCATTCTTCCTATATATTGTAAAGAGGGGTTTCTTTCAAAAGGTCGAACATTTTCTGTTTTGCTCCTCCCTTCTTCTCCTATCAGGCGAATTTGTGGAGTTCGAACCTCTCATTTGAAACTGTAATATGACTCTACCTCTTGGCATTCTGTAGTGTATTGTATCAATCTTTGGAGCAAGTAATACATGTCTGTGGATGATTCTCAACCCTCTCTGTGTTCATTTTGCATCCTCCTGGTCTTTCACTACAAGTTTTGTTATCTGTGCATGATCTTATATCACATTTGAATGGTCTGTGTTTATTGGCAAGATAGGTGTTCTTCATTCCTCGGTGCATCACCTCTATTAGCTTAGATTTATTTTTATGCATCTTCTTACCCTATCTCCTTGGTAGATTAGATTAGGTTTCGAGCAAACCCTCTGCATATTTCGTGTGCATCTGAACAGAGGAATAGGAACCAGCCTTCTCTGGAGAATCCTTTCTCACTTTTCAAGTCCCACACTTGGAGAAAGGATTCAATGTTATGCAATCACACTGGATGATAGTATGGTCAACCTAGAAACCTGACCAGCATCCAGGGGTGCTGTGATTTTGCACTAACAGTTTTGGCACGCCCGGTGGGACTTAGAGGTCTCATTTTTTATTTGCAGCAAAGTTGATGTGCATCTGCTGCAATTTTCTTGCTTGAAAAGAGCTATTATTTACATATCTGGTGACTCCAAGGGGAAAAATCAACTGGTTTCAGCAGTGCAGGCCTGAAAACTTATGAGAAGAATCACAAGGTCAAGAGTTGGAGAAGAAGAAGTGTTGTTTGAATACCTGCAATTATCTCCGAGAAGAAGGAAAAGAGGAAGAAGGATTCAGAGGTCTCCATCTCCACCAAACAGAACTCTCTCAACTCCTCCACCTGATAGGCCTTTCATTCAGTATACAAGGGTTTTAAGACCAATTAGAATGGCTCAGAACAACCCCTACGTCAACTTCACAGCAGCAGCACCCACTTACTCTCAATACACAACATCCAGGTTCCTATTGCAGCCTTGAAGAACATTCCCTACTTCACTTTGGAGAAAATCGACTCACCGCAAGTGATCATGTTAAAGATATTGCTAACCTTTGTGCAATCCATGAAATCAATGAAATGCAAGTGGCTGTCAAGTTACTGGCATCTTCATTCAAGGGTAAAGCATTGCAATGGTTTAGGAGCCTTGGAGTTGGTTCTATCACAAATTGGAATCAGCTGTGTATAGCACTTCACGAGCAATTTGGAGAGAAGGGAGACAACTTGTCTCTTTTGGAGCAGCTGACAACTATCAAGAGAGCTCCCAATGAGCAGCTGACCGATTTCAACTTCAGATTTCAAAAGACTTGGGAGAGAATTCCAGTGGCAGTCAGGCCAAAGAAGGTGCTTTTCTCTACTATCTCAAAGCTCTAAATTCTGATATTTCTATGTTAATTCAGTCCATGGGAGGCACAACAATCCCTATGGCTTATAGCATTGCCATTAGGGCTGAAAATTGTTTGATTCAAGCTGGAAAACTTGCCCCTAGACCTCCCATGCCATTGTTTCCAAGTTTAGAGAGTCCAAACACTAGTCAAGCACCTAATTTGACTCCTTCTCCCACTCCTAGAAATCAGAGTTCAAATGAAGCTTCCACTTCATCTCCAAGTGCCCCAAATGAGCTTCAAGAGGTCATGAAGCAATTGCAAAACCTAGGCAATGAGCTAGTTACTCTCAAGAGGCAACAAGCCCAAGGTTTCAGACCTTCTTATCAACCCCAAGCTCAACCTAATAGGCAGCCATACCAACCACAAAGACCACCTAATCCAGCTGCAAATATGAATCAAACAAGGCCTCCTGCCAATAGACCATTCCAGCCCTATAATCCAAATGTCATATCTGCCTCTAAGGCATTAGTGCCAACACAGAACAACATTGCTCAGGAATACGATTGGTGCTTTCCATGCAACGAGCCTCATAACCAATCCATGTGTTTCAATGGTGCCCTCAATCAAGCATTGATGGTGACAACTACTGGTGTGGAGGGTGAGGGCAGTCAAGGAAACAATCAACAACAAGAAACATTCCAACAGCAATCAGCCCCAAATGACACCACATTGGTGAACTGGCAAGCAGAGGATTTCTATGGCATGAATTAGGTGGTTTCTCAAGGTGTTGCAGCCAACACAAGGTCAAAAAGGAGAAATTTGGGTGAGGAGTAGCCACTAGCTCCAACCAGCACACAACCTTCTATGACTCCAGAAATGATTGGCAAGCAAAGTCCCATTTCAAATGCACAAGGGCAGCCAAGAACAGCCCCTAGGCCAACTCAAATGCCAGCTGTTGCTGCCCACGTACAAGGAGTAAATGTGCAAACCAAGGGACAACAGAGAGATCCTTCATCACCATTCAGTATCATTGATCAGATGAAGAAGACAAACGTCAATATATCTATGTGGGAATCCCTATCCATCCCAGGCCAAAGAGATCTCATTGCAAGCTGCCATGAAGGATTGGCCAACTTCGAATCAGCAGGTTCAGATGTAAGACAAAGTGCTTACAAATGCTGCCCAGCCTGAAGGAAGTCATGGAGCACAACAAGGTAAAATGTTGAAGCCCCCTTTCTATGTTTCGTTAATCATTGGAAATCAGCTAGTACATAATTGCATGATAGACTCCGGGGCAAGTAGCTCAGTAATGCCTAAACAGATAGCTGATCAGCTAGGGCTCCAGTATGAAATAACATCTAAAGGGGTAGTGCAGCTAGATGGGACAGCAATAGCAACAGTTGGAGTGATTAGAAATTTGAGTCTTACCTTGCATGCATGTCCAAATGTTGTTGTTTTACAAGATGTATCAGTCATAGACCTTCCACCACTCTTTGCATTGTGCTTGTCAAGAGACTTCACTGCTAAAATTGGAGGCTATCTTTCGGTGGATTGGTCTCACATGCTGTTTAGAACAAGGTATGGAACTAAGGCTACAATTAGGTCTGAACCTATTGCAAACTTCCATATTGAGCCTTACACTCCAAGTCAGATTAATGCCAATTGCTCAGCATTTGATCAAGAAGATCACCCTAGCACTGACGAGGCTGACACCAAGGTTGGAAGTATCCTAGATTTGACTCTTGATGAATGGGCAAGCAAGGTGCATGCTTTTGATCCTTATCAAGAAGTAGAAGAATCTGAGCTAGGGGTTTATTGTTTACATGAAGAGGATCAACCTCTCCCCAGCATCACCAAGCCAGATCATAAGGACAAGAATGAAGTATGGCAGCTGTTCTTTGATGGATCAAGGAGTAGACAAGGTGCAGGAGGAGGAGCTATGCTCGTTTCACCACAAGGTATAAGGTATTACTCAGCCTTCCGTTTCCAGTTTTCCTGTTCAAATAACACTGCTGAATATGAAGCCTTGGTGCAAGGGATACATTGGGCAATCAAGAAGAAAATAAAGAACTTGCAAGTCTTTGGTGACAGTGAACTAATCGTCAATCAAGTCAAGGGACAACATGCTACAAAGAATGAACTCACTTAAAGAACTACAAGAACATGGTATGGGACCTCGTTGAGGATTTCGAAGCTTTCAATATCGCGTCCATACCTAGGAAGAAAAATGAAGCCACGGATAGGCTCGCAGCTATTGGAGCAATGTTTGATGTGGTTGACAACATCAAAAGGGAAAAAACACAGCCACATGTCCATGTGATTGTGAGGCCAGCAGATTCAGAGATAATAACACCAATGGCAGTGTTTGAGAACGATCAACAAATTGTCAATTTCTTACAAGAAGAGGCTGAATTCTCGCCTAGGAATCGGGACAGATTAGAGCAGCGATGGGGGATCAAGTAGTGCAACATGACAAACAAGCTTCCTAGGGTTTAGTAACATTGAGTCTATCTTCAACCCTAATGACCAGTTCCGTAAGGAAAAGGCTAACATACAGGTCAAAAGAGAAGATTCAGAGCCAATTCCGGTTGGGGAAAACAAAACACTTCAAATTGGCAAGGTAGCCACTGAACAGGAGAAATCAGATTTCATACAACTTTGCCAAGAATTTCCAGATGTCTTCGCTTGGAGCTATGAAGACTTGAAAGGTTTCAATCCCAACCTGGCTCAGCATACCATAGAATTGGATCCAGATGCTAAGCCCATCAGGTAGAAGTAGAGACCAGTCAACCCTCACATTGAGCCTCTAATGAAGAAAGAGCTAAATAAGCTAATAGAGGCAAGCATTATATTCCCGATCAAGCACTCAAGCTGGGTCGCAAACTTGGTTCCGGTCAGGAAGAAGAGCGGAGAAATCAGGTTGTGTGTAGATTTCCGAGACCTAAACAGGGCATCTCTCAAAGACCATTACCCACTTCCTTCAATGGAACAAATATTGCAGGTAGTATCCGGTTCGGAGAGATTCTCTCTCCTAGATGGCTACTCAGGGTATAATCAGGTAATGGTGAAGGAAGATGACCAGTTCAAGACGGCTTTCACCACCAAATGGGGGACCTATGCCTACAAGAAGATGCCATTTGGGCTATCAAATGCTGGAGCCACTTTCCAAAGGGCAATGGATATGGCATTCAAGGGGTTGATCAATAAAATAGTTTTGATATACCTTGATGACATCATTGTATTCTCCAAAAATGCAGTGGATCACCTCTTTCATCTGAGGCAGGTATTTCAGAGGTGTAGAAGATTTGGGGTATCATTGAATCCCAAAAAATGCATATTCTTGGCTCATGAGGGAAAACTTCTTGGCCATATTGTTTCAAAGGAGGGATTGATGATTGACCCAGAAAGAGTTGAAGCAATTCGAGCGTTGCCATTGCCAAGTTATAAGAAGTCTCTTCAAAGCTTCTTAGGAAGGATCAATTTTGTCCGTAGGTTTGTTCCAAACTTTGCAGCTCTCGTAAAGCCAATAACACTGATGTTGAAGAAGAGCATGGCATTTAAGTGGACATCTGAAGGCAAGGCAAGTTTTGAGGCAATAAAAGAGGCTATATCTCAAGCTCCAACTCTCGTCAATCCAAACTTCTCCAAGGATTTCATGCTATACGCCTTTGGTGGTGGAGATACAATTTCTGCAATCTTGGCACAACAAAACAAAGAAGGATTAGAACAACCAGTTGCTTTCTTCAGTCAAGGCTTGGAGGAATACGAAACTAGGTACTCTTTCATTGAAAAGCATGTACTTGCAGTGATCAGGAGTTTAAAGAAATTCAAGCACCTAGTCTCAAACAACAAAATCCAATTATTGGTCTCTCATGCGGGAGTTAGGGACTTCCTTCTAAACAAGGATCTGAATGAGAAATGTGCAGGATGGATAACTCGTGTCATGGAATATGACATCGAGATCAAGGTCACCAAACTAGTACGTGGGAAGGGACTATGCGAACAACTAGCCTTGAGTCAACAAGTTGAAGCAGGTAATGAAGAAAATGTTGTCTTGGTACTACAGGATGGTCAAGAATAGGAAAATGATAATGTGCCCACCGCCTGTTGGACTCAGAGTATGATACACTTCCTACAGATAGGCCTATGCCCTCCAGAGATGAGCAAAGCGAAGAGGAGATACTTCAGGTTGCAGGCTTGTTCCATATGCCATTGTTGATGAATTTTTGTTCAAGAAAGATGTGAATGGAGTCTTCTTTGAGATGCATTAGCACAAATCAGATTCAAAGGGTGTTGGAAGAGTTTCATGGTGGACCAGTGGTGGTCATTTTGCACCAAGAGTGACTTATGCTGTAAAATCATGAAGGCTGGTTATTATTGGCCTAAAATCTTCAAAGTGATTGCTATGCATGGATCAAGAGGTGTAAGAATTGTGCATTCTTCACAGGAAAAGAAAGACTTGCTGCCCTCCCATTACATCCAATCTCGGTTGACCAGCCATTCATGCAATGGGGTTTGGACTTCATTGAGTCATTAATCCCAATTTAAGCCAAGGGCACAAATGGATTTTGGACCCACGTAGACTACTTCACCGGATGGACAGAAGTGAGCACTCAAAGAGGCAAATGAGTCTAGCATCTTAGACTTTTACGAGGGGATAACTACCGATTTGGCGTACCTGCTACAATAATCTCTGATAATGCATTGGCATTCATTGGATCTAAGGTGATTGAGTGGGCTGTCAAGAACGGGATCTACCTAAGCACTTCATCAAACTATTACCCTCAAGGTAATGGCCAAGCCGAGTCTACAAACAAGAACTTGTTGAGGATCATTAGGAGGACTCTTGATGAGAATCAGAGGGCTTGGCATACCAAACTGAAATCAGCCTTATGGGCTGATAGGATAACTCCCAAGAGATCCACAGGTAACTCTCCATTCAGGCTTGTCTATGGAAGAGAAGCAATCTTGCCCATGTCACTTGAGTTGCCAACATTGGAACTCATGAAGCAGCTGGAGTTGCTAGAGTTTGGGCCCATGGAGGTAAGGTATGCAGAGTTGATGGAGCTGCAAGAGATCAGAAATCAGGCATCCCAAGCAATGGAAAAGGATCAAGCTTTGATCAAAAGGACCTTTGATAGGAAGGCCAAGGATAGATCGTTTCAGGTTGGAGATCTAGTGTTGAAATGGGATGTGGATAGAGCAAAACCGGGAAGGCATTCAAAATTTGATGCCATTTGGAGTGGCCCATACATGGTCACGAAGTGCAAGAGCAGCAATGCTTTCCAATTGGCCTCATTGGATGGTGAAGAACTGCAGATTCCAGTAAATGGAATCTATCTCAAGCATTGCTTCTAGAGGGAAATTTACCACCTTGTAAATATTAATTAGATTTTCATTCCTCCAAGTGCTTTGCACATTGTCTTGTTGTAGTTAGGTTTCAGTTTCCCTAAGTGCTTTGCGCAGTTTTGTTGCTCCTAGGTTGAGTTTTTACAGTTCAGCGTGCTCTCGTAGAGGGAGTTGCAGTATCAGGCTCGTTTCAGGTTATTGCTTATGACTCCATGCCCAATGGATCGCTAAAAGGCCACTGATCTTCTACCTAGCAGGCAGGTGACCCCGAAAAGTCACCAAATTGTTATCCAAAGTTCACCCCCAGGTAAATTTCGATAACATGCATCAGAGTTTTTCAGTTCCAAGCAAGTAGATTGATTCAGGAGAAAATCGTGAAATTGGCTAAGTCCTGCTCCAGGCCGCCTTTGGGACAGTTGGAACAAATGTACGCGTGGGGCCGCGAAAGCCGGTTCGGCCAAGGAGAAGAAAATCGAAAAACATTTGGGACATCTGGGCCGCGAGGACGTGAAGGACACGAAAAGGTGAAGCGGCCGAGAGCAAAGGAAGCCCATTTTGGGCGGTTCGGAAGAATTTGTCCTGCATTACTGGAACAAATGTACGCGAAGGATGCGAACCGGCCGGTTCGGCCGAAACGGGGAACTTCAGATTGGCATAGTTGGGACAAAGGGACGCGTGGGACGCGGATAGCCGAAGGAGCCGAAAGCCAATCAAGCAACGCCACGTGTCATCGGCCGAATGAGGGAAAGGAAGCCCATTTCGGGTGGATCGGGAGTTTTTGTCCCAAACAGTTTGGGACATCCGGAACAAATGTACGCGAAGGACGCGAAAATCCGGCAGGCCCGAGAACCAATCAAATCACGACACGTGTCACAAGGGAGAAAGTCCAAAAGTCAAAGGGCGAGGTTTCAAGCACTGACTCGAGCCAATAAAAAGAGGACACGTGTCCAATGAAGTAGGAAAACCCACGGGACAGGGAAGGAGAGATAATTATGCATCCAATCAGCACTTGACACGTGTCGTCCAGGTGGCAGAGCGTGGGAAAAGATTTCAAAATCCGTTTTGGCCTGTTTCGTGCCCTAAATCTTCAGATCGTCATATCTTTCGATCCAGAGCTCGATTTGCACGTTCTTTATATCAACGGAAAGCTGTTGAAATTCTCTACATGATTCCGGGGTCAATCTTGCATTTTGGTTCAGTTTGGAGAGAGAAAATTGAGAAAACGTCTCTGACGCGTGGTAATGCCAGAAGTGACGCTTCAACAACCAGCTTTAATGCAGCAGACAGTTCGCCGCTTCTGTTAGACAGCCCGCCGTTTTGCCAGGATCCGCTGCTTCTGCCATAATGAGATGATTTAAAATACGACCTAGAAGTGGTTGGGGCAGATTCTGAATTTCCTCTCTTTTCCCTCTCTCATTCTTCCTATATATTGTAAAGAGGGGTTTCTTTCAAAAGGTCGAACATTTTCTGTTTTACTCCCCCCTTCTTCTCCTATCAGTCGAATTTGTGGAGTTCGAACCTCTCATTTGAAACTATAATACGACTCTACCTCTTGGCATTCTGTAGTGTATTGTATCAATCTTTGGAGCAAGTAATACATGTCTGTGGATGATTCTCAACCCTCTCTGTGTTCATTTTGCATCCTCCTGGTCTTTCACTGCAAGTTTTGTTATCTGTGCATGATCTTATATCACATTTGAATGGTCTGTGTTTATTGGCAAGATAGGTGTTCTTCATTCCTCGGTGCATCACCTCTATTAGCTTAGATTTATTTTATGCATCTTCTTACCCTATCTCCTTGGCAAATTAGATTAGGTTTCGAGCAAACCCTCTGCATATTTCGTGTGCATCTAAACAGAGGAATAGGAACCAGCCTTCTCTGGAGAATCCTTTCTCACTTTTCAAGTCCCACATTTGGAGAAAGGATTCAATGTTATGCAATCACACTGGATGATAGTATGGTCAACCTAGAAACCTGACTAACATCCAGGGGTGCTGTGATTTTGCACTAACAGACCTCAAACAATACCTTCTATCACTACTTGTGCTTACACCTTCACGCGAGGGGGATCCATTCTATTTATACATATCCACTACTAATTATGCCCGGTGCTATGATAGCACACCTTTGAAATGAGAAAGGTCGTGAATAAAATGTTTATTATAAAATCCGCACTCTTCATGAATACGAGACTTGCTATATCGAAGCCAAAAATTTGTGTTGTGTATTATAATTTGTAACTTCCAAACTTCACCATTATCTACTTAACCATAAAACTTACGTTGTCACCAAATTTAATCCCCTTAAAACTATGCATTCCAAACCATATCATAGTGACCATATCACTCGATGGATCATGCTCATGACTAAGTTAGACCTTGAATTCATCTCACAAAAATATATTAAGGAACAAGCCATCTCCGACTAGCTCGTTGAAGCTTCCCTTCCTGACAATCAACTACCTCACAAATATTTCCTAGATGAATCTATCAACACCATCGATCAAAATACACTCCTATCAAAATGACACTCTTCTTTAACGGATCTAAGTGTCAGTAGGGGGAGGTGTCGAAGATCGCTACCGTGCACTCCATGGAGGACTCTTATCCCTTTATCCTTTAAACTAAAATTTGAATGCATTAACAACATGGATGCAGACAAAGCTCTTATCACGGGTCTCCAAACTTCCATCATGCTTTGTGTTCAAATATTGGATATCTATGGAGACTCTCAACTTGTTATCAACCAGATCAAAGGAATTTATCAATGTAAAAATGAGATTCTACAAAAATATAAAACCATTGTTGAATTCCTCTTAGAAGCCTTTGATCGTTACACCATCCAAATAGTTCCACGATCTTCTAATAAATTTGTGGACACCATGGATTCTCTTGCATCACTTATCCCCCTATCAATTGAAAATTCCAAATTGTTTGTTATTGTGCACAGAATTAATCAACCATCCCATAATAATGAACTTCCATCTATCAACCTCATCAAAGATAATCAAATAGACCTCTGGTACACTCAAAAATTTGACTATCTTTTAGAATCTAAAATTCCTCTAACCTATCTAAGAATGCTAAGTGATCTTTTCTTCAACGTGCTACCCGATATGTCATTATAGGTGATGTTCTATACAAATGCGGATTTGATGACATCTTGTTACGATGTCTCAAATCCCATGAATCCACTAAAGCTATTTAAGAATTCCACGATGGTATATATGGTGGAAATTTTAACAGTATGACCGTTGCTAAATAAGTATTATGGATGGGCTATTATTAACTCGCCTCAATCAAGATAATTGCAAGCATACGTAAATAAATGTGTTAAATGTCAACAACATTCCAATCTCACTCATATACCTAGTTAGGCTCTACAACCCGCTCAATATCTGTGGCCCTTCTCACAATGGGGACTTGATCTCATTGGTCTCATCAACCCTCATTCATCACAACAAAATCACTCTATCATCACAACTACTGAATATTTCACTAAATGGTGGAGGCTATTCCCTGGTCTTTACTAAAGAAAATAAAATCGTCGACTTCATTTATCAATATATCATATGTTGCTTCGACATCCTCAAAAACTCATCACTGATAATGGAAAATATTTCATGAACAAGGAAGTTAAGAAAATATGTGACACATTCAATATCAAACTAAGCTTTTCATCACCTTATTATCCAAAAGAAAACAAAAATCCAAAGCTTCTAATAAAACACTTAACAAAATTCTCATGAAAACCATCGACCAAGCAGGCAGAATTGGCATCTCCAAATCCCATTTTCTCTCTGGGCTTATCGAACTAGCATCCGAACTCCTACAAGTGTTATGCCATTCTCCTTAGTCTATGGATCTGAGGTGGTCTTACCCCTTGAAGTTCAGATCCCATCACTCCACGTATCCCTCGGGATTTTATCTCTGATGAGGATTATCATCAAGAATGTCTAACACAACTTGAATTGTTAGATGAACTTTGCCTAATAGCCCTCGAACATCATCATGTATATCAAGAGTGCTTCAAATGCACATGTAACAAACATGTTAAATAATGTGGATTCAATATTGGTGATCTCATCCTCAAAGAAAATAAAAATATCACTACTCTGAAAGGAGTAAATGTGGATAGTTTGCCCCCATCTGGATCAATCCATATGTCATCACTCACAAATATGGGTCAAGAGCTTATTGTTTAGCCTCCCTTGTTGGAAAACTTGAAAATGAACCTTTGAACTCCTTGCACTTGTGGACTTTCTATCTGTTAACATATCTACCGTCATGACATTAGTCACATCAAAGATCTCATTCCATCACCAACCTATCATTTTAGCATTGTAATTATTTGAAAGTATGTGGTTTACCATCACTATCCTATGATCAAACCTAAAGATGAGCACCATGGCTCTGTTCATCACATCTTTCACATGGAAAAGTTCCTCTTTAGTAGGAACCTTGCAATCATTATGTCCATCCACCTTTTGTCTACCGACTAAAAACATGTTATAAGGGATACACATGTGTAGTCTATGCACACATTTTTTCCCTCCTCAAAATGGTCTACTAGGCATGCCCTTAGCATAAAAAAAAAAATCAAGAATATTTACAGATGCATCGTATCAAAATATAGATTGATCCCTCAAGGATAGCTATCAAAATCATATTGTCAAAAAATAGACTAATCCCTCAAATGACAACTACCTATCGAATATAGAAAGATCCCTCAAAGGACAACTATTCAAAATCATGAAGCTAAAATTATAGACCACTCCCTCGAAGGATGGCTACCCACATCATTATAAAAGGCTTCCCGCATCGATCAACCTTTAAAAATTAAAAACATCCTAGAAAATATTCCCGCATCGTTCAATTTTCCCATCAAAAGAAAACTTCCCAAGTGATCAATTTGCATCAATAAAGTATAGTTAGGGCATGAGCCTACGAAGCCATCAAAAGGAGAACCTACTCTCCCACACAAAATACATATGTCAACCCTTCCCATGTTTTAGGAAGGTATACAAATTCACTTCCATCTGTATCCAAGATCCTACATGTGACTACTTATTGTTAGTTATGTGTTAACTTTTGTCACAAGGCCGTAAAGTGTAATGCCTTCATTATACATTTTACCATCACATATGTATCAAATCCAGTCTAAAATCAAGCAATTCACATTTTATTCCCAACCATGATTAAAATACATTTTGATATACATCGAGACCATTATATTTTAAGTCACATCACATCAACAAACAAAATTAACGTATCATTTATTATCTCAACATCACATTAAACATCATGATCAACATCTATACATCTAAATATCATGCCAACATCATCATACAATAAACATCAAATCATGATTAACATTGACAAAAATCAAATCATCAACATATAAATCAAAATGAAAAAATCACATTATATATATACACTGAGTTAAAGGATCCAAAATGCCTCATACATCTATACATCATCGTCAAAAATGGCTTCAAAGGAGCCTCGTCTATACATCAAAATATTCATCACTATCCTATAAATTGAATGTTCGTCAAACGAACACTCCCACTACTCCTCGGAGCACCACCGAAACCTCCATATGGTCCCCTACTAGGACCTCCTCTACCTAGACCTTGTGGTGGCTATCCCACACTTGCACCACTACTACTGAGGGTGTCACTTGTCTTTACGTTAAGTGCAAAACATAACATGGCTCATTTGGAAGCCTCCAAAATACTATCTCCTCATAATATCGTAGCTTCTCACATAGTGATCTGGTAGTTTGCCATCCTCACACCACTTGGTGGCCCCGTCTGCCACTCGCCTCGAATCTCGAGTCCGAGCCTCCTATAGCTCTACTCCTAAAACTAAGGTACCAATGATCCCATGGGCCTTTCACAAGACCTCTTGTTGATGTCCATACTCGGGTCTCGTATCATTACAACTTGCATCAACTATGAAGGTATAATGGCAAGCTTCTGGCTCAATCCATCATGCTCTCTGACCAAGGTATCCCTCTCTACTATCAAGGCCATCTACTTAGCTAACAATGTGACCTTCTCGCACTCTAGATGCTCCATAAGTATCCTCCAATGTTGTCTTGTCCTCACCTTCACTAACATCCTCACCTCCTCCAGCCTCATCACCAATTACCTCTTAAGGAGCCACCTCCACACGGGCTCATACCTTCCTATCAATCCTAGTAATATGATCCTGTTACTATGCAACATAGGCCTCAATAATCCCGACTCATCCACCACCTTAGGTGCACTATAATCATCTACACCCAATGTACTCTCCTCATCTACTATAATGTGAAGCCCTATGACATCTGGAAGTGGCATATCCACTTCACCATCATCACTCTTGTAGGTAGTGGCCGCCTCAAGAATATCTTATAACAATCTAAATTGTCTCTGAAGTGACCAAATATGATAATCTCCCACTCCCTCGGTTGTCAACCTTGCACTAATGTATCTTGTTGGGTGGATGTGAGATCACCCTCCTCACCCACCACACATTGGAAATCCAATATAAGACCTCCATCTAACATCACCACCCTACAATCCCACGAGAAGATGTCGATAATGCTCCTCGCCTCTCACGGTACTACCTCCCCTATCCGATCTCCATCATACAAATCTAGTCATCTCCTCCAAAAATGTCACGCCTCCCATGGTAAGCCCCTTGGCTGAGCCACCATAATATGATCATAAGCCTAACACTGTAGTAAGAATCCCACATCGATACCAAACCTCCTCCCTACCCTCCATGACCATAACTCCCTATAAGTTTGTGCAAGTAATGTAGGGGCCCATGTAAAAATAGTCCTTTGCTCCATCATGTCTACTAACACCCCTATCAACATCCATGAAAATTGACCTCCAACAAAGTTGGGCAAGGCATAATAGTTGATACCAATCATCATTAGGGTTATGAGTGCTCTACTCTATGTCTCGGACCTATATAATGCCCCATATAAAAATCCACCTGAAGAAAACTCCACCTCATCTGCCGTCACCATACAACCTCCTCATCACCTAAGGCCTCGTCTATCTCATCAATCAAAGATACTTACTCCCCCTGAGTAGGAAATCTCAAAATCATGTGTGTATCCTCTAAAGTGAAGGTCATCTCTCATGGGAAACCAAAAGTCCTTACCACGCGATCCCATCTCTCCAACAAAGTGAGTAACAAACCCCATTGTCTAGTGAATACATCTATAATGATGCATCACTCCTAAGCCCACATCCTCCAAGTGATCCCAATCATCATCTGACAAGGATGCTCGTATGTCATCTAAAATCACTGGATCCTATCCCGTATGGTCAATTTGTCCCTCACCTACATCCACAACATAAAAACATCCATTAGAATATCACTTAGTTGAAATTATATCAAATTACAACATTAAATTAAATCATACTACATATCCACTTAGTCGCTAGCAATTCATTACAATTGTTAGTGTTTCATCCCAATCGCATAATTTTTTTACCAAATCACTAACTATTCCTACTATTAGGAAAACATACCTTGACACAGTGCCAAAAATCCAAATAAATTAAAAACTAATTAAAACACACAAAAAAGGGGCCTACCTCTCCTAGTGTGGGCCTCATTTGTCTCCTAGATCCTCTAATGACCTCCATTTTCCTCTTTTAGATTAAAATATCTTAATTCGTAGCTCTTGATTCTCTCAAAATGCATGGTAATAATGACATCACTATAGTAATTTTCATCTATTTATAGGGCACAATTTTCCCCACCCAGAATCCTCGACGATTACTCTAATCATCGAGAGATTTCCTTAAATATCCAATGATTCTCTTCAACTTATCTTAACACAATATTTAAGCATCCAAGTGACTTTAAATTCGTGATTAAGCCATCATTTTCATCATTCCTTTCCAAAATTATACGCTTTGGGGCTTCGTGCCCTTACAAAATCAACAATAACCAATCAATCAAAGCCTTCCTCAATCTTGCAGCCCAATCATTAAAATCCTTCCCTTAACAAGATCCACCTCAAATTTTCACAAATCTTAGCACCGATAAGTCATACATATATAGGACACAAACCCTTTGGTTCCCCTATCACTTGAATTCTTAGTTTTCTAAGCCCACCTTTGTGGCAACATCATCGTGGATAACATACCTAACCAGGATCATCTCTCCCACCCTTACTTCTTGTGAGTCATACATCCATGGGTTACGAACCCTTTGGTTCCCCATCATTTGACTCCATAGTAGCGTAAATCCACCTTTGCGGAAATCTTGTTTCCATGCTTAATATTGGGGAAACTCAAAGTGAAACACAAACATCAAACAAACATATCTCATTCAACAAACTCTTTCAAATTGGTGATTATTACACTCATTGCAATTCACCCATAGTTTGAGGGGAATCACCCATCCAAGCACAAGTCAAACCATCTCAATCATTTTTGTCCATCAGTTTGTCTATTACAAACCACTTGAAAAAAGGGGAAAATGTAGACACCGGGTTTTCATCACCTTACGTGACACACCTATACCTCACACACAATTAAATTATTAAATCTAGCATTCTAACATAACCTAAGTCACTACCCTCACCCCGTAAAATCATCTTTTTACCCTAGTAAATATTATTTACCTATCCTTACTTACCCTAACCTCCCTAAAACCTCCTAACCACTTACAACCCATCTCACCCCTTTGACCATGCCTAACCTCTTCCCTAATCATTTCCCGCCTCCCCATACCCAAAACCCCCATTTTGGAAGTGGTTGAAAGCACTTACAAATGGTCTTTTCCACATTTCCTGGATCACCGGTGACTCTAACAAATCGTCAACGATTATAAATATAAGCTTACACCATGTTTCAGTGATCTTCAAAATTGATATCAAATTCTATCATTTCAAAAACATCCTAAAATATTACAAAGAAAATAACAAAGCTAATCAAGGAAGGCTAACACCATTGCCACCTAATAGCTAAGGATTCTAAGTCTAGGAATGTAACATTAAGATAGAAGTTAAAGGGAATGTTTAACTAGTATGAAAACAATGCAAGATCTAATTAAACATGCCTACTAATACTCTTGAATTACCTAACATGGGCCTAAATAGACCTAAGAGGGCAATCAAATGGTTATGGTTGCTACTCCAAACAATGGTTAAATGACTTGTTAAGTCACTTTAGATTATTCATCTACTAACCTTGTTGAAGGTTTTAAGCAAGGATTTGAACTTGACTATGAATCATACATATTATATGAGATGCAAATCAAAGCATGGTGTAAAGTATAAAGGAATGAGGTGTACACTTTTTATAGTTTTCCTTTTGGGAGAAATTTTTATTTTGGTGCATGTGGGACTAAAAGCCCCAAATTAGATTAAAATTGCTAATTATTATTAGGCCTTGTTAATCACAATTAGTGAATTACCAAGTGATTAAGAGGTGTGGAGCCTTAATCAATCGCTTTAGGGTCAACTAAGAGGCTAGGATAAGCTTTTGAAGCTTGAGACGCGTTGTGGATGTGAATGGGGTGATTTTGAGTGGTTGGAAGAGGGGTTTAAGCCAATATTAGGAAATATTGACCAAATCAAGGGAAAATAAGTTTAATTAGCTTATAAATACTAATTGTCTGTTTTGAAGAGGATTTTGGCTTACGATTCGTCGTAAAGTGGCATCCTGAATGTGAAAGGGGTTACACAATAAACAACATAGTGTTAATTGGATAACTTGGTAAGGAACGTTAGTTAATTAGCAAAAACCACTAATTATAACAGATTTGGAAAGAATGAGAGTGGTTTGCATGCGTTTGGCAATAAGATTGCAAAAGTGGAATTTAGGTGTCTACATCGCATAGAATCTCCAAGCACCGCAAATGAAGCTCACACCCAGGGAAGCCATACCACATCATTTTGTCCAACCACACATCTTCAAGATCCTCCTCATCCCTCGGACATTTAACAGACATCATCACAAACTTAAGAAACTCATGTAAGAATTTTCACGTCAACGGTAAGCTCATATCCATTTATTCTTATTTCCATTCTATTTACTCATCAAAAACAAGTTCCAATCAAGCATCTTAGTCTTTGTTTTCCATTAGTTTAGCATTTTGTCAAACATCAACTTTTTCATAGGAATCGCCCATGATTCCTTCAATCATTAATGATTATCCCAAATCACCCACAATTTATGTGAATCACCTGTGATTATTATCAACATAGTTACTTTTATTAGCCATTGCGATTTTGTCATTTCTTATATATCCACTGACTTAAGCTTGTTTGTTTTTGATATGTGTCTCCTATATATGTATGTTTCAGTGTCAATCCCATCCGATCACAAGCATCTACAATCTTCCGATCATCTAACAACCGTTCATGTGGGAGCAGCTTTGACATCCTCTAAGAGCTCACCTTATGCGCCATCACATTTGCACTGAACCTATGAAAAACAATCAAGTACTAATATGACTACTTAGACAAATTTCTAGCTTGGGCCACCTATGAAGTTGAATAAGATATTCCTATCCATCTTGAGTCAGAGCTTCCTTGTTTGTTAATAGTTATATTATCTTTATCAAATCCACTTAATCAGTATCGAGTTGACATCCTTTAAGGAAGTCCTTTGATTCCCGGGATCGGCCTCACGAGAAACTCGTTATCCTATCTAGCTAATATATTTCATTTAGATGTCTTTGTTTGTAGGTCTCTTCACTCGGTGAAAGGAGGAGTAATTTTACATTGTTTGCACTTTATCATCCCGACATTGCGACTATCGCGCATGTATCGATAAACCCTACTTATTTTGAGCTTTAGGTACTTTTGCATTTTATAACATTAACCAAAACTCCCTAATACATGTGGATGAGTGAATTTTGAGAAAATGAAAATTCGATACAAAGGCTCCATGGAAGCCATGAATTGGTAGGATGGTGTAAGATGGGATAAGGAGATGAATCACCAAAATAGTTCAAAACATAAGGCAACAATTTTGAGTTAATCACAAAATAAAAACTAAAGCTATATGTTCTCAAATTTTGTAGGAAGGTATGTGACAACCTCATAAAATGATTTGTTAAAATAGTTTAGGTCGTAGATGCACACTTTTCAAGAAAAACACAAAATTTGATATAGTTTTCTATAGAAGATGCAATTTGTTGCAAAGGTAGCCAAAATTGTTTAACTTGTTGAGCAACAATTTTCAAGTCATTTTAAAAAGATGCAAGATAAAGCTACAATGCTCAGTATATTTTCAAAAAAATAGTCAGTGTGTGGAAACCTCATGAAGTCAACTGCAAAAACAATTTAGGCCAAAGATGCCCGACTTTCAAGAAAATTATAAATTTTGATATAAAGCTTTGTAGAGGCTTATAATTTGGTGGGAAGTTGTGTGGTAACCTATTTAATGGAGAGGATCTAATACCCGAGCATGGACCAATACTTGTGAGGGTAGATGAAAATTTAGGAGCCACTACATGCTAATTTCTAACTTAATTTTTGAAAAAACGTACTCTATAGAAATGTCACATCAAGTCATATCAAATTTTTTTGCCAATCAAATGATGAAAAATAGGTAAAAAATACATGGCTTAATTCTCAAGTAATGGTTCACCTTGAATTTCTTTGTATTTGAAATTACCAAATTTATATATTAAAAAAAAGTCCATTCCACATGGTTAAAAAATTTAAAATGAAATATTTAAAATGGGGGAGCATAACCTATCAAAGGATATTTTTGTATTTAGTTATATGATGTTTAGGTTGCTATGTGTACTCTTTAACTTAGGGTGTACAAACAAAGGGCTCCTCTCCCTTAGATGAATCACCAAAATAGTTCAAGCATAGAGAAATGATTTTTATTTATTCACAAAAACAAAAATTCGAGCTATAGTGGTCAATGTGTTCTCAAATATTGCAGGAAGATACATGATAGCCTTATGAAGTGAACTGTCAAAATAGTTAAGGTCTTGAATGCACAATTTTCAAGAAAATGAAAAAATTGATACAATGCTCTATGGAAGTTGTGATTTGATGGGAAGTTTTGCAACAAGATAATTAGATGAAATTCTAAAGCAATTCAATCTACTGAGCAACGATTTTATCTCGAAACTTAAAAGCATGTTTTTACCATGTAGCTCAAGAGCACTCTTTGGGACTAAATTCGAGTGGCAAAATTTATTCCAACAAAAATAGTAGTTGATATTACGATAGTCTCATGATAGGATACTACAATCCAATTGTTTTCACAACTATTTTTCACAATCAAAAGTTGTGATTGCACAAAATCACCCTCTTAAATATATATTTTACTTTACCAAACCCTTAGCCAACAATAGTGTGTGGGTGATTTTAATGGTTTGGTTGAGCTAAACATTCATGAACATCTCGACCCCATCCAATCAAATGATGTCAAGTGGTGCAATGAGAGATTTTCAAGAAGATTATAGTTGGAAAACAAAATTTTGCCAAAATCTAGAGCAAATTTTAATAGCGGGCAAAGTTGATGTCAATTCTTATTTTACTCGTAAATATTACATGTAAGCTCCATTTTTGAAACCATTTCATCATTAGAAAGCACGCTCAAAGAGATGCGTGCATTAATCATATATCGGGAAGAATTAATTTGTATATTATGATAAATATGTGACTAAATTTTTGGTGTCTTCTTCCATTCAAAATGAATTGAGTAATTCACCACTTGGAAATAAGCATTATCCTCTTATTTCCAAGTGGCGAATTACTCAATGAAGCTCTAGACAAGTGGAAGCTCTATTCTCCTCTTTTTCCCATAATTTTATGTTTTCTACACATGCTCTTCTCTATTGATGAAATTTTATTTTCACGAGACAATATATTGCTCTTGCAAATTAAATTATATGTTTCCTTCCTAATTGGATGTGTAATTGATGATTGCTCTCTTGAAGCATAACCAATTGTAATTTGATGCTTCATGAGGATATTTAAGTAATCCATGCTTATAAAATAAAGAGTTAGGATTGGTAGATCATGTGACTCATTTTGGTGCTGAAATTTGATCTCCTTTCTTGCCTTTGATGTAAATCTCTTATAATATTCATGGGACCTTTACATTGTTTAGTTGGACACAAACAAAGTATATGTTGATGAATTAATTTGTTATCTATATATTTTGGCTCATTAACTTGTTATTTATTTGAAGCTCTCTATTATCTACAATTTTAAAGCTCTTGTGGGTGATAACCTTCTTAATTTAAGGTGTAAGGTGTAACCATATGCTAAACAAGTTGGACAACTTTGTTAAAAGTCACAAGTGATAAAATATAATTTGGTAATGAAGTTATTGATTATGATGTGTAGTCATTTTATCAGAATTTAAATTATAGAATCCTCAGAAAGTCTTATTCTTGTGTACTCTTTACAAAGTGTTTCTCTACTCCATTCTTATGATTTTTGGTACATTGCTATGATGAATAATGAGAAATTTATATATAATCTTTTTGTTGTGAATTTGAATTATAATGGGTTATGAAATTATTGTCTCCTTCATTTTTACTTGTCGACGTGTTTAAATTCGTAGACTTATTTTCCTAATGGATTCAAGGACCAATCATAGTTATTTTGATTATATTATTTATGTATTTCCTTTCAATACTAATGTCATAATGAGATCTTTGTTTAAACTTGTGAATTATTTAGAGATATCGCTTATTATAACTTTGGCTTGTGCTCGGCCAATGACATTTCTTATGTCAAATATATGTGTCCTTAGAACAATGAGCTCATAGATCATGGATATCTTTAACTATTAGTATTTGTATGTCTAATTTTTTTCCTAGAGTTGTAAACAACTTGTGATTATCTCAAGTTAGTGATGATAAACTGGGTGGGAAATCACTATGGTTAAGCTTGTTTATTAGGTTTGAAGTATTCCTCTTTTGATATTCCACTTTTTGATATTGCACTTTTTAATATTCCACTTTTTAATATTCCACCTTTTTCATTTTTCAAGGTTGCTAAGGGTCTTTCTTCCATATCTCACAAACCCCAAAGAGTGATGAGTTAACTAACTCATTATTCTTTATCTCAAATCTAATCATAATTTATGAAGGAACACTTATTGCAAAAAATTATCCCCTTCCCTCTACTTATTTCCAAGAGGTGCATATAAGAGTTGATAATATTGATTTCAAATATCTATGAGGTGATCATTGAAATGATTGTGACATGCGGAATGGTGTACTTGTGTATATAATGTTATTCCATGTTTTCATTCTTATACTTGCATAAATGTGTAAACGCTTATGACTAAACATGAAAGGACAAATGGTAGATATGAGTAGGTGTAATGAAAAATCTAATGTATAGTAGATGGTAAATCAAATAAGACGAAATATTTGTTTGTAGGTTATTTAAAAGGACATCTCATGTAAAGAGATAATAAATCCAATGAAAAAATATGTGTTAGTATAAATGATAAAATAATATCTAATAAAATAGACCACAAGTTAAAATATGTGATAAGGTAGTAACGAACGTCCAATGAAATCAAAGAAAACAAATGATGTGATAACTAGGGTGATGGAGATGGTATAAATGTGGAGGAAATATATGCAAGGAAGGAAAAATTGATTCCCAAGGTCTTACAATATTAAACTATTGGGAATGTCTCAAATTTACATAGGATTAAGTACATTATGTAATGGATAATGATGCGTAGGATTTCGCAACACTAATGTGCAAGGAAAGGTTACACAATAAAATGTGTGGAAGTATATGTACACATGGAAATTGTGTGGGACATGTGGAACATGGTTTGGAATTATTGTGTATAGTGGGAGTTACATTGTGCAACATAGTGGCATCACACAACATTGAATGTGCAATGATGATGCATCATCAATACTTTTGTGACTAGATCTCTCAAGTGGAGGTATAAAACAATGTAGTGGAGAATATTCTGACATGGTCGATGGATGAATATTATATATTAATGTATCAATAATGGTTAAAGAGAATCTTAGGATTCTTTTCCTAAAAGTCATTGGAAACCTTAAAACATGCAAATTCTTTAAAGTATGTAGATTCCTAGGTGTATACCAAGAAGGCAAAGTATGCAACAATTATTCTAGTCATTGGATTTATAAAGGAGGCTATGTCTTTTTATGTTATATATGTGTGTGTGTATGTATATATATATATATATATATATATATATATATATATATATATATATATATATATATATATATATATATATATATATATATATATATATATATATATATATATAAGGATAAAATATATGTGTGAATACTCATTGTATTACATGTGTGCTCAGTAAGTGCATGGACTACTAAATATCATTTATAGTGTCTTGAAGACAATCATGTTATATTTGTAAGATTAGTTAAAGTTAATATAATAAAAAGGTTAATGTGCCGGGTTTTTTACCCGAAATTATTTTCCCAAGATAATCATGTATTTATATCTCATATGACATCTTTATATGTTGTTTAGATTTATGATTCATCACTCTTCTCTCGCTTTATTACTTGTTAATAAATCCAGTTTGTTAGAGCCCAGATATGCATCTCGAGGATTTGATGAAGAGAAGGTAAAGATACTAAGTCGATCGTAGCAAGTGGGATATCTTAAAAATATGGTCTTACTCAAAATTAACAAAAATGAGAAGGAATCACTTCTCCACTTCTCCCGATTTTGCAGGGCCAAGGGGAGAGATCCTATAAATCCACATCAAATAGATTCAAACTAACTCATAGGGTTTGTATACAAATGTAACCTCCATGACTAAGAATTAGATAATGTGTCACTTATAACTTAATCACACATTTTCAAGAAGAACATAAATCAAAATTGCTCTAATGTAGAAATATAAAGGATATTTATAACTTGTAGGCTTTTCTTATAGGGATTTGAGAAAATACATATTAGACATAACTCACATGAAGCCAAATTTGTAGCAAAGATACCTCTAAGGATACACACAATGAAAATGGAGACCTCAAAGGGGTAAATGCAATAATAAGCCTTGACAAATTGGGGTGATCATTATAACTTCAGCTAGCACCTTCATCCATTGGGATGAATTCATAAAACTTTACTAAAGGAGTCAAAAGTAACCATGAGGGAAACACAAATTTACATAATTGTCCCAAACCCCCACAAGTTAAACAAATAATAAATCACATATAATAATATTTAACTACTTATCATAATGTTGTAATCCAAAATCCAAAATATAGAAAATGAAATGTTAACAAGTGCAATGAAATCGAAATCCATAAGGATTTTACAACTTTGTGTCTTAGTGATTATAAATTAGAATTTTGACATATAATTACAAATGGATGCTGTAATAATGAAATTTATTAGATATCGAATCCAATGATAGCTTTCGTATCAATTTATTGTCTCATTTATGACTCAATCAAGCATACAAAGATATCCTCCCAAATATGAATTACAACACTCCTGAATTGACCTACATTTATTCATGATCCTAAACATGGAATAAAGCCTAACTTACAAACCTAAGTGATTCAAGTGGATTGATAAATCCTAGTCAAAGAATAGCAAGCCAAATTTGGAAAGTCAAGAGCTCATTGATGAGGCTAATAATTCATCTATTTATAGAGACTATAGAACTTTCAAGAATTGTAGATGGAGGGAACTTGGAATCAAGAAGAACTAATGAGAGAGAAGGAGTGTAAAGGCATATATTACTCAAGTAGCTCCACGAAATATAAAATAACAAATGACATCCCAATTATAGTCCAGAAGCAGATCCAAGGATCTTAATTGACCTCAATAAGAAGCAAGGAACACTTGAGAGGTTCCACACATGCACATAAGCGAAAAATTCAATGAAGGAAGAATGACATGTGGCGAGTAAAGTAAATGATCCATAAAATTATATCTTAAACTTCTCATAAACTAAACAAAAATTTACCCCCAAACTAATACATACACATATCTATCTGAACAACCTTTCCATTCTCACCATTCCTCAATTATATCCCCTAGTGAAAAGTTATGGCTAAAACACCATCACTCTACAACTCATACCGCTCCATAAAATTTACGCAAAAATAATAATTTTATAATTATAATACATTTGTACTCTTCCTATTCAAGCACATGGCGAGCTCATATTAAATGATTAGTGCCATGTGGAAATATCCTATTCAATTTTGGGTAAACCTAAATGTCTCAAACATTCCCCACATGATTGGCCTATAATGAAACCTCCACTATTGATCTCTCACCTATTAGTCCACATGGAAACATCTAATTCCTCCTTTTATGGACTTTATTTTTGTCTCTTTTCTACCTCCTTTGAACCCTAGGGAATCCTAGAGTATGACATGTATCATAATCCAAGAGCTTTTTCCAATGGAACCAACAATCTTGTTTTACATTCATTGTCTCCATTGTTTCTACCGAGGGGTCCCGAGTGCACTAAACTATGCCACTTGACATGATCTAACAATCTAGGCATCATGGCCTTTTCCTCTACTTTCACAATCATCCCCTTCTCTTACATGAACATGAGGTTTCTAGAATGTGCCATGTGACACATTCTAGTATTTGAGTGCTATAGAACCTTCAATCTTCAAAATGAGGCAATATTTCCTTGTAAGCTTGGGTCTACAAGATTATGCCACGTGGTGCACCCAACAGCCTCAAACATTTTTATAACTTGAGAAAGCTTCTACCATATCTAATCCATGAGCTCAGTAGATCCTACCATGGCATGATCTAAGATCTCCTCAAGTCTTTCACCGTATTTAGAGATATTTTCGCTAAATACCTTTGTGATTTAACACTTTGCTCCAAAAAGAAAACTTGGTCTTGTGGAGCGCTTTATACTCCAATTTATGATGAAAGCGCTTCTATATAATTTTTTTGTGCTTCCTTATTGGCCAATGTTGGATAAATATTTTCCATAGCTGACAATATCGACTTTGTTCGATGCCTTCGTGCCAAAATTCATCATCGGGCCAAGGGCATCAACCACAATTGATACCATATGTCATGCAATTTTCAAGAAAATTCAATATCCTTTCATGGATGTAAGAAAACAAATACAAAATTGCACACCCTTGAATGGTCATAAAGTCAAAATATAAACACACTAAAAATCTCTAAATTCATCCTAAGGACCAAAAGTTTAACAATAAAACCACAAAATTATCACGGACAATTTGGGTGCTAACGCAATTCATTCCTCATATCCATTATTAGAGCTTAATTGAGCTCTGTAAGATTCTTTGGGCGGGTCTAGGATAAGTGTTTGGCTGAAAGATAGACCTTATAATATTGAAATTTTTGTGCACAAAGATATCTCGAGGAAGAGCGATAATAGCGATTGAAAATCTCAATGATCATAACTCGAGTTATTGAAACTCAAGATATGGAAGATCTCTTGATGGATAGAGATCATTGGGTTGTTATGATAGAAACATAAATTATGGGGTTAGAAAATAAGAGTGGGATAAGGTTGAAAGAAAATAAAAATCTCTATCAAAATTTCTATCGAATTTAGTTTTACTAAATGTATATTATTAAAGGACAACAAAGGATTTATGAGATAACTTGAGAACATTATACCACGCTAAATATTTGGTAAAAACACTATTCCTAAAATTGAAGTTATACTCACCGGAATGAATGATGGCGACTTGGTTAGAGATAAGTTGAATGCATTTAGTACTCGTGGGTTGGTTATTTATTGTTTGTGGACATAAATATGGATTATGAAGATAGGTGTATTACAATTTTATTCTCTTTGTTAGACCTTTGGAATAAATCTAGCGATGGCTATCACTAGTACCTCATTTAAGCTATATATAGATTAGATTTTTATGACCTTAATATCATAAGAAGCAATGCAAAATTATGTTGTAGATCACCTAGGTGATGAATTTATATTTCATGGGAGAATGCGTAATAAAGATAAGTTACAATCATGGGTGAAGCGTGCAAAACCCAAAGATAGATTTGAGTCTCCAGAGAGTCCTTTTAATAAATTCTAGAACAATGAAAAAATGAGGCATTATATGGAGGACTATAAAGTGAGCATGGACAAGAGAAAATGACCCGATGTTTCGTCCATACAGTGAGAAAGGGTCTATTGTGAAAATGGATATGCATATTTGGTATCTTTAAGAGTGTGTAAATGTAATGAAACATGGTTGTTGAATCTAGTACATCCTATGATATGATGTCCCATAAGGATTGGTTTTGTGACTATGTGGAATATGATGGTGGTAATGTATTTCTAAGAGATTGATCCACTTACCCAATCTTGAGTCAAGGAAGAGTGAAGCTGAGGTTCTAATATGGGAGGATCAATACTCTCCTTAGAGCTTTGCATATTTCAAGTCTTGGGAGAAATATAGTTTTTATCATCGAGATGTGTGATGCTAGAGTCCCGATGTAGTTTGCAAAGGATGGTTGTAAAATGGTGTATGGTGAGATTTTATTGTCAAGAGGAGTGCACATTGGAACCTTGTTTAGACTAGATATAAACATGATTACTAGTACTTGTAATAACATTGTTGTTATTGAGGTCAATGAAGTACATGATAAAACCAACATACTTATGGTAGAGGAGATTATGTTTTGTCATGAAAGGCTATGTTGTATTAGCGATAAAGGGTTGTAATCATTTTAATCTAAAGGAATGGAAAAATGGATCACTAACAGCTTTATTCTAATTTGACATTTGTGAGCATTGTGTTTATGGAAAGCAACACAAACTCAAGTTTCACAAAAGTACTACACACATAAAAGGAATCCTTTATATAATACATAGTGATGTGTTTAGGACGAAGATTATCCCATCACTTGGGAAATCCATGTATATGTATCATTTGTAGAAGAATTTTCTAGGAAGACATGGATATACTCTCTTGGAAGACGTTTTATGTTTGAAATTCAATGAATTTAAATCCCTTTCGAGGAACCAAAATGAGAATAAAATTAAGGAATTGTGCATGGATAATGATGCAACATTCTACTCAAATGGATTATCTCGTCTCAGAAACCAGATTTAATTACAAAAAACAAGACGATGCTTTGCATAATTTTATTAATATGAAATCAAGCATTACAAACAAATGAGAGAGTTGCAATATTTATAGATATTGGACAACTTCTATCTCATCCACAATATATGGAAACAAATCACCTAATTTGAGCAAATATGTAGAAATAACATATTGCCCCTAACTGCCCCTATTGCCCCTCATGGAAATCATCCGGGAACAAAATATGCAAGATAGAACATGATCCCACAAACATTGGGATGAGAACACTATCACTTAGTTAACTAACAACTAAGGATAACTAATACCTATTGACATAAGTTTAAAGTATTTTAATTAAATACTTTAACTTATTACATTTATTCAAATATAAACTAATGATGAATTAAGCTAAGTTTTATTCCTAACATTCCCCCTTAATTCAACATGGTCTCAAGTGAACATGAGAGAAATTCTCTAAAACCATCAAATTTACCTCGAGCAAGTGACTTTGTGAAGACATTTGCATGCTGCATATCTGTTGGGCAATATTGGAGCTAGATGTTGTTGTTTTGAACATGTTTGCAAATGAAATGTACCTACACCTCAATGTGTTTGGTGTGCTCATGAAAAATGGATTCCAAACAAGTTTTACTACTCCTTCATTATCAACATGTAGGATAGTTGGATCTTTATGTGGTATTCCTAATCCTTCAAGTATATGTTGGAGCCATATCGCTTCACAGACAACTCCACCTTGCACGATATTATGATTCTGTGGAGGATCTTGAAACATAAGTTTGCTTCTTACTCCCCATATGATATCGATCTAGATCCCAAAAGAATACAAATCATGAAGTGGATTTCCTATCATCTATGTTTCCTGCATGATATGAATCTGAATATCATGTCAAGAAGAAGTTATTGTTCTTCTTATATTCTAGGCCATAGTCCATAGTTCCTCTGATGTACCTCAATATCCACTTTGCTTCTTTCTAGTGAGAAACCCTTGGTTCTTACATGAACCATGAAAGATAGCTAATTGCATAGCTGATATCTAGCCTAGTGTAAGTCAAGTAGATGAGACTCCCAATACACTGCTGATAGAGAGTTGCATTTACTTGTGGTGATGGATCTGTTTAAGACAGTTGAAGTCTTGTCTCGTTAGGTGTGGAAAATGGCTTACAATCCATCATATTGAATTTCTTGAGCGTTGTCATGGTGTATTTCAATTGTGACACAAGATATGATTTTCTCTTTGCCAAAATTCAAGTCCAAGACAATAATGCAGAAGCCTAAGATCAGTCACATCGAATGATCGTTTTAGATCTTTCTTTGTTGACTCAATCATCCTCACAGATCCTCTAGTGATGACTAGATCATCGACATATACTACAACAATCACTATCTCCCCCTTGCTTTTTGAGATAGAGATTAGGATCATATGGAATCTTGTTGAATCCATGTTGAATGAGATGTTTGTCGATTTTTATGTACCATGCCCTAGGAGACTACTTTAGACCATATAGTGATTTTATGAGTTTACATACCTTTTCCTCTTTACCTGGTATGAAAAAACCTTCTAGTTGAGTCATGTAAACTTCTTCATGTAAATCACCATTAAGAAAGGCACTTTTCACATCCATTTGGTGTATTTTCCAACCAAATTGTGCAGCTAGAGAAAATATTAACCTGAAAGTTTTTATCTTAGTTGTGGGAGCAAAAGTCTCCTCATAATCAATGCCTTATTTTTGAGCATATCCCTTAGCAACTAGTCTAGCCTTGTGTTTATCAATTTTTCCGTCTGCTTTGTACTTTGTTTTGAAGATCCATTTGCATCTAATCGGCTTTTTCCCGGTGGAATATCTGTAAGTTGCCATGTATTATTTTTCATAAGTGACTTATATTCTGCATCCATAACATCTTTCCAAGGTTTAGATTGTAGGGCTTCTAAAACTGTGGATGGCTTAGTAGTTTCAACAACTTTACCCATTAAGGCCAAATTGACCTCATTTTGAGCCATACTGCGAGTCCTCATTCCAATGGTAGATGTGTCGGACACTATCCAATTTTGCATCTCTAATCATACTTGTATACCATTTAGGCATACTTTTTGTGGTTCCTATGGGAGGTTGAATTTCACCATCTTCCCCATCATCACTTGTCATCATCAAAGTGATTACCATCCTCTGTTTTCACTGTAGGGATGATTTTTTCATCATGTGAGTGTATGGAAGGAGCATCTTCTTCTTTCTTCTCAAAGAACTCAACATCCTAACTAGTGTATACCCTCCTTGTTTTTGGATCCATAAGTCTGTAGCCAAGTGCTTCATCACTGTATCCCAAGAAGATAAGTTTTTCTGATTTCATATCAAGCTTAGTTATTTGTTTCTTAGGAATGTGCATACTCGCTTTACATCCAAAAACTCTAAGGTGTGAAATAGATGGCTTATGCTCTGACCATGCTTCCTGAGGTGTTATTCCATCAAGAGCTACAGTGGGAACTCTATTTAGTAAATAGACTTTTGTTTTAGCTACTTCGCCCAAAATGTTTTTGATAAACCTACATCATCAATCATACATCGCACCATATCCATGATAGTACAATTTCACCTTTCAAAAACACCATTTTGTTGCATGTGTGTGAGGAGGAGCCATTTGACGAAGAATGCCATGTGTTTTCAAAAAATCATTAAACTCATTACTGGTGTATTCTCCCCTTGATCTGAGTGGAGTGTTTTTATTTTCCTACCAGACTTTGTTTCAATAAGGGCTTTGAACTTATTGAAATTTTCAAAATCTTGGTCTTTTGTAGTAAGACAATATATCCACATTTTTCTTGAAAAATCATCAACAAAGAGCATGAAATATATAAATCCAGAGTGGCTAGATCTCATTGGTTCGCACAGATCGGTATGCACCAAGTCAAGTTTTGCCTTAGCCCAAAATGTACTATGTTTGAATGGTGCTCTATGTTGTTTTCCTGCCAAACAATGCTGACATTTATCTGTACCCTTTTTTAGAGGTGGTAAACCCCTAACCATGTCATATCGATGAAGTGTGTCAAGATAGCCAAAAATCACATGTCCAAGTCTTCAATGCCATAGTTGAGCTGATGATGTATCCTTGGCTACAAGTGCTTGATCATTTCATTGAACAAAATCCAACTAAAACATTCTTCCCACATTCGAAGCTTTTGCAACAATTTTGGAGCTTCGTGACTTATCTCGAATTAGGCACATCTTTTTACCGCCTTTACAATCAAAGTCAATTTTGAGATTGTGATCTAATAATTGACTCACGGATAACATATTTTTTGTTAAACCAGGGACATAAAGAACATCTGTAATTTTACAATTATGATGCCCAAGTGGTAGTGAAATGGAACCAATGCCTTCAACACTGTATGATGTATCATCACCCAAAGAGACATGATTTTTGGTGGGTGTTTTACTCATTGTGAAGAACCAATCTTTCTTTCATGTCATGTGTTGAGTTGCACCCGAGTCGACATACCAAATTTTATTTGTATAATTGGATACTTCATTTGACTGTGCAGAATATAAGAAGTCATCATCATCAAATTGATCTTCCTGTTCGGCTACATTTCCTTGTTGAGTTGGTTTCTTCTTCCGCTTTTAATAATTTAGTCCCTTTTTACTCTGTTGTTGGCCTGATTTTATTTATTGGTAATTAATATTTTTACCACTTGATGATCCTTGTTGGAATGTGTTGTACCAACAATTTTTTAACTCATGTCCTTTTCACCACAAATAAGACATTTTTGTTGGTCATTTTGGCCTTGTTGAGTATTACCTTGCTTTTGAGGTTGTTTACTAGACTTAGCCTATTTTTTTCCTTTTTGATTAGAAGTAAGTGCCTACTCTTCAGTTTCAGTAGTTGAGTGAATAGCTTCCTCTTGTTGTAGCATATTCACTAACTCTTCAAAAGTTGTTGTTTGACTAGTTATGTTTAACGTGGTCACAAAAATCCAATAAGAAGGAGGAAGAGCTCTCAATATTATAGGCACGAGTGATGTGTCAGTTACTTCTTCTTCCAAAGCTTGAAGTGATGCATGCAAAGTTGCAGCTACTCTTCTAAAAATATTTCAACTTTTTCATTGCTTTGCATTTTCAAGTTTAATAGTTGACTCTGGAGATGAAGTATTGTGTTCTTATTTTTTGACTCATATACTATTTTTAATTTGTCCCAAGATTCTTTTGTGGTTGTGGCCTCATGAATACGATGTTGTACCTCATTTGAAACACTAAACAAGATTATTAACTTTGTTTTTTTATTTGCATGATCAAATGTAGCTTGTTGTGTAACATCTGTTGCAAATCTTGTTAATGTACCAGAAATAACGGACCATATATTTTCAAAATCAAGTTGTGCACGAATTTTTGTTTTCCATGCTAGATAATTATCAAAATGTAAAAGTTGAGAATCTGGCAAAAAGAATTTTGGTGCCGTAATTGTGGCCATTGTGAAAAGTGATAAACAATAGAAGAAAAAATTGAACACTTTTCCCCCCTTAAAGCATGTACACCCCCAAAAAAATTTATTTTATTTATTTTGGGCTCATTTTCAGCCATGTGTACAATGAATTTTTGGCACTATTAGCCCTGTTACAAATTTGGCTCTGTGGCCGATTTGCAAAAATAAAATGGCTCTCTTGGCTGATTTGAAATTTTTTTGGCTTCTTTGGCCTCTTTTCAAATACAAAAATTTAATTTTTGTAATTTTTACAAAATCTTATTGAAAGTTGAACCAAGATGTAGAGCTCACAAAAACACACACTTTAAAAAAAAACACCTCAATACGAGGTACCAGTTGAAAGTTATGACCTTTTTAACTTTTGATTTCAATATCTTTCCGGGCCCCTTTCCAAAAATGGATTTTTTTATGCTTCTAATTTTTTTCGCAACATCCAAAAATGAAATATTTTTAGAAGCAATTTTTTTAAAACCAAATGCAGATAAAGGCTTATGTGCATGCGTAGTGTGTTTTAGGGCACAACTGCAGTTCAACTGCTTTTCCTAAGCATTATAATAACCCTTGGCCACAGTTTTCTTTTATTGTTTCTCTTTCTACACAGTAATTTTTCTTCCTTTTTTTCAATGCAATTTTTTTCTTATAGGTTGCAAATCTTCTCCACATTCAATTTGTAGTCTTTGTTTTGGATGTAGGCATGTTGGAGATCGTTGAAATCTCCTATCTTCTTCTCCTCTTCAGTGCAGGTCACAAAAGCTTCCACGTTCGATTGGATCTCCTTTTTTCACTTAAAATTCTTCTAACAAAGCTTGGAAGGAGAAGACAAAGTACAAAGAAGAGGAAGAAGAAGTAATGTGGGGAGCTTGAAAAGATTGGGTCCCCACAGATAAAAATATTGTATATCTTTTTTTAAAATGCTTGCAATTTAAAAAAATGTAGGTACAAGTAACTTGATAGCTATAGGTAATTTAAAAAAAAATACAAAAGAACAATGTCACCTGGTGCTCCTGCAGAAACAATATTTAATTCTCTAGGTGATCTTCAATTGTAAATCAACCGTGATTCGGGGTGTGGAGCCGGGTAGGGTTGTGAAATGGCTGGGGACATCTATGACTCCTCCAAGCTCTGAATTTCTCTAGATCTCCCTAAACTTCCTTAAAACTTCTTTGCACTCTCTCTGGATCAGAATAATGCTCTAATACCAACTCTTGTCTGCAAACCAGATTTAATTACATAAAACAAGATGGTGCTTGCATAATTTTATTAATATGAAATCAAACATTACAAACAAATGAGAGAGATGCAATATTTATAGATATTGGAAAACTTCTATCTCATCCACAATATATGGAAACAAATCACCTAATTTGAGAAAATATGCAGAAATAACATATTGCCCCTAACTGCCCCTATTGTCCCTCATGGAAATCATCTGGGAACAAAATATGCAAGATAGAACATGATCCCACAAACATTGGGATGAGAACACTATCACTTAGTTAACTAACAACTAAGGATAACTAATACATATTAACATAAGTTTAAAGTATTTTAATTAAATACTTTAACTTATTAAATTTATTCAAATATCAACTAATGATGAATTAAACTAAGTTTTATTCCTAATAGATTCAAGCAATTCTACAAGTATGAGAGAATTTAAAGATATTCCATACACACCTCAAAAAAAAGGGAGTTTCTTAGTAGATGAAAATGATGTCGATAGATGATTCCTTGAATATATTGCGTGGTACACACTTGGATAAAAATTATCGGGTAGAAGGACTGATCACTACTCATGACTTGGTGAATCATTCACCATCATCTAAGTTGGAAGATAAAACTTTATAGGAAGCTTGGACTAGTAATAAACCATCTTTTTGAGATTTTTAGCTGCAATGCTCATGTTCACGTTGCAAAAGAGAAGAGGACAAAACCTGACTACAATTTTGAGAATTGCATTTTAATTGGATATGAGAATGGTGTTAAAGGGTAAGCTATGAAATTACAAAATAGTTAAGGCAGATTTTAACTTGAACGTGGTATTTAGAATTAAAGAGGATTATTGTGCAAATGGATGTGTGTAGTGGAGCTGGAAATTATAAAGGACTAAAAATACAAAATGTTTGGGTTGATTTAGAATTTTAAGATCCTATATCTAAGTATGAATTTGTGGACAGAGTGGTATAAGAGGTGGGAAAATAAATTAAAATCCATGTGTAGAGAAGATCATAACTGGTGTGCATAGTACTATAAAGGTATATCCCATTAAATTTTTGATACACTTTCTTACTTTAAGTATCAATGGTGATGATCCCAAGACATTGTGTGAATCACTTGTGTCCAAGGAGGGCATGTTTTGGAATAAAGTCATGAAGGAGGAGATTGAGTATTCAAATAAGAATGAGACTTTAGATTTAGTGAAGTTGCCTCTTGACATAAATCATGTAGGTTGTAAATGGTTTTGAAGAATACGTAAAATGTATAAGGTAAATTTAAGAAGTATAAGGCTCCTTAGTTATGAAATGATTCTCTCATGTCAAGGGAATTGACTTCATTGAGGCATTCTCTCTTGTTCTAAAATTGAAATCTATTAGACTTATTTTAGCTATTGATGTTGTATTTGATTTGGAGATGGATTAAATGGATGTAAGAAAAATGTCTTTATATGGCGAGGTTGAAGGATAAATTAACAAGTTGCAACCAAAAAGTCTTCTCGCTTAAAGAATTCCTTATATGGTTTTAAACAATCACCAATGATGTGTAATCAAAACTTTAATAACTATTTGTTGAAACTTAGCCTTGAGCATAGTAAGGAATATTTTTGTGTTTAATTCAAAAGATAAGGAAAGAATTTTTTCATCATAGTTCTCTACTTGGATGACATGTTGGTAATGTGAAATTGCAAGACATTGATCAAGCAAGTTAAGTATCAATTGTTTGCATAGTTTGTAATGAAAGATCTTAGTGTTGCAAAGCTCATTTTGGGCATGGAGATAAATCAAGATCATGCAAACAAAAATATTTGGCTAGGCTTGAATAAATATGTTGAGATGGTATTGGAATGATTGAAGATGCAAGACTACAAATATGTGAGCACACCTTTCCCAATTAGTTAGAAATTGTCAACCATGCAAAGTCCAAACACGTAAGAGGAGTTAGAGGGCATGGATCAAGTTCAACATAAAAATGTAGTAGGAAGCCTAATGTATGTAATGGTATGCATAATATATTGCATTACACCCGTATAAGAGCGTATAAGAGTAGTTGGCAGATTTATGTCCTATCTAAGAAAGGAACTTTGGAATTTAGTGAAAAAAATTCTCATATATCTATGCAAAAATTTTGATCATGCCATTTTCTATTAAAGAAAGTTTGATATAAGAAATTAATTGAGTTTAATTGTTTTTGGAATCTATTTGGGGTGTAGATCTTGATATGTGAAGGTTTACCACCAATGCATTTTCAACTTGTTTGATGGAGTTATAAGTAAGATGAGTAAATGTTAAATAAATGTTGTGATATCCACCACATAAGCTAAGGACATGTCCTAAACCCATAAAACCTACTAGAAATACACATGGGATCAAATTTTATTGCATCAAACCCTTCTCTCCAACAAACCAATCACTTGTATCTTCACCTCGTCATTCTCCATAGGAGTCATCCTATATGTTGCCTTTTTGGAAATCTGATCCAAACACTAGATTGATATGATGGCTACTACTTTTCATATGTGGTAGTTGTTCAAAAATATTTAGAGATGGTACTAACCTATTCATTCAACCAATCACTCAAATTATATGGAATTTCATTCACTCTCTTCATTTTCCTAATCTCTGCAGATTTATGAATGAAATCCAAACACACTTTTTCTTCAAAATTACTTATCAAAAATCATACAACCTATAGGATTTTTGTCTACATCTTCTCTTTTCTTCAATGGGATCAATGTGAATCTTTTCCTCCTTTACGCAATCATGCAAATGTTCTCTCTACCATCATGCAATATTTTTTCAAAATACCAAGGTCTTCCCAATAACACATGAAATACATCTATGAGCATTATGTATCATAATATTTGGTCCTAGTAAGACCCAATCTGATTTATCTTAAGGAACTGATAACTTATATGGGTTAGGATGGCCTAATCTTTTCAAGCCAAACTTCTCCACTATTTCATTAGAGACTAAATTATCCTTGCTACCACTATTAATATTGACATTACACTTTTACCTACCACTTTGTATATAGTTCCAAAAATATTATTTCCTTGTGTTGGTTCTTCCTTCTCCTTGGATGGTTTTAACATCTATCTCTTCATGACAAGATCAGCTTCACCACATTTTGGTTCTTCCTTATGTGCTTTGGATATCCAAGAAACTCCCCGTATTTATGAGAAACATGATTGTTTGCTTCAACTCTCTCACTACAATTTTGTAATGCTTTAGGGCACTCGAATGCTCTCGTGTCTAACATTTTATCCACATTCAAAGAACTTTCTCATGAATCCTCTATCTCTTCTCATACCAAATTATCCCATTCCTCTTAAATTATACCATCTTCTTCTTTTATCTCGATTCCAAATTTGAGAAGTGCTTGCTTCTCCTTCATGAATAGGATTTCCTCTACCATTGCTTGAATGTCCTCTTCCTCATGAGAACCTTAATCTATCTCTAGAAGCATTATGATGCATCATATAAAAATTTTCTTCACCTCTAATGTATATTGGATAGGTCTCTTCGAATGAATTCAACATGAATATTCCAAACTCATCTTGAATAGAAATATAAATTCAATTGGCATATACATTGACGTCTTCTCCGATTATCATATATATGACCTACTACAATAGTGAGTTTGTAAAATCCTTAGTGTTGTATTTCAAATTCATCTTTCTTTGTCTCCAATTTTTCAAATAAACCTAGATGAAAATTCAAAAGTAAGAATTTAAATTTCATCTTTACAACCATTCGCATTCTTGCCGAAGTTTTGATTTTGTATTTCTCTCTCTCAAAATCCAATTGCACATGATCCCACCACAAGGATGCATGCCCTTTTAACTTGGAATGAGAAAAATTATCCCTCTAGGGGTCCTTTATTCAATCACATTTGAAATAATTCTCTAGATATGTGATCCAATCAAACAAGTTATTAGGACTTAATATTTATTTGTAGCTAGGGGTATCATACTTAGGTTTACTTCTTATCTTTAAAATAACTCTTATAAATCTATCTTCTAGTTCATTTCCTATATTTTCTAGTTGATATCTTGTGCTCAGGACTCCTTTTAACTCACATCACATACCTTAGAACATTTGGTTCCTTTCCTTTATGTTGTCTCATTTGCATCTAGTATCACTTGGTTTCCTCTTAGCATATTTACGAAATATGCATCTCTAGTGCCCTTACTCTTGCAATATGTACTCCTTTATGTGTCATAACTGTTGATGCAAAATCACAGCACCCCTGGATGCAGATCAAGTTTCTAGGTTGATCGCTTAGGCATCCAGTGTGATTGCATAACATTGAATCCTTTCTCCAAGTGTGGGACTTGAAAATGAGAAAGGATTCTCCAGAGAAAGGCTTGGTTCCTATTCCTCTGTTCAGATGCACCAATGAAACGCAGAGGTTTACCCAAAAAAAACTAAACTAACTACCAAGGAGACAGGGAGAGAGAAATGCATATAAATAAACCTAAGCTAAGGGGGTGATGCACCGAGGAATGAAGAACATAAGCTTTGCAAAAATAAACACAGACCATATAGATGCAATACCACACCATGCACAGGTAACCGAAATGCAATGAGAGATCAAAATGACAACAATGAATACATGAGAGGATTTAAATTTAATCACAGACATATATATTGCTCAAAGGATCGATTCAATACATTGCAATGGCCAAGAGGCACAATGGCATTACAGTCCATGTGGGAGGCTTGAAAACTCCACGAATTCTCTTGCAAGCAGGAGAGAAGGGAGGGGTTGCAAAACAAAAATGTCCAACATTAGAAAGAAGCCCCTCCTTACAATTTATAGGAAGAATGAGAGAGAAAAGAGAGAGGAATTCGAAATCTGCCCCAACCACCTCCAGAATGCACTTAACTCATCTCATCATGGCAGAAGCGGCGGATCATGTCAAAATGGCGGGCTGCCTAACAGAAGCGGCGAACTGTCTGCTGCATTAAAGTTGTTCGTTGAAGCATTACTTCTGCTTATTATTTCGTGCCAGAGGCGTCTTCTTGATTTTCTCTCTCAAACTGAACCAAAATGCAAGATTGACCCTGGAAACGTGTAGAGAATCTCACAAGCTTTCCGTTGATATAAAGAACGTGCAAATCTGAGCTCTGGATCGAAAGTTATGTCGATCTGAAGATTTAGGCACGGAATAGGTGAAAATGGATTTTTTTGAATTTCTTCCCGCGCTCTGCCACCTGGATGACACGTGGCAAGCTCTGATTCGCTGAATGATTCTCTCTCCTCTACTTTTCGGCGGGCTTTCCTTTGAAATCTCCTTGTGGGCCCTAGCTAGGACACGTGGCATTATTTCATTGGTTTGGATCGGTGCTCGAAAACTCACCCTTTGACTTTTTGACTTTTCTCCTGTGAGGACACGTGGCGGCTTCTGATTAGTCCGCGGGCCTGCCAGCTCTTTCGCGCCCTTCGCGTCTTTTTGTCCCGGATGTCCCAAACCGTTTGGGACAAAAACCTCCGATCCGCCCGAAATGGGCTTCCTTGTCCCTCATTTGGCCGATGACACGTGGCGCAATTTTATTGGCTTTCGGCTTTTTCGGCGATCCGCGTCCCGCGCGTCCCTTTGTCCCATTTTGCTCAGTGCTCCTTGTGTTGATTTCGGGCGAACCGGCCGGTTCGCGTCCATTTGTCCCGCTTGTCCCATTTTGCTTTGGACTGTCTGGCCCTTTTTCGCCCGGTTCGGCCGGTTCGCGCCTTTTTGGCCCGCTTGTCCCATTTTGCATCCCTCTCAGCAGTTAGCCAATTTTTTTTTTCGGCCGGATCGGCTTTT
Source organism: Taxus wallichiana var. yunnanensis (assembly GCA_018340775.1). Taxonomy (NCBI): domain Eukaryota; kingdom Viridiplantae; phylum Streptophyta; class Pinopsida; order Cupressales; family Taxaceae; genus Taxus; species Taxus wallichiana. Next base: position 810,493,356 of record CM031235.1, read on the forward strand.
CGCGCCCGCCGCGTACTTTTGTCCCAGATGTCCCGATTGCTCCTTGGGCCGCCTGGAGGCTTTTCGGCCGATCCGCGCATTTCTGTCCCAAATGTCCCGATTGTTCCTAGGACTAGGACTTAGCCGATTTTCACGATTTTTCCTGGATCAACCTATTTGCCTTTCTGCAACTTTTGATGCATGTTATCGAAATTTACCTTGGGGGTGAAATTTTGACAACAATAACTTCTACCAAACTAGGTTTCTCTTTCGGAACCTACAATTGACTCAACAAGAGCCTAACACACTCATCCAATCAAGGAAATCCTTGCTCTAATACCAAATGATGTAGACAAGCACAAGGGGAAAATTGAATAACCATTTGACTTCTCAACTATTGGTTCACAACCCACACTCAATGGACTCATAGACACAAATAAATAAAAAGAACACAAGGCACACTTATTTTTATTAAAATTCATGGAAATTATACATTAAATCACATACACTACCCTACCCCTTTAGACTATGAATAAAGTCCCACTTTTATTCTTGTGGACTCGATTATAATGTAAAAACATCCCTCTCGGTGTTGAAGTATCTGGTTTTTCTCTGTTCAACTATATAGTTTTAGAGCCTTTGGAATTATAAAGTGATTTCCATTCTCCTCCTTCCTCTAACTTGAAATCCCGTGTTTGACACTAATATTTGATATCTCTTGAGTGCCCAAGTTATTGCAAAGACAACTTAGCACATCAAAATTAGGAAGTTTTGGACGTCACTCTTATTTTTATTACGTTGCAAAAAACTGTTAGAATAAATAGAGCTATTGTTTTGTAGCCGATGCCTATATAAACCAATAGTTTTTCCACCATCCCAAAAGGGATCACTTTACCATTAGGAGATGGTTGAAACTACCCTGCACCTTCTTCCCTTTTCCTTTGCTTTTATGTTATATCTTTTGTGATGTTTACAAAATTTTGTTTGACCTTCTTCCACTCACACAATCTTGTTAAAGTAAAAATTTGCACAAAACAAGCACATGCGTGCAAGCACACATAATAACTCTTTTAGGTAATGCAAGATTGTTTGTGAAACTAAATGGTTTTGCATTATCAAAGGATCCTATTGACCCATATGATGGTTTGAACATATTTAATTACATTCATCAATGGGGTTGTTTCATTACAATTTTTGTGATATGTAAATCCTAAAATGTGTCATAATATCAACTCAATCTTGTTCCCATAAACAACTTTACTTATCATGGTATATATTATGTACATTAACTTGATACACATTCACAACATCATTGTTGATAAGCACAACATTCATATCGTTGCCAATATAAAGTATAATTTGTGGAACAATACTAGCTATATTTTCACTTTCATTTGATTTTTCAAGCGAGACAAAAATAATTAATAGCATATTAACAAAATCAATAGATTATCAATTAATCCTAGCACTCTTTCTAGTTGCACTCACAAATCTAGGCAATTTAGGTGACATAAAATGAAAACATAAAAATAGATCTTACAATTTCACGTGCAATTTGAAAAGAATTCATAAAATATAGTGTACGGTTTGGAAACAAATGCAATATAACTAAGGTTATTGGATTTAACGCAAATATCTCGAGAAAAATTTAGAATTTCAGATATAACACAATATGAGCAATACCTAACCCAAATATGATGTAAAATAATAAGTGTTCAACCATAATGTGATATTGATATATTAATTTATGCTAATGTGCAAAAAAATACACAAACATTTAATTAGATCCCAACACAAATAATAAAATAAAACAAAATTAACAAAAAGAGCAAGTGTCATGCAAGGTTTAGGCTTATTTGATGATATCTCGAGATACACCGATATTCATCCAAATATGATAAATAAGACTAGGGTTTTGAGGTGAGGCAACAAAACCGAAAACATGTAGTGAATGGAAAACATTGTCCAAATTGTCAACTTCCAAATATGGTATCATCTAAATCGTCATGTGATGTTCTTAGTAACTTTCATAGAGGAAAAATCCATTTTGATGAATCTGCTTCATCTAATCCACTAAAAGTCTCGCTTATATTTGAGCATTTTTGCCCCGATCTCCTTCGAAAAGAAAATACTCACGGTAGTAGTAACTTGAAAATTGTAAGGAAAGAGGTGTATTTTTCTTGACCTATGTTACACTTAGCTTGATTCTTATCAAGCCCCTAGATGATGTAGCATATTGAAGAAAAAAATTATAAATTTTATCAAAGAATCGGAACTAATATGATGTAGTGTATGGGCTTCCCCTTTTAATGATTAGTTTAACATGAATAAATGCTTCAATGAGTGTTTGATCCTATGTAGATAGTTTTGTGATTTCTCAATAGATTCACATGTATAATGAATTCTTAATGTTCTCTTAGGTTGCTAGATGCCAAATGGTTCTAAGAATGCCTTTATATTTATAAATAGATTAAAGTCAAACTAGGACCATAATGGCATCCAAGTATACTTATGAGAGTCGACAATCAAGGACAAGGAACAATAAGACTTGAGCCAAATAGGACCACACAAACAATTGTCATGCATGTTTGAATGCTTCAAATGAACCCTAAGAGTATGTAGATGTCCCAGCATAACCGTGAAAAGCATGCGTCAAACACACACAAATTGAAGTCATTGACAAAAGGAGCATCATTGTCCAAACCACCCCAATTTAAATCCCTTAACTTGTAATGAGAATTTTAGAGTTATAGAAGGGAAGTTTAGAGATGCATTGAAGAGACATATTAGCCTTGGGGTAGTAAGACATGTATTTAGAGGAAATTGAATGAGATTATGGAGAAGGAGAGGGGAAGGCCAAAAAAACAATCATACTCATCTCTCATCTAATCAACCATTATGTTAGTAGGAGAACTACTTACATTATGGAGTCACCTCTATTGACATAAAGATCATGGTATATTAGGGTTTATATGTTGTTGCGGACCAAGCCTACCAACGAATGTACGATTAATCTTTTTAAATGAATGAGGATTTTAGAGTTGTAGAAGTTATTACAAGATGCATTGGAGAGGCATATCCAACTTGAGGTAGTAAGACATGTATATAGAGACGATTGAACAAGCATTTTTTATTTTTTCTAGTTATGAGCCACCGAGAAAGAGAGTACGGTCGAGTAAGCAAATATGTACATCCCACACCCAAACAATTGTTATATTAGTAGGAGGGTCGCTTCCATCATTTCGTCACACCCATTGGTATAAGAATCATATATATTGGGATTTATATGTCATCGTCACCATGCCTACCAATTAAGAAAAAACCTTAGAGGCACTAGTATGTTGAAGACAATGTAAAAATAACATATAAATATTAATAAAAAGACATTAAAGAAGAAAAACATTTAATGCAATATTAACATCACGTATCTCTTTTATTTGAACAAAAAGAACAAAAAAACATAATCACGCGCGAGAGCGAACGGTCATATTTTTCCATTCACCGCCTTCGGTCTGATATATATTGAAAATCAATGTGGTTTAATGTGCAGAAGCAAAATAATTCTTCATTCAGGGCACGGCAATTCATCCTCTCTGTAAGTTTAATAACATTTTTCTCTCTGAATTGATCTATTTCATTAGATTCTTAATTGTTTAGTTAATTTCAATAAGCTGTTTTGAATGAATTGAGCATGGTTTAAAATTTCCAGCAGTTTTGATTGTTGACGAAATAGTTCTCTGTCGTCCAGAAGGCCAGCAGAGGCTTCCCTTGGGTTTTGTCTCAGGATATTTGGCCTTCTATTTTGAGGTATGTTGTAACTACATTTGATTAACCATATATTAAGGATTTAAACGGGGAATGCTATAAGAGTCCCATAGATTTACCACTTCAGATCATGTTTGTTGACATCCTTTGATTAATTCAGTGTTAGATAGAATGTATGCATCACATTTGGTAAAAATGGGCTAATGTGCCGTTTTGAGACGAAGAGGGCAACCTCTGTTTTGGCCTTTTATTTTGGGTTTCTTTCTAATCTTATGAGTTGAGTTTAGGATTCGTATTTCTCAATCAATTTATAGCTACAGATCTATTTTATATTTAATTTGGTTTTGGATAGATTACATGCTTTGCAATAAGTAAATGCAATAGATTATATTTAATATTTATTTGCCATTTTGTCACCAGAAGAGGGCAACCTCTGTTTTTTTAGTTTCTTTTGAAGCTTCTGAGTTGGGTGTAGGATTTCTATTCCTCAACCCTTCAATGGGTACAGATCCATTTCAATATATCATATAGAAATCATAAGTCCCTTTTATGAAACATTATATTGAAGCTATTGTACTTGTAATAGATACCGTTAATTTTCCGTTTCTTTTTGGCAGAAGAGGGCAGCCTCTGTATTTTATTTATTTCTTGTGAATCTTTTTAAGTTTAGGATTCGTATTTCTCAATCAATTTATAGCTACAGATCCATTTTATATTTAATTTGGTTTTGGATAGATTACATGCTGTGCAATAGGTAAATGCAATAGATTATATTTAATATGGTTTTGGATAGATTATTTGCCATTTTGTCACCAGAAGAGGGCAACCTCTGTTTTTTTAGTTCCTTTTGAATCTTCTGAGTTGGGTGTAGGATTTCTATTCCTCAACCCTTCAGTGGTACAGATCCATTTCAATATCTCATATAGAAATCATAATTCCCTTTTTCCATTTCTTTTTGGCAGAAGAGGGCAGCCTCCTCTGTATTTTATTTCTTTCTTCTGAATCTTCTTACGTAGGTTTAGGCATTCTATTTCTCTAAGTCTGAAACTGTGCAACAACAAAAGATACTTCTACCTTATAGTAGAATCCAGCATAGACAGTCTATTGTCAGTATATAAAGTAGATCAAAAGTGTACAAATTTTATAGGAAAATGCAATAAAAAGCCAATTCAGACTTATCCTCTATGCAGTCACAATGCACAGAGTTTTCAGACTCCACAGGTCATTTAGTCACTTTGAGTGAATACTAAATGGGTGCTTGTCATGACAAGCCTTAAGGCGTGTGCGGTGACTAAACCCTGCTTAATTAAAAGTCCCATTTCTGATATAAGTCAGTGGGTCTTACTCCAGCAGTCCCACAATCATTGCAAGAATCATATGCAATTCTAGAAATCTTCCTAGATGAGATGAGCCAAGATGCTCAAAACAGAGATCATGTTATTTTCTGAAAAGAAAAGGTGTATTAACTCACACACCCATTGATTCCATTTCAGTTCTCATATTTCCCGATGAAGAACCTAAGCAGATACCAGGAACATCATTCATGAAACGCCTCACTAAGTGGAAGGAGTCCATACTCACACACCCATTCCTGCTGAGGATTAATCTGAAAATGCAGCTTGATGCAAACTCTTTCCTTATCAATACATGAATCTGAGCAGACATATAGTCCCTAAGATAGAATTATCATAATCGTTGTCAAACGCAAATATCAGAGGCTTTCATTCCTTTAATTTTGTTTAATACATCCAAAATTTTAACTCTATTTGACATACGTAACACATACTCTTTATTAGAGAAAGAAAATACAGATTAATGATTTGAGCCACCATGACGCAGAAAGTTAACTGGTCTTAAGTATTATCCGAAGGGTCAAAGTCTGAAACTGTGCAATATCAATAAAAGACACTTCTATCTTATAGTAGAATGTAGTATAGGAGGTCCATTGTTAGTATACAAAGTAGGAATAAAGTGTGAATTTTATACAGGCAGAGGCAATAAAAAAGCCAATTCAGACTTATCCTCAATGCAATCACAATGCATTGAGTTTTCAGAGTACACAGGTCATTTAGTCTCTTTGAGGGAAATGGATAAGCATGCAAAACTGAAACCGTTATGAGATGATAAGTTTATTACTCCCTAAGTTTCAGGATTTCAAACAATCAGCAAATACATAGTAGAAAACTAAAAACCCACACACCCATTACAGCTGCGGCCCTGATGCAAACTGTCTACCCTGACCCCATTGGTATTGAGTTGCAATTCCAAGCTGTTCCATCATATACAATCATTATCTCCCTCTATATATTCTCAGATTGTCGTTTCCCATATTCTCAGCAATAGTTTTGAGGGGCTCCATGTTTGCTTGATAGATCAAGGCTGAATCATCCAACCAAGAATCCTCCAAGAACCCAGGCTTATCCCCCTTTTCACCTGCCACCTTAGATTTGTTGCTATTAAATCTCTACATGATCTGAGAAAATTTCATGATGCTGAGCCATGAGGTAGGTTAAGTTGGGAGAAGAAGTGTTCTACCTGCAATTAAGTTGGCATTGCACACAACATATGGGGGACAACCTCTAAATTCATCATTTACAGGATGAAAATGCTTGTAAAATCTAATGTACTCTAATTAGGGATAATATGACCACAATTATTTTGTTTTGAAATGGCTGTTACTGATTCCAATAATTTAAAAGCTGCACAATACTGCGAAGTACTCCAGTCCTCTTAGTAGTATAGTCTTTTATGATACGTCTTTTATCTTTTTTTTGGCTTTATTCATTTTGTGTTCAAAAGGATTTTGATCAGTCTTCATTTAATCTTATTGACCTTATAGGGTTTTGGTCTATTGGTTTGGTTTCTTGGTTCCACTATTGGACTTCGGTGCCACATGCAGCCATTGGCGTTAGTGTTTTCTAATTTTGATGCCACTTGGTGTTATCCATGGCATTGGGATCAACATTTTGTTTAGTAGGATTCCATTGACTTGCTGAACCCATTTAACGGGGTCCTAATTGTAGACCATGACTTTTCACCTGGATCAGTTCCCAAACCCTCGTCGGATACACAGAGATAATATTATTGTCATTTTTCATTTGTAGCGATTCCTCTTGTGACAGATGCGACTCTCATTTTATAGAGATCATCGATGGGTGAATATCTACTTCTGGATAAATTATTTGCAGCCAATCTTGAACATGGGTGTCTTCATAAGTGCGGGCTAATGTTTGAAGCCAATGCCTCACCAACTCAAAATTGAAATTGAACAATATCCAATAAATGGGTTCTGTATGTTTCTTTGAATCTACTTTGATGGTTAAATCTTACCCTAACCTTCTCTCCGTTTAAGTAGTCTATTTACTCCTCCAGATTTATCCTTTTGGTTGGATCCTTACATGATTCTCTACAAGTTGAGATTGTTGTCTTTCACATCTTATGGATTGAACTTTCAAAAATTTAAAAGGTTTTATTGCATCTTTTGAGATAAATTTACCAGGGTTTGGATTTGAGTTCTAATGTGGTACTTCTTGTATCAAGATGCATATTTATAAGGGTGATTGTGATATTAAAAATAAAATATACTTTTACAAATTATTATAGAAAATATAAATAAAACACTTAAATTCAATAAATCAAAACACCCAGTATCAAGTATAGAAATGGTATGGGTTTGTGGATCTCGTTGCTTTGGTTGAAATCTTGGATAATTTTTTAACACTGTAGTCTGATAAGACCTCTTGATCTGCTTCACTAAATGAGCCATCATAACTCTTTGCTGAAAAAATCAATTCACTCTTTGAAGTCTTACTCAAGGTGCTCCATGAGCATAATGGCATTACTTGGCAAAAGATCACAACTAATCTCAAATAGATAATTCTCTTGTGTTGTTTTGACATGCCGCACAATTTAGTGGTCTAACTCGGATTTACCTAGTCAAACCCACAATTTAATAAAAAATCCCTCTAAATAAAAAATCATGATTTAAACGCGTGCAAACAAAAATCTGTGATTTATTCAAAAAATGAAGTTGTCTTTTAAGTTATAAAAGACTGCCAAAAGTTTCTTGGGATTGGCATTTAAAACCTTGGTCGTGTTGAAAATTGAAATGCTTCAAGTCTTTTAATTTGTTTAATGACATTATTGTTAGGACAAGGACAAGGGCCTCTATGAACTCCCTTGACGAAGGAGGGTCTTTAGGAGGTTGTGTTGATGGTAGGGCCTTTAGTCACCTTCCTAATGTAGGGCCTTTAGTCACTCCCATAACATAGGGTCTTTAGGCATTTCCTATTGTATTGCGGGAGGTTGTAACATCGAGATGAATATGAGAATAAGTTAAGTGCTCACTTGAATGTTGGTCGAGCTGATCCAATCAGTTGGTTTTCCCTGATTCGAGAGATGTTGAGTGCTTTCCCTTCCCAAAGTAGTTTTAGCTAAAGGTGGGGTGTCGGCCGAACTTTGAATGAAAGGTCCCGACTTATTAAATTATACATCTCGCTGATTGGTGAAGTGTATTGCATATACTACAAATGGGTAATGTCCCATGATGTGAAATGGATGTAGAGACCATACCTGGATGAAGATTAATTGAAAGCTGAGCCCAAATTAATATTCATATGTAGTTGATTTTCAGATGTTGAGTGCTCTCCCTTCCATAAGTAGCTTTAGCTAAAGGTGGAGTATCGGTTGAGCCTTGAATGAAAGGTCAATCTATTATAGTTATAAGTTTTATATTTAATACATCTATTAGATGTTTATTTTGATGTTTGCATACTATATTTGACATAAAATAACATAATCATATTTTTGTGCAATTTTTATGAATGTTATATCATTTTCTTAAATTTTGCTGTGTTTTTATGTTTTAAACTTGTGTAATTGCAAAACACTTGCATGTTTGTCACACCATGTTGTTGTTGTAAAAATGAAATTGTTACTATGACCATAACTTGGTATTTCAATCTATGGGATTCATCAAATCTTATACACTAGTATATAAAATTCATGTCTATGGCATCAATGTAATCTAATTCAACCTTACAATTCTAATGAATTAATGCAAATTATGGACCTTGTTTTATGTTTATGGACAAAAATAGAAATGCACTTCACATCATCATGAATTGAATAAGAATGAGACTCAATTGTGTCAAGATGAGACAAAATGTGGGCAATATCTAAAATGTACAGATATTTTAATTGCTTGTACGTTGTTTTGTTACATTTTAATTTTCTCCTCCTTAAAACTTAGTTAATATGCTAATTTTATACATGTTTCAGTTTGCATGTAAATTTTAGTCTTCTGCATCTTATTTTTCAACTGAACGTTGCCCTTCATTACAACAAGTTAGAGAGTACTAGGTGGACCCAAGAGTTAAATCTTAACCATCTTGTAGATTTGACAATGAAGAGCTTGCGTTTATGAAATTACAAACGGAATGGTCTTCTAGATTTCAAGAGGAGCGGTAACATATGAGTATCTTTGTATCAGTAGCATAAATATATCTCAAAAAATGTGCATCTACAACCATACTTTTCCCTACTTTGCCATGTTCCTATTTATATTAAGTGCTAAGATCCCATTATTATCATTAGAATTTATTTTGATTCCCCAACCCCTGCTCTTCATTATAGTCTTCCAGGACATAAAAAACAGGATTTGGAATATTCCGTGAGCAAATTAAGTTGATATAAGCTCCCCATACTCCTAAATTTTTCTTAAGACCTTCCGACTCTACTGTTCTGATAATAATACCACAACCTATCAAAATGAAGCATCTATGACGGTGCACAGTTCAAACATGCAGCAATATTAACAGTCCATCAATACATTCAAAATCTGTATTATCATCAACCAGTATTCCTAAGACCTTATATTATCAACGTAAAATTGAAAGTGACATTCTAAAATCCCTCAGGGCCCCGTCCTGAAATTCAATTTGGATGAATTCTGCAGGCTGCAACCGAACTCCTTCCTTTGATAAGGCATCAACATCAGCATTCAGTTCCCTGACTATATGGTGGATAGAGAGATCAGTAAATACTAAATAGACCATCAATTTCCTTCAAGTGAATAGCAATATTAACAGTCCATCAATACATTCAAAATCTGTATTATCATCAACCAGTATTCCTAAGACCTTATATTATCAACGTAAAATTGAAAGTGACATTCTAAAATCCCTCAGGGCCCCGTCCTGAAATTCAATTTGGATGAATTCTGCAGGCTGCAACCGAACTCCTTCCTTTGATAAGGCATCGACATCAGCATTCAGTTCCCTGACTATATGGTGGATAGAGAGATCAGTAAATACTAAATAGACCATCAATTTCCTTCAAGTGAATATCTAAAGGAAGAAATGAGACACAAGCTATATTCTGTTCACCATTCATCAATTTTGTCATCAGCATGGAGTCACTCAAGACCTGAAGTGTTAAAGCATTCTTATCAATTACCATTTTTAGAAGTGTCCTCAAAGCAACCAGCTCTGCTTATTTATTAGTTACTCTTCCCAAATTAGCTTTGAATCTGATGTAATGTGTGTCCGAAAGGAATAACACACTCCCTATTCCACAGGTTTGATCTTGGCCCTGAAACGCTCCATCAAAGAAGTCCCAATTCCGACTCTTGTCAGTCAGAAGTTCACCAACCTGCCTGGGAATTCTTGTTTTTAAATCCAACCTACAGAACTTATTTAATGAAACAACCTGACAAAATATCTGAAAAGATTGGATATGGGCTGTTCTCAAATATCAAAGCATTGTGTGCAAGCCAGATTCCCCACAAGACCAAAATGGCACAGATTTAAATTCTTTCAGTTCTTGCTTATGGGACCAAGGACGTAAGCATTGATTCAGTCTTGCTCCTTGCCAGAGATTTCTCATTTTCAACCACTGACTAACATCCTTCCAAATCTGTTGTGAGAATGGACCCTGTACAAATAGATGGGTGGTAGATTCCGCATCTTTCATGCATAAGATACAAATGTCGAGCCGTTGTTTCTGCCTTTTGACCACCACCGGCATACTTCTTGATTCTCTGCAGCCATCATAACTTGGTAACCCAGTCTAGCAGAATAGATCCCTGCAGTTTTGTTTTGTGACCAAACAATACCATCTGAATCCTCCCTAGATATTATGTGGTCTCTTCTAAGTTCAGCCAAGAAATCATCCCAAACAGTTTCCCAGTCCCCTCCAAGACCCAATTGTTGTGTTGTTTCCACTCTTGACTTCAGATGTCCGTAGACTCCTGATCAGCCACTTGATTTAAATAAACCAAACCTAAATCTTGTAAGCGTTATATCAAGTCTGGAGGAAGAAATCTTGTTCCTACATCCCATGATCGTGTCAGATCCGGCCCTAATCAAAGTGCCATCCCCTACTTTCCATTGTCCAAGCCAAATAGTTCCCTAGAATAGGTAATGATTAACTAAAGATTTCCACTGAATAGAGACATTCTTGTAACTTTTTCCATCACTTCTAATCCAATCAAATAGTTTGTTAGGAGCTATATGTTTCTGAACAATAATCCTTTTCCAATGACTATCCTTTGTGATCAGGTTACATAGAATTTTAGCAGCCAAAGATTTTCCAAATAAATGAATATTTTTTAATACCCAGCCACCTTCCCCCTTGGGCCTAGCAATAGATTGCCAGCTAGTCCAATGGTTACCCACCTTATCATCCTTGCCACAGAAAATTAGCACATGTTCACTTGATATTTTCCAACATCTCCTTAGGAATATGGGCCAAAGAATGCCAGTATACAGGAATTGCTTCAATCACAGACTTAACCAGGTTAATCTACCCTCCCAAGAAAACGATCTATTACACCAAAAATGGATTCTTCTCTCGATCTTGCTTATCAACCAACCCCAGTCTCTCTTCACATATCCATTTGGTTTGAGATTGAACCCTAAGTACTTAAAACCCTCATTGAAATCTAGAAGTCTAAAAGGAAACATGTTTTCCAATGCCCAAACCTGCCCGTCAGATAAATCATTGAAGAAAACAACAGGCTTTTCATAAATGATTTCCATACCTGTAGCTTTGCTATACAAGGGAAGAATTTGCTGAAATTTCCTCCCTCCACTTCTGAGCCATTTGAGAAGAAGAGAGCATCATCTACAAATAATAGGTGAGTTAAGCTAACATCTTCCCTATCTTAATGCCTTGAAAGCTCCTGGCATTTCTAGCTTCAAGTATAGTTCTGCTAAGACCCTCAGCCACCAACAACAATAGGTATGAGGACAAATGACAACCAGGTCTCAAACCTCATGTGAATTTGAAAAAGGAGGAAGCAGCCTCATCAACCAATATATCATATGAAACAGATGTCACACAACCCATTATCCGGCTAACAATCCGAAGAGAGAAACCAACATGAATCAAGAGAAGTCTAACATACAGCCAAGTAGTCCTGTCATAGACCTTAGAAAGGTCAAGCTTTATCACAATAGCAGGCATATTTTTCACTTTGATAAGATGTAACCCCTTCTGAGGAGAGCCAACAGCTGCATGTATCTGTCTACCCTCTAGAAAACCAAATTGCTTTAGAGAGATTACCACAGATAGTAATTTTTTGAGCCTTACTGCCAGCTCCTTGGCAATTATGTTGTACACAGTACACACAATTGCAGAGTGCAATTAGCCTAAACTCATCAAAGGTTTCCTGCTTATCAGACTAAGGGATCAAAGCAATGAAGGTAGAATTGAAATTCTTACCTCTTCAACAACTCTTAATAGATCACCACCCAGCGAATTGATAAAAGCTAAGAAAAATTCAACTGTCCAGCCATCTGAACCTGGACTGTTATCTTTTTGAAAAGATTTCAAGACCGTCATTAACTCATCCTTGAACACCTCTTCATAAAGTTGTCGATTATCTTCTGCAGATACTAATCTGGGAAAATAGGAAGCCACTTTGACTATCTCAGCTATATTGGAGATCTCAGGTTCTTTAAAGATAGCAGTAAAGTGTTGAACTCCCAAGTCTGCAAGTTCCTTGAAATTTCTTGCTATACCACCCTCAGGAGTCTTCAGTTCCCAAATGGTATTAATATTCTTCCAATTATTGGCATAATGATGGTTTTTTTTTTGTACTTTCATCACCAAGTTCGAGCCATACAGCCCGACTCTTCATCCTCCAGTCTGATTTGCGACCATGCAACAATTTTGATCTTTTCAATTCCAATTCTTTGATGTTTTGCTGCTCCACTTCACTAATCACACCACATAAATTGTTACTAAATAATTCTGCAATTGCAAGTTCAGTCTCTTCAAGTAGACTATCCCTTTTTTTGGTACCTCTCAGCTGCCCAATCAGCCACCTTCTCTTCAACAACCTTCAACGCTTCTGCAAACTGTCTTCAGCAGAAACCCCAATGCCTCCATCAAAATGTTTCCGCTCATTTCTAACTAATTTTTGGAAATCAGACTCCTCAAGCCAAACAAGGTTAAACTTGAAAGGGCTTTTCATCTCTCGGCTCAAGTTGTAGAATTATAGGATTATGATGGGAACCCCCTCCTGAGCCCACCCAATTTCTGAATCTTCACCTGCTGAAGTAATTGGTCAGCCACTAAGTATTTGTCCAGTCTCTTAGACACTCCAGCTCTACCGGTTCAGCTTTTTTCCTCCAAGTAGGCCGCAAGGTGACAGGTTCCATGTCAACCAAGCCAGTGAACTCTAGTTTATGAATCAAGAAGTCAGCCAGGACTATCAATATGAGTGGTATCCTCCCAAACCTCTGACTGGCTCAGAGTAAAATTAAAGTCACCACCGATAATCAAATTACTAGCTTTTGTAATCTGCGATGAATAAAACTTCTCCAGAAACTTGTTTAATGTCATATAGTTCATACACATTCATCGCGGTAATTTGTTGACCCAAGCTTTTACATCTGAATTCTTTGCATGCACCTGAAGCACAGAAAAACTTCTAGTCAAAGTCCTGACCTCCACCCAGTAAGAAGTCCCCTAAAGAGACCAAAAGAATCCAATGCTAGAAACTCCCAACCTTTAAGTAGAGTCTTTATTTTGCCTAAACAAGGTTCCCCTTGCACGTACATAGTCTCCTTCACTCAAATGATCTCAGGAGCCTTAACTCTATCAACCTAAACAGGGCTAACCTGCAATTGGGGCTGTTGAAACCCCTAGCATTTAGTGATAGAATCTTCATTAAATAACATTCTTATTGGGCTGGTTAACTCTAAGTGCCCAAGTGATAGGTCTTTGCCGTACAAGAAGTGGCAATTGAGAGGGTTGTCGAAGTTCTACAGGGAGTTATTTCATCAGTTGTTGATCCAGTTCACATCAGCGGTGATGCTGGAATCTCAATCTTTAGAGTTGGATGACAACCCACAACCAGTTCCTTTAGAGGGTTCAAATCAAATAGTTGGTGTTTCTGATGCAGTGCTCGGGACTGATGTTGAAGGAGGTGTGGCTCCGCTGCTCCCTCAGGCCGAATCGAAGATTGGTTCTGATGTAGATTTTGTCTCAGTCAGAGATGGTGTTGAAACTTTCGCTCCTTTTGGGTCGGAAGTTGTCCCTTTGTCAGCTACTTTGGTGATTCCGGCGTAAATTGAAGGAGTTTCTTTTGAAGGGTCTAAGTTCGATGTGGAAGGTGGCAAGGCGTAGTCACTCCTGCTGGTAGGTCCATTCCTATAATTGGTAACCCCTTGTCTTCTGATCTGAATCTGATTCATACTTGGAGATTTGGCCCTCTTTAGCTGAAGGTGTAAAAACTTCCAAGTTTGTAAAGAGGTGTCCAAAGGGTGTGAGTAAGGATATTCCTTTATCTAAGAATTTAGGGTCGAAGGATGGGAAGAATTTTAATGTTTCTTCATGTTCGGATACTTATTCAACTTCTAATAATTCTGTTGAGGAGGTATTCTTTTCTAGGTCTTGTGGAAATGGGGGAAACAAATATCATTTAAGATCCAAGAAATCTGGGTCATTATCTGGTGGTCCATTGTCAGGTGGTTTGGGTGTAGATTACAGAAAGGAGGTGGGCTTGGGGTTCGTGGGCAGGATGTCATTTTTGCAACATGCTCGGGAAAGGCTGCTATTGAAATACAAGGTAGGCATAGGCCTATCATTGGGGCACTTAAGAGCTAACCAGCCCCATATGAATGTTATTAAACAAAGATTCTATCACTAAATGCTAGGGGTTTCAACAACCCACTAAAAGGTTAGCCCTAGTTAGGTTGTTAGAGTTAGATGCTCCTCGAGATCATTTTAGTGTAGGAGACTATGTGCAAGGGGGATTCTTTTTGGGGACTTTTCCACACTTATCTATACCTTTCTATGGTATTCCCATTTTTTGGTGGCCTTTTGTGAAAGATTTGCAAATGCTTTCATTTAATAGTAATTTTAACTAGTAAGCTAGGTATATCTTTTAAGACTCGTAATTATTTGAAATGACAGTTACCAAGGTTTATCGGTAGTCAAAGTGAGTGTCACAACCTATTCTAACACATTCACAACCTCTAATGGACCTCACACAGAACCGGACCTGTTATATTGACTGCAATACATTTTTCAACCTTCCCAAGGCACACACACATTCACAAATCAACACAGAAATTAACAAAATGAATTTCACTCTCTTACTCCATGAATTTTAGGCCTCTAACACTTCAAAATGACTTACCACTTACTCAAGATTGCTTTTCATCAATTACATAAGTCCACATATGCTCCTAGGCATTTTGTTAGACATTTACATTGATTTTTAAGCTCAAATTCTCACTATTAAAGAGACACCATCCGAAAAATATTTTTCCCTAATACATGTAAGTGAAAACCCACCTCAAATATTGATTCAGACTTTGGAATGACTGCACCATTTGCTCGAACTCTCACACACCCAAAATGTCCCCTTTTCCCTTTGTTTTTTATTGTATTTTGGTTTTTCCTGTTGCTGTCTTTAAAACTCCTTGTTTTAATATTTTTCTAGCATTCTTGGGCGTCCCTTACACTCTCCTAATCATGGAATATGGACAACCATCTAAAAAAACGTTTTTGGCTTATTTTGGAAGGATTTTCTTGTGTTTGAAACTCTCAATTTGCTTTGTCTTATTGCATATAAATCTTCGCACACTATATCCTTACGAAACCTGACAAATCCATATAATTTGTTTTGGCTAAGGTTTGTCGAGGACTTCCAACTAACACCATACATGTGCCAAGTGTTTTATGAAATGTTCCCTGAATAAATTGTGGACTCAAATGCACTTGCTTCATACATGCCAAATAAGTGGAATGAAACATGAGAAACTTCGCATGATCATTATATGAAATCTTGGACTGAGATTCCAAGTTTAGGAACTTTGGATGCATTCATCCACATTGCTTCTTTAACTGTCTTGTTCTTGCACTTCACCAAATACTTGTATTCCTTCTCTCATCTCCTTGATTACTTGTGATTCAATCAATTATCTCATCTCCTTACCTTCTTAGGTAATTGCCGTGCCCAATTCCCCATTGATGGATCTAAACTTGTACTTGCTTCACCATTTGTTGGTCCTTCATAATAAGGGTGGAAATCAACAATGTTGAAGATTGACAAGATATCCACCTTTTTGGGAGCTCTATCTTGTAGATATTCGCTACAAACTTTCTCAACACCTTATATGGTCCAATTTTTTTCCATTTTAACTTGTTATAAGTTACTTTTGTTAACCTTTCCTTCCTCAAGTGAGCTAAGACCAACTCTCCAACTTTAAATTCTTGATTTCTTGTCTTGCGATCAGCATGTTGCTTGTATCTCAACATTCTCTTCTCCAAGTTTTCCTTGACCTGTTTGTGTAGCTCATGCATATATTCAACAAATCCCTCCGCTACAACACTTCTTACCAAACCAGATGTACTTCTTAACTCATGTACACCTCTATGGATGCATGCATATACAATTTGTAAACGACTCTTTGTTGTACTCCTATTAACCGAGTAATTGTTTGGAAACTCACTTGTGCCAAAGTAGTATCCCATGGACCCATAGTCATGGTTTATTCCCAACCAAGCATCTAAACAAATTTTTGAGGCTTCCATTGACAATCTTGGTTTTCCCATCCATATAAGGATGGGAGGCTGAACTCGAACTCAATTTAGTGCCTAACTTTCTCCACAAAGAATGCCAAAAATGCCCCACAAACTTTGTGCCCTTATTCAAGACAATACTTTTACGCAACTTGTGCAATCTTACTATTGTTAAGAAAAAAGTAGAAAATGAGTAGCATCGCTTGTTTTTTTACAAGCTATGAAGTGTGCCATCTTCTAAAATCTATCTACAACAACATAGATATACTCATTACTCATGTAGCTATGGTTAGGGGTCCTAATGAAACGCTTGCTTTAGGTCGTGCTGCATTCATAATTTCACATCGGAATATACTTAACAATGAAAATATCAATAACAATGGTATATTTTATTCAATTATAGCGAAACCGCACAAACTTATGACTTATTGCGATAATATTGTTTTATACACACAAACACAATTGACCGATGGAAGCACATGGTTGCGAAGCTAAAAGGGAAATTTTAGCTCGCGATTACTAGTTGGATATGTTATAGATGTTGTAAAATTTGCAACAAAATGAGCTAAATGTAAAGGAATATACAGAGGCTTTTACATGAACACAATTCACGACGGTCATAGTGAAATGGATCAAGACAAGCTAGTGTGGTATATCGGTTGACTACGGTGGATGATCCGAGATAAGGTTAGTATAGTAAAGATGTAGATAGTGGAAGCAACATCTCAATATGCCTAGAGAACTGAGGAAAATTTGGTGTATATAAAGAATGTTGTGAGGAACAAAGGAAATATTGGAGGTGGTAGAGAACAAATGGTGCATGAGCAAGAGAGTGAAGCAAGCACAAACAATTTGCAAGAGCAATAGAGTAGAGGAATAACCACTTCCACAAGAGGGAAAGGTCAAGGCACAAGATTAGTGCCTTGACCTGCTTTTTTGTGAACGTGCCTGTTTTGTGTTGTTCTTTTGCACCTACTATATATTAGTGCGTCATGTTGTAATGTTTTGTGCTTGTTGATGCACATGAAGAGTTGTTCACTTGTGAGGATTTGTGTAGGAGTAGTTTGATGGTATTTTATTTAGAAGAGGAATGAATGATTTTGCAAGGGATTTGTTTGTACCTACTATGGTTACGAGACGGATGTCCATGCCTTGACTTGTGCACACCCATCCAATTGATTTGATGGTGTAATTTTCTACAACAATACAAAAATTGTGTGATCTTCGATGGAACCGACGTGGATTCACCCACTTCAAAATTGTGTTTGTTAGGGTGACTTATGGTGCATCGAGTTTATCTATAATATGGGTTCTTTGGATCTTAACCCACTTTTAATATTTGAACATATTTATTTGTTTATGTGCTCGATGTAGTTGATCCGACTATTGTATGTAGATGATTGTGTGCTATACACATCACTACACTTCGAGAAAGGCAACAAGTCCAAATGGGAGAAATTAGTCTAAGTGCGGTTGCAAGAAGTATTGCAATGTAGAGATCAGTGCACAATTTTGAGTAAGACTATAGGATTGGATCATTTGGGCAAAATCGTAGCATTGATGTCTTTGTAATCTTGTGGGAAATTGTGTGTTTGTTTGTATAAAATCTATATAGTTGGAGATTGGTCACGTGTTTGTGTATTTCCCCTGTTATTGAAGTTTTTTTATGGTTACCGAAATTCTCATTAAGTATATTTTGTTGTCAAATTATGAACACAACACAACAAAAGGCTTCCTTTGATTAGGATGCCTAACCATTTCTGCATCAATTACATTTTTGCGTTCTTGAAACCCAAGACCAACATCCATACATATTCCCAAGGTCCGGGCAATGGCTGATACAAATTTGTATTCGATTCTTTCCTTGGAACGTTGGCAACTCTACCACATTACATAACATTCTTCACATCCAAACTCATTTCGGGCAATTTTTAAAATTTGGACAGGTGTGACACTATCTGCTCACCCCAAGGATGGGTAAACCTCCATGAAACTTCTCTTTCACCAAATTCTCCCTCATTGAGCCATGAGGTTTTGAAAAATGCAACCCTCTCGAACAACAAAATTTCTTGAATGAAGCAATCGAACCATTGAGTCCTATCCATGTTAGTCAAGCTCTTGCCCGCCGCTTAAGCTTCCTAAAATCCAAATAGTCCACATTCAATTCTCTCACCGAGTCAAATCCAACAACTTGTAATTTCATCTCATGCTATAAAAGACACCTTATATACTCAATGCATCAACAACCTTATTTGATTTAACACTCCTATACTTCAAAACAATTGAGTAGCTTTGAAGAAACTCAACTCACTTCATTCGCTTTTGACTCACTTACTTTGGGCTGTTTATAAATTGGAGCGCTTGATGGTTTGTGAACAAAAGAAACTCCATGGGTAGCAAATAGTGCCTCCATTTCTTCAATGCCTGAAAAATGCATAGAACTCTTGGTCATTGAAGTAGGAAATGGTCTTACATTCTTCAATAAAAATCCACCAAATGTTATCCGACTTACGTCACAATCAACTCAAACACTTTTGTTGAAGTTCAACAATGCTAGAATGGGTGTTTCATCACCATTTTCTTCAAATTCTCAAAGCTTTTCTCTCTGTTGCAAACCGTCCAAATAAGTTCTTTCTTAACACCCTTCAATGTTTTTGTGATAGGCACACACATGCCACTAAATTTCCTAATGAAATTTCTGTCAAAAACTAACCCATGCAAAATTCTTGCCTCAAACATGCTTCCTAGTGATGGTCACTCAACAATGACTCTCGCTTTTCTTAGGATCCATCTATACAAGCCTTATTTTGAAATCACAAAGCCCAAGGATACTAACTCTTCCTTCACAACTGATGATGGGTGGGCATTCCCCACGCGCCTCAGAGTCGCACAATGGGATGAAAATTGTTAATGTTTCATCTATTTCTCAATTGCCATAATGACATCTACATGCAAATGCTCTCTAATGGAGTTTACAGATCATTTTACATGGAGCTTTCTGGACACTTCTATGGTGTTTCCCTATAGACCTATCCTAGACTAGACTGTGTGCTCACAAACACAATGAACGACCTTTACTTGGGCCTCTACCCTTTGCTTCTTTAGCTTGGCCCCAACCCTTTGCTTCTCAACCCTTTCCACAACCTTCAACAACCTTAGAATGGTGAGCTTGACCTCCTTTTATAGCCGTACGCCCGCTCTTTCCCCGCTTCTCTCTCCTTGTTTTAATCACCTTGGGTGGGCCGTGTAATGTCCCCCTTTTCAAACTAGCACCAATTGAAGACTTCTTGTCATTTACCTTCCCGTGGCCAAGAAGGAATTGCACAAGGGAAATCCTTGATCTCGCTTTTATTTTCTTTTTACTGATTATTAATGTTTTTCTTTGGTGTTTTACTCCCTAAGGCAGGTTGGCTGGGATTATAATGATCCCAACATGAAATTAAAAGATAAAGTGAAGATCATTAAGAGGTCAGCAAGGTTGGGAAGATTCCCAACATGGAATTAGAAGATAAAGCAAGCCTAAGAGGTCGGTCTACACCTTATGGCTCTTGGCGCCAACCAAAGGGTATAAGAGGAGTCTTAGGGGCTCATTTGCACATCATCTTTTGGCATATACACTTTATACTTGGTCTCTAGGGCTGATTGCTCTTAGTCCATTCCACTATTGGGTGACAATCCATTAGTGTGGCATCCAAGGAGGATGAAACCCTTCCTTGTGGGAGATTGGAGGATGAAAACCCTTTAATTTGGTGGTGTTGAAGACTCTCATTGAAGACCAACTTGCTAGTTTGCATCTAGAGTCTCAAGGAGGAGCCATACAAAAGCTTTTGACATTGTTTGAAGCCCCTCTCCTAGGGAGCGACTAGGGTAGAAGAGGATTTGGGTGCCTTCTAGGGCACAAAACTTCATTATTCTTTGATATTCAGATTTATCATATTTTATAAGGCTGGAATCTACAATTTGGTAATTTTTGGAGGAGTTTATCTATCATTTTCAGCCCTTGTTTGTGGCTTCCCTGCTGCTGTCATAAAATTAATTGCAGCTAGGTATAATCTCTTGTTTTCTCCATTTCTTTAATGTAATTTGGATGGATAAATGTTGTCGTGCTTAAAATAATTATTTAAAACCATTTTTAGTGTTGTTGCATGGTTGTATGGTGATTTGAAGTCCCTATACAGCTTCACTCGCTAGGGTTTCCCCGATATTTTTAGATTTGCTGTTATAAAAATCAGAATTTATTCTATTGGGGTATGTGCCATTTCCTTGATTTTTCAGCCCTAGAAAAGGGACATTACAAATTGGATCCTTCTAGGCGCTTCCTATCTTTCCCGCTTAGTTTCAAATCTGCTTGTGCCATGTCATTTGGTCGTTGGCTCCTCTGACTGCTCCATCTTGTTAGTATCCACATTAGACACCTTTTGACATCCCCTGTCTTGTTCACTGACCTACCCTCTTTCCATGCACTCCTCTCGCCACACATTTTTCTTCTTCTCGCACACACTCAAATGCTCAACTCTCAACTTCAACTCTTCTCGCGCATTGTCTTTGGGTTTCTGGGCCTTCTCTAAAACATCCGCACACCTCCTTCACAGTCTTGCTATTGCACAATCCTCCTTGCATCCTCCTACGCCTTCGTGCATCTTTTGCCATTGTGCATAGCTCTCGTGCAATCTTTGCGCGCCTTCGATCTGTCTATTCAACGCAAAAATCCTCGATGCCTACCAAAATCCTATGCGCATCGATGCACATTATTCCCTCACACTTCCATGCACTTCTTGCATTCTCACTTCTTCTCGTGCATTCTATGCTCAGTGCTCCTTTTGATAACTATTGCGTAAGGTACTCTCACATACTTGTGCAATCACCCTTGATTCATCCGCACCTTCCCTTCCTTGCTTTCGTGATCTCTAGTCTTGTGTGCAACTATCCTTCACCAAAATTGTGCAGGATTGCCCTAGACCTTGGATGCTCCCACATCAAACACCCGAGGTACTTCAAACTTGAGGCCCTTAGCCCTTCTAAAGTAGTCTCGAGTGAGTGGTAAAACACCCTTTGAACTATTAAGGCGTATAGTTATAGTTCCTTCGTCCCTATGAACTGGAATTATACACCTTGCGCTTGTTTTGATATCTTTTCCAGTCCTTTGTCACCTTCTTGTGACTTCCCGCGCTACCTTGCACACTTTTGTGAGCTTTTGCCCACTATAGTCTACTCCTCCTCCAAATGGATCTCTCTTCTTGATCCTTCGTGAGTCTCTTCCCGCTCTTCTCCTTTGCAAGTCTTTGCTTGCCTTAACCATCCTCGTCCTCCTAAGGCTTCCCCATGAGCCTCTTTGTTACGCGAGTCTGCGCTCGCCTTCAACTTTCTTTTCATGACGAGTCCACATTCCCCTTGTCCGTCCACCTTCGCCTAAAGCCTTCAGGACTCTTCTTATTTCCTTCCCACTTCATCTTTGGGATTTTATCTTCCTTTGTGCATTCCTTCTGCGCACTCTTCTCTCCTTGTGTTCTTTTCTTCTTCCCTTGTTCTCCTGTCGCATTCTCATCGTGAATTCATCCGCACCTTCTCTCCTTGTGTTCTTTTCTTCTTCCCTTGTTCTCCTATCGCCTTCTCATCTTGAATTCATCCGCACTTTCTCTTCCTTGCTTACGTGATCTCTAGTCTTGTGCGCAACTATCCTTCACCAAAATTGTGTAGGATTGCCCTAGACCTTGGATGCTCCCGCATCAAACACCCGAGGTACTTCAAACTTGAGGCCCTTCTCAAGTAGTCTGAGTGAGTGGTAGAACCACCCTTTGAACTTTTAAGGTGTATAGTTCCGGTTCCTTCTTCGTCCTATGAACCGGAACTATACGCCTGCGCTTCTTTGACATCTTTTCTAGTTCTTCGTCACCTTCGTGACTTCCCTCGCTACCTTGCACACTTTTGTGAGCTTTTGCCCACCATAGTCTGCTCCTCCTCCAAATGGATCTCTCTTCTTGATCGCTTGTGAGTCTCTTCCCACTCTTCTCCTTTCGCAAGTCTTTGCTTGCCTTAACCATCCTCGTCCTCCTAAGGCTTCCCCATGAGCTTTCTTCATTATGCGAGTCTGCGCCGCCTTCAACTTTCTTCTCCGTACGAGTCCACATTCGCCCTTGTCCGTCCACCTTCGCCTAAAGCCTTTGGGACTCTTCTTATTTCCTGCCCACTTCATCTTTGGGATTTTATCTTCCTTTGTGCATTCCTTCCGCACGCGCTTCTCTCCTTGTGTTCTTTTCCTCTTTCCTTGTTCTCCTTTCGCCTTCTCATCGTGAATTCTCTTTTTGCATTCGTTTGCGACCACCTTACCGTTTATTTGCATTCTCATCTTTCACGCCTTTCTTCTTCTTAGGGGCTTCCATTGTGCACTCTATTCTTGTGCCCTCCCTTCTTTGTTCTCTTGTCACCTTTCTGATGCGAGCTCTTCTCCTTACACATTCTCCTTTTGTGCACTTGTAGGTTGTGCTGGTTTTGCACACCTCCTCTTCTTTACGCATTCTCCTGTGCTTGCCTTTGCTCACTCTCTTCTTTCTTCTTCAATATCCCAAACCCGGGACCAATGGGAAATTAGGCAAACAACCAACTCTTCAATGCATCAATCAACTGAATATAGCAAACTACTTGTACTGGTTGAGTAAATGACTCAATAAACCCGAGGATAAGGGTTTAATGGCCTTAACTCATCCACTAAAATTCCACAATCTCATGAATGTATACTGCTGCAATTAAAATCTGATCACTGTATTCTCCTAAATGCAAACAAAAGACAAACTACTGCATCTATGGAAGCCACTGAAACACTTATACAATCTGATCATATGTTTTATGCCTGGACTGATGCAAGATAGGAGATAAAGAATGCATACAGATCAGATTACCCTCCTTATATGGTTTGTTGTTACTGGATCTTCAAGTCATGCAAAATAGAGTTACCATGCACGGTAGGAACCAGTCACAAAAGGAATGACAAAACAGGGTAAGTCACTGCCCATTAAGCTTCAATACATCCTTAAAACATACATACAAACCCAGTCGCCAACTTCAGATATAAACAGCTCTAAATGAGACCCAAATTATATGGAATCGTTACCCAAAAGGTAGTTAATATTATATCTCAGCACCTTCACCCAGATTGCTGCTCATGGAACCCAAAATACATGAAAATATCAGCTAAAAACCAGTCGCCATTTCCAGCCAATAATGCCATACAGTTCGCAGATTTTTGGGGGTTAAATATATGCATCAAACATTCAAAACACTCCCAAAACCAGACGCCAAAACTAGTCTTGCAACAACAGGTTATTAAAAGCAAAAATTAGATCATTGATCACAATATTTTTATTACCCAACAGGCCTCAACCCAATCGCTGCAAATAAGACTGAATACCAATCGATTTGCTTCGAAAAATGCCCCAAACAGTCACAACACATGCCCAGGCTGGTCGCTGCAATAAAGGAGTCAAATCATGCAATTAACTTAGTCGATTTACACCCAATAATGACCCAGAACAGTTCATGAATATTAAGAGGGGTTGCTGGAGCTAGTGAGACTGTAAATTATTCCCAGTGGTCGATTTCACACTAGATATAGCATATAAAATAGCTCACAAACATCAATGACAAGTCGCCAAGGCTAGGAGCTATAAACCACTCATCACAAGGAATATTAAATCAGCCAAATCGATATGCAAGGAGCAAGAGATCACACCCAAAACCCAACTGCTACAGTGAATCGCCATAGTGATTCGCTACAGTAAAAACATGCAGATTTCTACTTGCAAATTTAACCAAAACAAATAACCTCTTCAATTTGATATTCAAAGATTAGCTACAAAGATCTCCCAAGCATGAGAGAGAGAAGGAAAATATCAATGGGCATGCATCCCAACTCCAAGCATGGAGTATCAAATAAATTTCATCATAACATAATTGTAATAATGATCCTAAGCACTCCTTTTATAAGCAAGGAGGCACAAAATTCGAAATCCCTAGGAGAGGGAACTTATTTAATAAAAGTAGTTAATTTCCCCTAGGTGTGGCGTCCCCTTTTCAAAGGGTGATTTTATCAATAAAAGCCACCTAATTATTTATTTAATTAATTCCCCATTTAATTTTTATATTTTGGGAATTAAATTAAATAATCTTCATAATTAAATAATTAAATAATTATTGCTCCAGGCAATAATATTTAATTATTATTATTTAATATAAAAGTTCCCCTTGCAACATCCCAAAGGCCACGGGAAAGATAGGCTAAGGGTCTTAAAAAATGGGGACATTACACTGCGCATCTATCTTCCGTGCACTTATGGGTTTGGACCCACCGTAGACCATCCACATCTCGATCCTCTCCTTTACCTTTGCCCTCTTTTGCCTAGGGCTTCTCTCCATTCGCGTCTTCTTCTTTGCAGTCTCTTCCTTCATGCCTCGATATCTTCTTATGGGATTCTCCTTCACTTCTCCTTCTCTTGACCCCTGTTGGGCGTGATTCATCTGCCTACACACTAACGAGCCCTTGTTTGTTTGCTTGCAGGATCTCTTTGTCTTTATGGATTTCTGCCATCTTCTCTTCTTTGTGGTTGCGGGCCATCTCCTTTCCCTTTTGATATGGTAAATTCTCCCCGCCACTTTTCTTCTCCTCTTCTCTCACGTCTTCTTTATCGTGCAAAACTTTTCACAGTGCTTCTCTCCTTCCTTTGTTGCCTGGAAGGCAACTTCCACATTCTCCCATAGTATCCCTATACTACTGTCGTGCTTCTCCTCTGTGCGTCCTCTCTCCTGTGCGTCTCTTGTACTACACATGCTTACATCCATTCCTTGGACCGCCCCTCTCCCGAATTGCCTTGGGCAATTCTTTCTTCTTCTTGCGAATCTCTCTTGTGTTCTTATTCTTACGCATGCCTTTTTGCATGTTCCTCTGTGAGATCTCTGTCGATCTCCCTCTATCCTTAGTGCGTTCTTTTTCATTTCTTTCCATTCTTTCTCTATAGCCTCCAGTAGTGACATCGGTCATCTTTTGTGTGCGCATGGCCTCCACCGACCATTTCTTCTTCCTTCGTCACTTGGTTAGGACATTCATTTCCGCACACCATTCTTCTTGCAGCCATTTGCGCTATCTCCTTTCTCCTTTCCACAACTTCCTCTCGTAGCTCTACGTAATCCTTTGTGTGCTCATGGTCTTTAAACACCATCTTCTCCTCTCTAGAAACCTCCCTCTTCTCGTGTAATACTCTTGTGCACCGCCATTTGCTCTCCCGAGTGACGTCTTTCTTCACCCTTTGCTCAACTTGCAAGCTTTTTCTATGCGCCTCTTCTCCCGCATCCTTTTGCGGTACTCCCACATTTGAGCCATCCTCTTTCCATGGTGCTCTCGTGATGACCTTTTCTTTGATCTTGCGCTCTCGCTTTCGTTTGTGCCTCTGTGCACACCTTTTCTCTTCTTTGCAACTCCACCGCACTATCTCCGCGCAATCTTCTCTCGTATGGTTGACACTTCATAAGTCTTTTGCCTCCTTTTGAACGCTTCTCACCATAAGAATCTTTCTCCTCCGGTGGTCTTTTTCGCATCCTCCATTCCGGTCTTTACACCATTAATCTCGCTCTATCACCTTCTCCAACATTTTTGAGATGATTGCATTTGAATAGTCTCCTCTTCTTGGCGGCATCTTTCCTTCTCACATGAGATCATCAACCTTTCCGCCGCGCTTCACTGGGATCTCTTCTTGCGATCTCTACCTACCTTTCTTTACGATGGAGAACACCAAATTCCGCGCTAGTTGCCTAATGTTTGGCGATCTACCAGCTCCAGTTGCACAAAAGTAGCTTGCTTTGATACCACTTGGCGACAGACGGATACTCCCCACTCACCTACAGAGTCACACAATGGGATGAAAATTGTTAATGTTTCATCTATTTCTCTATGGCCATAATGACATCTACATGCATATGCTCTTTAATGGAGCTTGCAATCATTTACATGGAGCTTTCAGACACTTCTATGGTGTTTCCCTCGGACATATCCTATCTCCGACCGTGTGCTCACAAGCACATTCAACAACCTTTACTTGGGCCTCCCTTAGCTTCTTTAACTTGGACCAACCCTTTCCATAGCCTTCAACAACCCTAGAATGGTGAGATCGACTGATTTTATAGTTGCACGACCTGCTCTTTTCCCGCTTCTCTCTCTCCTCATTTGATTCACCTTGGAAGGGTGGATCCTTCTAGATGCTTCATGTTTTTCCCGCCGCTTTCAAATTTGATTTTTAGTGCCTTTGCTTGTGCCATGTGTTGTTAGCTAATTTTGACTTCGCAAAATTAATAAACGTGAAAATTTTAATTTTTTCAAAAGTGTTCTTTTGTGTGATTTATCACCCTCACCACGATCGTCTTATTCTCGTGATCGTTTTGGTTTCGTTTCGTCCATTTCGAGTGAAAACTCCTCCCGCCAGGTCGCAAACCGCGTAAATAATTTATTAATTAATATTTAATTAATTTATTACCCTTTTATTTAATAAAATTAATTTTATTAATTTTTGGGGTTTTTAATTAAATAAATATTAATATAATATTTATTAAAAATCAATCAACAAGTTTTTTTAATTGCTGGGGGAAAATAAAATTCGCTTCCAATTGCCGGGAATGCCAAATTGGCTTTCCGCACCCGGATTTCCCTTTCTTGGCAAAATCTTCTTTTTTCCCCGCTTGTGGAATTTCTCTTGCTGATTGCCAACCTAATCGGATGGCAAATTGACAAAATATCTCTCGGTTTCCGCATGGGGAAATAAATGAGAATCGCTTTGCCATTATCGCTTACTTGCGCAAACAATTGAGTTTTTTTCCCATATTTCCCTGGCAATTAATTCCCACTACCCAAAGAAAGGGAAATTGGTTATTTCAACGGAAACAAATAAACGGTTATAGGGAAACTTCTTTAATCTTCGCAACAAATCCTCTGTGAAACTCTATGGAAGAAGTTGTGCGTAAGAAGTTGAGGCTCTTTATTTCTAACTTTTTTTTGTTATTTCCAAATTCTTCTTATTTCCCGGAACATTTGCAAAGAAATATTTTTTTTTTTTCCAAAGATTCATATTCATCACAGGTTTTGAAGGAGAATAGTTTTCAAACGCTTTTCTCCACACATTGGAGGAAGTCCACGTTGAGAGATAACTTCCTACACATTATTGGAAGGAGTGGCTACGTGCGAAAAGCAATAAGAATAGAAACCCAACACATTTATTCAAAGAAATTTCGGTGGCTGTTCATGTGGGAGAATAAGAAAGAGATTCCAAGTTAGGGAGAGATCCAACGTGGAAGTAAACAATTCAACGTTGAGGCAAATGAGAGATCCACGAATGTAGGGAAAAGTGTAACGTTGCAGTCATAGCTCCATGTTCCAGCAAGAAAAAAATCCTCGCCAAGGCCAAGAAAGGAATCCATGCCAAGGCAAAGGAAGGAATCCACGCAGGTTTTGAGGCAAAGAGTTCAACGTTCCAGCAGTTAGAAATCCACACAGGCCAAGGATTAGCAATATCCATGCTCAGAAAATACAAATCTCCACACTGGTTTGAAAACAATTTCCAATGCAGTCAGAGAAGAGAAGGATTTTTAACGCCATAGCTAAGCAAAAATCACGCATTGCATGTAAGGCGAAGTGCCACGTTTCAGCTGAGAAGGGTTCCACGCAAGGAAAAAGGAAGAAAATCCAACGCAGGGATTAAAGACAAAAATCCCACGCACTGTAGCAGTGTTTTCCATGCACCACCAGTAGCAGGGAGAATTCAACGTTGAGGAGTAGTCCACGTCGGGAAAGAGAAATAATTTCCATGCAGTTGTCTTGAGAAGGGTCCCACACAAAGTTGTTGGCTAGATTTTCTCGCGCACGGTGAAAACCTAGGCGATCGTGAGATAAATCTCCCTTATTTACCGGTGAGGCTCCCGTGTAAGATTTTTTTCAGCTTATATTTTCTAATATCTATCTCGTTGGTTTTTACTTTAACCGTGTAGCTCATGTACCATAGCTAGACATTTTTACAACAAGTAAGCAACTGTAAGAAATATGTGTAGAGGAGGGAAATAATTGAATATGAGGAGAAATGAAAGAAGATGTGCAATCTAACCAATAGTTTGCAGAGTTGGCCATATGCACATAGATAAAACAAATAGATCTTGAAATATAGAATTCAAAGCAAGGAAAAGTTTCGATCTAGATCTACCATAGCTAGGCAATTTTGCAGCAAGTAAACAATTGTAAGAAATATGTGCAGAGGAGGAAATAATTGAATACGAGGAGAAAGGAAAAAAGATGTGCAATCCAATCAATAGTTTGTAGAGTTGGTCATATGCACGTAGATAAAACAAATAGATCTTGAAATACAAAATTCAAAGCAAGGGAAAGTTTCAGATCCAAATCTAAGATAACACAAAGTTTATGCAAAGATATACACAGAAATAAGAAACAAATGCACCATTGACACAAAGTTATCCGAAAATCTGCCTCCTTTCAATTCCTTAGCTTTCAAAAAAATATCAAGGGTTTCAGCTCAAAGTTTGGAACACAAGAATGCTGATTACAAATTCTGATCCCCTTAACCCGTAGGCTCTTCCTCTATTTATAGTGTATAGAGGGGAAATTACAAATAGGAAACTAGAACATGTGGAAGTTATAAAGGGAACATCTGGCAATCTTTCTCCTAGAATTCCTCTCTAAGTGACATGCATATGGAGATTAAGTCAAAATTGTGCACATCTACCACTTATCTTAGAGAACCTTTTCAAATAACTTAAAGTAATGGCTTTTAAACCAATAACTTTAAACTTATAATTTCATCTCGGGAACATAAGAAATAAGAGGAGAAAGAAGAGAAGAAAGAAGATCTCTAGACATATACTTGTCGAACATGTAATTCAACATTTTTGAACATGTCAAACATGTAATACTTGTCAAACATGTAATTCAACATTTTCCCATCTGTTGCCAGCATCCTGCATGTTAATTGCAATCACCACTTTGGTCGTGCCAGGATCTTCAGGCAATAATTAATGAATTGTGCATCCAATCTGATTATTGTCTTTCCTGTAGCATCTTGGATTGTTCTGGAAAGAGGATGATAAGATCTTGCACACTCCATAACCAATTCAAGCAATTGAGCTATGACTAGGAAACATTGAGGCTTGAATAATCCCGCTACTTTTAATTGCCCATAAGAGATGTTCTTCCAACTTTGGATTTGTCAATTAAATCAGTGATAGGTTCAGGGCCTATGTTTGTATCATTGATTTCAGCAAATCTGGAAGCAATGCATGATTCTGCTGATCCTTCTCTTTCATCATGCCTGAATAACCTTTGTCTGAGCTCTTTTTCTTTTAATTCTCAGCGGAATCCCTTGTAATTGGATCAATTTGTGCAGATCCGGCAATTTCTTCTGATTCGAAGATATATTCAATGTATCTAACATTGATTTGAACTTCCTTTCACTAATATGAGCATCTGCAATTAATTCGGACAAAGATGGAGTCCATGGCATGAATACTTGATTTTATCACCGAATCGCATATAAAGCTTGCTGCCCTAAAATTTGAGACTTTGCTTGTATGCAAAGCAAGAAAAATATTAATTAACTCACTTGGGCACTTATACTAACATGGAGACAATCAGAATAACAAAAATTAGGCTATTCCAATTGTATGCGCCAAAACTGGAAGCTTCCCGACAATGGAAAACACTCTTTAATGCAAAATCCTCCTTCCCTTGGCGCCCAAACCTGTCCGGGCTGCAAACTTCATTAAAAATAATTAATTGTTTCTCCTTTATGGCACCCCATGCTTATATAGCCATCTGCGTGCTAATTTTAATAATTGCCTTTCCCTATTTTTGGCAATTTAATTAATTAAAAGCCATGCTTCTTCTTCCAATTTGGGCGCCCAATTCTGCATGCTTTTGATTGCTTTTTAATGAATTTATTTTTAGTATGCATCCTTGACTTCTCTTTAGCTCATCCACTTGCCTTGACTTTCTATTTATGGCGCCAACTTAGCTAGAAATACCATTAATAAATACCATTAATTACATGCGTTAATGCCAAGGTGGGTCGCACTTTTTGGCAAGGAGGTTTCTAAAATAGGAAGTCAAAGCAATGGGAATTTCCACCCCTTGCAGCTCCAAAAATCCCATCTTCCACTTAAGTGATTTAACTTTCATAATGGGAATATTTACCCTGCACTACAGGTAAGAAATTCCCGCTTGTGCTTTAAATGATTTTTCTTTCATAATGGGAATTTTCACCCTACTAGGCAGGTAGGAAATTCTCACTTGCATGCCACCTCTGAAATTCCCATTACAACTTAAGTGACTTTGACTTGATGGGAAAAAGTAACTTGCTATGTAGGCAAGAAATTTCTGCTGTTTGCTTCTTGACAAAATTCCCACCGTAGCTTAGATCTATAATCCCAAAAAGTGCGACTTGCCTAGGAGAGGCTTTTTCTGCTTAAATTCTTCTTTTTTGGTCAGAAGTCAACACTTTGTGATTAATTTATTTCTTTGTTGAGGCCATGGATGACTTCCAGATGTTCTAGGCAATTAAACAGGCTATACACAAGCAGTAATGTATCATGTCCCACAACCATTCCATGCATCAAATTTTTCCTACCCAAATATCTACTATTTTTGCTCTATTTAATCATTTCAATCTCACAAAGAGGACAAAATAAAACATCGGGAAAATCGAAAAGGTTAAAGTTTCAAAACCCAACCAAAGTGCTTATTTCTGTAGAAAGTTGTAGCCTCCTTTACCAGTTTTAAGGTCAAGTAATTATGTAAAATGTTAGAATTTGAGGATTCTAATAAATACGGATTTAATCAACTTACATATTACATAATGTTACAATAAATATTTAAATAAAGATTACATCATAACATAAGTAAATAAAGAAATACTTACAAGAAATAAATAACACAAGTGACATAGTATTTATAGTGGAAAACCCCAATAGGGTAAAAACCACTTTGAAAATAACCTTTTACTTCAGAGAACTTATTTTACATCCAATAAGATCACCTCCTCCTTTGAAACCCTATTTACTAAGGGTAAAACCAAATCACTTGATTTGCACACCTTTGATATATTTTCCGAATATATCAAATGAGGACCTAAAGTCCTTTTTATATAAGGTGATTGGGTATGTCTCCCGACCCACCTTTTCAACCTAAAATGGTTGACACATACACCTAGGTTTATAATATTTAATATTAGAAATATAATCATTTCATGATATTAAATATTTAACCTAAAGTATATACCTAGGTTAGCATATTTAATAATAGAAATATAAATATTTCATATTATTAAATATTAACCTATATATTAGTGATGGACCCATATACATTAAGGGTTGGCCAGACCACTTAATCATTATGTTCCAACACTCCCCTTAATGTTAAGTGGGATAACATAACATATGCCAATAGATTACCTGCCTGTGGTACACTACAGATTTACAATCCTTAAACCATAAAGGTTTTAGGTGGCATATCGGTTGAAGGAATTATAACGAAAAAAAAAAAAATGAAAACGTTTCCGAAGTTGCGAGATAACGGCTCAATTCATTCCTGGTGAAAACCCTATTAAAATGTGGGAATACTGGCATGAAAAACTTCAACAGATTCAACCGAGCACAATTTACTTTAAACGGGGCTTTATGTATTTAATAAATAATTAAATAAAATTCCCGCAGACAAAACCTGGTGGAGGGATAAAATGAGTTTTAGCATCTGGGCATTTGTCAAAATTGGCTCATATGATTCACTGGGAATATCTTAACGGAATGCAAACGATTTGCAAGCAAAACAAACACAAAACGACCGTTACTTTAAAAGAACGAAATTTTATAAAGGGGTAGTCCCAAATTTCGGGTGAAATCTCGGGACACCACAACAGGAAGGAATAAAGCCAAAAGTCAGAAATAATTATCCAACGCATTCAAATGCCAACGAAAAGAAAAATTACAAGTTCAAAGTATTGCTGGAAAATCAAAGCAATTCTTCACGTTGAAGCAACTTGAATCAGGTGAGGCAAAGAAATAGTGAATTAAAAATATTAAAATTGATCCTGCGTGAAGCCATTACAATTGGGAGAATTTAATTAAAAATAAATATTATTATTGTTGCCCGATTTGGAATTCGAGCTTAGTCTCGATATTTTTGTTTGTATTGACATTTTAAAAATTTGTAACTCGGGATCAATTATTATTATTATTAAAAATAATAATAATAATAAAAATTAAACGAGCCTTATTTCTCTTGTGTTGATGGTGGTTCGAGACTAAGACCCAACACCATTTACATCATTTTGCGTGCATGAGTCATTTTTCTGTAAAATTCATAATGGTCGAAAAAATCCAATAAATCTATAAGAAAATCGAGGAAGCCAGTGGAGAAATCAAATAAGTCCGTGCTCAAGTATGAATTCCAAGGAATCATTCCTCCCACTTCCATCCAGTCTGCATATGACAATATCACTAACACAAATCTTGGTCACATCAACGTGCAACAATTTTGTGATCGGGTGAAAGCTGAAGGCAAAACCATATTCTCGGATAGGCTCTACCATAGCGGTCTACCCCAAGCAGTGGCATTTCCTGTCTCGGTGCAATGCCCGGAGCTGGTCATCGCCTGCGTAGAGCATTATGATCCCGAGAGGCGAGGGATTTATAAGGATAATCGCGAGCCGTTCCTCTTGATCACACCAAAGCATATTGAAGAATTTTTCAGCATACCTGACTTCCCTGAGAATGCTGACATCACTAGGAAGTCAACACAAGATTTTTGGGATGAAGAACCCCTCAGATGGAGCAAGATGGTCAATAACAACTGGTTAGTGACCAAGAGGCCTCGTGTTGACCGACTTCCCAAAGAATTGTACCGCATTGAGTTCGTGGAGGAAATCGGTGACATGATCACTCTCCTGAGTTGTGTCTTCTGGTCTACCCTCTGCCAGATTTTCCACCCATGGATGTATCAGTTTATCTGTATCATCCTTGCCAAGAGAGAGTTTGTGGATTGGGCCACCATCATCAATGATACTCTTCACAAACAATTGATTGAAGTGAAGATGACTGGATGTTTCTACATGACATCATACTTGACTTATGCAGTGGCTAGAAGGAAGCTATTTTCGGGGCTAGAAACGAAAGGAGTCATGGGTCCATCAAATAATGTCTTCCATCATTATCCGCAGTTAAGTTTCAAAAATAGCTCTCATCATTTCAGAGAGTTAACGATGCATTCACCTTCCGCGTGATTCGAAACTTGAATAGGAATACGGAGGAAAGATTCTCCAAAGATGCCATGGATGTCATTTCCCAGTGGGGAACATGGTTTATTCAATTTCCGTCCTTTTCCTACATTTGCGTGAGCGGCTTTGCAGGTACTCCATGGAAGCTTCCTAAGTATGTTAGTGACAAATGGGCATTGATGGAGCTTGCGACAACTATTCCAAGTTCACTGTCTTCTTAGTGACAAACATCGTTCAGGCATTCATTTCCCAATCCAAATTGGGGAAGACCAATGTCCAAATCTCTTCAGTGCACAACTCATGGAGAAAGAGTTTGCCCTCATCGCTATTCACCCATATGTGAAGAGATTTCAATTTGATATCAACGGATATATGCGAGAAGATTCTTTGAGAAAAGTATCAAAGCATAACCCTACCATGGAAGATTTCTGCTGCTGCTCGGATGAACATGAAGTGCGAAGGCGATATTTTTCTCGCATGACCCTTGCTTAAATCAGTTGCCGTGAGCACGTGAGTATGACCAGCACTGGAATTTGGGTTCAAGACCCCGATGAAATCCAACCCCCATTGTTGAAAGTGTTCTTGAACACACTGGCTTCAAGAGCAAAGCTACCAATTTAGGTCTTCCAACAAATTGTACTTCATGGAAGCTTCTTAAGTATGTCGTGTGACAAATGGGCATTAATGGAGCTTGTCAGACGACAACTATTCCAAGTTCACTGTCTTCTCAGTGACAAACATCGTTCATGCAGTCATTTCCCAATCCAAATTGGGGAATACCAATGTTCAAATCTCTTCAGTGCACAACTCATGGAGAAAGAGTTTGCCTTCATCACTATTCACCCATATGTGAAGAGATTTCAA
Organism: Taxus wallichiana var. yunnanensis; assembly: GCA_018340775.1. NCBI lineage: Eukaryota > Viridiplantae > Streptophyta > Pinopsida > Cupressales > Taxaceae > Taxus > Taxus wallichiana. Next base: position 810,528,308 of record CM031235.1, read on the forward strand.
TTTGATATCAATGGATATATGTAGAAGATTCTTGGAGCAAAGTATCAACACAATCCTACTATGGAAGATTTTTGGGTTGCCTGTTTAAATGAACATGAAGTGAGAAGGTGAGAGTTTTCTCTCTCGACCCTTTCTTAAATCAGTTGCAGTGAGCATGTGAGTATGACCAGCACTAGAGTTTGGGTTCAAGACCTCGATGAAATCCAACCCCCATTGTTGAAAGTGTTCTTCAATGACAACTGGCTTCGAGGGCAAAGCTGCCAATTTAGGTCTTCCAACAAATTGTACTTCATGGAAGCTTCCTAAGTATGTCAGTGACAAATGGGCATTGATGGAGCTTGTGCGACAACTATTCCAAGTTCACCGTCTTCTCGATGACAAACATCGTTTAGGCAGTCATTTCCCAAATCCAAATTGGGAATACCAATGTTCAAATCTCTTCAATGCACAAATCATGGAGAAAGAGTTTGCCTTCATCACTATTCACCCATATGTGAAGAGATTTCAATTTGATATCAATGGATATATGCGTAAGATTCTTGGAGCAAAGTATCAACACAATCCTACTATGGAAGATTTTTGGGTTGCTGCTCAAATGAACATGAAGTGAGAAGGTGAGAGTTTTCGCTTGACCCTTGCTTAAATCATTAGTCAGTGTGAGCATGTGAGTATGACCAGCACCGGAGTTTGGGTTCAAGACCCCGATGAAATCCAACCCCATTGTTGAAAGTGTTCTTCAATGACAACTCGGCTTCAAGGGCAAAGCTACCAATTTAGGTCTTCCAACAAATTGTACTTCATGGAAGCTTCCTAAGTATGTCAATGACAAATGGGCATTGATGGAGCTTGTGCGACAACTATTCCAAGTTCACTGTCTTCTCAGTGAAAAACATCGTTCAGGCATTCATTTCTTAATCCAAATTGGGGAATACCAATGTCCAAATCTCTTCAGTGCACAACTCATGGAGAAAGAGTTTGCCTTCATCACTATTCACCCATATGTGAAGAGATTTCAAGTTGATATCAATGGATATATGCGTAAGATTCTTGGAGCAAAGTATCGGGACAACCCTACTATGGAAGATTTTTGGGCTTCTTGTTCGATGAACATGAAGTGAGAAGGCGAGAGTTTTCTTGCTCGAACCTTGCTCAAATCAGGTTGCCCCGAGCACTTGAGTATGACCAACATTGGAATTTGGGTTCAAGACCCCGATGAAATCCAACCCCCATTGTTGAAAGGGTTCTTCAATGACAACTGGCTTCAAGGGCAAAACTGCCAATTTAGGTCTTCCAACAAATTGTTGACAAGCTTCACATTTGGCTACCCATTTTTGAGCATCAAAAAACATAGTGGGCCAGTAATAATGTGCTCACAAAATTTTATGAGTTGTCACTGGTCCAGAGAAATGACCACCACAAGCATGACTCGTGAAAGACTTCCCTTAACCTAGGTCATTGTTCTTTATTGACACATCTGAGCAACATGCCATCAATTCCTTTCTTGAACAATGTATTGTCCCAAATAACGTACCTGATAGCTCTCAATTTGATAGCTCTTTTTTCCTTAGCTATCAGATTCTCAGGACATTCGTCATATGTGAGAAAATAAGCGATATCAGAATACCATTCATCTGTGGTACTGACAAAAACTACCAGTGGTAAAATTTCTTCAAATGGTTCTTCTTCAGAGTCATCTTGTGGCTCGTTCTCCGCGATGAGTTGGCAGAGTCCCTTTCCTCGAACTAACTTGGTATACTTGATGTCCAAGTGATATTCCTGGATCTTGGAGACCCAATTACCTCTTTTAGATCCTGGTTCCTGTTGTGTCAACATTGATTTAACTGTGGTGTCCGGCACTAAGAATTTGGTGTGAGAATTCAATACATAGTACTTGAAATGTTTCAAGGCTCTAACCACCGCATACGCATGCCTCTCAAGGGGAGTGTAATTTAGTTCATGTTTCTTGAATCTGAACTCATGAATGCAATAGGAGATTCGATTCCCTCTTGATTGTGTTGAGTCAGGATGGCAGAGATCGTGTGCGGGGAAGCATAGCAATAGATTATGAAATCCTTCTTAAAATCGGGACATACCAATGTAGGAGCTTTTGCAATAACACCCTTGATTTGTTCAAATGCTTCTCTACCTTCCTTCGACCATTTGAAGGATTTTTCCTTTCATCATGTCAAGCAATTTCTTTGGTTAGCTCAACAAAATCTGGCACAAACCTTCTCAAAAATTTCACCTTCCCAAAGAATGAGTGAACTCCAGGCTTACTTGTGGGTAAGGAAAGATTCTTGATAGCTTGAACGCACTCAGGATCGATCTTAGTTCCTTCTTTAGAAACAATATGACCTAGGAGTTTCCCTTCCGTAACTCCGAACACTGACTTCTTTGGATTCAGGGAGATTCTATGAAGTCTGCACCTTTAATATATTTTATCCAAATCTCTTAAGTGATTTTCTCGCTTCTTTGAGAAAATTGTCAAGTCATCCGGTATATTACGATTATCTTGTCTTTATAATCTGCGAATGCCATATCCATAGTCCTTTGAAAAGTTGCATACGGCATTGATCAAACCAAAAGGCATTCTTCTATACGCGAACGTACCCCAGGGGGTGGTGAACGCGTCTTATGTTGGTCTTCTCTAGCCACTTCAATCTGATTATAACTAGAGAAACCATCTAGCATGGATAGCATTTCCGATCCAATTATCGCTGCAGAATATAGTCCATGACCAGTAGTGGATAGTTATCCTTTAAGGAAGCTTGATTAAGATTGCGGAAATCCATGCAAATCCTAATTTCTCCATTTTTCTTGCGAACCAGACAATATTAGCTATCCAAGTTGAATGTCGAATAGGAAACACTATTCATGCATTTAACATCTTTTGAACCTCATGGAATATCGTCCCTACAATCTTGGGATTATACTATCTTTGCTTCGCTTGAATGGAGTTGCACTAGGTTTCAAAGGTATGGCGTGCTCCATTTCCCTAGGTTGGAAAGACTTCAAGTCTTCATATGAGTAAGCCAAGACATCAAAATATTTAGTAAGGAGGCTTACAAATTTCTTGCGCTCCTCAGGTGAGAAACACTTACTGATGTTGACCAGGTGAGGTTTGTCCTTGGTACCAATGTTAACTTGCTCATAGTCAGCAGAATTTACAGGTCCTGCCTGCTCTTTCTCTTTGATAAACCTATCATGTTTATCAAAAAGTTCTTCAAGTGAAACAAATCCTTTTAGAATTTTATTTCCTTTGAGTTGAATGATGCCATCACCAGATCCTCGTTCTCAACTCCTTGAATGGGACAAGGTCTTCAATTCGCGAAATGCATAATCACTTCCTTCAAAGTACAACTGTTCAAAATTATCTCTCTTTTCCAAGAAGGCAATAATTTGTTGATCATCATTGAAGACTTGCCAATTTTCTACATTGTCAGGAACACTTGGCCTAAAAACCATTTCAATGGTGTATTTGTCTTGATCAAACTTTGAATGAGGGATCATCAATGAAGTTGAGACTGCTAGGGAATCTGCTTTGTCATTCTTTTCACGAGGGACAGATTCTATGGAAAAAGCATCGAAGATTTCTATTGCGTCCCACACTTTATTTCTGTAGTGTCTCAAATGATCATTCTTTACTCTGAAACTGATTTTTAACTTGCTTCACGATCAATTCTACATCTCCAAAGACTTTCAAATTTTTGATCCCTTTCTCTTCTGCAACTTAGAGGCCAAGGATTAATGCCTCGTATTCTGCAGTGTTGTTAGTATTTGAAAATTGGAGTTTGTAAGAAAAAGGAAACATTTTACCATTTAGAGATATAAGCACCACTCTTGCACTTGTTGAGCAACAACTTCCATCGAACTCAAGAGTCCAGATCTCATTGGGGTCTTGGCAAGTGACCTCAAGTGCATGAACCTCTGTAGTCATCATATAATTACACATACTTGAGTTTTGAAACAAGACTTGTGCGCGGGGATCATCGGTTTTCGTTACGGTGAACTTTGCCTGAGTTTCCGGCATTAGCTTCTTCATTTTTCTACTGATAGGGATCATGGCATGAGACTAGTCCATTTGAATCTCACCACCCAGATCTCTACAAAATTTCTTGCTCAACAACATACCATATGAAGTGGGAATGTCAACAACTAGAATAGTTACCTTGACTTGCTTTTGAGGAAATTGAGCTAAAACCATTTGAGCGTCTTTAATCTACCCAATTAGAGGGACTTGTCTTGTCTCCATGGAGTAACAAGATCCGAATGTTCTCGTACAAGTCTACCCAAGAGTATGTGCTACTTTTGCAGGCATCACATTATCCAAGGCTCCAGAATATATAATGCAATTACTTAATTTGCATTCGTTGATCAAAAAGACACAAAGAAAGGTTCAATCTTTTCATTTGAAGGTGTAGTAGCCGCCACAATGTTTTGAGTCTTCCCGTCTTTTGGAGTTTTCAGAATTCTTTTATAAGAATGAATAATAGAGTCGCCTTTGATAAACCGGACCAATTTCTTGAGTTGATCCTTATTGGACTTCAAGTACTCTGCTTGTGACATGGAAATTTTTGTTTTATTGATATGATCAATGATATCAAATTTGGGCAAAATGACCGTACTTGATGTCTCATATACTAGTTCTTTCGAACTTGATGATGGCACACTTTTGACCTTTGCTTCGGGCTTGGTTGATATTGATGTGGAAGAAGAAACTTTCTTCATAGTTGATTTATCAACTAATTGACTTGACAAAGATCCTCCTTTCTTTAAGATAGTTTTGACCTTGGGAACTTCAGTCGTCTTGGACTCTTTAGGAGTCTCATTTGTCTTGGATTCTTTGGAAGTGTCTTTAGTTTTAGATTCTTTAGGAACTTCCTTGGAGCTCTTTTTATCTTCCACCTTAGTGGTACTCTGCTCCTTTTGAGAGTGTGTGAAGACAATGAAGGATTGATTATTCATATCTTCTACAATTTCTTTGTATTCGTCTTCTTCTTCTGAACGGTACTCAAGAAATGATTATTACTTTCTCCTTCAGGCTCTTCGACTTCAGGTTCAGATGTCCCAGAGTCTGGTTCTTCTTCATCAACTTCGACGACCTCAACTTCATCATCGCTTTCTTCAACGACATCACACTTCGAGTTAGTTGCGGGAGCCGCTTCAATAACAAGCCTCGTTGGAGCGCCTACAATTCTGGCTTTGTTGGGAACGTAGCCTTTTCTTGGGATGTCTTTATAAGGAGTAGGTTTACTACTTTGAGCAACTTGCTTTTTCAAAGCTAGCACATCATTAGCCAACTTAGTGAGTATGGTCTCAAAAGCATTGGGGGTTTCTTGACTCTTTCCCTTGAGGGAAGTTTTCTTGAATTTTCCCGCCATGATTAAGTCATCCTCAATTTCTATGGCCAAGGATTGAGCAAGTTCCAAAGTAGCCACTCTATCCCTTCTCAGCTGATAGCACACTTTTGGTTGTTGTGCATTAATAAAGAAACATTTTTGTCCGTCAGGGTTCAGGTGGATTCCGGCAGGAACTTTGTTCACCATTTTGTTGAACTTAGCCACAAAATTCCTCATGGGTTATGTTGGCTCTTTCTTCACCTGAGATAGTTGGGCAAGAAGGGCATGTTCATCTTTTGTCGTTTTGAACATGTATTCAAACTTAGTTTTCATATTATTCCAGTTTATAATGCATCCATTCGGGAGATGATGAAACCAATCCGTGGCAATGTCTTGCAATGTTTCAATGAAGAGGCGAACAACAACATCTTCATATTCTACTGACAAAACTGCACATGCAACAAAGAAGGCGGAAATGTGGTCATCAGGTGATGTCTTCCCATCTCCATCGAACTTGGGAAGAATCTTCCTCGACCCTCGTGGGAGGTCATGTCGAGTTGGTAATGCCAATGGGCCTATGTCATTTCCCCATGGTTTATAATGCATCCATTCAGGAGATGATGAATCCAATCCACGGCAATGTCTTGCAATGTTTTAATGAAGAGGTGAACAACAACATCTTCATATTCTACTCGACAAAATTGCACATGCAACAAAGAAGGCGGAAATGTGGTCATCAGGTGATGTCTTCCCATCTCCATTGAACTTGGGAAGAATCTTCCTCAACCCTCGTGGGAGGTGGTGTCGAGCTGTAACGCCAATTGGCCTATGGCATTTCCCCATGGTACGTTAACTGCCATCTTGGGAAAGGTGGTATGCGAAGGTAAAACAACGTGTGCAAGAACAAGTGCTTGACTTGTAGTGATTCCTCCCTTACTTGCTCTTTTCAGGACTTGATGCAAGGCTTACGGATTTACGGGAGTGTTCCTCCTTGGAGGAGATAACTTGAAACCAAACTTTCCTTGAAAATAAAAAATGGGATCAGATCGACCTTTAGCTTTTTCTCCTCATGTAAACCTCTTTCCTGCCAGTTTGAAATCTTTATTTGTGAAGGTATCACTGACACGTTCTGATCAGCTCTAGCCTTTTCTCTTCGCTCTCTTTCTTGATTTCTTTGTGCCTGAAAGACTCTAACAACTCTTGCAGCTTTGATTTTCTTCGTTATCCAATACTGATGCGGCGAGATGAAAATGATAGTCATTCGTGCGCTTTTCCCAAATAGCTTGCCTCAAATCTGATGATATGTCTTCTTGAGTATCTGCAAAAATAATATTTGGTTGCAAGATAGGTGAGTTACCTGTAATAGTCATATAGATTATTGCCTTGGTGGAAGAGGGCCACGTCGGTGAACAACGATCAACACATGTCCAGAGGTCTTCTGGCCACAAGTGCGGTGCTCTTCTTCTAAGGTCTTCAATGTAGATTTATCTGTCAATGACTCTATCAACAACCACAAATTATTGCAAGATTTCATGGTTTTCCCAAGCTACTATCCGAAGGTTAGAAACAATGTCTCCTTGAAAATCTTCGTTGGGCACAAGATTCGGTTGAAGAACTGGAGCTTGTGCAGAGGGGATAGTCATAAATATTTAACCAAGCACTAGTTAACGATTCCTGAATCCCCAACGAGTCACCAAAAACTGTTAGCATATGGATTTGCATGCATGCAAATGCCATGCAACAATGTGGGAATGAAGTCCCTCCTCAATGAAGGCGAGGCTGCCTTTATTGAAAACCAAAACTGTATTTACATCTGTACATTCAAAATTGTATGTGGGGGGTGTTTTGGAACATCAAACGGAAAGAAATGTGAATGAGGGAGATGGAATGGATTGAAGGAAAGAAATGGAAATGAGCGAATGGAAGGAACATGGGTGTTTTGGAACATCAAACAAAGAAATGTGAATGAGGGAGATGGAATGGAATGAAGGAAAGAAATGGAAATGATCGAATGGAAGGAACATGCACATAGCTAGGTAAAATCGAGCCTAATATTGCATAGAGGAAAACAATGAATAACTAACTCAAATAAAGCGAGAGTTCGAATCGCTAAACAAGAATAAGTAAAGGGGAACACACATGAGCAAGTAAAATATCAAATCTTGAAATCTCTCGAACAACAATAATATATTAATAGCGTTGACATAAGATCCAAGATTTAAACACTAACATCTAATGAACATAAGAACATCAAATGCTATAAGAGATAATGAATGGGACACAAAGTTCATATTTCATTAACTCCAAAATGTCTTCACAAAAGAACACAATTTCTTTCTTGAAACAAAGCTTGCACACAAAAGTATTTTCTTCTCCTCTCTCAAAGTCACCCTTACAAATGAGCCTCCAACTTCCTTTTATAACCCAAAAGTTGGTTACAAAGTAGTTAGGGTTTACATGAACATTAAATAGGGCATCTTAAATGACTTTGAATTTTTCAACCAACTTATAAAAAACAACTAAAAATAGAAATCACTTAAGTTATCCAAAGTTTGCCAAAAGTGAGTTTAACAATAACCCACTTAAAATACCATTTAACATATGACAAAACCAGTGCCTTATCCATTGAAGTGGGGTCCACCTATCTCAAACGTATGAGAAATGGACTCTCCCACTTCATTAGATACCAAAAAAGCTATCTCCTCGTCCCATTAGTGAAATTAGGATCCGCCACCTTCACCAATTGAAAGGATCTAAACCTTCCCAATGTTTCGAACATCTTTTCTTCCTCGGAGGTTCACTCGGTCGAAGCACAACCTCACAAAACACCTGCAATTCCAAGATCCTACCTGGCATATCATTCAAATTGACCATCTTTGATTGAATATTCTCAAACAAGTTCCTTAATTTGATGCAACGTTCCATTGAAGCTGAAGAGAAATTGATGGCAGGAATGTACATGCCTTTGAACAATTGTGAAAATTGCTCCTCAACATGTTTTGATGAATGCCTCTAATTTTTCTCATTTACAAGATCACAAGGGATCTCAGCTATGAACTCCTGAATCGAGGCAAGTGAGGTGAAGGCTTCATTGCATACGCTCTCGTAATGGATCATAGAATCCTCGAGAAGTGTCTTCCTTGACTTGAGATGTAGACACCAAAGAAAGCGTGTCCCTCGGCATTCGAATTCAAGGATTCCTTCAATGGCTAGAGTTGAGGATTCCATACTTGTCATCTCCTATAGACTAGGAAATATCTCATCCAAATTTGATATGTTAGAAACAAAAGTTTCCTTAAAAGAAAGAATTGGATCAAGATATGCACTAATACCTTTGTGGAGCTTCACGGTTGTTTTAATTGTGTCTCCCCCAAAAATGAGAATCTTTGAAAGCCAAGATTTAGTGACATGGCCCAATGTGTTTATCTCCTTTGATAGATTGAGAGTTTCTTCATCAGGGGCAGCCACTGCATCGGGTACTATGAAAGTGGATGATATTGGATTTATCAGATATTGAACATAATCCACTAATTGATTCTTCTCGACCTTGAGTGAGAGTTTTGAGACTTATATTTCTCAAGCCTCTTTAGCACAATGTCCATTGAATCATGGGCCATCGCCATGTCACTTTCCAATGTGGACTTCCTAAGTCCAAGTCTGGATATCTCATAATCAACAGGTGTCACGGCATTACGTTCCTTGTCAACTTGTGGGACGACAAGATCTGCAAATTTGTTCCCGTCATCATCCACCATTATTCGTGAGAACACTTTAGGCTTTAGGAATGACCTCATTCGAAAGCTTGAAAAGGGCATTGAAGTCAATGTCAATTGCCTTGACAACCCTCTATCTCACAATTAATGAAGAAGGATTTTCCTTTACCAATTCCGCATATAGGAGCCTCGGAGTCTCAAGCAACATTCACATTGTTCTCAATATCATTAGATTATGCGAGAATCCTTTCCACAACTTCAATCTTCAAAGAAATAACCTCGATATTAACCTCTTGAACATCGGGAGAACTTGAGAGATCTCTTCGTGAACCGTAGGATCGAAGCGTTTAATATCCGGACCACTTGCACTTGAGTAGACTCTTGTGCAAGACACGGCTGAGGAGTGTTTGTTATGAGCTTCCTTGAGCTATCAACAACGTGAGTAGAAGAATCCTTACTTGAAGTGGAAATTCCCGATACACGCTCTCTTCCTTCACTAGGGCTAGGACCCTTGGATGTTTCACCTTGCGCAACACCTTCTTTGAAGAAGTGGATTTGGGCAACCACTCTTTTCTTGCTTGATGCGTATGGGTAGATGGCATAGAGGTTGACTGAGAAGAAGCTTTGGTCGGCTGGAGACCTCCTCGAGTTGGAAATTTTGTACTCCTGAGGTATGAACTTGAATTGATGGTAACTTTGCAAGCTCTCGTTCATACCAAGCTATGCTTCTTTCAAGAATCGGTTGATTCTTGTTATCAAGAGAAAATTCATCTCTTTTGGTCCAATCAATTCGGGGCAAGGGAGTGAAAGCAATGACATCATATGAAGGGTCAACAACATCTTCACCATCATCCACCAATGAATCTAGATGGCTTCGATGTGAAAGGAAGCTCATAACAAACACTCCTCAGTTGTGTCTTGCACAAGAGTCTACTCAAGTGCAAGTGGTCCAGATATCAAACACTTATGAACCTATGGTTCACAAAGAGATTTCTCAAGGTCTCCTTGATGTTCAAGAGGTTGATATCGAGGTTATTTCTCCGGAGATTGAAGTTGTGGAAAGGATTCTCGCATAATCTAATGATATTGAGAACAATGTGAATGTTGCTTTGGACTCCAGGCTCCTGTATGCGGAATTGGTAAAGGAAACTCCTTCTTGGGTTGATTGTGAGATCAAGAAAAGAAAGAGGGTTGTCAAGGCAATTGACATTGACTTTGATGCCCTTTTCAAGCTTTCGAATGAGGTCATTCCTAAGAAGCCTAAAGTGTTCTCGCGGATAATGGTGGATGATGACGGAACAAATTTGTAGATCTTTCTTGCAAATCTTGTCGTCCCACAAGTTGACAAGGAACATAATGCCATGACACCTGCTGATTATGAGATATCCAGACTTGGACTTGGGAAGTCCACATTGGAAAGTGACATGGCGATGGCCCGTGATTCAATGGATATTGTGCTAAAGAGGCTTGAGAAATATAAATCTTAGAACTCTCAGCTCAAGGCCGAAAAGAATCAATTAGTGGATTATGTTCAACATCTAATAAATCCAATATCATCCACTTTCCCAGTACCCGATGCAGTGGCTTCCTTGATGAAGAAACTCTCAATCTATCAAAGGAGATAAACACATTGGGCCATGTCACTAAATCTTGGCTTTCAGAGATTCTCATTTTTGGGGGAGAGACGATCAAAGCAATCGTGAAGCTCCATGAAGATATTAGTGCATATCTTGATCCAATTCTTTCTTTTAAGGAAGCTTTTGTTTCTAACATATCAAATTTGGATGAGATATTTCCTAGTCTACAGAGATGACAAGTATGGAATCCTCAACTCTAGCCATTGAAGGAATCCTTGAATTCGAATGCCGAGGGACACGCTTTCTTTGGTGTCTACATCTCAAGTCAAGGAAGACACTTCTCGAGGATTCTATGATCCATTACGAGAGCGTATGCAATGAAGCCTTCACCTCACTTGCCTCGATTCAGATTTCATAGTTGAGATCCCTTGTGATCTTGTAAATGAGCAAAATCAGAGGCATTCATCATAACATGTTGAGGAGCAATTTTCACAATTGTTCAAAGGCATGTACATTCCTAGCCATCAATTTCTCTTCAGCTTCAATGGAACGTTGCATCAAATTAAGGAACTTGTTTGAGAATGTTCAATCAAAGATGGTCAATCAATGATATGCGGTAGGATCTTGGAATCAGAGGTGTTTTGTGAGGTCAGTGCTTCACCGAGTGAACCTCCCGAGGAAGAAAATATGTTCAAACATTGGGAAGGTTCAGATCCTTTCAATTGTGAAGGCGGTGGATCCTAATTTCACTAATGGGATGAGGAGATAGCTTTTTGGTATCTAACGAAGTGGGAGAGTCCATTTCTCATACGTTTGAGATAGGTGGACCCCACTTTAATGGATAAGGCAATCGGTTTTTTTCATATGTTAAATGGTATTTTAAGTGGGTTATTGTTAAACTCACTTTTGGCAAACTTTGGATAACTTAAGTGATTTCTATTTTTAGTTGTTTTTTATAAGTTGGTTGAAAAAGTCAAAGTCATTTAAGATGCCCTATTTAATGTTCATGTAAACCCTAACTACTTTGTAACCAACTTTTGGGTTATAAAAGAAAGTTAGAGGCTCATTTGTAAGGTGACTTTGAGAGAGGAGAAGAAAATACTTTTTTGTGTGCAAGCTTTGTTTCAAGAAAGAAACTTTGTTCTTTTGTGAAGACATTTTGGAGTTAATGAAATATGAACTTTGTGTCCCATTCATTATCTCTTGTAGCATTTGATGTTCTTATGTTCACTAGATGTTAGTGTTTAAATCTTGATCTTATTGTCAATGCTATTAATCATTGTTCTTGTTCATAGTGATCAAGATCTGATATTTACTTGTTCATGTGTGTTCCCTTTTACTTATTCTTGTTTAGTTGATTCAAACTCTATTTTATTTGAGTTAGTTATTCATTGTTTTCCTCTATGCAATATTAGGCTCGCTTTTACCTAGCTATTGCATGTTCCTTCCATTCGTTCCTTTCCATTTCTTTCCTTCATTCCATTCCATCTCCTCATTCACATTTCTTTCCGTTTGATGTTCCAAAACACCCCCCACATACAATTTTGAATGTACAAATGTAAATACAGTTTTGGTTTTCAATAAAGACAACCTCACCTTCATTGAGGAGGGACTTTGTTCCCATACTGTTGCATGTCATTTGTGCAAATCCATATGCTAACACCATGTCATTTGGTCGTGGCTCCTTTAACCGCTCCATCCTATCGCATTCATGTCGACTCCTTTTGACATCCTTGTCTCGCTTGCCAACTACCCACTTTCCACGCATTCCTCCGTCATGCATTTTCCTTCTTCGCCACACACTCAAATGCTTGAGTCTCACCTTCTACGCTTCTCGGGCGTTCTCTTTGGGTTTCGGGCCTTCTTTAACACATCCGTGCAACTCCTTCGCAATCTTAGCTATTGTTGTAATATCCCCTTCTCGCTCGAAGACCTTTAACTCAATTTTACTTCCCGATGTCTAAAGGGTGTTAGAAAGGGAAACTTATCATAATAACTTAATTATAAAAGTGCAAACTAAAATAATATTATAAGCACTTTATATTAATTTATTAATGATAAAGTCAATTTAAAAATAGAAAAGACAAATATAAAGTGATAAATAAAAGTGAGAAAAAGAAATATCACTTTATGTTATTATTTTCCCCTAGAGAAAATGCGACCCCTTTGGAGGATGGAAAAGGTAAAAAAATATTAAATGCGAGGGGTGAAATCTGATTGGAAGATGAGGGTGGCTATTTGGCCAAGTTCATCTATAAAAGCAAGTCTACTTGCTTGTTGAAGGCATGTTTTTCTATTTTATACAAATTTGAATTTTGTCTGAGCTTTATAGCTTTACAAAAATATTTCTAAGGATGAAAACCTTTAGAAATAATCTCTTGAGGACGAAAACCCTCTAAGGGATCTAGTAGAAGGACGAAAACCCTTCTCCTAGTTGAGAGGATTCTCCATACAGGGGTTTCCATTGCATATTAAGGAGTTAGATGATTTTCCAGTTGTTTTCCATCAGTTGTTGATGGCTAGAATTGCAGATTTGTGTTACTTCTGGCGAGGGTTTGAAGGTGGAAGGTGTTTGCATATGTTTTACCTTAATTTGCAGCCACATCTAGGGTTATCTACACCCTTGTGGGTGGAGTTAGGTACATTTTAGGGCACGACTGTCCCGGATCTCATCACCAACAACTTTGCCATAATTTTAGAAGCCAAAATCAGCTGGTTGCATAATTTTTGGGCCAAAGAAATTGTGTTTTCAGTTGTGTGAGGGCTATTGTTTGCAGATTTATTATAAATAAATTCAGCTTGTTTTGAAGCTCCAATATGGTATTTTTCTCATGATTCCATCTTTGCAAAAATTGCTGATTTGTTTCCATTAAAGTTTCAGTGGTTTTAATTCAGATTTTGTGGATTTTCATCTCCATACCAAGTCGCCATTTATAGATAAAATCAGATCTGCATCATAAATAATTGGTATAGATTTTATAATCAGTATTTGAGTGTGGGATTTGCCTCGATCCATCCATCCGGGTTGAAAAGTGTCCATTTGGGGACATTACAATTCGCAATCCTCCTTGCATCCTCTTGTGCCTTCTCAGTGCATCTCTTGCCACTCGCACACAACTATTGTGCAATATTTGCACGCCTTCGCCTATCTAGTCGAGCCAACAATCCTCGATGCCTACTAAAATCCCGTGTGCATCACCACATTATTCTCTCACACTTCTTGTGCTCTCACTTCTTCTTCTGCGCACTCTATGCATTGTGCTTGTTTTGATAACTATTGCGCAAGGTACTCTCGCACTCCCGCGCAATCGCCCTTGGTTCCTCTCGCACCTTTCCTTCCTTTCCTACGTGATCTCCAATCTTGCATGTAATTATCTCGTGACCAAAGTTGTACTAGATTGCCTTGGACCTTGGATGTTCTTGCATCAATAATGATGCATTTTTCAAATTGATCAACAAGTTTTCTTCTATCGATCTTTAGAAAACAAGAATTTTTAGGGGGACTCAGAAATGACCAAAGAGCCGAGACGCAACTTAAAAATCAGATTAGTGATGTTCTTGCATCAATAACGATGCATTTTTCAAATTGATCAACAAGTTTTCTTCCATCGATCTTTAGAAAACAAGAATTTTTAGGGGGACTCAGAAATGACCAAAGAGCTGAGATGTAACTTAAAAATCAGATTAGTAAGCTGCTGTAGATGACTGATATCAGCCCTGCAACCTGCAAATTATGCCCTTCCTAGGGCAGCGACCTCTTAGGAGAAGTCAAACACACTTTCCTAGGCACAAATCTCACTCAAACCTTTAGGAAATATGCTCGAATTTATGAGAAATAACCAACAATTGTTAGATGCAAGAAAACTGATTTTTAGTGCCCTAGAAATGAAGATATGAATTTTCTATAAACCCTTTGTCTGCAGTTACTTTAAAAATTCATAACTTTACCTAGGAAGCTCCAAAATTCATGAAACTTGGGATCTTGGGGTTTAAAAATATGACAAATGCAAATATCAAATCAGCTTGCCCAAACATCCACCAAAACATGCCAAACCCGCTTTTTCAAGCAATTCTCCCTTGAAATGTCCAAAAACCATTCATGATCACTCCAAATATATTATAAAATTATTATTCAATCTCAACAATCAATTGGTGAAGGAATTATAATTTTTGGAAGCCTAGGAATGTTGGAATGAATTTCCTTCAAACCCTAGTTGTTGTAGAAATAAATAAATATTTTCAGATTTGATTATGCATGCCAAAACCCTCCAAATTTCAATGTAAAACCAAATTTCACCCTTATAAATTATATGCAATGAGATGATGTAATCCAAACACATAAAAGACCCTTGAATACTTCAAAACACCATTCAATGCTGGTCGCCCTTTTAGAACAGCCAAATAATGTACCAAATCACTCCACAAATGAGTCGCTCCACTTTGAAGGAAGCCAATTTTGCATCAATAACAAAAGGAAAGCAATATCTTCAATATTTGAGCTCCTTAGGGCAACTTGCCTAACGCTGAAATTAAGAAAACAACAAGAAATCCCTCAAGGGGTGGAGACTCCCATGTCGAAGTCTTCCCTAGACTTGGTGAAGGGTTTCGTCCTCACACAAGACTCTCCAAGGGTTTTCGTCCTTAGGAGAGGTAGAGAGATGCTTCACAAGCAATCTTTCCAAGAGATAATAGAATTCACATAATAATCAAATGGCCAAGCAACCTCCTTTTATAACAATAAGGGGTGCTACATCATAACTTATGGCCGACCTTATAATAAGTACCTTTTAATTATCTAATTTGTATTTGGAGCCTACATGCTCAAAATACTTTATATTCTAATTAAATGAGTTCATCTATTGGAGCGCTTGGCTTTCCAATAGGAATACATGATAATAATGAAAATATCTATTTAGAAAATGTCATCCAAGTCTTCCCCTTGCTTCTTTCCTTAAACCCACGGGGAGGAGAATGGGTTAAGGTCTTCAATTCCGCTAATCTCCAAAAAGGGACATGACATATATGCATGATTTGTTCCTCTTTTGTTCTACTAATTATCAAGATATCATACAAATAAACTATGATCAACTTATCAAGAAATGGTTTCAACACTTCATTCATCACCCGATGAACGTGCTTGTGCATTTGTCAATTCAAAAGGCATAACAAGCAATTCATGCAACCAATCATTTGTATTGAATGTAATTTTCCAATCATTCTCTTTTCAAATTAGGATTTGATGATGCCTCGTAGATAGATAGGGGCCCGCCGGGGCGGGAGAGTGCCTCCCCCTCGACCCCAACCCAACTCCATCCAATCTAGAGAGACCTGGGATCTGGGCGCCATAGATTCTCTAGGGGAGCATAAATGCCCCCGTATAGAGAGTAGGCCGTCGGGAGAGTCCCTCCTCCTCGACCCAACCCCCCCCCCAACCCCCCCCTACCCTATAGCTATAGGCGGGCGGCCATTCTTTAAATCTATTATTGTGAAGTATTTAGCTTTAAACAAGCTTTGTACTTCTTCACCGCCTTATGAATTGCTTGTCCTAGGATCAAATGAATCTTAGGATGGGAGCAACGAAATCTTTCTTTCATTTTTAAAAAATGTGTAGGTATTAATCCTACCATCATGGATAATCTTTCTATCAAAATGCTCTGGTGTCCCCAGATTTCATCCTGAAATCTGAGACTACCCTATCCAAAAAAAAATCGTACTTTTAAAATAATGGGTCGTTTTGTGTTTTAATGCCAGAAAATTCCTATATTGTGTCAAGATATTCCCAAGGAGCCATATTAGCTATTTTTGCCAAATACCTAGATGCCCAAAATTGTTATATTCTGTCGTTGGGATTTACATGCAGGAAATTTGTATTTAATTATTTTGAGCCCCGTTTGAGGCAATTTGTGCTCCGGTTTAACTCTGTTGTGATTGTACATATCGTTATTCCCCTATCCAAAAAAATTTCGTACTTTTAAAATAATGGGTCGTTTTGTGTTTTAATGCCAGAAAGTTCCTATATTGTGTCAAGATATTCCCAAGGAGCCATATTAGCCATTTTCGCCAAATACCTAGATGCCCAAAATTGTTATATTCTGTCGTCGGCATTTACATGCAAGAAATTTGTATTTAATTATTTTGAGCCCCGTTTGAGGCAATTTGTGCTCCAGCTTTAACTCACAGTGTGATCGTACATATCGTTATTCCCATATACCAGTAGGGTTTTAACCAGAATGAATCCTGGGACTTTATTTGTAACTTCTGGCAACGTTTTGTGTTTTTTGTGTTTTCCTATTTTGTTTTCTGTGAAATTTCTCTGGATCAATTCCTTCACGGCTGTCGGTTTGGCCTCGATTCTTGTCCCCGAGTATTTGGGGATCACATATGCACGCCAGTCTTTAAAATTCGCCATCGAGATTTGGTTCTCTTGGAAAAGACGAAGTCGCACCAAAAAGCTTCTTCTGGGCTGGCCGCATTTTTGGAAAAAGAGGGTTTGAAGTGGATCATGGGATTTTGGAGCAAGCAGCGGTGTGGAAATTTTGTATTCGCTTTCAGGGTACTTTTTCCCATGGAAGCAATGCCACTTAAGTCACAATGGGAAAATTGAGGCAACAGGCAGGCGGGAATTTCTTACCTACCTTGCAGGGTAAAAATTCCCATTGTGAAATAAAAGAAAAATCACTTAAGGCATTGATGGGATTTTCTTACCTGCCTTGCAGGGTAAATAATCCCATTATGAAAGTCAAACAACTTAAGTGGATCATGGGATTTTTGGTCACAAAGCAGGGTGGGATTTTTTTTGTACTTGCCTTACAGGTACTTTTTCCATGAAGGCAAAGTCACTTAAGTTATGATGGGAAAATTAGAGGCAAGAGTGCAGGGAGAATTTCTTACTTGCCTCAGCAGGTAAAAATCCCATGGAATAAAATAAAAACAACTTAAGTGAATCATGGGATTTTATCACCTGCTTGGCAGGTAAATAATCCCATTATGAAAGTCAAACGACTTAAGTTAATCATGGGATTTTCGTGGGTGCCTTGCAGGGTAAATAATCCATTGTCATGTGATTTTTAAAAATAGAAATTCCTTATACCAAAAGTGCGACCCACCTTGGGTGAATAATAATGCATTAAATAAATATTTGTTAATATTTATTCACCCAATTTCGCGCCTGTGCTCAGGGAAAAGTCAACAAAGGGAAGTGGACAAAAGGAATTTAAAAATAGAATTCCAAAATTAAATAAATTTAATTTATTTAATGCAGCCCCATTTGGGAGAGAAATAATACTTTTTAAAGTATTAAATGATTAAATTAATTCCTATTTTCAGTGGCTAAGGTCAAAGCATACTGTGAGGCTTGAGTTAACTGGAAGCAGAAGTCTAAAATTAAATAAATTTAATTTATTTAATGGCAGCCATGAGCATGCACAAAATAGGCGCCCCATTTGAAGAGTGAAGCTTATTAATTAATTAATTAATTGCCAGGAATAGGAAAGACATTAATTAATTATAGAATGGTGAAGATTATATAAGCAGGGGCTGCCATATGGATGAATTAATTAATTCACAGGCAGAGAAGTGCAGCCCAGAGGAAAAGTGCGCCCCATTTGGAGAGGATTTTTGCTCAGAAGAAGGTGAAATTAATGCTGAAAGCTTCCAATTTTGGCGCATGTGTCAAGGAGGTTGATTTGTGTCTGGATAATTGTTTGCATAAGTGATACAAGTGCTCAGGTGAAGTTGGTAAAATCCATGCTTGCTTTGCATGCAAATAAAACATCAAATTTTGGGGCAACAGGCTTGAATTATGTAGATTTTATGATTAAAATCCACTGTTCATGTTCCGGTTGCCATCTTTGTCTAAATTAATTGCAGAATTCATTACAGGTGCTTTTATAAGAGAAAGGGAGCTTAAATCAATGTCCAATACATTGAATATATCCTCCGAATCTGAAGAATTATCCAGATCTGCACCAGTTTTGAAGAATTCCGGCTGAATAAAGAGAAGAAGAATTGCTCAGACAAAGATAGATATGGCCATGGCAAAGCAGGATGAAAAAGAAAGCACAACGACATCATGCATTACTTCCAGATTTGTTGACACCGAGACACAGATCCAGATCCAGATCTCATAATTGCAAAAGCTTCTGGCAAAAATTCATCCTCTTGTTTCAAATGCAGCCCGTGAAGAAGCCAATGCGTGGAAAATTTCTTCCAGGATCTTGTGCATGTGCTTCCAATCTTCCAGTTGAAGCCTTCATTGAAGTTGCATTCACCCGGAGTGCTTTCCAGAATTTTTAATTGCTCATATGCAATTAAAAATAAAAATGATGAGTTATTTACGACGAACATTGCACTGATGCATGTACTGGAGAAGAACTGCAAAAGCTTCAAGGATAAGAAGGAAGACATGTCAAAGGCAATACCCGCAAGCTGCTTCCAGTCACTTCCAGATCTAGCCGCTTCCAGATCTAGTTTGAATCAGCTGCATGCAGAATATGAAAAAGGACAAGACTGCAGCTTTCCTCTTTCTTCTTCTTTCTCTTATTTCCTCCGACAAAATAATTGAGCGATCAATTAAATTATACAACTTAAGTGATTGGTTTAAAAGCCATTACTTGAAGAAGTCAACTACTTGGAGATAGGTGGCAGACGTGCAAAATAGAAGGTTCTATTTTTAGTTGCAAATCATGCATGTCATGCAAAGAGGAATTCCAGGAGGGAGATTGCCAGTTGTTTCCTTTCCGACTTCCACATGTGCCAGTTCAACTAAAAGCTTCCGACTTGTAATTGCCCCTCTACATTCTATAAGTAGAGGAAGAACCTTCAGGTTAAAGATCAGAATTTGTAAGCAACATTCTTGTGTTCTAGACTTTGTGCTGAAACCCTTGAGAGCCACTTGAAGCAAAGGAATATACAGGAGTAGATTTCCAGAGAACTTTGTGTCACGGTGTATTTTGTTTCTAGCTTTCTATCTCAAATCTTTGAATAAACTGTGTTATTTTAGATCTAGATCTAGAGTTGCCTTTGTTTATAATTCTCGTGTTTATATCTATTGATTCATCTATGTGCATGCAATCAACTCTGCTATCTATTGATTGGGATGCACATCTTCCCCATTTCTTCTCTGTGTTTATATAATTCCCTTCTTCTATAAATATTTCCTTTCTTTAAACAATTGCTTACTTGCTGTAGAACTGTACAACTATGGTTCATGAGCTGAATAGTTAAAGTAAAACCCCATATAGATACTAGCATATTTTAATTGACAAATCGACACGGGATCCTAACCGGTAAATGAGGGAGATTTATCTCATGATAGCTAGGTTTTATGCTATGCAGAAAATCTAGCCAACACTGCTCAAGTTAGAAGCCACGATCTAGTCTCTCGGCAGAAGGAGAGTGCACACCCATCCAAATACGGATCATCTTCAAAGATAATCCAACGGCTGGAATTATTTACCAAGTCTACACAAGGAGAAGACGTGCTCTGTTTGTCATGGCAAATCAGAACCAGATTGTACCTGTCCCCGTGGAGAGCAACTTTTGGGCCATTGAACTTGGCTCCACCAATGCACGATCTGCCAAAAGGATCCATAAAGAATTTTCTAAAATTCTTTGGAGATGGAAAGCAAAACCCGAATGATCATTTGGCGGCCTTCTTCATATCTTGTGGTGTGCTTGCAGTAGAGCATGAAGATGTCTCGGTCAGACTCTACACGACTTGGCTGGCGAATGGTTCTATCGGCTAGCTCCTGGCACCATAACCAACTGGGCGACTATGCGTGAGCAATTTCTGAAAAGATTCAAGCCTACAGAGGATGCTAGCACGTTGATCACTCAACTGACGCAGTTGAAGAAAGAACCAAGTGAGAACATGCAGGACTTTATTGCAAGGTTCCAAAGGATTTTATATAAAATCCCCACTTTTGTTGCATTGAGCGATGAAAATCAAAAGATGTTTTTTATAAACGCTTTGTTGCCCGAAGTTGGATATCAACTACGAAGGGCAAGACCTGTGAATCTACTTGAAGCACAAAATGCTGTGTGGAAGTTGAAGATGACTTGATCATGGTCTTGAAACCTCGACAACCATCTAAGTGATGGTACTTCTTCAAGTACTTCAGATCCTTTCTGCAAAGGTTGGCTAATGACATGTTGCAAATCAAGAAGCAAATCTCTCAAGCAGGGAATGCGACCCCTTCAAGATTAGCTCCTTGGACCTTTAATGGTCAAAATCAAAATCAAAACCGAAACAGACTTGCTACTGCACCACAGTGGTTGGCAATTGAAGCTGCTCCAAGGAATAACTTGGAAACTAATGAAGAAGATCTCGGCATTGACGAATCATTCGATGATGAAGACTTTGTAGATCCCGCTGGCGACTCCAATATTGGTTACCTGGACTACGAATCTGACGATGGCTATTATGAATCTTTTGAAGATTCTAATGGTCACACATTTGTGGTGTTCACAAGGTCTCATACACACCAAAAAAAATTCAGCCATTTATCTTCTTTTTCTTTGATAATAAATGTAGCCCTTTTTACCGTCTTGCATGAAAACCCTTAGGCTGGGAAGACCGAAGCTCGATACCACCGTAATGTGCATTTCTAGGGCTAAAACTACAAATAAGGGTTTGGCCATGAATCAAATCTGAAATTGTAGCTTCAAACACACACATCAATCTAAAAATGAATGTTAATATACTTAACGCTATTTGAACAATCAATGATCAATCCTCTAGGCCGAGAATTGCATATAAGTTTCACATCAACATTTAACCATGCAAATAGAGATGAAATGGCACCAAATACATCAAAAATATAGAGAAAAGAATGATAAATCACAATTGTAATTAATTTTTATGACAACCATAAAACCAAACCGAGGGTTGGAAAAAATAGATAAACTTCTCCTAAAATCACCAAAATGTAGATTTCGGCCTTATAAAATATGAAGAACAAAAATACCAGCTCAAAATACCAAATTGTACCCTAGAAGGCACTGACTCTGTTGGCTAGATTTTATGCATAGCTAAAAACCTAGGCAGTCATGAGATAAATCTCCCTCATTTAACGATGAGGCTCCTGTGTAAGATGTTTATCAATTTAGTAAGGGTGAATCCTAATAACTATTTTCGAGGGTTTTACTTTAATTCCCACAGCTCATGAACCACAACTAGGCAATTTTGCAGCAAGTAAACAATTGTTATGAATTATTTGCGAAAGGGGGAAAATAGAAGTAGGGAAAGAAGAAAGGAAGATGTGCTGACTCAACCAATAGTTATCAGAGTTGGTCTCATCCACACAAATTAAATAAACAGATAAATCACAACATTCAACAAAGAAGGAAAGAAATAACTTCTAACCTAGATCTAAGATAACACAAAGTTTATCAAAAACCTTTAAATAGAAGTACTCAACAAATCACTATAGACACAAAGTTCTCCAGAAATCCACCTTTTATTCAATCCCCAACTTTCACAGAAATCACATCAAGGGTTCCAACACAAAGTTTGAAAACTCGAGAATGCTCTAATTACAAAAGCTCTTGCTAAACAAGTTTTGCTAGAACAAATTGTGATCCTTTAACCCGTAGGCTCTTCCTCTATTTATAGTGCATAGAGGGAAATTACAAATAGGAAGCTTTTAATTAATTCCCGCATGCATAAGCTATAGAAAAGGAGACAGTTGGCAATCCTTCTCCTAGAATCCCTCTTTGCATGACATGCATGATTTAGAATTAAAAATAGAACCTTCTATTTTGCATGTTTGCCACCTATTTCCAAGTAATTGACTTCTTCCAATAACTTGAAGTAATGGCTTTTACACCAATCACTTAAGTTTTACAATTCAATTGATTACTCAATTACTTTGTTGGAGAAAATAAGAGAAAGGAGAAGAAATTAGAAGAAAGTTGCAACACTCTTAGCCTTGTTCTTCTTCCATACTCTACATGTTGATCCAACCTGTATTGCACTTCCGCCTCATGAATGATTTGAATGATATCTCTGCCTTGAATCTAAGATGTTTTTTCTCCCTTATGCTATTAAATCCTTTCCTTTGATTCTCGTCAAACGGATCTCGAGCAGCAAATGACCGTGATTTGCTTACGGGTGTTTCCTCTGACCTGTCTTCTCCTTTTATCCTTGAAGCTTTTGCAGTTCTTCTCAAGTATGTGCACCAGTGAAATGCTTGTTGTAAGCAATTCAGACAAACTCATCACCCTTTTATTTTTAATTGCATATGAGCAATTTTTAATTCTGGAAAGCATTCGGGTGAAGGCAAATATAAGTAAACTCCATGTGGGCTTCAACTGGAAGATTGGGAGCACATGCACAAGCTTCTGAAAGGGATTTTACATCCAATGACTTCCTTCCTAAACCTTTTTCATGCAATGAATTCCTCCCTAAACCCTAAACCCTAAACCCTAAAAGGGATTTTGCATGCAATGACTTCCTCCCTAACTTTGGCGCCAACACTTGCTAAAAATAATTAAAAGAAATCAGCTTTTAGGCATGAAGTTATGCCAAAGTGGGTCACACTTTTTAGCTAGAAGTTGTGTGAAAAACATGAGGGGCAGTAATGTTAAATTTCAACCTGCCAGGCAGCCCCGAGTTTCACACTTTTCACTTAAGTCATGATGTTAAACTCTAACTTGTCAGGAAGCCTCAAAAAGTGCGACTTGCATGGGTGAATTAACTTACTTTTGTGTGAAAAACATGAGGAGAAAACAACATTAAAATTCACCCTGTTAGGCAGCTTCAAATTCCACGCTTTCCACTTAAGTTATGATGTTCCAGCAGCTCCAAGTTTCACACTTTTCACTTAAATCATTATGTTAAATTCCAACTTGCCAGAAGCCCCAAAAAGTGCGACTTGCACTTGGAATTAAATAAATTGTGTGAAAAACATGAAGGGTAGGCAGTGTTAAAATTCACCGCTGCTAGGCAGCTTCAAATTCCACACTTCCCACGTAAGTCATGATGTTAATTTTTTTTTGATGAAAAGGATCTTATATTATATTAATTCAATACGATACAAGATGAATTTCAACAAAAAAGCGGGCGGTATGAGAGCACGCCCCAAAACCACAAACAAAGCTAGGCCGAGCCTAGGAGAGTACAAAAATATGCATCGCCTAAAAACAAACAAAAAACAAAATCAAGCAACAACAACAAACATGCCCGAGGTGGGTAGATCCTGATCATCCGGCCACCCCGAACAAGGTGATTCCTTGCCAGATATGGAAGCTCCCAACTAGTAGTAATTTTTTCCTCCAGGTCTGCTTCCCCGTGAGTAGGAATGGCAAGGATAAGGCGAGGGAATTTGTCTGATAGTGGTGGAGGTGGCGGGGTTTCAAGCATCTTGGTGCAAAACAGCGACAGGAGGAGATCCCCACCCATGTTGGTGAGGTGGCGAGCCCCAGCCCTGCTGACGAGCCAACGACTGCGGCAGAGAGCCCTGGCCACAACGGCGAGTTGGTGAGTAATCACAGCGCTGATGTAACAGCCCCAGGGAGCGGTGAGCTCAATCAAAGCACGACGTTGAGACCGGCCGCATCATCCACCACGAGGGCGGAAGGTGAGGAACGCCTGGTGGGAGACGAAGGCACTTTGACAACATTGCATGGGGCTTCCCAAAGTGGCGCGCAGCAGGTTAGGGAGGTGATCCACCTCTAGTGCCACCTTGTTGGCCTAAACTTGAATCTGCAGAAGCACATTGGAGATCACCATAGATTTATTATAAACTAAGAAAGATTGATCAACTGTAGAATTAGCAAAGAAAAAAACATTTCTTTCTTTCCATATCCAAAACAGAATCCCCCTTGAAAACATGCCAAATCTAGGTGAACATAGGCAAAAGTTTGGGATTATCTCCTAAAAGGATATGCTTCCAAGTGAAGAGGTGAGGATGTGAAGGAAGGAAAAAAATGGATCCAGTTCTAGGCAATTTGAGCTTTGGGACATAACCAAAAGATATGCAAGATCGTTTCCAAATGCCCACAAAAGGGCATTTGGGAGCTAGGATCCCAATTTGAACAAGATGAGCCCCGATAGGAAGACCTTGGTGTAGAATACACTAAAGGAACTGAGCAATCTTTGGCTCCACAGATACAGTTCAAATAGTTTCAAATCGCCTACCCCAGGTACATAGAGTGGAATGAATTCCCCAACGTGTATTAAGTTTTCCCACCATGGGAAAATGGGGTGAGAGCCAACGATAGCCTTTGTTGGCTTTGTAATTACGAATGGGGTATCGACATACCACTTCCAGTCCGTCCACCATGGGCGAGAGGAATGCACAAAAATCTTATGCAACATGTGATCGAAAACGAATTGATCATAGTAGTAAAAGTGGCGCAAAGAGGTCGAGGTGATCCATCTCTAGTGCCACCTTGTTGGCCTGAACTTGAATCTATAGAAGCACATTAGAAATCACCATAGATTTATTATAAAATGAAAAAGATTGATCAACTGCAGAATTAGCAAAGAAAAAATCATTTCTTTCTTTCCATATCCAAAATAGAATCTCCCCCCGAAAACATGCCAAATCTGGGTGAACATAGGCAGAAGTTTGGGATTATCTCCCAAAAGGATATGCTGCCAAGTGAAGAGGTGAGGCCGTGAAGGAAAGAAAAAGAATGGATCCAATTCCAGGAAATTTGAGCTTTGGGACAGAACCAAAAGATATGCAAGATCATAGTTCAAAAATCGTAAATCGGGATTAATTAAAAGCAAATTTTGAATCGAAAATCGGGAATCGAACTTTTAAAAACATTTAAATTCATAAAATATACTTAAATTAAATGTAAAAACAATGTTAAATGATGCGAGAAGTGACTCTATAGAATGCCATATTTTTAAAATCGTTATACAATATTGATTCTTGAATATACTATTATTAATATATAGAATATACAGAATTTATACTTAATAGTTAATAGTATAATACTTAATATGAATATTAATACTTATAGTATTTATTAAAATTTAATATTAATATTACAGTATACAATGCACTATACACTATATAGTATTTAGTAATTTACAATTACACTTACAGTATTTAGTTTTACTATTTATAATATATATTAATATATATTATACAGTATTAATAATAAATATTAATATACTATAGTCTAGACTGTATATTATACAGTATTTACTATTACTATTAAGTTATTAACTATTAATATTAATATACACTATTAATATTAATAATAATATACAGTATTAATATTAATACTTAATAATAAATATAAAGTAGTTTAATTTTTACCTGCTGCCGCTGGAAATGGGCACGAAATGACTGAATCTGGAGCCACGAACTGGTAAATGCCACGAAATGGAGCCACGAACTGATGGTAATGAGCCACGGATCTGTCGGAAATGGCCTCGCAATCAGCAAAATGAAAGTCAAATGCCCTCGCAGTAGTAAACGCAAGTCGCTGTTGCAAAAACGAAGTCGTGGAAAGAGAAAAGAGGATTAACAAAAAAACGATTTAGTCTATTTTCGTGTTATACCCTAGGCCGCGTTTTTCCCCCCGATTTTCGCCGATTTTAGCCGCGATTTTCAACGATTTTTGCAGGGTTTTTGACCGCGATTTATCGGCGATTCATCAGATTACAAAAATCGCGATTTTTAAGAAGTTTAATCGTTTTGCTAGAAGAACACGATTTATCGCGATTTTGAATCGAGTGCAAGATCATTTCCAAATGCCCACAAAAAGGGCATTTGGGAGCTAGGATCCCAATTTGAACAAGACGAGCCCCGATAGGAAGACCTTGGTGTAGAATACACCAAAGGAAATGAGCAATCTTGGGCTCCACACATATAGTCCAAACAGTTTCAAATTGCCTACCCCAGGTAGACAGAGTGGAATGAATTCCCCAACGTGTATTAAGTTTTCCCACCATGGGAAAATGGGGCGAGAGCCAATGATAGCCTTTGTTGGCTTTGTAATTACAGAATGGGGTATCGGCATACCACTTCCAGTCCGTCCACCATGGGTGAGAGGAATGCACAACAATCTTATGCAACATGTGATCAGGAACCGAATTGATCATAGTAGTAAAAGTATCCTGATCTTGGTTGGAAAGCTAAAACAAAGCTTTAAAATCCAGCCAAGAGGACTAGGATTGAGCATTTTTGCAGAAGAAGTCCTCTATGGTGCGAATTCCGCGCTTAAAGAATTTGAGCGCGAGATTTCGGGACCTCTGCTAAGCATTTATCTTGGGCTTGAAAAATCGGCGACCACTAGAGAGATTGTTGGTTGATAGAAAGCCCATTACGAAAGCCATCCCCCTTCCACAGAAGCCAAGGTTTGACACATTCCCACACTTTCCAAATACTCTTAAGCACAAAGGTGCCAACAATTTTGACGGGCACTAGGGTGATGAGCAAATTGACAAACCCTAAGCCTTTCCACGCAAGGCAGCCATAAGGAGAACCTTCCGCAATACCGTGCCGTATGAGAACTTTCCAAGCTTCTTGGCTAGTAATGCTTCTGATAATCCATTTAGCGCAAAGAGCTTGTCCTTGGCATTGAATGTGAATAAGCTCGAGGCCTCTAGAATTTCGAGGCAAACAACATATATCCTAGGCTACCCAATGAAAACCTTTTCCTGTAGAAGCATTAGCCCATAAGAAAGCTTTGAGCAGTTTTTCCAACTTCTGAATAGAGGCTTTGGAAGGAACCCAACATGATGAGTAGTAAACATGTGTGGTTGCAAGAACTTTAGAGCAGATTTGGAACTTGCCAGCCAGGGATAAAGGCCTGGTGATCCAATATTCCAACTTTTTTGCCACCCATTGAATGACATAATGCCATAGCTCAAATGGGAGGCTTGAAAAGCAAAAGGAATACCCAAAATTTAAAAATCTCACCATGTGTCAGGATTTTCCAATCAAAAGTGGCAAGCTAGTCAGTGTGGGGAAGGAAAGATTGCCGATAACACTGGGTTTTCGCCATTGAATGGATGAGCCAAAAGCTAGGCAAAAAGTATCCAAACATTGCATAACATTACGAATGTTGGTTTCATCTTCAATAAGTAAGAAAGGAATCATCTGCAAAATGCCCATTAAGAAGTTGTGAGTTGGGTTCGGTGGCGCGAGATTCCATGAACAAGACCTTGTGCTTTGGCATGAGCTAAGAGATAACCAAAGCCTTCGGCCGCTAGCACATACAATATAGGGGCAAGAGGACAACCTCTTCAATAGATCGAAAAATCCCAAAAGGCTTCGAGCTGAGGCCATTAATAGAAATTTGAGAAGAGGCATCTACAAAAAGCATATTGACGGATTGAATAAAAATGGGTCCAAAGCTAAGGGCTTGAAGCATGGCAAGAATGAATGGCCATTCAATCCGATCGTAAGCCTTCTCAAAGTCGATCTTGATAAACATGGCTGCCTGATTAGACCTGTGGGCCCATTCCATGCCTTCCCACACCGCGATGATGTTGTCCAGGATGAATCGTCCTTGTATAAATCCTGTTTGCTCTGGCTGAATAATAACAGGAAGAAGATTGCATAATCGCAGAGCTAACGCTTTGGCAATGATTTTATAGGAGACATTTAAGCAACGTAATCGGCCGCCATAGGTGATTTGCTCGGGTCTCCTTGCTTAGGGATAAATTTGATGTTTCCCTTATTAATGCGTGGCCCTAGGGATTGATTCTAAGAAAATCCTTCAAGATAAACTTGAAATAGGTCTTGTCCGACAGAATCCCAAAGGGCTTTATAAAATTCACAAGGGAATCCATCGCAGCCCGATGCTTTATCATTAGCCATTTGCATAGTGGCTTCATGGAGGTCTTCAATGGTGAGCATTCTCTCGCAGATCACCTTTTGAGCCTCTGATAGTTTGCGCGGCACAACACCCAGACATTGATCAAGAGTAGCTTGGTGAGCTGCAGAGGTGGTTGAGCTTGAAAGACGAGCTTGTAATGATGCACAAAGGCTTGCAACATAAGTTGGGGTTTGTAATCCGAACTCCGTTGTCCATGATAGCTCGGATCTGTTGGGAAGGTTTTTGGTTCGAGAGAGAAAGAAAGAATTCTTTCAAGACCCGATCTCCAATCTTGAGCCAATGCATCCGAGCCCGGATCTGAGTGCGCCTCTGACATTGTAGTTATCTGCAATTTGGATTTGTTGCCGGAGTGTAGCAACTTGCAGTTGTAGAGCTTCAAAGAAGGGATCGCCTTGGAACGCCACCATCGCCCGGCTGAGAGCTGAGGTGTTAGCATAGTATGAGCGGCGTTGAATTTTTGCCACTGATCGGTCGTAGATTCTAAGAAATCTAGTTGTCCGAGTCAACACATCTTCCCACCACTGTATCTAGCTGGCTTGCATAGGTGGATGAAACCGACAATGATTGGGTCGTGGAATTAAATTCCAAACCTATTTGATATGATTGATAGTGGGGCCATGTTGCATCAAGGCAGTATTAAGAAAGAATTGGCCTTTATGACAAAAAGGGGTGCGCATCATGCCAACAGATATGATATTGTATAGGAGAGTGGTCTGAAAGGACAAAGTTAGGCATGACCTCCACTGGCATAGAATAAATGCTATCAAACTCAAATAAATCTTGAGCTGACAACATGGCCCTGTCAAGCCGTTTAAGAACGCGATCCGTCCCTCCACGAAGATTGGTCCACGTGTACCAAGCTTTAGAGGTGGGAAAGTGAGATGCGTTAGGATTAAAAACCCGAATTTATTACGCATGAAGTTCTTGAGAATGTAATATTTTGGAAACCCTTCATATTATCAAATGAAGAAGTTGGAATGTTTATAGACATTGTACAACAATAACATCCACGAAAAGTGGATCAAATATAGTAACTACGACAAATATGCAGAAATAGCATATTGCCCCTAACTAATCACATCCGGAAACATTCCAAAGCAAGAACTAACAATAGTATAGCCCCCACTAATCTAGGGATGTGACAACTAGATAATAGCTAACTAATAGCTAACTAAGTTAAAGTAATAAAATTTAATTACTTTAACATTACAACTTAGTAAATGATGAATTAACCTAAGTTTATTCCTAACATTCCCCCCTTAATTCATCATGGTTTGAAGTGAATAGGAGAGAAAAACTCTAAAACAAAATATGTTTACATGAGGTAAACATTTATTAACACACACATGCTAAAAGAAACCTATTCTAAGGTGAATCAAATGACTTTATCATTCCCCCTTAATTCAGTATGGTCTCTCTGGATCTCATCTGAACAAGAGTAGTTGGATGAAGGTACTTCCTTTGACGGTGTGCAAGAGATGGAATAGGCTCAAGAACTATCTCTGGATGTTTGGAACCTCTTTTGGGTTGGCACGTGTGCTTGAAAAACAAACGAGTAGCTCTGAACATTTTGAAAACCTCACTGGGTTGGCTCTTGGCTCAATAAAACCTCTGTTGGGTTGGCTCATAGCTCAAAATTGGCACTGGCACGAAAAACTACCCTCCATTCACTTTGCTCTAATCCGCAAGGAATACCACTGTTGAGCGATCAATGAAGAATTTTCAAGTCTTTCATCTTTTCCCCCTAAATTCTGAGTGAAAAGCGAAGACAACTAGCTCCATGAGAATGAAAAAGTTTTTGGCACTTTATAATGATAGTGCGATTACAATTTTGTCTCTTCTTCTATGGAAAAATTCCCTTTTGGGATACATTGTGAGTACAAAATTGCAAATTTTATACCTTTTTTTGCAGACTTATTTCAGCCTTTGAATTTTTTTGAAATTTTTACAAGACAAAGCTTATTAAAAGCTGGATCAAGACGTAGAGATCGAAAAACCATACACTTTAAAAATAAACGGCACCTCAATCCAAGGTACCAGTTGAAAGTTATGACTTGTTTAAATTCCGATTTCAATATCTTTTCGGGCCCCTTTCCAAAAATGGAAATTTTTTTCTGTCCTAATTTTTTTCACAAAATCCAAAAATGGAATTTTTTTAAAAGCATTTTTTTAAATGTAGCCCGATTAGGGCTTACTCGGTTCATACGCATGCGGCCTTGGTTTCTCCGTCGCTTTTAGATATCCACCTCCATTGTAGCTCCTTATTTTAATTTTCTCCTCACTATTTTGTTTTTGGATTTTTTTTCTATGCCTGCCTCTTATTCTATTTTCCTCCTCCCATTTTGCTTTGCCTCTGAAACGTTTTTATTTGCTTCTATTTGTGCTTGCAGGGTATGGAGATCTTCACAGACAGGGTGTTGGGTCGGCCAAATTTGAGTGCTATGAGTCACTAGTGGAGTGTTTTGATGCCTCTGGTTTGGATTCAGGGGTCGAAACTCGCCTACGACTTGAAACGAGGGTCGATCTACTCTCCTTTGGCTCGATTGGTTGAGTTTAGGTCGCCATTACTTCCAACTCACCAATGGAACCACAAAGCTAGGTCTCGAATGTAAACAACTCAGCCTGATCCGCACAAAATTCGCCCAACTCTTGAACAAATCTATAGGGTTCGAACGACCCAAACGACGCACACAACTCGGTTAGAGTCTATGACTCAATTCACTCGCCTTATTTTGAATTTCTGGTGTCCATATTGGGTTAAAACCCAACCTTCTTTGCAAACCATTCTGTGTGGGGAGGTCTATACCCCAACTCTCTGCACAGATCTAAAACTCGGTGATTTAGTTTGGCACGAGCTTCGCTCGATATGGGATTTGATGGTCCTTTGCAACTCGACTACAACCAAATCAGTTGGTATACCTTCGACTCGAATGCAAAACACTGCAACTCGCCAATATGGGCTTGTTTAGGACTCTATGGAGAGTTCATTATGAGCTTAGATCTCCCAACTCGATTGTCAATGCAGCTCTACAACCCCAACTTGATGCTTGTAGCTTGATGTAGAGTAAAGCACACTCTTGCAATAGCTTTTGCTACGTTGCACTGTCAATGTATTTTTTTAAACTGCAAATTTTATGCTACTGCAAATGAATCTGCAGTCTGCAATACTATGTGTAGAACTCTAGGGATGATGAAGCAGGAAGGTACTTCCAAGAGGCCGGGGACAGCTATGGTTCCTCCAAGCTCAAACTTGCATCAATGAACCCTTAACCTTCTGCAACACACTCTCCTTAGAGGATGAGGGATCCTCACACAGACTGGGATCAACTAGCTCTGATACCAAATCTTGAGAATGTAATATTTTGGAAACCCTTCATATTATCAAATGAATAAGCTGCAATGTTTATAGACATTGTACAACAATAACAACATCCACGGAAAGTGGATCAAATATACTATGGAAAATATGCAGAAATAACATATTGCCCTTAACTAATCACTTCCAGGAACATTCCAAAGCAGTAAACTAACAATAGTATAGCCCCCACTAATCTAGGGATGTGATAACTAGATAATTGCTAACTAACAACTAAGTTAAAGTAATAAAATTTAATTACTTTAACATTACAACTTAGTAAATGATGGATTAACCTAAGTTTATTCCTAACGAAGTACCATACTTCCCTTTCGCCAGTGTCCATCTCATAGGCAAGTGGCCACATTTATCATTAGGTGACTCAACCATATTAAAGTCTCTTGTTATCCAAATTTCACCCCCAGAGTTAATTTGATAACATGCATCAGAGTTTTTAGTTCCAAGCAAGTAGATTGATTCAGGAGAAAATCGTAAAATTGGCTAAGTCCTGCTCAAGACCGCCTTTGGGACAGTTGGAACAATTATACGCGGAAGGCGCGGATCGCCAAAAAGCCTCCAGGCGGCCCAAACAGAAAAGGGACATCTGGGACAAATGGACGCGAAATGCCCGAATCGGCCGAAAGAAAGAAAATTTGTCCAAGTCCTTTACCGGGAGCAAGCGGGACAAGAGTGCGTGGAGGACGCGAACCGGCCGGTTCGCCCGAAAAGAGAACTGTAGCACAAGGACAAGTGGGACAAAGGGACGCGCGGATGCGGATAGCCGAAGGAGCCGAAAGCCAATCAGATCACGCCACGTGTCACCGGCAGAAAAGGGACGAGGAAGCCCATTTCGGGCGGATCGGAGGATTCTATCCCGCGAAGCACTGGGACATCCAGGACAAAAGGACGCGGTGGACACGAAAATCCGGCAGCCCGTGGACAAATCACAGCATGACACGTGTCGCCAAGGAAAAAGGTCCAAAAGGTCAAAGGGGCGAGTTTTCGAGCACTGATCCGAACCAATGAAATAGTGCCACGTGTCCAAGTTTAAGGGGCCCATAAGAAAAGCCCGCGAAAAGGTGGAGAGAGAAAATTGCTCAATAACCGAGCTCGGCGTGTCATCCGATGGTAGAGCGCGGGAAAAGAAATTTAAAAATCCGTTTTCGCCTGTTTTGTGCCCTAAATCTTCAGACCTTCGTATCTTTCGATCCAGAGCTCGGATTTGCACGTTCTTTATATCAACGGAAAGCTGTTGAAATTCTCTACATGATTCTGGGATCAATCTCGCATTTTGGTGCAGTTTGGAGGGAGAAAATTAAGAAAACGTCTCTGATGCGTGGTGATAGATAGAAGTAATGCTTCAACAACCAACTTTAATGCAACAGATAGCTCGCCGCTCCTGTTAGACAGCCCGCCGTTTTGCTAGGATCCACCGCTTCTGTCATAATGAGATGATTTTAAATGCTACCAAGAAGTGGTTGGGGCAGATTCTGGATTTCCTCTCTCTTCCCTCTCTCATTTCTTGATATATATTGTAAAGAAGAGCTCCTTTAAGGGGTCGGACATTTTGTTTTGCATCCTCCCTTATTCCCTCGCTTGCTAGAGAATTTGTGGAGCTTTCAAACCTCCCATATGGGTTGTAATGCCAGTCTTTTTTGCCTCTTGGCCACTGCAATGTACTGTATCGACTCTTGAGCAATAATATATGTGTTGTGATTGACTCTCGACCCTCTCATGTATTCATTGCTGTCATTTTGATCTCTTATTGCAGTTTGGTTACCTATGCATGGTGTTTGTATTGCATCTATGTGGTCTGTGTTAAATTTGCAAAACGAGTGTCTAACATTCCTCGGTGCATCACCTTTGTAGTTTAGGTTTTATTCTATGCATTTCCTTACCCTGTCTCCTTGGCAAGTTAGATTAGGTTTTAGCAAACCCTCTGCATTTTTTGTGTGCATCTGAATAGAGGAATAGGAACCAGCCTTCTCTGGAGAATCTTTTCTCATCTTTACAAGTCCCACGCTTGGAGAAAAGATTCCATGTTGTGCAATCACACTGGATGCCTGAACATCAACCTAGAAGCCTGATTTGCATCCAGGGGTGCTGTGAGTCTGCAACAACATTTTTGGCACGCCCGGTGGGACATAGAGGTCTCATTTTTATTGCAGCAAAGTTGATATGCATCTGCTGCAGTTTTCTTGCTTATAAGAGCTATTATTTGCATATCTGGCGACTCCAAGGGGAAGAATCAACTGGTTTCAGCAGTGCAGGCCTGAAAACTCATGAGAAGAATCACCACAAGGTCAAGAGTCGGAGAAGAAGAAGTGTTGTTTGAATACCTGCAGTTATCTCCAAGAAGAAGGCAAAGAGGAAGAAGGATTCAAAGGTCTCCATCTCCACCAAACAGAACTCTCTCAACTCCTCCACCTGATAGGCCTTTCATTCAAGATATGTTAGCATATGGATTTGCACGCATGCAAATGACATGCAACAGTGTGGGAACGAAGTCCCTCCTCAATGAAGGTGAGGCTGCCTTTATTGAAAACCAAAACTGTATTTACATCTGTACATTCAAAATTGTATGTGGGGGGTGTTTTGGAACATCAATGGAAGAAAAGTGAATGAAGGAGATAGAATGAAATGAAAGAAAGGAGTGGAATGGAATGGACTGAAAGAACATGCAAGAGTTAGGTAAAAACAGAGCCTAATATTGCATGAAGAGAAAAGATGAATAACCAACACAAATAAAACGGAGTTTGAGTTAGCCAAACAAGAACATGCAAAAGGGAACACACATGAGCAAGTAGATAGTCAGAGCTTGATCACTGTGAACTAGAACAACTGATTACTAATGTTGACAATAAGATCAAAGATAATATTTGCATGCAAGATTCAAACACCTAACATCTAATGAACATAAGAACACCAAATGTTACAAGAGACAATGAATGAGACACAAAGTTCTTATTCTATTAACTCCAAAATGTTTTTCACAAAGAACACAAAGTTTCTTCTTGAAACAAAGCTTGCACAAAAGTATCTTCTTCTCCTCTCTCAAAGTCACCCTTACAAATGAGCCCCTCACTTCCTTTTATAACCCAAAAGTTGGTTACGAAGTAGTTAGGGTTTTAAATGCACATTAAATAGGGCACTTAAGTGACTTTGACTTTTTCAACCAACCTTTAAAAAGTGACTAAAAATAGAAACCACTTAAGTTAAAAGGTCATTTAAGGAAAAATACATAAATAAAAGAAATGGGTACATGTGGACCCCACTTAAATGACTTGTATGCACACGTAGACATCCTAGTCAAAGAATGTGCCACCTAGATCAAAACACCTAAGATCAGTGCCTTATCCATTGGGCCAAGAGTCCGCCTATCCCAATCGTACGGGAATGAACTCATTGACTGTGCTCTGCAATCCTCCAAATGACAAGAGTGCTGAGTTTGAAACTTGAGCAATTCATCCACCCCTCTATCTGAGCAATATCCTGGTGTGAGAAGATTTGTCTTCATTCGTATTCATATTCACAATTCTCCACATGCTCAGAGTACCTTTCCATGGTGAATTATTCATTTGTCACGAGACCGTAGTCGTTACGCCACCTTGGTTTATCAGAATCCAGCTTCTGGTCTTTCGCCATTGAGAAGATCTCCAAGAGCCAAAATTGCAATTCACTACCTGGAGTTATGTCCTTTGTCTTTGTCACCATCCCAAAGTGTTGATCTCCCGAGCA
This sequence comes from Taxus wallichiana var. yunnanensis, assembly GCA_018340775.1. NCBI lineage: Eukaryota > Viridiplantae > Streptophyta > Pinopsida > Cupressales > Taxaceae > Taxus > Taxus wallichiana. The sequence continues at coordinate 810,563,838 of CM031235.1, forward strand.
GAATTCGTGAGACTTCAGAGTCTTGGAAATCCATCTCCTTTGCCCCATTGTGAACGAGTGGTGTTGAAAAATCATCGAAGTGATTTATGAATTCGTTGACACACACCTTAGCGTAGTATTTGGTCTTTTTTGGAGTGATGGATTCTAACATTTACGCAATCGCTTCCAAGTTTATCACTATTGGCTTGATGACCCTCTTTCAATTCTTCAGGGTATCATGTAGCCAGGTGGGAACCTCTCCAAGTACCTCATTGTACATGGTTCTCGTGTTCGTTGGGAATTGATCTTCATCACGCTGAAGGGGATCACCTTCGGGTGTTGCTGAAATTGGATCTTCTTGTTGTGAGAAAGATGTTGTCGCCATTTTCTCCATTTGTGATGATTCCGGATCATCAACTTTTGGTTGAGAAGTTGTGACTACTTCCACAAGTTGGGCTGGTATATTTTGAGGTACTTCATCAACGAGTTCCACCTCTAGAAATTGTGTGATATAGATTACAGGTGCTTGCGCATGAACCAATGCTTTGAATTATAGTGTTGTGTTGTTGATTAGGCCTGAAGAATTAGGGCAATCATGCAAAGACGAATGATGACTGGAATGAGAAATTCTCGAGATGTGCTCCTTCTTCACTTAGGTGTTTAGACGACTCAACTCACGAATGAGCCCTCAATCGTATCGCTCCTAGCTTGATTATGAGCTCTTGAATTCGAACTCCCATGGCGATCCATGCCCTTCGTGTCGTCTTACCTTCTTTCCAGAACCGAACTCCCTGAGTTCTTCTCTGGCTCAACTCACTTGAATACCGAGCTTAACCCAACATTTTTGAAAAGAATGGTTTTACCACAATGCTCACGGTTCTTCCTTATTATATAACACTTGTAGTAAGAATGTTTTGGCTTTGCCATAATAAGCACAATTGTCCCTTTCAAACGATGAGAAAATGCCATTACCAATAAAGACCTAATGCTGCCATGATGATGACCCAGGTTCAAGCCCTCGGCATGTCGATAGACACCCTTAAGACTGATTCTTGGCCAAAGAACTCCTCGGTATTTTGGCAGTGGATTCTGCAATCCCAGCTCCAATCAACAAGTTTCTCTGAACCTGGTAAAAGAATACTTTTTATTGTCTGATTGGATGTACATAATGGAAGGGTATAAATATTGCCTATTGCCCTTAGAGTTTCTCAAAGAGACCATTTACAAGTAACAAGGATGTAGTACACGAAACGGCCAACCAGGTATTTTCAGAGTCGGCCTTCACATTCAATTCATTTCTAGGGGGAAAAATAAAAATAAAATGCTGAGCAATATGAATCGTTTCATTCTGCACCGTAATAACCTTCATATCCTGATTCAGGGAAATTTTATGAAGCCTTGAATAGCGTGACTCCAATCCATCGTACACGGCAGTGAATATTTGTTTCTCCGCAGGTATGGAGTTAGCAGATTCTAAAGGGGGAATCGCCTGACAGCTGCCATGGATCTGGATTCAGAATAAGGATAAGCCTACAGCTGCATTATGTTTGCTATTCGTGACCTTCATTTGTTGCAGCCTTTAGCAATTAAGCTGTAAGCTTTATCAGGGCCCCAGATCCATCCATATGCAATATTACGCATTCTTTCTGAAGGCCGATGAAAATGCAGAATATAACAAGTCGCAAAAACAATTCATTTTTTAAAACATACTTGCCCACGGTTCGGTTGGGTCGCTTCTTTTTATTTATTTATTTATTTTTTAAAAACTACAGGCAATGCAAACAGTATTGACAGTATGGGCGCAGGATCAATCGATGATGTTCTCCAGAGTATGGGTCGCGCACTGTTCCGTATGCTTTCCAAACTTCGCCGCGCACTGTACTGTTCCGTCTGCTTTCCAAACTCGCGCGCACTGTTCCGTCTGCTTTCTAAACTTCGCGCCTCGCACCGCACTGTTCCGTATGCTTCCTAAACTTCGCCTTAAACCACGAATGCTTGTCTGCGCTCCATCAAATGCTGCAACAGATGAATGGCTGGTGCGTGTGGAGTTTTAGGAAATTTGTTTTCTTCCTCCAAAACAAAACAAATGTTTCTTTCCGTGCATGCGTGGAGTTGTTAGAAACTATTCTCTGCTTCAGCCAATGCACAGGAATTTGATTTGTCCTCTTGAAACTGTTCTTTATCTAAAAACTTGTTCTACTCTCCAGCACGTGGGTCTTGAAAAGCTTCTTTCTTTTTTTAATTAGAAACTTGCTCAGGTTTGTCTTATCTTTCCTCCTGGCGCGGCTTTTGCCCAATGCGTGGAAAACAATTTTTTTTGTTCTTTTTTAAAGACTGTTTCTTGGCCAGTGCGTGGGATTTATTTGCTGGCGCGGCCTGCACTTTCTTCTGTCTTCTCCTCCTGCCTTTTCCTTCAACCAATGCGCATGTATTTGCCTTTAGTCTTTTTGCTGTGATTAATTTCTTTTGCTCACAATGGCGTGGGTTTCTCTTGCATAATGTCAACAAAATATTATGTCTTTCTGAAGAAAAAGAAGCTTCTGACTTTTTCCACCGGGTTTGATGGAGGAAGTTACGAGGATTAATTCAACTTCCTCTCATCCCGGGTAGTGGCTTAAGTGCCAGGGGGAAATGGGAAAAGTAACGGGCAATTGCCAACGGGAATGGCAAAATGGGTTGGCAATCCCCGTCCAATTTCCCCATGTGGGAAATTGGGGAATTTTATGCCCGTTTGCCAATCCATGATTTGGCAATTGCCAGAGGAAAACCCACGTGCGGGAAATTTGAAGGAAATTGCCAGGAAAGTGGAAATCCGGGTTTGGGATGCCAACCCGACAGTTGGAAACAAAAGCTAACTTCCCCGGCACTAAAACTTGTCGGATGAACCTTCATTTATATTTATTTAATTAAATACTCCTTAAGTGATTAATTTAATCAAACAAGGAGCAATTAATTAATTAAATATTAATTAATTATTTTAATGCGTTTTATAGCCTGGCGGGAAGAGTTCTTGCCCGAAAATCACGAAACGAAGACCGAAACGATCACAAAAATAAGACAATCGCAAGGAGTCCAATGAACCACGCAAAGTAATACTTTTCAAAATTTTCTAATTTTTAATTATTCAATTGTTTTTTTTTTTAACAATTTTACGCAAATCAAAATTGGTGATAACAAAGATATCAAGGGTTTTAAGACCGATTAGAATGGCTCGTAACAATCCCTACGTCAACTTCACAAAGCAAAGCGGCCCACTTGCTCTCAATGCACAAAGATCCGGCCCTATTGCAGCCTTGAAGAACATTCCCTACTTCACCGGAGAAAATCGACTACTCCGTGTGATCATGTTAAAGATATTGCTAACTCGCAATCCATGAAATCAATGAAATGCAAGTGGTCACAAGTTACTCGCATCTTCCTTCAAGGGTAAAGCATTACAATGGTTTAGGAGCCTTGAGCTGGTTCTATCACAACCGGAATCACCATGTATTGCACTTCACGAGCAATTTGGAGAGAAGGGAGACAACTTGTCTCTTTTGGAGCAGCCGACAACTATCAAGAGAGCTCCCCGACGAGCAAATGACCGACTTCAACTTCAGATTTCTAAGGTCTTGGGATAGGATTCCAGGCAATCGAATGCCAAACAGAAGGTGCTTTTCTATATTACCTTAAAGCTTTGAATTCTAATATTTCTATGTTAATTCAGTCCATGGGAGGCACAACAATCCCTATGGCTTATAAGCATTGCCATTAGAGCCGAAAACCGTCTTATTCAAGCCGGTAAACCGGCTCCTAGGCCTCCCATGCCCTCAGTATCCAAACTTAGAAAATCCAAGCACTAGTCAAGCACCCACTTTGGCTCTGCTCCCACTCCTAGAAATCGTAGTTCAAGTGAAGCTTCCACTTCATCTCCAAGTGCTTCAATGAACTCCAAGAGGTCATGAAACAATTGCAAAATTTGGGAAATGAGCTGGTTACTATTAAGAGGCAACAAGCCCAAGGTTTCGACGTTCCTATCAACCTCAAGCTCACCTAATAGGCAGCCATACCAACCACAAAGACCACCTAATCCAGCTTGCAAATGTGAATCAAACAAGGCCTCCCTCTAATAGACCATTCCAGCCCTATAATCCAAATGCTATATCTCGCCTCTAAGGCATTAGTGCCAACACATAACAACATTGCTCAGGAATATGACTGGTGCTTTCCATGCAACGAGCCTCATAACCAATCCATGTGTTTCAATGGTGCTCTCAATCAAGCACTGATGGTGACAACTACTGGTGTGGAGGGCGAGGGCAAATAAGGAAACAAATAATAACAAGAAACATTCCAACAAAGAATCAGCCCCAAATGACACCACGTTGGTGAACCGCAAGCGTAAGATTTATGTGGCATGAATCAAGCAGTTTCTCAAGGTGTCGCAGCCAACACAAGGTCAAAGAGGAGAAATTTGGGTGAAGAACAGCCATTAGCCCCAGCCAATCCACAACCTTCCACGGCTCCACAAATGATTGGCAAGCAGAGTCCAGTTTCAAATACACAAGGGCAGCCAAGAACAGCCCCTAGGCCAACTCAAATGCCAGCTGTTGCTGCCCACGTACAAGGAATAAGTGTACAAACCAAGGGACAACAAAAGGATACTTCATCCCCGTTCAGTATCGTTGAACAGATGAAGAAGACTAACGTCAATATATCAATGTGGGAATCCCTATCCATCCCAGGACAAAGAGATCTGCTGCAAGCTGCCATGAAGGATTGGACAACTTTGAATCAAGAGTTCGATGCAAGACAAAGTGCTTACAAATGCTGCCCAGCCGTGAAGGAAGCCATGGAGGGCAACAAGGTAAAATGTCAAGCCCCCTCCTTTCTATGTTTCATTAATCATTGGGGATAAACTAGTACACAATTGCATGATTGATTCCGGGGCAAGTAGCAAGACAAAGTGCTTACAAATGCCGCCCACCAAGGAAGCCATGGAGGGCAACAAGGTAAAATGTTGAAGCCCCTCCTTTCTATGTTTCATTAATCATTGGGGATAAACTAGTACACAATTGCATGATTGATTCCGGGGCAAGTAGCTCGTGATGCCCAAGCAAATAACCGATCACTGGGTCTCCAATATGAAGTAATAGCTAAAGGGGTAGTGCAATTGGATGGGACAGCAATAAAGAATACAGCTGGAGTGATTAAAAACTTGAGTCTTACCTTGCATGCATGTCCAAATGTTGTTGTCTTACAAGATATATCAATCATAGACCTTCCACCACTCTTTGCCCTTTGCTTGTCAAGGGACTTCACACCAAGATCGGGGTATTTGTCTCATTGATTGGTCTCACATGCCGTTTAGAACAAGGTATGGAACTAAGGCTACAATTAGGTCTCGAACCTATTGCAAATTTCCATATTGAGCCTTACACTCCAAGTCGATTAATGCCAATTGCTCAAAGATTTGATCAAGAAGATCACCCTAGTACCGATGAGGTCGACACCAAGGTTGGAAGTATCCCGACGTAACTCTCGATGAATGGGCTAACAAGATACATGCTTTTGATCCCTATCAAGAAGTTGAAGAATCTGAGCCGGGAGTCTATTGTATACACGAAGAAAATCAACCTGTTCCTAAGATCACCAAGCCAAGCCATAATGATGACAATGAGGTATGGCGGCTGTTTTTTGACGGATCAAGGAGTAGGCAAGGTGCAGGAGGTGGAGCCATGCTTGTTTCACCTCAAGGCATCAAATATTATTTAGCTTTTCGTTTCCGCTTTTCTTGTTCAAACAACACAAATTGAATATGAGGCCTTGATTCATGGACTTCATCAGGCTAGGAAAAAGGGATAAATAACTTGCAGGTGTTCGGGGATAGCGAGCTAATCGTCAACCAAGTTAGAGGACAACATGCTACGAAGAACGACTTGCTGAGGAGCTACAAGAATAGGGTATGGGACCTCATTGAGGATTTCGAAGCTTTCAACATTGTGTCCATACCCGTGAAGAAAAATGAAGCCGCGATAGGCTCGCAGCAGCTGAGCAACGCTTTGATGTGGTTGACAACATCAAAAGGAAAAAACACACCACATATCCATGTGATTGTGAGGCCAGCAGCTTCAGATAATAACACAAGTCGGGCAGTGTTTGAGAACGATCAAGATCGTCAATTTTCTACAGAGGAGGCTGAATTCTCGGCTAGAAATCGGGATGATTAGAGCAGCAAGATGGGGATCAAGTAGTTCAACATGGACAAACAAGCTTCCTAAGGGTTTAGTAACATTGGATTCTATCTTCAACCCTAACGACCAGCCTCCGTAAGGAAAAGGCTAACATACAGTCAAGAGAGAAGATTTAGAGCCAATTCTCGGTCAAAGGCAAAATACTTCAAATTGGTAAAGTGGCCACCGAGCAAGAGAAATCAGATTTCATACGCTTTGCCAAGAATTTCCGATGATGTCTTTGCTTGGAGCTATGAAGACTTGAGAGGATTCAATCCGAAGTTGGCACAACATACCATAGAATTGGATCTAGATGCTAAACTCATCAGTGCGTAAGCAGAGACTCACAACCCTCACATTGAGCCTCTAATGAAGAAAGAGCTTAACAAGCTAATAGAGGCAAGCATTATATTCCCGATCAAGCACTCAAGCCGGGTTAAAACTTGGTTCCAAATGAAGAAGAGCGAGAAATCAGGTTGTGTGTAGATTTCCTGGGACCTCAATAGGGCATCTCTCAAAGACCATTACCCACTTCCTTCAATGGAACAAATATTGCAAGTAGTATCCGGTTCGAGAGATTCTCTCTCTAGATGGCTACTCGTGGTATAATCAGTGTGATGGTGAAAGAAGATGACCAATTCAAGACGGCTTTCACCACCAAATGGGGGACCTATGCCTACAAGAAGATGCCATTTGGACTATCAAATGCTGGAGCCACCTTCCAAAGGGCAATGGATATGGCATTTAAGGGGTTGATCAACAAAATAGTTTTGATATATCTTGACGACATCACTGTATTCTCAAAAAATGCAGCGGATCACCTCTGTCATTTGAGGCAAGTATTTCAGAGATGTAGAAGATTTGGAGTATCATTGAATCCCAAAAAGTGCATATTCTTGGCTCACGAGGGAAAACTTCTAGGCCATATTGTTTCAAAGGAAGGGTTGACGATTGACCCGGTTGAACGGGTCAAGCAATTCAAGCATTGCCATTATTACAAGTCACAAGAAGGCTCTTCAAAGCTTCTTGGGAAGGATCAATTTTGTCTACGTGTTTGTTCCAAACTTTGCAGCTCTCGTAAAGCCAATAACACTGATGTTAAAGAAGAGCATGGCATTTAAGTGGACATCTGAAGGCAAGGCAAGTTTTGAGGCAATAAAAGAGGCTATATCTCAAGCCCCAACTCTCGTCAATCTAGACTTCTCCAAGGACTTCGTGCTATATGCCTTCGGTGGTGGAGACACAATTTCTGCAATCCTGGCACAACAAAACAAAGAAGGATTAGAACAACCAGTTGCTTTCTTCAGTCAAGGCTTGGAGGAATATGAAACTAGATACTCTTTCATTGAAAAGCATGTACTTGCAGTGATCAGGAGTTTAAAGAAATTCAAGCACCTAGTCTCAAACAACAAGATCCAATTATTGGACTTCCTTCTAAACAAGGATCCGAATGAGAAGCGCAGGGGTGGATAACTCGTGTCATGGAATATGACATCGAGATCAAGGTCACCAAACTAGTACGTGGAAAGGGACTATGTGAACAAATAGCCTTGAGTCAACAGTTTGAAGCAGTGATGAAAAAGAGACTGTCTTGTACTACAGATGGCCAAGAACATGAAAATGATGATGTGCCTACTCCTTGTTGGACTCGTAATATGATACACTTCCTACGCACAGTGACTATGCCCTCCGAAATGAGCAAAGCAAAGAGGAGATACTTCAGATTACAAGCCATTCCATATGTGCTTGTTGATGGTGTTTTGTTTAAGAAAGACATCAATGAGGTTCTATTGAGGTGCATTGGGACCGGTCAAATTGAGAGGGTGTTACGAGATTTTCACGATGGAGATTCTGAGGACATTTTGCCCCACAAGTAACAACTCTCAAGATAATAAAGGCAGGGTATTATTGGCCCACGGTGTTCAATGACTCGCTATACATGGATAAGAAAGTGTAAGAAATGTGCATTATTCACAGTAAAGAAAGACTAGCAGCTGCCCTTCCATCGCACCCAATCTTGGTTAACCAACCATTTCGCAATGGGGATTGACTTCATCGGGTCATCAACCCAAACTCAAGCCAAGGCCACAACCGGATTCTCACGGCAACATGTACTACTTCACCAAGTGGATTGAAGCAAAGAGCGCCAAAGAGGCAAACGAGTCTAATATACTAGAATTTTATGAAGGAATAGTGACTAGGTTCGGTGTGCCGCCACTATCATATCGAGCAAATGCATCGGGCATTCGTAGGTTCCAAGATTACGTAATGGGTCAAAGAATGGAATCTACTTGAGCACCTCTTCCAATTATTACCCACAGGGTAATGGACAGGCAGAGTCCACGAACAAAAATTTGCTAAGAATCATTAGGAGAACTCTTGATGAGAATCAGAGGTCTTGGCATACCAAGCTGAAATCAGCCTTATGGGCTGATAGGATCACTCCCAAAAGATCCACAGGTAACTCTCCATTCAGGCTTGTCTATGGAAGAGAGGCAATCTTGCCCATGTCACTTGAGTTGCCAACATTGGAACTCATGAAGCAGCTGGAGTTACTTGAATTTGAGCCCATGGAGGTGAGGTATGCAGAGTTGATGGAGCTGCAAGAGATCAGAAATCAGGCATCCCAAGCAATGGAAAAGGATCAAGCTTTGATCAAGAAGACCTTTGATAGGAAGGCCAAAGATAGATCTTTTCAAGTTGGAGATCTAGTGTTGAAATGGGATGTGGACGAGCAAAACCCGGAAGGCATTCCAAGTTTGATGCCATTTGAGTGGCCCCTACATGGTCACGAAGTGCAAGAGCAGCAATGCTTTCCAATTGGCCTCATTGACGGTGAAGAACTCGCAGATTCCAAGAAATGGAATCTATCTCAAACATCAAGCTACTGAAAATAAGAGGTTCACCCTTGTAAATATTAGCCTAGATTTCAATTCCTCGTAAGTGCGTATGCACATTGTCTTGTTGTAGTTAGGTTTCAGTTTCCCTAAGTGCTTTGGCACAGTTTTTTTGTTGCTCCCGGTTGGTTTTCACAGCTTCAAAGATGCTCTCGTAGAGAAGGAGTTACGGTATCGGGCTCAGGATCAGATATCATGTTGGTTTCAGGTTATTGCTTATGACTCCATGCCCAATGGATTGCTAAAAGGCCACTGATCTTCTACCTAGCAGGTAGGTGACCCCAAAAAGTCGCCAAATTGTTATCCAAATTTCACCCCCCAGAGTTAATTTGATAACATGCATCAGAGTTTTTAGTTCCAAGCAAGTAGATTGATTCAGGAGAAAATCGTAAAATTGGCTAAGTCCTGCTCAAGACCGCCTTTGGGACAGTTGGAACAATTATACGCGGAAGGCGCGGATCGGCCGAAAAGCCTCCAGCGGCCCAAATAGAAAAGGGACATCTGGGACAAATGGATGCGAAATGCCCGAATCGGCCGAAAGAAAGAAAATTTGTCCAAGTCCTTTATTGGGAGCAAGCGGGACAAGAGTGCGCGGAGGACGCGAACCGAACCGCCGGCCTTCGCCCAAAAAGAGAACTCAGAAAGCAAGGACAAGTGGGACAAAGGGACGTGCGGGACGCGGATAGCCGAAGGAGCCGAAAGCCAATCAGATCACGCCACGTGTCACCGGCAGAAAAGGGACGAGGAAGCCCATTTCGGGCGGATCGGAGGATTCTCGTCCCCGCCAAGCACCGGGACATCCAGACAAAAGGACGCGGTGGACACGAAAATCCGCAGCCCGTGGACAAATCACATCATGACACGTGTCGCCAAGGAAAAAGGTCCAAAAGGTCAAAGGGGCGAGTTTTCGAGCACTGATCCGAACCAATGAAATAGTGCCACGTGCCCAAGTTTAAGGGGCCCATAAGAAAAGCCCGCGAAAAGGTGGAAAGAGAAAATTGCTCAGCGAACCAGAGCCTGCGACGTGTCATCCAGATGGTAGAGCGCGGGAAAAGAAATTTAAAAATCCGTTTTCGCCTATTTTGTGCCCTAAATCTTCAGACCTTCGTATCTTTCGATCCAGAGCTCGGATTTGCACGTTCTTTATATCAACGGAAAGCTGTTGAAATTCTCTACATGATTCTGGGATCAACCTCGCATTTTGGTGCAATTTGAGGGAGAAAATTAAGAAAACGTCTCGATGCGTGGTGATAGACATGTAAGTAATGCTTCAACAACCAACTTTAATGCAAAGATGCTACCGCCGCTCTGTTAGCCCGCCGTTTTGCTAGGATCCGCCGCTTGTCATAAATGAGATGATTTTAAATGCTACCAAGAAGTGGTCAGGGGCAGATTCTGGATTTCCTCTCTCTTCCCTCTCTCATTTCTTGATATATATTGTAAATAAGAGCTCCTTTAAGGGGTCGGACATTTTGTTTTGCATCCTCCCTTATTCCCTCGCTTGCAGAGAATTTGTGGAGCTTTCAAACCTCCCATATGGGTCAGTAATGCCGCCTTTTTTTTGCCTCTTGGCCACCGCAATGTACCGTATCGACTCTTGAGCAATAATATATGTGTTGTGATTGACTCTCGACCCTCTCATGTATTCATTGGGCTGTCATTTTGATCTCTTATCATAGCTTTGTTACTCCGTGCATGGTGTTTGTATTGCATCTATGTGGTCTCGTGTTAAATTTGCAAAACGAGTGTCTAACATTCCTCTGCATCACCTTTGTAGTTTAGGTTTTATTCTATGCATTTCCTTACCCCGTCTCCTCGCAAGTTAGATTAGGTTTTAGCAAACCCTCTCGCATTTTTGTGTGCATCTCGAACAGAGGAATAGGAACCAGCCTTCTCTCTGGAGAATCTTTTCTCATCTTTACAAGTCCCACGCTGGAGAAAAGATTCCATGTTGTAATCACACCGGATGCCCGAACATCAACCTAGAAGCCCGATTCGCATCCGGGGGTGCTTTGTGAGTCTCGCAACAACATCTCCACTTATTACCTAGTAGGCATCGGGAATGGAGTTGGCTATCCACCGCCACAGATCAGCCCTTTCGGCCGCATCATTTGAGGTGTAAATATTTATGAGCCCAAAAGGGCGGCCATCAATATTAAATAGCACCCATATGACATGATTGGTGGGGTTGATACCATGGTCAATTAATAAGGGCCGCCATTTGCGAGAAAAAAGCGAAATTAGTCCCCCACGCCTTGCTTCATGATTGCTACAGAAAGCCAAGCTGTTAGGCCAGATGGATTTGCAAACCATCTCAGAATCGAAAATGTGTAACTTTTTCTTCTTACAAAAACAAAACGTCCAAATTTGCACAACGTTGTCAAGTTTCACACACAACATATTTACGACAGAGTCTAGTAAGACCCCGAACATTCCAAGATAAACAATTCATGGGAAACGTTGGTCCAGAGCCATATACCTCTCCTCCAAGCCATCAAGGGCATCATATTGATTGTGCAAGAAATGAGTAGCATTGTGCTGTAAAAAGTCCTGCAGATAAACTTTTTTCCGGTCAATGAACTCTATGTTGTATTCCACTTTTGTGGAATCCATGCTGCGTGCTAGGCTATGTCCCCAAGAGATGCGAGAAGGACTTTGGGGCCATTTGGACGGCCCTTGTGAGTTGTTTGGCAATAATAGTGGTACTTGGGTCTTTGGATGGGAGCACGAGAAACAAGATTTGTCTGGTCCATGAGAACCAACGCCGCAAGGGGTGTGTTGGAGTACTTTGGCAATGGAGTAACCGAGATGGCAGCAATTGGTTCTTTAGCAATAGTTGTAGGCTCCTTAGTGGGGATACTAAGAGATTGTTCCTTAATAGCCGGTTCCCGATGGCCATGGGAGCCAGAGGCTTTGGATTGTTGGGCTTTGTTCTTGTTTCGCCACCCTTGCAACTTACCAACCTTCCTCCTGTTGGGGTTTGACTGATTCGGGAGTTGCTTTGGCCACAGGGTGGTTGCGGGGTACATAAAGCGGGAAATCCTTGATCTTGTGATCAGACGCCTGGCAACGGAAGCAAGTGTTAGGTAGATTGATATACATGACCCACTGGGAATAGCGTTTATCGCCCATTTGGATATCCACAAATTCCTTGAGATCCTACGAGATCAATCTCAACACATACTCACTTCTGCGGCCGAGAATGGTAAAACTTATCGGCTTCCAGGCAAACTACCCGCCCAAGCGAAGCGGCAATTTGTGGCAAAAAGGAATGCATGGCAGAGGAAGACTAGGAAATTCAACCCAAACAGCACTTTAAGGGTGGTATATTCAGATACCACAAAGTCCTTGTGTCAGGGTGTTAACACAAGTAGCGAGTTGCATGGACATACCAAGTGGCTTGCTTAGACAAAATATTGGGCGTTGTAATGTCCCACTTATGGGATCAAGGGTAAATGGCAGACAACAAGTAAATCTAACACCAAGTATGATTAGCAATCAACCCAAACTGATCAAGTACAGCCAATACATCAATTAATAACTCCAAACTACCCCAATATACTATGCAACAACACATACCATTCGCTGCCCCAAAATACACCACAGCAGTGGCTCTTAAAATGCAATATTCAGATCACTGACTTCGTGCTTTTAGACACACTAAAACTGATGCTAAGATTCACATACAATTTGCTACCAAGGACTTTGAATACCCATCAAACAAAGCATGGGTGGCAGCTAAGAAAAACACTTACTATTTTACCAAACACCGTCCCAGGTCGCTGCCATCATATGTCAAACCCAATCGATTCAATATGTCACATTTACATCTGGAACAAGAGACTCCAACACACTGGAATATATCAGCCACCAAGAGGGTATTTAAGCAAGTAGAGTTAGAGCCAAAATGAATGAACCCAGCAAACAATACTTGTGTCTTCAATTCACAATTCAAATACTACTTTGGAAATCATACAAAATGTGTAACCCACTGTGCCGTATCTTTGATCCAAACTCCCTATTTTCATACACACCCAAACCTCTATATATATTCAGTCTCTTAATGAGTGCAAAAGAACTATTATTCGCTGTATATGATAAAGAAAAGGCAGGGTTTTGAATGCAAATACTCTCCCTCAGATCGCTGCTCCCAACACTCCTAAATCAGATCTAATTGTGCCAAGGAGTTTGCTCAAGATAAGGAATGCTTACATCACAAATGCACAGGGAAATCCGCTGGCAATAGAGAAGCATAGGAAGCCTTTTGAATCAGATTTATAGCATGCTAAAGACACAGTAATGTATCACTGATCACCAAATTCCATTACCCATACAGATCGCTGCAAATAAAGACTGTAAAATACCATAATATTAAGCACTAACCCAGTCGATCTTCTTGGTTAATATTGCAAGAATACGCCACCACTAAATCTGCAATGAAAGTCTTCAAAACACCCCAAGGACATGCAAACTACAAGTCCCTGGAGTAATCACAAATCATGTAGGCATACGTTGGTTTAGGGAAAGAGAGCTTGCACATTAAAACACTCCACCAAAACGCTTAGCTACAGCCAGTCATATGAACACAAGAGAATACGCCAAGCATGGGAGACTTAACACAAAAGAAATCGCTGTAATTAAATCTTAATAGCAGCAACTAGATATCAGTTAGATCGTTCAATTAAGGCACTCCAAGCTAGGGCAAAACATGCATAAATCACCTTACAAAGGAATCGCTGCCAAAAGGGGTTTTAAACACTAGCAAATATGGTATTTTCCCTCCTCAAAACAATTGCTACAGTAGTCGCTACAGTAATGGCTGCCAAGAGAAAGATTCATTCATGCACAACAAAGAGAATATACTTTGCAAAAGATATCTTCAATTAATTCTTCAACAACAAGAGAGAGATACTTCAACAACGAAAGAGAGAGAGAGCAAACATCAGATTTGGGCATACATCCCTTCTCCACGCAGGGAGCCAAATATCAATAATTCATTAGCATAAACATCCCAGGAAATGCAACCCCCTCTTTATAGAAAATAAGAGGTGCAAATACCAATGTTCAACATTTAATGTTTTCCCCTTAAATAAAAATATTTAATAAACTACTACTTGTGCACTTTATTTAATTTCTTAATTTAATATTAAGAAATTCCTATCCTAGGTGCACTTTTCTAAACTAAGAGGGCCCACAAGGGGTTACAAAAGAGATAATAAATATCTTAAGTTGAAATATGAGCCCAATCCTCAAACCCATTGGGTTGAGGGCCTTCGAATCCTTCCATGCAGATAATGTCCTAAAAGAGGACATTACAGGCGCATTAATGAGGGTCGGAAAAACGAAAAAGAAAGAAACCCTTCGTCATGTTTTGAATGCTATCTAGGCAGACTCCATGAGGACTCCAGATTTTATTAACATAGGATTTGAGCATGCTTTCAGAGGGGATTCGACCCACAAAATACCCAATGAGGCAAAACTGCTTCTAACCATTGACAGCAACATTAAATTTAGGAATGGGCAGAACTACATCAGGAGGAGAAATATTATCTCGTGAAAGACCTTCGGGATGAATTTCTGGTCGCCTTTGGCACGGGCAAGCCATTGCTCGCTCCACTATCTCCTGCCACGGTTGAAATAACTGGGTTTGAAGATGGCGAGGACATTATATAGGGGACGCCCAGAGGGCGAGAAACCCTAGGAGAGACTAACAATAAATTCCCGTAGAGCCCGAAAAGGCCGCGGTATGGCGGTTAGAAATGATAAACCCTAGAAAATCGACTCCAATTTTGCGCCAGAGTTACAAAGCATTTTTTCCGATGGGTGTTTTCCATGATGTTAAACTTTAACTTGTCGACAACTCCAAAAAGTGCGACTTGCACTTGTAATTGACTTCCCAAGTTTGGCGTGGAAATCCAGGGTAGAAGGCAACTTAGATTTATGACTTGCACTCCAAGAAGCATTTTTTGGAAAGGGTCCGAGAAGATGTAGCAACAAAAAACTTGCAAGTGCCATAACTTTCACTCCGTAGCTCCGTTTTAGGTGCCTTTTTTTTCTAAAAGTGCATATTTTCTTGAGCTCTATGCATTGGAGGCAGTATTTTTCTTATTGTCATAAAATCCATTATTGCACCTTTTTGGACTAAGCAACCTTGTTGGCTAGATTTTTCTCATAGCTGAAAACCTAGGCAGTCATGAGATAAATTTCCCTCATTTACCGGTGAGGCTCCCGTGTAAGATTTGTCAGTTAAATATGCTAGTATCTATTTCTGGGTATTACTTTAACCATGCAGCTCATGAACCATAGCTATATAATTTTGCAACAAGTAAGCAACTGTTAAAGAAAGGAAATATCTGATGAAGAAGAAAATAGCAAAAATAGGAAAGAAAGAGGGAAGATGTGCAACCCAATCAATAGATTACAGATTTGATTGCATACACATAGATAGAACAGATAGATATTAACATACAGAATTATGAGCAAAGGGAACTTTCAGATCTAGATTTAGAATAACGAAAAGTTTATGAATAGATCTAAGACAAAAAGTTAGAAACAAAATGCACCGTTGACACAAAGTTCTCCTAAATATGCTCCTTTCTATTCCTTTGCTTGAAATAGCTATCGTGGGTTTCGCACCAAGTTTGGAACACAAGAATGCTGCTTACAAATTCTTCTCTCGATTCCCGTAGGTTCTTCCTCTATTTATAGTGTATGGAGAGGAAGTTACAAATAGATTACAAAGTTGATTGCATACACATAGATATAACAGATAGATATTAACATACAAAATTATATGCAACGGGAACTTTCGATCTAGATCTAGAATAACGCAAAGTTTATGAATAGATCTAAGACAGAAAGAAACAAAATGCACCGTTGACACAAAGTTCTTCGGAAATATGCTCCTTTCTATTCCTCTACTTCAAATAGCTATCAGGGGTTTCGCACAAAGTCTGGAACACAAGAATGCTGCTTACAAATTCTCCTCCTTTAACCCGTAGGTTCTTCCTCTATTTATAGTGTATGGAGAGGAAGTTACAAATAGGAAACTATAACTGAACTGGCACATGTGGAAGTTGTAAAAGAAACAACTGGCAATCTCCCTCCTGGAATTCCTCTTTGCATGACATGCATGATTTATAACTGAAAATAGAACCTTCTATTTTGCATGTCTGCCACCTATCTCCAAGTAAATGACCTCTTCAAGTAATGGCTTTTAAACCAATCACTTAAGTTTTATAATTTAATTGATCGCTCAATTACTTTGTCGAGAGAAAAGAAGAAGAAAGAGGAAAATAAATTAGAAGAAAGCTGCAACACTTCCAGTCTTGTTCTTTTTCCATATTTTGCATGCGGTTGACTCTTTTGTCTTTGATTCTCACCAAGTTGGATCTGGAAGCAGGTGACTGTGATTCACTTGCGGGTATTGTCTTTGCCTTGTCTTCCCTCTTATCTTTGAAGCTTTTGCAATTCTTCTTCAGTACATGCAAAGTAAATTCGATGAAGGCTTCAACTGGAAGATTGGGAGCACATGCACAAGATCTTGGAAGGAATTCTCCATGCAATGACTTCTACACGGGCTGTGTCAGAAACAAGAGGATGACCTTTTTGCGGAAGCCTTTGCAATTATGAGATTTGGATCTGTCAATTAAATCGGTGATAGGTTCAGGGCCTATGTTTGTATCATTGACTTCAAAGCAAATCTAGAAGCTATGCATGATTCTGCTGATCCCTCTCTATCATCACACTTCATCATGGTCGGCAGCTTTTGTCCGAGAAATCTTTGTCTCGCATTCTTTTCTTTTACTCATGCCAAAATTCTTTAGAATTGGATCAATTTGTGCAGATCTATCAATTTCTTCAGATTCGGAAGATATATTCAATGTACCTGACATTGATTTGAACTTCCTTTCACCTATATGAACACCTGTAATGAATACCTGCAATTATTTAAGACAAAGATGAAGTCCAGAGCATGAATACTTGATTTCTGTCACCAAAAATCTGCATATGAAGCCCGCTGCCCTAAAATTTGAGATTTTGCTTGCATGCAAAGCAAGCAAAAATATTATTTAATTCACCATAGCACTTATACCAACATGCAAATGCTTAGAATGACCAAAATCAGGCTATTCCAACCCTAGGCGCCAAACTTTGAAGCTTTCCAATGAATAAAACACTTTTTGATGCAAAAATCCTCCTTCCTTGGGCGCCAAAACTGTCCGGGCTGCAATCCTCTGCTAAAATAATTAATTACATCTTCATTATGGCAGCCCATGCTTATATAACTCTCAACATTCTATTTTTAATAATTGCCCCTCCTATTCCTGGCAATTAATTAATAATCAATGATGTTTATTCACCCAAATTGGGCGCCTATTTTTGCATGTTGTTGGCTGCCATTAAATAAATTTTATTTATTTATTTTTAGCATGCTACCTTCAGTTCACTTTGGCTTGTCTTCATGCATTGACTTTCCTTCTATTTATGGCACCAAAATTGGGTGAATAAACATTAATAAATATTATTAAATGCATTGTTATTCACCCAAGGTGGGTCACACTTTTTGGCAAGGGTGAATTCTAAAAATAAGAAGTCAACTTCTGATGGGAATTTTCACCCTTCACTGCAGCTCTAAAAATCCCTTCTTCCACTTAAGTGATTTGACTTTCATAATGAGAATTTTTACCCTACCAGGCAGGTAGGAAATTCCCACCGGTGCTTTAAGTGATTTTTCTTTTATAATGGGAATTTTTACCCTGCAAGGCAGGTAAGAAATTCCCACCTTCCTGCCACCTCTAATATTCCCATTGCAGCTTAAGTGATTTTGACTTCATGGGAAAAATTACCCTACTAGGCAAGTAAGAAATTCTCCCCGCCCGCCACGCGCTAAAATTCCCACCGGCACCTTAAAATCTTCCTTAAAAAAATGCGACTTGTATGAAAGATAGCTCTTTTCCAAAAGTGCAACTTGCATTGTGACTTCTGCCTTTAAAATTGCGTGAGAATTCGTCACTTAGGGCAGCGTGGAAACTGGACGTGGAAGGAAGCCTTGAAAATTGCGACTAGCATAAAAACAACATTTCTTTCCTTTTTTGGATTTTTGGTGAAGAAAACACAAGCATGGAATAAAATTTGCCATTTTTGGAAAGGGTCCGGGAAGATGTAGCAGCAAAAACTTGCATGTGCCGTAACTTTCATTCCGTGGCTCTGTTTTAGGTGTCGTTTTCTCTAAAAGTGCATATCTTCTTGAGCTCTACGCATTGATGGCAATATTTTTCTTATTTTCATAAAATCCATTTATTCCAAAAAATGCGACTTGCCTAGGAGAGGCTTTTTGTGCATGACTTCGTCTTTTTTGACCAGAAGCTTGCTTTTGAGGCTGATTCCTTTTGGCATGGCAGCCATAGATGATCTCCAGATACTCCCTGCAAGAAAACAGATCTGACCTGGTGAAGTAATTGACCTAGGGAATTTCACAGAGAAAAAAACGAGAAAAATAAAAAAATGAAAAACGTTGCCAGAAGTCACAGACAAAGCCTAGGATTCATTCTTGGTGAAAACCCTATTAATATATGTGAATACTGGCATGCAAAATCGCAACAAGACTCAACCGGAGCACAATTTACTTCAAACGGGGCACTATTTATTTAATAAATAATTAAATAAAAATTTCCCGCAGACAAAACTTGGCGAAGGGATAAAATGAGTTTGGGCATCTAGGTATTTGTCGAAATTGGCTCATATGATACATTGGGAATATCCTAACATAATATAGACATCTTCTGGCAATAAAAACACAAAAAGACCCGTTATTTTAAAAAGAATGAATTTTTTCAAATGGGTAGTCCCAGATTTCAGGGTGAAATCTAGGGACACCAAACCTCTTGAATCTTCTCAAGGACTCCCGAGCTTTGGTCACCTCCGGAAAAGGTCCGTCGGAAGAATGAATAGCTACGGGGATTTCCAAATGAAAAACAGAGAAAAACCAAAACACAAACAAAAATAAATAAAAAAAAACCTAAAAGAAGTTGCGGGCAATTGCTCGAAATGCTTTTCCAATTAGCTGATCTAAAAAAAATTCTTCCCCCCAGGTGAATGTTCTGTGGTAATAATGATGGGGTGAAATGCTTTATAACCTAAATCCTCCAATTTTAGCTCAATCTATTTTTAAGAGAACTTTATTTATTTAATATAAAAATAAATAAAATGCCTTCAGACAAAGCTTGATGAAGGAATTGAGTGAGCTTCAACATGTGGGTATTTGACGAATGTGGCTTTTATAACTCTCTGGCGATACCTTAGAGCAATGCAAGAAAATGCAGGAAAAACAAAACACAAAACACGACCCGTTACTTAAAAAGAACGAAAAATTTAAAAAGGGGTAGTCCCAAATTTCAAGATGAAATCTTGGGGACACCAAACTCAACCCTCAACCAAGTCGCCTAGGGTTGGAAATGAAGATTAGTTGCATAAAATCACTTTGAAGTACCAATGTGACCTTTGTGTGAGATCACCCTTGCGCACAAAAGAATTTTTGTCCTCTAGTGTGATCTTATTGAAGGGTTTTGTCTTCAATAGGTTACCAAGGAAGGGTTTCCGTCCTTCAATGGCAAGAAGAGAAGCTACTTGCTCCACCTCCAAGAGAAATCAATATCAAAATCAGCATAACCCTCCTTTAGCAAGTCAACCACCTTGATAGGCCTTGAAAATGTCAATGGGCAAATAGAATCCTCTAGAGAGGCCGACCCCCCTTAATGAAGGGAAAGAACATTAAAGTCACTATGTAGGCCTCCACAAGACCGACCTTCATAATGAAGAAATAGAAATCCTCCTTGCATTGCTTGACAAGTGTTCCACGACTTAGTTGAACCCAATGTTTTAAAAATCGGAACCGGACTTCGGAACCTGGCCGAGGGTCGACCGACCGAACCGGAACCGGACCGGAACCGGACCGGTTCAAACTCTATGAACCGGTTTACTAAAAAACACATAAAAATTACATTTTTAAAGAAAACAATATATTTGAAAAACTAGAAACCATGATTCCAACAATTACACACAAAATATGCAAAGTTTGCTCATGTATATAGTGATAGTTGGAATGCTCGCACTCGACAAATACTCGGCAGACCCCAAAAAAAAAAACTCGGCAATAGTTGGCCAGAATACTCGCCGAATTTTGGAAAGCTATCCAGTATTTTTAAATACTAAATTGTGTACAGGCAATCAAAGCTCATGATTCTTTCAGAAGATTGCAAGAAGCTACTTGGTCCAAAAAGGTGCAAAAATGGATTTTATGAAAATAAGAAAAATATTGCCATCAATGCGTAGAGCTCGAGAAAATATGCACTTTTAGAGAAAACGACACCTAAAACGGAGCCACAAAATGAAAGTTATGGCACATGCAAGTTTTTGCTGCTACATCTTCCCGGACCCTTTCCAAAAATGGCAAATTTTATTCTATACTTGTGTTTTTTTCACCAAAAATCCAAAAAAGGAAAGAAATGTTGTCTTTACATAACTCGGCCGGTTCAGGATGAAACCGGACCGGTTTGACCGGTTTTAGCCCAAACCGGCCGGTTCCGTACAAAACCGGCCGGTTTGGGCTAAAACCGGTCAACCGATCCGGTTTACTAAACGGTTCGTGCTTTAAAATGTTAAACCGGTCAAACCGGCCGGTTCCGGTTCCGGTTTGACCGGTTTTTAAAACACTGGTTGTAACCACGCCAATGCCATGATTAGTAAATAAAATAATTAATTTTCGAAGTACAACACTTACACCCATGGCAAGTTTCCCTCCTCGCTTCGCGTTGATGCCCACGAGAAGAGAAATGGGCATAAGGTCTTTCATATCGTGTCCATGATGATAATAATGTCGGTAGTGCTTGTAATATACATGACTTATGGAATCCAAACTAAAAAAGAAACTAACATGCATTTGTGGGAAATGTTATTTCTTTAGTTCTATGGATTGTTATCCCGTAAAATTGACAAGGGCAATTTTACGGATAACCATACCGAAATTTTGTTCCGATCCCTCGTTAGGGATCCCTTGCGTTCGGAACGTTGCAAAATCCCTTCCCGGGAAATTTGGTTTTCCGAACTTAGTCGTTTTTGGTCTTTTTGGCCGGGCGCATAGAATGACTATGCAACACCAACTTTTGATGCGCCCCCTTTAAACCCTTTGGCACATGTTTTCTCGTGTCAACAGCATTTTGGTGCACCTCTTTATGTTGAGTCTTCCTCGCGTCGCCGGGGCGCATGCTTTCCCGTGTCGACAGCTCATTTGGTGCGCCCCTTTAGAAAGTTGGTGGCGCATTTATATCGCCTCGCCATATATAGCGCGTCAGACTGTCATTGTCACCGGAGCAATCACGTGACTATTTTCATTATTTTCTCGACCTCGCCAAGACTCCGCTTTGCCGCTTTCGATCACGCCAGTGGACCCGTTCTCATGCTTTTTCATCGTTTATATCCGGGTAAGTGGCCTTCTGTCTTTCGTGCGTTTTGTTTTTGTGGTTTTTGGCTGCTAGGTTGGTTCAGTATGGATTGAAAAGAATAAATTATGATCTTGCTCTCCCCCTGCTGTCTTTCCACATTTTCCTCCTCCTCTTTCCAGATCTGTTGGTAGAGGAAGCTCGTCTCCGAGGTAGTAGCTTGGAAACCTTGGTTTAAACCTTTCCAATCACCCGAATAAAACTTGCAAAGAGAGCTTAGCCATATGTGGAAACCCCTCTGAGAAAAATCTGAACCTTAAAGAAAAAGGAAAACTGTATTTTCCTTTGGCGCATTGGCATTCCATGCAGCATCAAAAACAGTCGCGCCCTTGGCGCACCTGTCGCCCCTGTTGCACAATGAGCAGCCGCGCCAATGGCGCGCTTTCCCTGCCTGCTTCATCATAAAAAGGTGTGCCCTCATGGCGCACTTCCCTCGCATCCGCAAACGCTTTCCATGCGCCTCTTAGCATCAAACTTGAGCGCAACATTGCAAATTCTGCGCCCTTCGCGCACCTAGCATCCATGTAACAACTCTTTCATATGCGCCAAGTGTTAAGCTATAAAGACGCAGTGCGTTCCTCATCGTAGCAACATCATGTTGTGCGAGACTCCATGCGCTGCGCGCCAAGTTCCCTTAAGCGCGCCAAAAGCACATGTTACACAAAATCTATATGCGCCTTTGCACTAAAGTTCTATGCAAAATGAAAGATACATGCGCCTGGCGCATCCTTCCTCAGAACACCCTTTTCCCGTGCGCCTTACCTATTCAACTCGCAATCTGCACATATCTCAGGCGCCATGCGCCCGAGGCCTCAAAATTGCTAACTCGTTCTTCCACAAGATTTCAATGGAAAATCAAGCAACTGACACGGCTTTCTCCGATTGGGTTTCACGCCTTATTCTTGTAGATCAACACTCGGCTCAGAAGAACATATGTCAACATCAAGCAAGAGACCCACCAAATCCAAAGGCTACCAAACTACTGAAGAGGAAGTGGATCAAGTATATCTTGATACAGGTGGAGACGATTGGCCATTTGCGGCAATCGATAGGACCAAAGCACCTCAGACAATTGAGGAAAGGGTCAAAGAAACTCTGCAGTAATGCAGCATTAGTGCTTTGAATGAACGGACTCATCTACCTCGGGTCAATTTCACAACCTCTCCGTTGGGTAACGCACCTCCTAGATCAAAACAACACCTAAAGGAAAAGGAAAAGGCAAGGAGGGCGAATCTAGCGCCACTCAAGAGGAAGCTCCCGAAAGTCCTCCTTCCGCCGCACTGCAACAAGTTGTAACTCTGGCTCCTCCAGAGAAAGAAGCAGAAGAAGATGTTCCAATGGGCCCATCCACTCGTGGATGTCGCTTTGCTGCAACTGCAACTACCGAGGTCCCTTCTGTCCTTTCTTCTTCTCCTCCTTCCCCTCCTCGAGTGACTCAAGCGACCATTCCTTTGGTCGTGTCCTCTCCCCCTTCTTCTACTATTCCTCCCGCTTCTTCGTCCATCTTCTCTTCTCTTGCGGACCTGTCCCCCTCCATTTCTTCCCTCATTTTTGAGCTCCCTTCCCTTCCTATGTCTTCCTCTCTGCAGATGTCTGCTCCTCCCGTGAGCACTTCTTCGGCCTCCCTCTCGATGCCGCCTCCAAGTGTCTCCACTTTTTTCCCTTCTACTACTGCAGCTGCCCCCTTCTCTATTTCCGGCCCTTCTCCCATAAGTCCAGCTTGGATCTCCCAGCACTTAAGTCAGCAGAAAAGGAAAGTTCCCATCGCTCCGATGGACTTTTCCGTAATCCCGTCCAAAGGGGCAAAGAGACAGAAGCCTGTCACACGCTTCTCTCAGAGTGCTTCGGGAGAAAGGGTGATGGAGATCGCATACCCTAATCCCCTCAAGGATAAAAAGGATCTGTCTCAGACAGATTATACAGTGACTCAAGTCACAATGGGTACATCTTCTGAGAGCCTTCAAGGAGAAGCCTTATCTGCAGTTGACGCCCTCTGCAAGAAGCTTCAAGAAACAAAAGAAGAGAAAAGGCTACTGAAAGAGCAAAATAAACATCTGCTCCAAGCCTTACAGAAGATGGGCAAGTGCACACTCCCTCAATCGCCGAGACTCCCGAGCCTCGAGCCGTGATAAAATTAATGAATATGCAAAGATCGGCGAGCAGGGTATGGCCGTTTCCGCTTGGAGGAGCCAGATCCTCAAGGACAGTGAACGAGTAATCGCCAAGTTCTCTGATTTATATCTGAATATCAAAAAGGCGAATAAAGAGCTCCAAGCACTAGCAGGACCCATATCAGAAGAGCTGGACCATGCTAGGCTGCAGCATGAGACCTTTCAACAAATGTTCGACTGTTCAGTCGAAGATCTGGTCAAGTTCGGTGTCTTCGGTCATCCCAGAGCCCTCAACAAAGTCATTTCCACCCTAGACTACCGGATGGATCAACTGGAGTTTGTCCTTGAAAAGATCGATAAGGTAAAGGAAGAAGCCCTGGACGCGATGCACCAAATGGAACAAATCGTTCTCAACATGTCTCCAGGGCTGCTTACTCCTTCCTTTACCTTAAGGAAAGTTGATGAAACCATCCAGATCTTTAAAGAGATCGTGTCACGAGGGCTGGGGCCAGAGGTCTCTTTTGACGCAGAGTCCATTAATAACCTGCTGGCCTGTCGAGATTTCATCGGGTTCCTCATAGAAGCTGAAAAAGAATATTCCAAACTCCCAGAGAAGCTCATAGACGAGCGGGAGACTTGCGAGGCGATCAGTGAGCGACACAAGGATCCTTCCCAGGATCAACTAGGGCCCATGATCAGCAAGTTCATGGAATACCGTGCTCAATTCCACATCTCGTCACCTGAGCAGCAGCAGAAGCAGGCTACTCCCTTTCGGCCGCAGGATGACGATGATGAATAGTGGCTTCTTCTTCTTCTTCTTCTCTCTCTTCTTCGACTTTCTTTCTGTGAATATCTGAAGTATGTTGGCACAAATGATGACATCATCCATGTTGCACCATGGGATGATGTCATCCATCAAGTTGTCAAAAGTCAACGTGACTTTGAGATATTTTGTATATTTTGTAAATAGGTGGTTGGCTCCTTTTTGCCTTCTTTTCTCTCCTTCTTCTATAAATACCTCAATACTTGTTGTATTGTGGAGGAGTGAATATCTTTCAGATGAAAAATAGAAGTGAGGAGAAAAGACTTTGAGCTTTTTGTAACAGAAGGAAATATTAATACAATATTTAGACTTTGTGCTGAATACATGTGTTATGTGCATTAGATCTTTCTTACGTCAGATCTGTGTGTTCATTCTGTTGGATCTGCTTTTGTTTTATTGTCATTTATTCATTAGTATTGCTTTGTTCGTTTATGCAAGTAGGTTTGGCTCTGTTACTACCAATCCCAAAACATAAACCTTCTGACCTTTCTGCTTTGGAATTCATTTCTTTTCTTCCTTCGGACCTGCTCTTCCTTCATCCTCTCTTTCATTCCTTTCTTTTCGCAGTTGGAAACACCCTACTGGGATGAGATCCCAAACCCCCGAAGGCAGAATTTGTGAGACTTGCACAAATTCCTACTGGTAGAATAGCAATAAACCAGTTTCACTTTGCTGACTCAAAGAGGGGCTATGCCCCGCACACTTTGTTGGCTCATTTATCCATAGATCTCGCCTGCGACAAATTTTCGGATCAACAGGATCTCAAGTATTTCTTGTGTTAATATCCTAGTAAAGTGGTATCGGAGCGGTGATTTGGGAAATGAATATGTGGCGCAAAAGTGAGCAAAGGAGAATAAGACTTCGGCGCAGTTGTCACTTATATGAGTACAATTTTATGAATTTTTCCCCTATTTTTTCTTGCTACTTTTTTGACCTAGTTTCTTGTGCCATAACTTTTTCACCCTTCTTTTCCGTGACCTACATTTCTCCCTTTTCACCCACATCTTACTTTTTGGATCTATTATTTTCTTGCTATATTGTCCCCTACTTTTTCAGCCAAACTTTCTTGCCCTCAAACCCTATTTTTCTAGTTCCCACATCCTTTGTACCATGAAAACCCCATTTTAGACTCACACCATTTCATTCCTCTTGTTAACTTGACCACATCTATGATGATAATAATGATGGTATTTTTAACATCCTTTAAACAAAATTGGTATGTAGGACCACCAAAATGTCTTATTCAAATATACATTATGCTTTGTCTTTAACTTCATTACGATTGCATCATTAGAGTTATATTTTTTTAATAGTCTTAAGTGTCCTTTAATTTATCAGAGTCTCGGTTTATGAAAAGTCACGCTTTAAATTGTCGCCACAAGAAGCATATTGATCATTAGACCTGTAATGTCCCTTTTTGGGGATCCTCCTAAATAGCTCAAGGTGAGCACGAAGGACTAAAATCAGATTTATGGCAGTGGAGATGATGGCACAATGATCGTGAAAACCCACAAGAGCTTCCAATAAATTTTCTCTCTCTCGGGACGAAAACCCTTGATTGAGGGCTCTCTCAAGGAAAAAACACCTTGAGGAAAACTTTGTGTGGAACAAAACCCCACACACTCTTGTTGTAATCTCTCTCTTCTTTGCATATAATTAAATTCTGCCCGGGCGACTTGCTTGGGAAAGTGTTTCGAGGATATTGCTTTGGTATTTGTGCGATCTAATTGCATGGTTGGATTCCCCATAATTTCTAAACGTGAAATCTATCATTTTATCGATTGTTTGGGTGCATATAAGGGGTCGCTAACTCCGGAGGAAAATAGTTGGCAGCTCTTGTGGGTTTTCATCATTGACATTTATTTACAACTCCGCCATAAATATGATTTTAGTCCTTCGTGCTCAGCCTTGAGCTATTTTCGAGGATCTCCAAAAAGGGACATTACAGGTCTGGTGATCAATATGCTACTATGGCGACAATTTAAAGCGTGAATTTTCATAAATTGAGACTCTTATAAATTAAAGGACACAAGACAAGATTGAAGACTATTAAAAAAATATAATTCTAATGATGTAATCAGTAATGAAGTTAAGACAAAGCATAATGTACATTTGAATAAGACATTTTGATGGGTCCTACATACCAATTTGGTTTAAAGAATGTTAAAAATACCATCATTATTATCATCACGGACATGATCAAGTTAACAAATATTGAAAAGGCTCCTTTGCTATCTCTTCTAGCTTTTCACACAATGTGTTGAACTTGTGCGCATCATGCTACGATAAGATTCATGTGGGCCAATGAAAAGATTGTATAAGTTCTTTTGTGGATACACTATCATTGTTTTTCCGAATATTATAACACAATTTTAGCAAAAACCAATACAATATAATGTACTATTATGTGAAAAGTCACCGAAAACGTCAACATTTTTGCCAAAACACTTGAAATAATATCCTCTTGCATCGGTGGCACCAATGAAAAATAACAACACGGATGTAATGTCCCCTTCTAGGATAAGTAAGGAAATAACATAAATCTGATCACACACTGTTGGAAAATAATTAATGTTCAAACCCCAACTGCTGCAATTTTCTAAAATTCATATCTTTGGCTAGAGAAGTCCAAATGAGCTGAAATTTTAGATATTGGGCCACAAAAATATGAAGAATAATATACAAAAATCATATTTTGCACGTTCCCAACACATTTAGGGCATCAAATCAACTCCCAAAAATTATAAAATTACTTCCTCCTTATTCCTCCTAATTAATTAACCAAATTGATCCTAGGAAGATTAGATCTTCATAGTCCGACCTCAAATAACCCAATGTCAGCAATAATACAACCCAAAATGGGATTGGAGTATGCCAAAGTGGTGGGTTAGATGGGAGAACTAATTAGAACTCTAATAACATCCAAATCTGATTTTTAGCAGCAGTTAATTAATTAATAAATCACCCAAAACAGCTGAAACTTTAAAAATTAATATCTCACAAAATATTTGGAGTTTTGGCATGAAATGAATTGCACAATAAAGTAGAAATCACGAGCTTTCAAATGAACTAACAAACTGAAATTTTTGAACACTGAAACCCACTCAAATCTGCCCCTGAAATCTGAAAACCAGTCGCTAGGGTTAGGGAAAATTAATTAAATAATTTCCAGCTCTTTCCTAGCCTCCAAACACACCAAAATATTAGCCCCTTGCTCTGAAATATTTAATAACACATGGCAGATTTCAGATCTAGCATTTATGGCATCAAAACATGATCAAATCATCACCAATCCAAGTCGCTATGGTAAAAATAATTGCAACAATAACAACAGAAATAAAAGGAGCAATACCAATGACTTTCACACTCCAAACTTGGCGCCAAAATCTGAAATAACTCAAGCAATAATGACAGATCTGAAATTTACTTGAGAGTCTTCAACAATGAATCCAAATGAAGCTTACAATGAGAGAGCACAATGCAAGAACTAGGGCATACATCCCATGGGCATATATCCCAATACTCCAAGCATGGAGTGAAATCAAATGATCAACCAACATAACCTCACTAGAGGAAATGTGACCTCCTTTTATAGAGTTAAGGGGTGCAATATCCAATGACCGACCTTTTCCCTTTTGGAGGGAAAACATAAACTCTCATTATAAAATAAAGTCTCTAATAAACTAAGACTATGTGCACTTTATTATTTTTAATTAAATAATAAAAACTAACCTATGTGTACATTAAAATAACTAAAGAGACTCCCACTTGTAGCGCTAGGCATGCCAAGGGTTATCTTGTTATCCAAAATTCACCCCGGGGTAATTTTGATAACATGCATCAGAATATTCAAGTCCTAGGCAAATAGATTGATTCAAGGCAAAAAATCATGTTTGTGGGGTCCCCTCGGCTTTTTTCTAACTCTCCTGTCCAAGAAGAAAAGAGCAAGTTCTAAAAAAGGGTGAAAAAGTTGCAAAAACCAAGCTTGGGGCCAAAAATCATGAAAATCGGCTAAGTCCTAGTCCAGGTGGTCCATGAAGCAATTGGGACGTCAGGGCCGAAAGTGCGAACCGCCAAAGGTGCAAAAATCGCCAAGTTTTGTCCGGGACAGTTGGGCCGAGAGTACGCGGCGGACGCGAATCGGAAGAATTTGTCCCAGACAGTCCGGGACAGTTGGGAGAAGAGTACGCGGAGGACGCGAACCGGCCGGTTCGGCTGAAACGGAGGACTTTCGTCTGGGACATCTGGGCCAAAAGTACGCGCGGGATGCAAAAAGCCGAAGAAGCCGAGAGCGAATCAAATCTTGCCACGTGTCTTCACCTTAGAAGAGGGACAGGGAAGCCCGAATTGGGCGGATCGGAGAAATTTTTCCCAGACGGTTTGGGACATCTGGGCCAAAAGTACGCGGAAGACGCGAAGACCCGGAGAAGCCGCCAACGAATTAGGTTGTGACACGTGTCACAAGGGGAAGCGCAATGTAAATTGGCTAAGTGTTTTTTGGCCAAAAAAATTCAAAGGGCAAGGTTTGAAGGGTCAGCCCGAGCCAATAGACACAGGACATGTGTCCTAAGGAGAAGGGGAGTGCGGAGCTCGGGGAGGACTTAAGAGAATTTGACAAAAGTTTTGGCCAAAAAACTAAAAGGTAAAAGATGCCCCATGCACCTCGGCCAACCAACCAAAGCGTGCCACGTGTCCCAAGTGGCGGGGCACGGGGAAAAGATGGAAAATTTTCCAAAATGCAAAAAGTCAAAATTTTAAAGTTTTGCTGTAGCCGATCCGCTTTTTTGGGCCGTTTGCCCTAAAACTTGAACCTTCATATCTTTTGATCCGAGCTCGGATTTGCACGTTCTTTATATCATTGGAAAGCTTATGAAATTCTCTACAGGATTTCATGGTCTATCTTGAATTTTGGTTCAGTTTCAAGAGAGAAAATTCAAAAAAATGGCTCTGCACGTGCGTGTCCATGGCCAGAAATGACATTTCAAATGACTAAATTCAATGCAGAATGGGTCGCATTCTCCTCTCATTTGGTCAAAAATGACAGGGTATGGGTTTGTAAGGTCCCCCATGCTGATTTAGTGCATTTGCAGTCAATGAGGAATGGGCTCCCACGTTTTGTACGTTTTCTCTCTCCTGGGCTCGACCCATGCAATGTAAAAGCCAGATTTGGCTCATTTCAAAAGGGTGGAACACTTTTTGGCATAAAAAAAAAAAAAAACTTCTTCTTTCACCTCCAGCAAGTGATTGTTGCAAGAATCAGACCTCTTCAAAGATTGTAACAGGTTTTCTACCTCTCTGAGGTTGTAATGCAGTGGTTTTGACATTGGAGATGATAATGCAAGCTTTGTGAATGGGTTTCAGTCCTTTGTTTGTATTATTTGCTTCATTTCAGATCCTAAATTATATCTTATCAGCCTGTGTATGTTTTATGTTGCAATCTTTGGTTTGTGTCTATTTGCATGACAAAAATATTCACCACTCCTTTTGGTGCATCACCATCTTTAGTTAGTTTCAATTTTTGCATTTCTATCCCTGTCTCCTTGCAATTTAGAGTAGGATTAGGATCTGAACCTCTGTAGTTGTGCAAATATAGATCTAAATCAGAGGAGTTTGAGGAACCAACCTCTAATCTGGAGATTCCTCTCACGGCCACAAGTCCCACACTTGGAGAGAGGTTTCCATGTTGTGCAATCACACCTTTGGATGCCTAAGACATCATTTAGAACCTTGATTTGCATCCGAAGGTGCTTTGTGATTTTGCTCTAATGGTTTTAACATGCTGGTGGGACCTTAGAGGTTTCATTTTTATTATAGCAAAGTTGATGTGCATCTCGCAGCAATTTTCTTGCTTGAAAAGAGCTATTATTTGCATATCTGGCGACTCCCAGGGGAAGAATCAACTGGTTTCAGTAGTGCAGGCCTGAAAACTCATGAGAAGAGTCACCACAAGGTCAAGAGTTGGAGAAGAAGAAGTCTTGTTTGAATACCTCGCAATTATCTCCAAGAAGAAGGCAAAGAGGAAGAAGGATTCAAAGGTCTCCATCTCCACTAAAATGAAACTCTCTCAACTCCTCCACCTGGTAGGCCTTTCATTTAGTATACAAGGGTTTTAAGACCAATTAGAATGGCACAAAACAACCCCTATGTCAACTTCACAGGCAGCAGCCCACTTGCCCTCAATGCACAACATCCAATTCCTATTGCAGCCTTGAAGAACATTCCGTACTTCACTGGAGAAAATCAGACTACTCCAGGGGATCATGTTAAAGACATTGCTAACCTTTGTGCAATCCATGAAATCAATGAGATGCAAGTGGTACATCAAGTTCTGGCATCTTCATTCAAGGGTAAAGCATTGCAATGGTTTAGGAGCCTTGGAGCTGGTTCTATCAAAAATTGGAATCAGCTATGTATAGCACTTCACGAGCAATTTGGAGAAAAGGGAGACAACTTGTCTCTTTTGGAGCAGTGACAACCATCAAGAGAGCTCTCAATGAGCAGTGATGATTTCAACTTCGATTTCAAAAGACTTGGGAGAGAATTCCAGAGGCAAAATGGGCCAACAACAAAAGGTGCATTTCTCTACTATCTCAAAGCTCTAAATTTTGATATTTCTATGGTTATTCAGTCCATGGGAGGCATAACTATCCCTATGGCTTATAACATTGCCATTAGGGCTGAAAATTGTTTAATCCAAGCTGGCAAACTTGCCCCTAGACCTCCCATGCCATTGTTTCCAAGTTTAGAAAGCCCAAACACCAATCAAACACCTAATTTGGCTCCTTCTCCCACTCCTAGAAATCAGAGTTCAAATGAAGCTTCCACTTCATCTCCAAGTGCCCCAAATGAGCTTCAAGAAGTCATGAAGCAATTGCAAAACCTAGGTAATGAGCTGGTTACTCTCAAGAGGCAACAAGCCCAAGGTTTTAGACCTTCTTATCAACCCCAAGCTCAGCCTAACAGGCAGCCATACCAACCACAAAAGCCTCCTAATCCAGCTGCAAATATAAATCCAACAAGGCCTCCTGCCAATAGACCATTCCAGCCCTATAATCCAAATGCCATATCTGCCTCTAAGGCATTGGTGCCAACACAAAACAACATTGTCCAGAGTACGATTGGTGTTTTCCATGCAATGAGCCTCATAATAAATCCATGTGCTTCAATGGTGCTTTGACTCAAGCATTAATGGTGACAACTACTGGTGTGGAGGGTGAGGGCAATCAAGGAAACAACCAACAACAAGAAGCATTCCAACAAAGAATCAGCCCCAAATGACACCACGTAGGTAAATTGGCAAGCGAGAGATTTTTGTGGCATGAACCAGGCAGTTCCTCAAGGTGTTGCATGACCAACACAAGGTCAAAAAGGAGGAATTTGGGTGAAGAACAACCATTAGCCCCAACCAATCCACAACCTTCCTGTTATCCAATTTTCACCCCCCCCAGAGTTAATTTGATAACATGCATCAGAGTTTTTAGTTCCAAGCAAGTAGATTGATTCAAGAGAAAATCGTAAAATTGGCTAAGTCCTGCTCAAGACCGCCTTTGGGACAGTTGGAACAATTATACGCGGAAGGCGCGGATCGGCGAAAAGCCCCGGCGCGCCCAAAAGAAAAGGGACATCTGGGACGAGAGGGACGTGAACCGCCGGTTCGGCCGAAATAAGAAACTTCAAGCCAAGGACAAGTGGGACATAGGGGCGCGCGAACAGGAAGCCCATTTCGGGCGGATCGGAGGATTCTCGTCCCCGCAAGAACCGGGACATCCGGGACAAAAGGACGCGGTGGACGCAAAAATCCGGCAGCTCGTGGACAAATCACGGCGCATGACACGTGTCGCCAAGGAAAAAGGTCCAAAAAGTCAAAGGGGCGAGTTTTCGAGCACTGATCCGAACCAATGAAATAGTGCCACGTGTCCAAGTTTAAGGGGCCCACAAGAAAAGCCCGCGAAAAGGTGGAGAGAGAAAATTGCTCAGCGAACCAGAGCCTGCCACGTGTCGTCCAGATGGCAGAGCGCGGGAAAAGAAATTTAAAAATCCGTTTTCGCCTGTTTTGTGCCCTAAATCTTCAGATCATCATATCTTTCGATCCAGAGCTCGGATTTGCACGTTCTTTATATCAACGGAAAGCTGTTGAAATTCTCTACATGATTCTGGGATCAATCTCGCATTTTGGTGCAGTTTGGAGGGAGAAAATTAAGAAAACGTCTCTGACGCGTGGTGATAGACAGAAGTAATGCTTCAACAACCAACTTTAATGAAGCGAGGCATGACTCCGCCGCTCTGTTAGACCCGACCGCCGTTTTGCTTTAGGATCCGCCGCTTGTCATAATGAGATGATTTTAAATGCTACCAAGAAGTGGTTGGGGCGGATTACGGATTTCCTCTCTCTTCCCTCTCTCTTTTCTTGATATATATTGTAAAGAGGAGCTTTTAAGGGTCGGACATTCTTGTTTTGCATCCTCCCTTCTTCCCTCGCCTGCAAGAGAAATTGTGGAGCTTTCAAACCTCCCATATGGGTTGTAATGCCAGTCTTTTTTGCCTCTTGGCCACTGCAATGTACTGTATCGACTCTTGAGCAATAATATATGTGTTGTGATTGACTCTCGACCCTCTCATGTATTCATTGCTGTCATTTTGATCTCTTATTGCAGTTTGGTTACCTGTGCATGGTTTTTGTATTGCATCTATGTGGTCTGTGTTAAATTTGCAAAACGAGTGTCTAACATTCCTCGGTGCATCACCTTTGTAGTTTAGGTTTTATTCTATGCATTTTCTTACCCTGTCTCCTTGGCAAGTTAGATTAGGTTTTAGCAAACCCTCTGCATTTTTTGTGTGCATCTGAACAGAGGAATAGGAACCACCTTCTCTAGAGAATCTTTTCTCATCTTTACAAGTCCCACGCTTGGAGAAAGGATTCCATGTTGTGCAATCACACTGGATGCCTGAACATCAACCTAGAAGCCTGATTTGCATCCAGGGGTGCTGTGAGTCTGCAACAACAGTTTTGGCACGCCAGGTGGGACCTAGAGGTCTCATTTTTATTTGCAGCAAAGTTGATATGCATCTGCTGCAGTTTTCTTGCTTATAAGAGCTATTATTTGCATATCTGGCGACTCCACTGGGGAAGAATCAACTGGTTTCAGCAGTGCAGGCTTGAAAACTCATGAGAAGAATCACCACAAGGTCAAGAGTTGGAGAAGAAGAAGCGCTGTTTGAATACCTGTAGTTATCTCCAAGAAGAAGGCAAAGAGGAAGAAGGATTCAAAGGTCTCCATCTCCACCAAACAGAACTCTCTCAACTCCTCCACCTGACAGGCCTTTCATTCAGTATAGAAGGGTTTTAAGACCGATTAGAATGGCTCGTAACAATCCCTACGTCAACTTCACAGTAGCAGAGCCCACTTGCTCTCAATACACACCATCCAGTTCTATTGCAGCCTTGAAGAACATTCCCTACTTCACCGAGAAAATCGGACTACTCCGGGTGATCATGTTAAAGATATTGCTAACCTTTGCGCAATCCATGAAATCGATGAAATGCAAGTGGTACATCGTTACTTGGCATCTTCCTTCAAGGGTAAAGCATTACAATGGTTTAGGAGCCTCGAGCTGGTTCTATCACAAACTGGAATCAGCTATGTATTGCACTTCACGAGCAATTTGGAGAGAAGGGAGACAACTTGTCTCTTTTGGAGCAGCTGACAACTATCAAGAGAGCCCCCAACGAGCAGCTGACTGACTTCAACTTCAGATTTCTAAGGTCTTGGGATAGGATTCCAGTGGCAGTCAGGCCAACAGCAGAAGGTGCTTTTCTATATTACCTTAAAGCTTTGAATTCTGATATTTCTATGTTAATTCAGTCCATGGGAGGCACAACAATCCCTATGGCTTATAGCATTGCCATTAGAGCCGAAAACTGTCTTATTCAAGCTGGTAAACTGGCTCCTAGGCCTCCCATGCCTTTGTATCCAAACTTAGAAAATCCAAGCACTAGTCAAGCACCCACTTTGGCTACTGTTCCCATTCCTAGAAATCAGAGTTCAAGTGAAGCTTCCACTTCATCTCCAAGTGCTTCGAATGAACTCCAAGAGGTCATGAAACAGCTACAAAATTTGGGAAATGAGTTAGTTACTATTAAGAGGCAACAAGCCCAAGGTTTCGACGTTCCTATCAACCTCAAACTCAGCCTAATAGGCAGCCATACCAACCACAAAGACCACCTAATCCATTGCAAATGTGAATCAAACAAGGCCTCCCTCTAATAGACCATTCCAGCCCTATAATCCAAATGCTATATCTCGCCTCTAAGGCATTAGTGCCAACACGAACAATATTGCTCGGAATATGACCGGTGCTTTCCATGCAACGAGCCTCATAACCAATCCATGTGTTTCAATGGTGCTCTCAATCAAGCACCGATGGTGACAACTATCGGTGTGGAGGGCGAGGGCGAAGGAAACAATCAATAACAAGAAACATTCCAACAAAGAATCAGCCCCAAATGACACCACGTTGGTGAACTGGCAAGCAGAAGATTTCTGTGGCATGAATCAAGCAGTTTCTCAAGGTGTCGCAGCCAACACAAGGTCAAAGAGGAGAAATTTGGGTGAAGAACAGCCATTAGCCCCAGCCAATCCACAACCTTCCACGGCTCCACAAATGATTGGCAAGTCAGAGTCCAAATACACAAGGGCAGCCAAGAACAGCCCCTAGGCCAACTCAAATGCCATTTGCTGCCCACGTACAAGGAATAAGTGTACAAACCAAGGGACAACAAAAGGATACTTCATCCCCGTTCAGTATCGTTGAACAGATGAAGAAGACTAACGTCAATATATCAATGTGGGAATCCCTATCCATCCCAGGACAAAGAGATCTGCTGCCAACTGCCATGAAGGATTGGACAACTTCAATCAAGAGGTTCGATGCAAGGAAAAGTGCTTACAAATGCTGCCCACTGAAGGAAGCCATGGAGGGCAATAAGGTAAAATGTTGAAGCCCCTCCTTTCTATGTTTCATTAATCATTGGGGATAAACTAGTACACAATTGCATGATTGATTCTCGGGGCAAGTAGCTCGGTGATGCCCAAGCAAATAGCTGATCAAATTGGTCTCCAATATGAAGTAATATCTAAAGGGGTAGTGCAATTGGATGGGACAGCAATAGCAACAGTTGGAGTGATTAAAAACTTGAGTCTTACCTTGCATGCATGTCCAAATGTTGTTGTCTTACAAGATATATCAATCATAGACCTTCCACCACTCTTTGCCCTTTGCTTGTCAAGGGACTTCACAGCCAAGATTGGGGGTATTTGTCTGTTGATTGGTCTCACATGCTGTTTAGAACAAGGTATGGAACTAAGGCTACAATTAGGTCTGAACCTATTGCAAACTTCCATATTGAGCCTTACACTCCAAGTCAGATTAATGCCAATTACTCAGCATTTGATCAAGAAGATCACCCTAGTACTGATGAGGCTGACACCAAGGTTGGAAGTATCCTGGACCTAACTCTTGATGAATGGGAAAACAAGATACATGCTTTTGATCCCTATCAAGAAGTAGAAGAATCTGAGCTGGGAGTCTATTGTATACACGAAGAAAATCAACCTGTTCCTAGCATCACCAAGCCAAGCCATAATGATGACAATGAGGTATGGCGGCTGTTTTTTGACGGATCAAGGAGTAGGCAAGGTGCAGGAGGTGGAGCCATGCTTGTTTCACCTCAAGGCATCAAATATTATTCAGCTTTTCGTTTCCAGTTTTCTTGTTCAAACAACACAGCTGAATATGAGGCCTTGATTCATGGACTTCATTGGGCTAGGAAAAAGGGGATAAATAACTTGCAGGTGTTTGGGGATAGCGAGCTAATCGTCAACCAAGTTAGAGGACAACATGCTACGAAGAACGACTTGCTGAGGAGCTACAAGAATAGGGTATGGGACCTCATTGAAGATTTCGAAGCTTTCAACATTGTGTCCATACCTAGGAAGAAAAATGAAGCCGCGGATAGGCTCGCAGCAGTTGGAGCAACGTTTGATGTGGTTGACAACATCAAAAGGGAAAAAACACAGCCACATATCCATGTGATTGTGAGGCCAGTAGTTCCAGATAATAACACAAGCTGGCAGGTGTTTGAGAACGATCAACAGATCGTCAATTTTCTACAGGAAGAGGCTGAATTCTCAGCTAGAAATCAGGACAGATTAGAGCAGCGATGGGGATCAAGTAGTGCAATTTCATGCGGACAAACAAGCTTCCTAAGGGTTTAGTAACATTGGAGTCTATCTTCAACCCTAACGACCAGTTCCATAAGGAAAAGGCTAACATACAGGTCAAGAGAGAAGATTCAGAGCCAATTCTGGTTGAGGAAGGCAAAATACTTCAAATTGGTAAAGTGGCCACTGAGCAAGAGAAATCAGATTTCATACAGCTTTGCCAAGAATTTCCAGATGTTTTCGCTTGGAGCTATGAAGACTTGAGAGGATTCAATCCGAAGTTGGCACAACATACCATAGAATTGGATCCAGATGCTAAACCCATCGTGCGAAGGAGACTTGTCAACCCTCACATTGAGCCTCTAATGAAGAAAGAGCTTAACAAGCTAATAGAGGCAAGCATTATATTCCCGATCAAGCACTCAAGATGGGTTGCAAACTTGGTTTCGGTCAGGAAGAAGAGCGGAGAAATCAGGTTGTGTGTAGATTTCTGGGACCTCAATAGGGCATCTCTCAAAGATCATTACCCGCTTCCTTCAATGGAACAAATATTGCAAGTAGTATCCGGTTCAGAGAGATTCTCTCTCCTAGATGGCTACTCAGTGTATAATCAGGTGATGGTGAAAGAAGAAGACCAATTCAAGA
This sequence comes from Taxus wallichiana var. yunnanensis, assembly GCA_018340775.1. NCBI lineage: Eukaryota > Viridiplantae > Streptophyta > Pinopsida > Cupressales > Taxaceae > Taxus > Taxus wallichiana. The sequence goes on from CM031235.1 coordinate 810,601,226, forward strand.
CAGCCTTCACAACTAAATGGGGCACATATGCTTACAAGAAGATGCCATTTGGGCTGTCCAACGCTGGTGCTACCTTTCAAAGGGCAATGGACATGGCATTCAAAGGCTTGATCAACAAGATAGTGCTGATATATCTAGATGATATCACTGTCTTCTCAAAGAATGCAGCAGACCATCTCTTTCACCTCAAGCAAGTGTTTCAGAGGTGTAGAAAGTTCGGAGTATCTTTGAACCCCAAGAAGTGCATCTTTCTTGCACATGAAGGAAAACTTCTAGGCCATATTGTTTCAAAGGAAGGGTTGACGATTGACCCAGAACGGGTTGAAGCAATTCAAGCACCACCATTGCCAAGTCACAAGAAGGCTCTTCAAAGCTTCTTGGGCAGGATCAATTTTGTCTGCAGGTTTGTTCCAAACTTTGCAGCTCTCGTAAAGCTAATAACGCTGATGTTAAAGAAGAGCATGGCATTTAAGTGGACATCTGAAGGCAAGGCAAGTTTTGAGGCAATAAAAGAGGCTATATCTCAAGCCCCAACTCTCGTCAATCCAGACTTCTCCAAGGACTTCGTGCTATATGCCTTCGGTGGTGGAGAAACAATTTCTGCAATCCTGGCACAACAAAAAAAAGAAGGATTAGAACAACCAGTTGCTTTCTTCAGTCAAGGCTTGGAGGAATACGAAACTAGATACTCTTTCATTGAAAAGCATGTACTTGCAGTGATCAGGAGTTTAAAGAAATTCAAGCACCTAGTCTCAAACAACAAGATCCAATTATTGGTCTCTCATTCGGGAGTCAAGGACTTCCTTCTAAACAAGGATCTGAATGAGAAGCGTGCAGGGTGGATAACTCGTGTCATGGAATATGACATCGAGATCAAGGTCACCAAACTAGTACGTGGAAAGGGACTATGTGAACAGCTAGCCTTGAGTCAACAGGTTGAAGCAGGTGATGAAAAAGAGACTGTCTTGGTACTACAGGATGGCCAAGAACATGAAAATGATGATGTGCCTACTCCTTGTTGGACTCAGAATATGATACACTTCCTACAGACAGGACTATGCCCTCCAGAGATGAACAAGACCCAAAGGAGATACTTCAGATTACAGGCTGTCCCGTATGCCATTGTTGATGGAGTTTTGTTCAAGAAAGATGTAAATGGAGTGCTGCTGAGATGCATTAGCACAGGTCAGATTCAAAGGGTATTGGAAGAGTTTCATGGTGGACCAGGTGACACTGGTGGCCATTTTTCACAAGAGTGACAAATTCTAAAAATTATGAAGGCTGGTTATTATTGGCCTAAAATCTTTAGCGATTGCTACGCATGGATCAAGAGGTGTAAGAATGGAAAAGAGAAGTTTATCTTGCCCTTCCATTGCATCCAATCTCAGTTGACCAGCCATTCATGCAATGGGGTTTGGACTTCATTGGAGTCATTAATCCCAATTCAAGCCAAGGGCATAAATGGATTTTGATGACCACGCAGACTACTTCACCAAATGGACAGAAGTAGTGGCACTCAAAGAGGCAAATGAGTCTAGCATCTTAGACTTTTATGAGGGAATAACAACCAGATTTGGTGTACATGCCACAATAATCTCTGATAATGCATTGGCATTCATTGGATCTAAGGTGACTGAGTGGGCCATCAAGAATGGTATTTACCTAAGCACTTCATCGAACTATTACCCTCAGGGTAATGGCCAGGCCGAATCTACAAACAAAAACTTGTTGAGGATCATTAGGAGAACTCTTGATGAGAATCGAGGTGTTGGCATACCAATTTGAAATTAGCCTTATGGCCTCGATAGGACCACTCCCAAAGATCCGCAGTAACTCTCCATTCAGCTTGTCTATGGAAGAGAGTCAATCTTGCCCATGTCACTTGAGTTGCTAACATTGGAACTCATGAAGCAGCCTGGAGTTACTTGAATTTGAGCCCATGGAGGTGAGGTATGCGAGTTGATGGAGCTGCAGGGAGATCGAAATCGGGCATCCCAAACAATGGAAAAGGATCAAGCTTTGATCAAGAAGACCTTTGATAGGAAGGCCAAAGATAGATCTTTTCAAGTTGGAGATCTAGTGTTGAAATGGGATGTGGACAGAGCAAAACCAGGAAGGCATTCAAAATTTGATGCCATTTGGAGTGGCCCATACATGGTCACGAAGTGCAAGAGCAGCAATGCTTTCCAATTGGCCTCATTGACGGTGAAGAACTGCAGATTCCAGTAAATGGAATCTATCTCAAACATTGCTACTGAAAATAAAAGGTTCACCCTTGTAAATATTAGCCTAGATTTCAATTCCTCTAAGTGCGTATGCACATTGTCTTGTTGTAGTTAGGTTTCAGTTTCCCTAAGTGCTTTGGCGCAGGTTTTGTCGCTCCTAGATTGAGTTTTTTACAGTTCAGCGTGCTCTCGTGGAGGGAGTTGCAGCATCAGGCTCATTTCAGGTTATTGCTTATGACTCCATGCCCAATGGATCGCTAAAAGGCCACTGATCTTCTACCTAGCAGGTAGGTGACCCCGAAAAGTCACCAAATTGTTATCCAATTTTCACCCCCCAGAGTTAATTTGATAACATGCATCAGAGTTTTTAGTTCCAAGCAAGTAGATTGATTCAGGGAGAAAATCGTAAAATTGGCTAAGTCCTGCTCAAGACCGCCTTTGGGACAGTTGGAACAATTATACGCGAAAGGCGCGGATCGGCGAAAAGCCCCAAACGAGAAAGGGACATCCGGGACGAGAGGGGCGCGAATCGGCCTTCACCGAAACAAGAAACTTCAAAGACAAGGACAAGTGGGACATAGGGGCGCGCGGGATGAGGAAGCCCATTTCGGGCGGATCGGAGGATTCTGTCCCGCGAAGCACTGGGACATCCGGGACAAAAGGACGCGGTGGACGCAAAAATCCGGCAGGCCCGTGGACAAATCACAGCATGACACGTGTCGCCAAGGAAAAAGGTCCAAAAAGTCAAAGGGGCGAGTTTTCGAGCACTGATCTGAACCAATGAAATAGTGCCACGTGTCCAAGTTTAAGGGGCCCACAAGAAAAGCCCGTGAAAAGGTGGAGAGAGAAAATTGCTCAGCGAACCAGAGCCTGCCACGTGTCGTCCAGATGGCAGAGCGCGGGAAAAGAGATTTAAAAATCCGTTTTCGCCTGTTTTGTGCCCTAAATCTTCAGATCATCATATCTTTCGATCCAGAGCTCGGATTTGCACGTTCTTTATATCAACGGAAAGCTGTTGAAATTCTCTACATGATTTTGGGATCAATCTCGCATTTTGGTGCAGTTTGGAGGGAGAAAATTAAGAAAACGTCTCTGACGCGTGGTGATAGACAGAAGTAATGCTTCAACAACCAACTTTAATGAAGCAGACAGCTCGCCGCTCCTGTTAGACAGCCTGCCGTTTTGCTAGGATCCGCCGCTTCTGTCATAATGAGATGATTTTAAATGCTACCAAGAAGTGGTTGGGGCGGATTCTGGATTTCCTCTCTCTTCCCTCTCTCTTTTCTTGATATATATTGTAAAGAGGAGCTTTTTAAGGGGTCGGACATTCTTGTTTTGCATCCTCCCTTCTTCCCTCGCCTGCAAGAGAAATTGTGGAGCTTTCAAACCTCCCATATGGGTTGTAATGCCGGTCCTTTTTGCCTCTTGGCCATTGCAATGTACTGTATCGACTCTTGAGCAATAATATATGTGTTGTGATTGACTCTCGACCCTCTCATGTATTCATTGCTGTCATTTTGATCTCTTATTGCAGTTTGGTTACCTGTGCATGGTTTTTGTATTGCATCTATGTGGTCTGTGTTAAATTTGCAAAACGAGTGTCTAACATTCCTCGGTGCATCACCTTTGTAGTTTAGGTTTTATTCTATGCATTTTCTTACCCTGTCTCCTTGGCAAGTTAGATTAGGTTTTAGCAAACCCTCTGCATTTTTGTGTGCATCTGAACAGAGGAATAGGAACCAGCCTTCTCTGGAGAATCTTTTCTCATCTTTACAAGTCCCACGCTTGGAGAAAGGATTCCATGTTGTGCAATCACACTGGATGCCTGAACATCAACCTAGAAGCCTGATTTGCATCCAGGGGTGCTGTGAGTCTGCAACAACAGTTTATTCTCTAAGAAGACGTGCTCCTTTCATAATGTAGAATCAACCACTTGCCCCTGCAACATCAGTTCCATGTGGTGCAACCTTTGGACCTCTAAATCGACTCCTCCTATGTATGACCTACCTAAAGGGATGAGAAAGAATTTTCCAAAATTCTTTGGAGATGGCAAGCTGAGAATCCAAATGACCACCTAGTTGTGTTTTTATATCCTGTGGAGTTCTTGCAGTCGAACATGAAAATGTATCTGTCAAACTCTTCATAGAGACTCTACATGACTTGGCTAGAGAATGGTTCTACCGGTTAGCTCTTGGTACCATAACCAACTAGGCTACTATGCGAGATGCATTCTGAAAAGATTCAAGCCAGACTAAAGATTCCAGTACCTTGATAACTCAACTGACTCAGCTAAAGAAGGAGCCACATGAGCACATGCGGGATTTTATTGCAAAATTCCAAAGAATACTTTACAAAATTTTGGAACTTCTGCTTCTCTGAGTGACGAGAATCAAAAGGTATTCTTCATCAATGCATTACTTCCTGAAGTAGGTTATCAACTATGAAGAGCATGTCCTGCTAACTTGTTAGCAGCTCAAAACATGGCGGTTGAAATTGAAGACGACCTCATCATGGCTAGAAAAATAAAAGGCAGTACTTCTAAAGCCAAAATTTCATCTGCTACTACTTCTGATTCACTATTGCAAAAACTAGCAAATGAGATGTTGCAGATGAAGAAACAAATGGCTCAGGGAAACAACACTACCCCTGCTTGGAATTTCACAAACAACAACCGGAACCACATTGTTGGTTCTCAAATATTAGCAATTGAAGCTGCTCCCAGAAACAACATTGAGATGAATGAAGAAGACCAGGAAGCTATTACTAATCAGCTCAAGAATGATGATTTTGTAGATCCTGCTAGCAACTCCAACATTAATTACCTAAACTACAAATCTGAACATGACTATGAGAAGCTTCTTGAAGATGATCATGGTCATACATATGTAGTATTTACAAGATCACAAACTTGCCAAGTTGAGGCATTAGGTGATGAACAAAGAAGGGGCAGCCATTTACCTTCTTCCTTGGCTCCCAAAGATAAGTATGAGAGTTCTATTCCTTCTTTTGACATTATTGATCATGTCAAGAAAACCAAAGTTCAAATGTCAGAAGCTGAATACCTGAGAGCCTTTCCTGAACAGTTGAATAGGCTAATTAAATATGTGCAATCACCAGACCATCCAATGCATCAAAGGGCCTTTTGTCTAAACCCAAAGATATTTCTCCCCAAAACAACATTACGGTTGTTAAACCCTCACCATCTTCTGAAAGAGTAGAACCGTTCTATGTTTCTCTATTACTTAATGGTTTCAAGTTAAATAACTGCATTTTAGATTCAAGCGCTTCTAACAATGTCATGCCAGCTAAAGTTGCAGATACTCTTGGGCTTACTTTGACAAAGACAATAGGAAGGTGTTATTCCATGGTGAGACAAGTCCCTTTAATCGAACAAATCGAGACGTATAAGCGATTCAGTAGCTTTTCCTGAAAAAGATTAAAGATGACAATCTTAGTTGCGAGTATTATTCTTTGTCTCCCTACGGGATGTTGCTAAGAAGAAACTTCAAAAAGTTTGGGAAGAGAAGTAAAGATAGATTGGTCATGTGCCCATATTCCTATCAAGGGAATAAGCCAGAAGCTGGAGCCGGAAAAGAAGTCCAAGTACATGCTTTATTCTACAAAATCGAAGATCCTAGATCTTAGATTCTTTTTCGAATCAGCCATGGTGTATAATTCTTGTAAATGGATAAAGACGTTCTAGAGCCGAACTTCAACCGGTGGCTAGAACCGGAAGAAGAAGAAATAGTTTGGACTCTGGAGTTTAAAGGCGGTTGTTCTTTTGGATCGGGATCTGGCGTTCTAATAATATCTCCTTATCATGAGATATTCCCATACTCCCACAAGTTGATGTTCGAGAACACCAACAATACAACGGAGTATGAAGCATTGCTGCTAGGAATGGAGCAAACTAGAAAGAAAGGAGTAAAACTCCTCAAAGCCCAAAGAGATGTTGAGCTTATAGTAAACCATGTTCAAGGGCAAAAACAAGTCAAAAGAGATAAGCTGAAGTATTACGAAATAGAGTGTTTTCTCGCCACACTCAATTTCAGCAACCTTCTCTATTGACTTCATTCCAACAAATCAGAATTTCAAGGCAGACTCTTTGGCAATCACAACTGCACTATTAAATCCGGATAGACCGCCATCCATATTCAGACAAGGAAACTATAAAGTGGAGATGGTCTACCATCCCAAAGTCCCTAATGACGACAAACAAATATTTGCATTTCAGAAACAAGACAACTTTGATGAGTTGAATGTTGAAGGGAGTAAATCACCACCACGACAAACAATCACAGCATTGAAACTGATCTAGATTATGATGACAGTAGTGGAGTAATCCAACTGAAAGGTAACAAAATCCCCAAGGGTTTAGTTTCCTTAGAAGACTTTCGACAAGCATGATCAATACCTGAAGAAAAATAAAGAATATGGTGGGAGTTCTTCCTCTGAAGTACAGTTGGTAAATCAAGGTATGGAGGATGAACCCAAGATTATGAATCTTGGGAAGTGTTGCTCTAAATAGGATGATCCATCACAAGATGAAGTTGATGAGGACTTTCCCAAGTTATTTGACAAGAAGGCCAGAGAAAGGAAGTTTGAGATCGGAGACTAGGTACTCTTGTGGGACAAGAGGCACAAACCAAAGGGCATGCACGGAAAATTTGATTCACTCTAGAAAGGGCCCTTCATGATCAAGAGAACTGCCGGAATGGATACTTTCATCCTTTCCTACCAGGATGGAATTGAGTTACCACTACCTTTCAAAGGGAAGCATCTAAAGCTATTCAGGAACTAAGATACAGGGTAAAAATTATGTGCATAAATAAAACTCTCGTTGTTTTCTTTTCTTTTCTTTTCTTTTTGTTTCCTGATCCCGAACCCAATAGACAAGACATGAAACCAGAGATGTTGGGATCTCATCTTCACTTCTTTCATTTTGACAGAAATAAAGATGTCCACAGACAAAGCCAACTGGTGTCCCCAAGATTTCACCCTGAAATCTGGACTACCCTTTTTAAATTTTTCGTTCTTTTTAAGTGAAGGGTCATGTTTTCGTTTGTTTTTACTGTGGTTGCTCACTTTGCTCAAAGGTACCTTTAGGAAGTCATAGAGTCACGTCCGTCAAATACCCACATGTTAAAGCTCACTCATTCCTTTCCTAGACTTAGCTTGAAAGCGTTTTATTTATTTTTATATTAAATAAATAAAATTATTTTAAAAATAGGTTGAGCTAAAACTAAGAAATTTGGGTTATATAAAGCACTTCACCCCATCATTATTACCGCAGAACATTCACCCGAGGGGAAGAGTTTTTGCAGACTAGCTAATTGGAGAAATTTTTCGAGCAATTGCCCGCAGCTTCTTTCGGGTTTTGTTTTTATTTTATTTCTTTTGTGTTTGGTTTTTTGTCTTTCTCCGTGATCTGTCTGGCAACTCCCCGTGGCTTTTTCTTTCGTCCTACCTAACCAGTTCCCTGGCCTAGGGTTTTTAGAAGTCGTCCATGGCCTCAAACAAAGATGTAATTAATTATGAATTGCTGGTTTTTAACGCAGCAGCTTGGATACAAGTCGCAATTTTTGGAAGGAATGATTTCTTTGTGCAAAGTCATGAATTAAAGCTGCCCCCATCATCCAGAATCCACGCAATTACCAAAAAGAGAAGTCTTTAGCCAAATCGTGGTTTTCTGGTGTCTTGTCTTCTTGTTGCAAGCAGACCTTCCCTCTGGAAATTAGCGCAATTATCCTAAGGAGCCAATGCAAAGTCATTTAAGTGCAAATCGTGGTTTTCTAGTGTCTTGTCTTCTTTTGCAAATAATCCTCAACTACAAAATCCACAAAATTCCTAAAGGGGGCAATATCACTTAAATGTTTGTCGTGAAATAGAGCAGCCCAATCTTCTAATTTCCACACACTTTTTGAAGCAGAAGTCATTAAAGCCAAATCGTGGATTTCCATGTCTTTGTCTTCCACTAAAAATAAAGCAGCTTTTCCTTCTAATTTCCACACACTTTTTACTTAAGTGATTGTCGTGAAATGTCAACCTGTTGTCTTCTATTTTAAAAGCATCCTCCACCTTGCAATTTCACACAATCCATTCACTTTAAAATTCACACAAGTCACTTAAGTTGTGTCGTGAAAAATTAGAAGCTTTTCTTCTATCTTTCAACGCAGCCTTTAAAACAAAAGAAAAAGTCACTTAAGTGATTTTCATGGATTTCCAGTGTCTTGTCTTCTATTTCAAGAATCCTCTTCCTTCCAAATTCACACAATCCTCCTCCCTTGGAATTCACGCAATTCTCTTAAAGAAAAAGTCACTTAAGTTGTCGTGAATTAGAGGAGTCGTGTCTTCTAAAAGCAACATGCCTTCCAATTGCTAAATCCACGTAGCCTCCCAAGTGAATCGTGGTTATTTTAAAGTGCTTATTCATTCTATAATCCACGCAACCTTCCTTCTTGATTTTCAACGCAAATTTTAAGTGAGAATCGTGGTTGTTTTAAAGTGCTCATCCATTCTTGTATTAACGCAAGTCTTTTATGCAATTCGTGGATCTAGAAATCTTTGAGAAGCTGCCTTGTCTCATGCAAATCCACGAAATTTTTAAAGGGAAAAGTCTTAGTGCAAATCGTTCTATTTGAAAGCTGCCCTCCCTTTCTAAAATCAACGCTGCCTTCCCTCATAAGTTTCAACGCAGCTATTTACATTGCCAAGTCCATGCAGTCTGATAAATTGCATGCAATTTCCCTCTCACAGCCTGTGCATGTGCTTCCCAATCTTCCAGTTGAAGCCCACATTGAGTCTACTTATATTTGCCTTCACCCGGAGTGCTTTCCAGAATTCAAAATTGCTCATATGCAATTAAAAATAAAAGGGTGATGAGTTTTGTCTAAATTGTTTACGGCAAACATTTCACTGGTGCACATACTTGAGAAGAACTGCAAAAGCTTCAAGGATAAGAGGGGAAGACAGTTAGAGGCAACACCCGCAAGGAAATCACGATTAACTTGCTCCCAGATCCAGTTTGGTGAGAATCAAAGGAAAAGAGTCAACCGCATGTGGGAGAAAGAGCTTCTCAGATTCAAGGCAGAGGTATCATTCATATCATTCATGAGGCGGAAGTGCAATACAGGTTGGATCAACATGCAGAGTATGGAAGAAGAACAAGACTGGGAGTGTTGTAGCAGGAATAACTTCTTTTCTTCTTTTCCTTTTTCTTCTTCTTTCTCTTATTTTCTCCGACAAAGTAATTGAGTAATCAATTAAATTGTAAAACTTAAGTGATTGGTTTAAAAGCCGTTACTTCAAGTTATTGGAAGAAGTCAATTACTTGGAAATAGGTGGCAGACATGCAAAATAGAAGGTTTTATTTTCAATTGTAAGGCATGCATGTCATGCAAAGAGGAATTCTAGGGGAAATACTGCCAATGTTTCCTTTATGGCTTCCACATGCGGCAGTTCATTGAGAGTTTCCTATTTGTAATTGCCCTCTATGCACTATAAATAGAGGAAGAGCCTACAGGTTAAATTATCGAAAAGATCAATAATCACAACTTGTTTAGCGAGAGGCTTTTGTAATCGAAATGTCCCTCTTTCCGGAATAACAGTTTGAAGACCCTTGGCCTATTTGTCTACCGACGGCTAAGGGACATCAACAAGGTAGACTTAAGTCATCTATAAATTATTATTAAGTGCCAATATAAAAATAAAATATGTCTAGCACTTATGATAATTTATAGGACTTAATAAAGTAATAGAAGTGTTAAATATAACTTTTATTTCCTCTAGGAGTTTTGGCGACTTGCATTAGGAAGTCATGGGGGTCTTAGGGAGATAAAAATTAAAATATAAGACTTTGTATTTCCTCTGGGGAAAATGCGACTAGGGTAGGATTGTTTTTGGGTGCATTGTGCCTTGAACGAATAACCATTGCTGATTGGTTATACTTTAGGGTTTCTTTTGGGTCCTTTCCCTTGCATATAGGAGCAAGTCGACTTGGGTAGGACATCATTCTACCATTTTGGATTTTGATATTTTAGCTTGGAGCTGAAGTGAAACTACAGTAATTTTCTGAGGACGAAAACCCTCATGAAAAGCACTCGGGAGAACGAAAACTCTCTCTATTTTATTGTGTGAATGTTCAGATTTAAATCTGCAATTTATCTGGTATTTTATATGCTTAAAGCGACCCATTTTGGGTGTATTTTCAAGTGATATAGAGCTGGAAAATTTATAATATTACTAACAGCTGTTACAGAAATACTTGTTGAGATTTTGGCAAGGTTTCAGGTATTTTATTAAGGATTTCCAGCCTCATTTCCAGCGCTGCAAGTACAGGTCAGATCTGGGCATTTTCTTCATCAAAAAGGTCAGGTTTTTGGTTCAGATATTGGAGTTTTCTCATGCAAAAATATTGATAACATTATCTCTTTCCAAACATCGAAAAATATCATATTTTATGTGTATGTTTGAAGTTTGTATTCTCTTTTCCAAATCGCATTTTCTGGGCAAATCAGATCTGCAGCATTAGAATTCAGTTTTCAGTATATGTCTTGGGTATTTTTATTGCTATCACTTGAAAGCTTCAATCAGATTATAGTGGGGGACATTACGGTAACTAGAGCATTCTTGAGTTTTCAGACTTTGTGTTGGAACCCTTGATGTGATTTCTATGAAAGTTGGGTGATTGAATAAAAGATGGATTTCTGGAGAACTTTGTGTCTACGGTGCTTTTCTCATCACTTCTATTTGAGGTTTTAGATAAACTTTGTGTTATCTTAGATCTAGGTTAGAAGTTATTTCTTTCCCTTACTGCTGAATGTTGTGAGTTTTCTCTGTTTATTTAATTTGTGTGGATGAGACCAACTCTGATAACTATTGGTTAAATCAACACATCTTCCTTTCTTCTCTATTTACTGCTTTTTTCCCACTTACGCAAATCTTCCCAATACATTGCTTACTTGCTGCAAAACCGCCCAATTGTCGTTCACAAATTGTGGGAATTTAAGTAAAACCCCTGAAAAAAGTTATTAGGATTCACCCTTACCAAATTGATAAACATCTTACATGGGAGATTCACCGTTAAATGAAGGATATTTATCTCATGACTACCTAGGCTTTATGTTGTGCATAAAATCTAGCCAACAAAGAAATATATGGAACCTTCCTGGTCATTTGGTCTCATTTGCCGACATGTTTGGGAATGTTTTTGAAATTTGATTAAATTTTCCATATATATATACATAGATCTAGATTGTAGAAACTAATCACTAAGTGGAACCCAATCACTTTGAAGAGGGTCGAATGCCCACACATGTCCCTAGTTGATGCTCTTGATCTGCACCATGTATCTCCTTCCTTGGCCGTCGTGTGTCCTCCATTGATCGCTGACCCAAGACTTGACCCCAACTCTGGACCCAAAATTTATATTAATTACAGCTTATTTTGTGGGCTTCAAGTCCTCCAAAACCTTTGGTTGTGAGATTTCCGAGTGGAGTCTCTATAACTAGTGGGTCTTTTAAATTTGGCAGCCTTTCAAATGTAAAGTGGTCCTCTACTTGCAAAGAATGTCTAAGTCCATAATATGATAAGTTATCCTTCATTCGCCACTCCATCAAAAATTTCCTTCAAAAAATATATCATATTTCGCCAATGCCATGAATGCTGATTTTAGATAATTCGCCAACCCAGTGAATCTGGTTTTGGCCATATTCGCCATGATTTCTATAAGTTTTTTTCAGGTGGGTTCCTTAAAATTTTCCAACTCCCAATCTGCTCTGTCTTGCTCCATACACATGTTACTTGCACCATATCCTTACATAAATAAAAATTCCAATAATTGTTTTTGGTGAGGTTGCCCTAGGAATTCCAACTAACACCATGCATATGCCAGTGTCCTACCAAATGTTTATTTGAATAATTGCAACTAAAATTTTAAATATCTTTTATTTATATTTTTTGGTGATAAAACATTTCGTGTGAACTTAGATGCACCGAGTCATATGTGTTGGATAAGTGAAATGAACCATGAGCACATTCACATGAACATTTTGTGAAATTTTGGATTGAGATTCCAAGTTTAGCAACTTTGGATGCATTCATCCACATTTCTTCTTGACTTGTTTTATTCTTGCACTTAACCAAATATTCGTTGTATTACTTCCCTCATGTCTTCTTGATTACTCAAGATTTAGTCATTGCTTCTACCTTATCTCCTTAGCTTCTAAGGTAACTTTTGTACCCAATTACCCATTGATGGATCTAAACCTTTACTTGCTTCACTAGTTGTTTTTCCCTCATAATAAGGGTAGAAATCAACAACATTGAAGATTGGTGAGATATCCACCCTTCCTGGGAGCTCTATCGTGTTGGCACTTTGTTGCAAATTTCTTCCACACCTTACACAATCAAATCTTTTTCCGTTTTAACTTGTTATAAGTTCCTTGTGGTGAACTGTCCTCGCTCAAGTGAGCTAAGATCAGCTCTCCAACTTTAAATTCTTATTTTCTTGTCTTGAGATCAGCATGTTGATTGTATCTCAATGTCCTCTTCTCCAAGTTTTCGGTCACTGTTTGTGTAGCTCATGCATATACTCAACAACTTCCTCTACTACAACACTTATTACAATATCAAATGTACTTATCAACACATTTACTCCTCAAGGCCTGTAAGTATACATAACATGAAAATGACTCTTTCTGTACTTTTGTTGGTGAGTAGCTGTTTACAAATTTAGCTTGTGCAAAGTCATATCTCATAATCATGGTTTAGTCCCAACAAAGTGTCTCAACAAGTTTCACAAGCTTCCATTGACAACCTTAGTTTGCATATCCATTTAGCGATGGTAGATTGAATCGAACTCAACATAGTGCTTAACGTTTTCCACATAGTATGCCAAAATGCCCCAAAATCGTGTCCATATTCAAGATAATACTTTTTGGCAAGCCATATGGTCTTCCTAATTCTATTAAGAAAAAACTAGCAAAATGAATGGTACATCACTTGCCATCATACAAGTTATAAAATGTTTTTTCCTTGAATTTCCTTGAAAATCTATCTATAGTACCATAAATATAGTCATAACTAATGTAATCGTGGTTAGGGGTTCTAGTGAAAGGTTGCCTTATGCCATGCTTTGCATTCATTATTTCACAATGAATACACATAATGCGATGGACAATTTCAAGAATAATGGTATGTTTTATTCAACAATAGGTAAATTGCACAAACTTATGACCAATTGCCAATAATATTGTCTTCTACACACAACACAATTGCTCGATGGGAGGTGCATGGTTGTGAAGTGAAAGGGAAATTTTAGCTTGGTGATTACCAAATTGGATATCCTATAATGGTTGCAAAATTTGCTAAAAAATGAGCTAAGTGTGAAGAAATATACAAAATATTTTTACATGATCACAACGCAGGATAGTCATAATGAAATAGAACAAGAGAAGGTAGCGGGGTATATCAATTGAATGTGGTGGTTGATCCAAGATAACATTAGTATAGTGAATATGCATACAATGGAAGAGGCGTATCAATATGCTCGGAGAGCCGAGGAAACATTTGGCGCATAGAAAGAATGTTTGTTAGGAACAACGGAAAGATTGGGTCGTGGTAGAGAACAAATGGTGCATGAACAAGTGAATCAAGCATAAGTGGTGCGTGAGAATAGTAGAATAGAGGAAGAAAAACTTCCGAAAGAGGGAGAGGTCGAGGCACAAGATTCAAGGATACTCGTTTTTAGTGAAGGCACCTATTTTGTATTGTTTCTTTGTGTGTACTATATTAGTGCACTCGCTTTGTTGATGCGCGCAAAGAATTGTTCGATCTATTATAGGTAGGGAGGATTTGTGCAAGAGTAGTTTATTGGTATTTTAGTAAGCACAAGGAATGAAGGATTTCACAAGGGATTTGTTTGTGCCTACATAGTTTTGAGATGAATTCCGTACCTTGACATGTGTGCACTCATTCAACTCATTTAATGGTGTAATTTTGTGCAACAATACAACAATTGTGTGTCACTTTCGGAGGGTCCGACGTGGATTCATGTACTTCTAAACTGTTTGTTAAGGTGACTTGTGGTTCATCGAGTTCGGCTAAAATATGGGGCCTTTGGGTCTTAAACCAAATCTAATATTTGCAATGTGTTCAATTGTTTATGGGCTAGATGTAGTTGAGCCGACTATTGTAAGTACATGATTGTGTGCTATATAAAGACATCACTACACTTGAGATATAAGTCCGAGTTGGGGAAATCACTAAGTGTAGTTGCCATAAGTATTGCCACACACAAATCTGCAAAGCCTGAGTAAGACTATGGAATTGGATCATTTGGGAAACAATGTGGTGTTAATGTGTTTGTAATCCTACAGAAATTGTGTGTTTGTGTATTTGTAATGTTCCCAAATGGACATATTTCAACCCCAAGTGGATTTGAGGCAAATCCCAATCCAATAATGCAGATTATAAAAGATATACAATAATTTAAGAGTGCAGATCTGAATTTATCTAGAAAATGCGACTTGGGTAGAGGATGGAACTCACCCAAAACTGAAGTAAAAACAATAGATTTTGACCAAAAACAGACCAGCTGATATTAATATTGCAAAAACACCAAAAAGATACCAGATTTGACCTCAAATGAAGGCTGATTTATTTATTATAAATCTGCAGACTGCTCCTTCAGACACACAAATGAAAACATCAGTTCTTTGACCCAAAATCATGCAAGTTGGCTGATTTGATTTCGAAAAAATCAGACTTATGAACAACAATGTAAATCAGCTCCAAAACCCCACAAACCAGCTCCCTAGATAGGTCGCTCCACCAAGAACACTGCTGGAAATAAAGAAGAGATACAACAACTAATCTTCTTCTTCAAACCCTTGTACAGATCTGCAACTTTCATCCCTCAATACCGCTCAGAAAACTACTGGAAAACATAGCTAACTCCTTGATCCGCAATGGAAACCCCTGAATGGAGAATCCTCACAACTTAGAAGAAGAGTTTTTGTTCTTCTTCTAGATCTCTAGAGGGTTTTCGTCCTCAAGAGATAATCTCTAAGGGTTTTTGTCCTTAGAAATTATTTTGCAAAGCTCTCAAGCTCAGACAAAAATCAGAATTTTATAAAAATGAAAGAGATGCTTTACAAAGCCAAGTACACTTGCTTTTATAAGCAATCTTGGCTTAGTAGCCACCCACAAGCACCAATCACATCCTTTGGCCCACATTTAATTCTTTTTGGCCTTGTATCATCCCCAACATGGGTCGCATTTTCCCCTAAGGGAAATAAAAACATAAAGTGACCTTTTTCCATTTGTTTTCTAATTTCACTTTGTCATTTTTATTAAGTCATTATGTAATGTCCCCATTTTTTAAGACCCTTAGCCTATCATTGCCCGTGGGCTTTAGGGATGTTGCAAGGGGAAAATTATATTAAATAATTTTATAAAGCAATATTTATTTAATTATTTAATATTTATGGAGCAAGTAATTATTTAATTAAATTCTCAAAATGCAAATTAAAAAGGGGAATTAATTAAATAATATTTAGGTGGCTTTTAAATATTAAAATCACCCTTTTAAAAAAGGGACGCCACACCTAGGGAAAATAAACTGCTTTTATTTAATAATTTCCCTCTCCTAGGGATTTCGAATTTTGTGCCTCCTTGCTTATAAAAGGAGTGCTAGGATCATTGTTAGACTCATGTTATGATGATATTTATTTTATGCTCCATGCTTGGAGTTGGGATGCATGCCCATTGATGCTTTCTCTCTCTCTTTGCGTGGGAAGTTAGTGAGCTGGTTTTGATCTATTGAAGTATTTTCTCTTGCTCCATTTGTTGAGTTCTCTTGTGTTGAAGTATGTTCTTTGTATGATCTATACTTGCTAACAATGGCGACTTGATATGGGTCTTTTTTTGACATGTTTTGTGAGTGAACAAGGTGAAATATAATCTGATCTATGTTGGTATGATTTTCCAAGTGTGGGACCATTTATTTGGGAGGTTTTGGAAGTGTAGAAAGAGCTGAAAATAATTTATGTCATTCCATTTAAACCTAAAGCAACAAGACTGGGACTTTTGGGGCTGTTTTGGAGGGTTTCTGTTGTCATAAAATTCAGATCTTTAGTTCTTTGGAAATATCTTAATTTATAGAATTATCTACATTTTATTTGAAGGAAAAATATGGGATATTGAAGGAGTTATGCTTTTTTGAATATTTCAGCTTGTCTGCAGGCTTTTTTGGGTATGGAAAATTGATATTTATATCAGATGTGCAGTTTGGGGTTGATTTAATATTGCATATGATTGTAAAAACTAGGAGAAATAAGGAGAAGATGTTTTCATAATTTTTGGAGTGGATTTGATGCCCTAAATGTGCTAGGTGACCTACTTTTTAGGTCAAAATTAGGGTTTTGGGTTGGCTGTGCAAAATCTGAATTTTGCATATTGTTCTTCATATTTTTGTGGCCCATTATCCAAAATTTCAGCTCATTTGGACTTCTCTAGCCCAAGATATGCATTTTTAAAAATTGCAATTTGTTGGGGTTTGAAAATTAATTATTCACAGCTGTGTATGATCAGATTTATGTTAATTCCTAGCTTGTCCTAGAAGGGGATATTACAATTAATAAATTAATATAAGTTCTTTTTATAAAGTTTCTTTTTATGCTCTTTACAATAATTTATTAAGACTATAGTTTCCCTTTTTATCACCCCTTAGCCGTCGGGAAACAAAATTGGGCTAAGGGTCTTCGACCAAGAAGGGGATATTACAATCCTCCCTTCCCTAAATTGCTTTCCCTCGAGAAATTGTAACTCTTACACCCAAGTGCCATATGCAATAGATAAAACATACTATAGTGCTCTACAAGTCTTGATCTTGTACCTGTTAAATGAGAGAGCTTTTGCCAAAATATATAGCTCTCCTGATGCTCATAGATAAGAACTTGGATCAATGGTTCACCATATTCCATATAGTAAACTTCATAAAAACCATTGTGTCCCAACAACAACCTCATCTCTAGTAAACTCAACCATAAACATCATGTCACATACCTCATGTTCTTTCAAAGGAATGGGCTCTGTACTATTTTCTTCGTGCAAGGCATGATGATGCCATTGACAAGAGTCACCCTTGAAATCAATTTCTCTTCATTATCAGCAGATTGTACCTTGTTTCTTTGAAGACTTTGAGGACCAAATGCCCCCACTAACCCTTCCAAAGGTTCCCCCATGTTGCTGATATAAAAATCAGTCATGGGCTCTATTAATAAAGCTTCTTCTCCTCTCTTTATGACTGTTGTTATGCACAGTTCAACAATCTGAAATTGATCAAAAATTGTTCTCTTACCCTTATAGTGCTCATGAAGGTTTTCATCACTCTTTGTCTTCACGATGATTTGTCTTTGATGTACCAAATCCTTAGCATTCTTATCCACAACAAGTTGAATACCATCATGATAAAACTGTTGTAATGATATAGGATGAAGATGATGAAATAAATCCTTGCTACTCCTAACCTCCTTATAAAGAAGATCATCAAAAGGTTTACCTTCTATTGCTGATTTAGAAACCTCCAAAACAACACCATCCCTATTGTGACTTATGATTTCAGACACAACACAAGAATCAACACTCTTCACAATTTCATGCCCATCAATACTATGGCTTGGTAAATCCATCCCATATGACAATGACTCATTGATATGTACCTTTGGAACTGAAACATCTTTTTCAACTTTGCATCCAACAATCAGTGTTTGTTCCTCACTAATACAATTATTTTTCTCATTAGGAGTCATACCTTTTTTCCTTGAAGCCTCTTCTTCTTCACTTTGCATGGTGGAATACTCTATGGGCTGATTTCTCTCCAATTTTTGCATGGTAATTTTCTCCTGTTGATATCTTCTATTTTTCCTTGTGCCTTTGCTATCTTTCAACTCACAAAAATCTTCGAAGGTCAACATAGCTCTTACCTTGGAACTGAGTGTTGCATACTCTTTTCCCCATATCTCCATGTCATCATCCTCAACTGGTTGTTCCTCCTTTTGGAGAAACTTGGCTCTGCAAAACTGATGTGGAGGCTTGGCGGATATTCTAGCTGATCTAGTAGAGCTTCCTTCACCCTTGTTGCCTTGATTTCCTTGAGAGCTTGTTATGGCAGTACTCATCCCCTGTATAGATCTGCTCAAATCAGCAAAGGCTCCTATAACGGAGTCTCTTAGATCTCTCTGAGCATCCACCCAACAGGTTTGCAACTCTCTGTGGCCTCTGGTGATCACTTCATTCAGATAGCTTATCTTATCTGTAGTAGGAGCTCTTTGATAATGCTCTTCCATGGTCTTCTTCTTTGTCTTCAGATCTGATTTTTTTTTCTCTTCACAGGCTGGGAGAATACACTGCTATGATACCACTGTAATGTCCCTAAATGGACATATTTCAACCCCAAGTGGATTTGAGGCAAATCCCAATCCAATAATGCGGATTATAAAAGATGTACAATAATTTAAGAGTGCAGATCTGAATTTATCTAGAAAATGCGACTTGGGTAGAGGATGGAACCCACCCAAAACTAAAGTAAAAACAATTGATTTTTTTTAAACAAAGATTTTATATTAGATGAAATCCAAATTTACATATATGGGTATGCCAAGCCTGAAAACTATTGGTCCAAGCCATAGCATTATACAACAAAAAGGCATTTGCACTCATCATAGAGAGATTTCAAGGTTGAAAATGTATCTAATATCATCTTGTAGCTAGTTAGACCACCATAAAGGAGGTGAGCCGTAGCACAGGAGATCGTGATTATCAAGAGCCCAATTAGCCAAAGCATCTGCAATCTTATTTCTATCCCGGGGAATATGAACAAATTACACCTCCATAAAATTTTCTTGTAATTTTTTAATCTTCCAAACTTCTTTGGAAATTTGCCAATTTGGTGGAAGAGTAGCTCTGCTACAAGATAATATCTTGATGGCCAATTGGGAGTCAAATCTAACTTGAATTTTCAGCCAACCACACTTTGCCACCTCTTGCATACCTTTATAGATAACTTTCATCTCAGCTACATTATTGGTAGTAACACCCAGATTAACAACAAAAAAGAACTGCACATCACCTTCATGGTTTCTACCAATGCCTCCCATAGTAGCTTCGTCTAGATCATCTCTGGAAGCGCCATCCGTGTTCAACTATCCATATCCCAAGGGAGGGGCCTTAACTTGACTATCCCTCTGTCTATCCTTTCTAATATAAAATAGGGGTAAAGTAGCTTCTCTTGGATCCAAAGAAAGCTGATTACAAATATATTCCCATTCCGAGAGATAAAGTGTTAGGTAAAGGGATCTTATGTTTGAGAGTTTCAGCTATATTTATTTTTTTTTTTTCCGAGATATAGGAGCCATCTTTGTTACTTTCTTGGAAAAAGTCGGTTATTTCTTTCTTTCCAAGTATTCCAAAGAAGAAGAGAAATCCCACTCCACAGTATCGGAAAAGCCTTTGCCCTCTAGAAAGCATCCTTTGCCACTCTTTGGTAACCTGTTCCAAAGAATTAAATTTATGCCACCTCAGCTTGAAAAGAGTTGCAAATTGTCGCCAAATATGAACAACCCAAGGGCATAGGAAAAATAGGTGAGTAAAAGATTCCTCATCTTGCAAGCACATAACACATCTGAAAGGTCCATAAAATCCTTTCTTAATAAGCTGATCCCCTGTTAAAACCCGCCTATGAATAAGAAGCCACAAGAAAAACTTTAGGCCACATCCCCAAATGCCATAGGTTCTTAAAGAGGAACTTTAGAGGGTGAGGATTGTCAATCACCAAGGATGCATAACCTGTAGAAATTATAATAGCCCGATGGATCAGGTCCCCATCCCAATTTGTCAGGAAATGGAGATGAGGAAAGAGGATGATTGCTGAAAAGACTTTGCAACAAAAGCTGGTGTTCATGCTGAATTACAAGTGGCCATTTAGAGAGTGGAATCCATTCTTTTTCACTTTCCTAGCGATTGGGTGACTATCGTCCGTATTGGAAACTTTCCTCCATCCAATATCATGCATTTGCTTCATTATAGGAATGAGCTAAGGATATTGTAAAATAAGAGGGGTTCTCCATCCCATGAGTCAGTCTAGAAATTGGCAGACTGCCCATTATTGACTATCCAGAACAACTATTTTTTAATTATGTCCTGGCCTATTTTAATAACCTGTAAGATAGGTGAGCCCTTTGTAGGAAGGGAAGAATGCACAATTTCTTCTGGGGGTCCCCACCAACATACTTAGCTCTCAGAGTCAAAGCCCAAAGGTCATCGGGGTATACTGTGCCACCAAAGATCCTCCAAGTATAGTTTTGCTGCTAAAGCTTGCATCTGGCTAGACGAGGATCTGAATCCCAAACCACCTTTTTTGGCCGAAAAAGAGTTGTCCATTTGACTAAGGACCATTTCCTTTTATCCTAGATTCCACTCCATAAGAATTTTTGATAAATATCTCGATAGAGTCCACTTTTTTCAGCGTCTTGCTGGGAATATTTACAAAAGTTGTAATGTAGATCAAGATGGCTTTGAGAACCGATTTGACCAATATCATCCTGCCTCCTAAAGAAAGCCATCTGTTAGTCCACTTTTGAAGTTTTAACTCATACTTGTGGATTAACCAATGCCAGTCTTTTAACTTATGGGCTGCTAAAGGGACACCCAAGTATCGTAAAGGAAGCTCCCCTTTCTTGAATTGAAGAATATTTAAAATTTGATCCTCTTGTTGTCTAGAGCAATGAAAGAAAAAGATGGATTTTCCTTGGTTAATCAACTGACTAGTGGCTTGTGAAAAGGTATGTAGAACTTTATGGAGTTGTTTCGCTTCCATAGAAGTAGCTTTTCCAAGCATCGTAGAATCATCAACAAACTGGAGATGAGAAATAGGTAGAATATTTTTAGCCAACTGAATACCATGAATTTTCTTTTCCTGACAGGCCTTCTTTGCAAGTCGTCCCAAGCCTTCCACCAAAATGATGAATAAGAAAGGTGATAAAGGGTCTCCTTGCCTTATACCTCTAGAGGCACCAAAAAATCTGAAGGAGAGCCATTAAGTAATACCGCAAAGGAGACAGAAGAGATACAAGCACTTATCCATTGAATCCATTCTATAGAAAATCCAAATTGGGCCAAAACTTTGCACATGAAACCCCAATCAACCCTATCATATAAAAAAATAGATTTTGACCAAAAACAGACCAACCGATATTAATATTGCAAAAACACCAAAAAGATACCACATTTGACCTCAAATGAAGGCGAATTATTTATTATAAATCTACAGATCGCGCCTTCAAACACACAATTGAAAACATCAGTTCTTTGACCCAAAAATCATGCAAGTTGGCTGATTTCATTTATAAAAATCAGCCTCATGAATAGCAATGTAAATCAGCTCCAAAATCCCATAAACCAGCTCCCTAGATAGGTCACTCCACCAAGAACACTGTTGGAAATAAAAAAAAGATACAACAACTAATCTTCTTCTTCAAACCCTTGTACAGATCTGCAACTTTCAGCCCTCAATACTGCTGGAAAACTACTGGAAAACATAGCTAAATCCTTGATCCGCAATGGAAACCCCTGAATGGAGAATCCTCACAACTTAGAAGTAGAGTTTTTCATTCTTATTCTAGATCTCTAGAGGGTTTTTGTCCTCAAGAGATAATATCTAAGGGTTTTTATCCTTAGAAATTATTTTGTAAAGCTCTTAAGCTCGAAAAAAATTATAATTTTATAAAACCGAAAGAGACGCTTTACAAAGTCAAGTACACTTGATTTTATAAGCAATACTAGCCACCCACAAGCACCAATCACATCCTTTGGCCCACATTTAATTCTTTTTTTGGCCTTGTATCATCCCCAACATGGGTCGCATTTTTCCCCAGGGGAAATAAAAACATAAAGTGACCTTTTCCTTTTTTCTTTTTCTAATTTCACTTTATCTTTTTCTATTAAGTCATTAATAAATTAATATAAGTGTTTTTATAAAGTTTCTTTTTATGCACTTTATAATAATTTATTAAGACTATAGTTTCCCTTTTTATCACCCCTTAGCCGTCGAGAAACAAAATTGGGCTAAGGGTCTTCGACCAAGAAGGGGATATTACATTATAAGACGGTGTCGTTGGTGATTGGCCAAAAGTTTGTGTATTTCTCCTATTAAATAAAATATATGGTTACTAATTTTTTGTTGTTAAGTATATTCCGTTGTGAAATTTTGAATGCGGCATGGTATAAGGCATTCTTTGATTAGGACCCCTAACTATATTTGCATCAATTACCTTTTTGTCTCTAATATCCCTTTCAAGGGCTGAAAGTGAAAAAGGAGGACACCACACAAACCCAAGTGAAGTAAATTCTGATGTTTATAACAAAGCAGCTCTTATATTCCTTAAAACCCTAAAGCAGCGAAATGTATAGGAGCTTATCAACAAATAACCATGCACAATAGCTGAAAAATACTTCTAAATAATTATTTTAAGTATGAAAACAATTATCCATCCAATTTGCATCAAAGAAATGGAGGAAAAACCAACGATAACACCTATCTGTAATAAAATTTATGACAACAACAAGGAAGTCACAAACAAGGGCTGAAAATGATAGATAAACTCCTCCAAAAATAGCCAAATTATGGATTCCAACCTTATAAATTATGGAAAATATGAATTATGTGCCCTAGAAGGCACCGAACCACCACCAAACCCTAGTCTCTACCCTAGGGAAGAGCTCCAAAAATCATGCAAATCTTTTGTAATCCTTTTTCTTGATGTCCTTGATCCAAATCAACAAGCAAGTCTTGAAGAGATATCTTCAATTCACCAACATGGAGAGTTTTTGTTCTCCACCAAGCCACAAGGAAGGGTTTCATCCTCCTTGGATGCCACACAAGAGGGTTTTTGTCCTCAAGTGGAATGGTATTGAGCAATCAGCCCAACAAACCAAGTGTAAGTGTAAATGTGCCAAAAGATGATCTCCAAATGAGGCCATACAACCTCTTTTATACCCCTTGCTTGGTGCCAAAGGCCAATTAGATGAGGAATGACCTCTTAAGCTTCACTTTATCTTTTATTTTCCTTTTTAATTCCTCCAACCCAACCGACCTGCCTCATAAAGGAAAAACACTAAAATAAAATATTAAAAATAATAAAAGAAAACTGAAATGAAGTGCAATTCCTTCCCTTGTTCACTTATTCTTCTTCAAAGCACGGGAAGGGAGTGGCAAGAAGTTTTTATTTAGCTTCAATTCGAAAAAAGGGACATTACAGTCCTCCCTTCCCGAAATTGCTTGTCCTCAAGCAATTGCAAGTTTGGATGCTCTAAAATTGCTGCACTTTCTCGACGTAGCATCTTGAGGGCAAGCCTTTACAATGAACCAAGTACTCCTTGATGCTTCGGTTCCTTAACTTCCTTTCATGGACCTCCAAAATAATTTTCGAATTAGAATCAATTTACCCTCCTCATCCACTGGTGGCAACTCAAGAAAAGAAGAAATGTGCTGTCCTAGTGCCTTCTTGAGGCATGAAACATGAAAAACATTATGTATTCTACTATGTTCCGGAAGCTCAAGTTCATATGCAACCTTTCCCACCTTTCCTTTTACCTTGTAGGGGCCATAGAAACATGGTTTCAACTTTTCTGCACCACTTTGTTTGAGGGAAGATTGCCTATAGGGCTGCAACCTCAAAAACACCATATCTCCTTCCTCAAAAGACCTTTCTTTCCTATGCTGATCTGCATACAACTTCTGCTGATTTTGGGCACGTTGGAGGTTTTCTTTAAGCTCTTTCATGATATCATGACTTTGTTGGACCAAGTCTTTGGCCCTTGGCACTCTACTATCCATCATCACCAAATCAACAAAGGAAAGGGCATCATAACCATACAAAGCCTTGAAAGGAGACATATCGATAGACATGTGGAAGGTGGTATTGTAACAAAACTCAGCCATGTATAACCATTTTACCCACATTGATTGCCGCCCATCAATGTAGCTCCGTAGGTAGCCTTTCACCCATTTATTGACTATTTCTGTTTGCCCATCCGTTTGAGGATGGTAGCTAGAGCTAGGAGTGAGTTTGGTACCTATTAAGCGAAACAATTCTTGCCAAAACATGCTCATAAATCTGTTGTCCCTGTCACTCACTATATCCTTGGGTAACCCATGAAGTCTAAACACTTCCTTAAAGAATACATCAGCCACTATAAGTGCATTGTATTTGGCTGGAAGTGGAAAAAAATGTGTGTATTTAGTGATCCTATCAACCACAACTTATAGGAAATTCTTACCTTGAGCCATAGGCAGCCCCATGATGAAGTCCATAGCGATACTCTTTTTGAGTTGGAATGGGAAGTGGTTGTAGGAGCCCGGCTGGAAATGCATGTTCTGCTTTGTTTTGTTGGCACACTAGACACTCCTAGACATATTGGAGCACTTCCCCTTTTAGGCATTTCCAATAGAACATTTCTCTCACTTTGCTTATATGTCTTGAAATAACTTGGATGGCCAGTTGATGAGTCATCATGAACTGCCCTTAATAACTTTTCATCTTTGATTCGGGCACCAAATAAACCCGGTTCTTGTAAATAATGGGTCCATCCTTAACCTTGTACCTTTCATCCATTATTTCACCTTCAAAAACATCACTAGCAAATTTGTTTTTGACATACTCAAATGTAATGAAAGACTTCCAATCTGCTGCTATTTTAGATAAAGAGAAAAACATGATTCCCTTGACAAAGTATCTTCTACAAGGTACTTGACTTGAGGTGTTTCCGGAAGCATACCTTGTAGTGGAACCTTCCTACCCTTGTCTATAAATCTT
Source organism: Taxus wallichiana var. yunnanensis (assembly GCA_018340775.1). Lineage (NCBI taxonomy): Eukaryota > Viridiplantae > Streptophyta > Pinopsida > Cupressales > Taxaceae > Taxus > Taxus wallichiana. Next base: position 810,626,325 of record CM031235.1, read on the forward strand.
ATTTCCATGTTTTGGAAATTGAAGTGAGAACTACCAAAGAATGCAACCATTGGACCCCAAGCACAAGATTCATACCAACCATGCTAATCAAATAGAAATCAGCACATACCTCATGTTCTCCCAATGTGAAGAAGAGTTGTGGACACCTCCTTGTGCATGGCATAGCATAGCCATCCGCTCTCTTAACCGTGAAACCCTTATTGAACCATGAGGTATGCATTAATGTTGCCCTTCAATTGTCAAACATTCTTGAATGAATTAATCCAATCACATAGTCCTATCCATGTCGGTTGGGCTCTTGCATGCTGCCCAAGCTTCCTAAAATCCAAATAATCGTCATACAATTGTCTAATGGAGTCAATTCAACAACCTCTACCTTCATCTCATTCAATAAAAGACACCTCCCACTTAAGACATCAACAACCTTATTCAATTTACCACTCTTCTTCAAAAGAAATGAGTAGCTTTGAAGAAACTCAACCTACTTCATATGATTTTGACTCAAGCTACCTTGGTCGTTTATAAATCGTAGTGCTTGTTAAATAATGAGCAAAACAAATTCCTTGGGTAGCAAATAATGCCTCCATTATTTCAATTCTTGAATGATTGCATAAAACTCTTGGTCATATAACTAATACTTCTTCGTGGCTTCATTCAATTTCTTGTTGAAGTAGGCAATGGGCTTACCATCTTAACTCAACCGCACTAACCATTGTCCAACTAGTATAAAAATAATTTGAAACACTTTGTTGAAGTCCCTAAAATGTAGAATGGGTTGTGTCGTTACCCTTTTCATCAAATTCGAGATAGCCTTTCTTTGCTACAAATGTCCAAATATATTATTTCCTATCATAGGTACACATATACCACTAAATTTCCTAACGAAATTTGTATAAAAACTTGCCAACGTGTGGAAACATTTTGCCTCAAACATGCTTATAGGTGATGGCCACTCCACAATGAATCACACTTTCTTAGAGTCCATTTGCAAGCCTCTTTTGGAAATCAGAAAACCCAAGTACACTAACTCTTCCTTCATAAAGGTACACATTTTAAAATTGACCAGCAACTTCGCTTTCCTCGATCTTTGCAAAACAAGCCTTAGATGCATTGTGTTTCTCTTTTGTTCCATTAAATATCAAGATATCATCCAAATAAACTATGAAAAACTTACCAAGATATGATTTGAACTTCATTCATCACCTCAAGAATCCATGTAGTTATGCCATTCTTTATCTTTCTTGGTCACTAGTATGGTTGTATATGAGATCAAGTTATCTCGTGATCAAAACGTTATTTAACAACTCTTTCACATGCTAACATATATTCTGCCTTATGACGGTAAACTTGATCTGGGATGAAATCAGTATGATGGCTAATGTTTCCCTTAAGTGGCAACGCATATGGAAATTCCTTAGAGATAATTAAAGCATATTCCTCAAACAAACCCTTTAGCTGATGTGGACTTTTATCCACTCTACCAACTCTCCCAACGTCTATGTAATTGAGAATGAAAGAAAAATAAGCTTTCTCCTTTATCTCGACCATCATTTCTTTATGTTCTATCAAATTGCAAAGGCCTCTCCAACAAGATGTGACAAAAATTCATGGGCATAACATCACATAAAATCACATCCTTATAAGAACAATTCTAAAATTCCCAAAAGATTGTTCACTTACCAAGATGTGATGTGAACATCCATATAGAACAACACTCTCTTCATCAAGAAAGCTTCTCCATAGTTTGGTTCTTCGTGTGATCAGGTGGAGCAACACTCTCATCATCTCGCTTAAGCGGAATGATTCTTGTTAACACGTAATGGTTGCCGCTACACCAAAAGTTCAAGTTGTTAATGAGGGTGAGACCGAATAGGTTAGAAGAGATCTTGGGAGCCCGTAGGAAGGTGTTGAGGGTCCCATGTGTTAACAATTTAGCCCCCGAGCCATGAGGTCCGTGACTTGAAACAGCTTGACCACGAGGCAAGTTAGCTTCTTTGAGGGCGGGAGTCAAACCCCTCCCCAATAGAGTCACCAATATGTTAACACAAACGGGTTTCATTACACCAAAAACTTGAATTGTTAGTGAGGGTGAGACTGAAGAGGTTAGAATAGAGCTAGGGAGCCCGTAGGCAGGGGTTAAGGGTATCATGCATCAACTATTTAGCCCTCGGAGCTGAGAGGTTTGTATTGGACATAGTCAACCACAAGGCGAGTTAGCCTGCTGAGGGCGAGAGTCGAACCCCTCCCTAGTAAAGTCGTCAGTTTGTTAACATAGACCGGTTGCCGTTATACCAAAAGCTCGAACTGTTAGTGAGGGTGAGGCCGGAAAGGTAAGAAGAGACTTGGGGAGCCCGTAGGTAGGGGTTGAGGTCCCACGCATCAGCAGTTTATCCCCTCTAAGCCAAGAAGTTTGTCTTTGGAAAGTTGACCACAAGGCGAGTTAGCATACCGAGGGCAAGAAATGAACCCTCCATAGTAGAGTCGTCGGTTTGTTAACACAAACCGGTTTCCGCTACACCAAAATCTCGAACTATTAATGAGGGTGAGATCGAGACGTTAGAAGAGACTTGGGGACCCAGTGAGGGCGAGTTAAGGGTCCCACAATTCCTATCCTCATTTCCTTTGCTGTTGTTTTTCTATGCATGTGGGCATTCAAATTCCCTATGACCCACTTATATACATCTATAACATATTCCCATGATTCATGTACCTCATTTGTCTAACGTATTTGCCTCTTCCTCTTGAAGAATAACCTCTTCCTTCTATGCTTTGACCAGAATTGTTGTTTTGGGAAGTTCTCGCTTCACCTTCATGTGTATGTTGTTTGCTATCATTTTTTCTTGTCCTCTACCTCTAAAGAATTGTCGTCTTACTCTTGAAGTATTTTTGATCTCCTAGACAACTCCTTTACTTTCAAAGCACAAAGTGATATGGTTATTCCAAAGACCTCAATCTCATCACACCAATTTTATCTTGAATAGAAATTATGAGTCCATTAACATACCTTGAGATCTTCTCTTGCATATCCACATGACTAGCCCGAATGGTGAACTTGTAAAACTCCTCCTCGAGTCTTTCACAATCATCTCTTTTTGTCTAAAATTCTGCAATTTCTTGAACAAACTCATGTGACAATTTGAGGGCAAGAACTTGGCCTTCAAATTTGCAACCATCCTATCTTGAGATTTAATTTTCTCTTTACCTTTCCTTTGTTTTTGTTTTTGTGTCCCAGATTTCACCCTAAAATCTGGGACTACCCTATGTAAAAAAAAATCGTACTTTTAAAATAATGGGTCGTTTTGTGTTTTTATTGCCAGAAAGTTTTTGTATTGTGTCAAGATATTCCCAAAGAGCCATATAAGCCAATTTCGACAAATACCCAGATGCCCAAAATTGTTATATTTTGTCGCTGGGGTTTACCTGCAGGAAATTTGTATTTAATTATTTTGAGCCCCGTTTGAGGCAAATTGTGCTCTAGTTTAACCCTATTGTGATCGTACATGTCAATATTCCCATATACCAGTAGGGTTTTAACCAAGAATGAATTTTGGGCTTTATTTGTGACTTCTGGCAACGTTTTGTGTTTTTGGTGTTTTCCCGTTTCGTTTTCTGTGAAATTTCTCTGGGTCAATTCCTTTGCCGGTTTGATCTAATTTCTTGCCTAGAGTATCTAGAGATTACCTATGGACGTTATTCTAGAAGGAATTGTTGATGCAAAATCACAGCACCCCTGGATGTTGATCAGATTTCTAGGTTGATCACTCTAGCATCCAGTGTGATTGCACAACATTGAAACCTTCCTCCAAGTGTGGGACTTGCGAAATGAGAAAGGAATCTCCAGAGAAGGCTGGTTCCTGCTCCTAAACTACCTGCCACAAGCTATTCCAGTGCAGGCAAGCTAATCTAAACCTAATCTAACCATGCCAAGGAGACAGAGAGAGAGAGAAAAGGGAAAAAAAAGCAAAAGCCTACACTAAAACGGTGATACACCGAGAGAAGAAGGAGAATGTTGAACATCTATCAAACTGCCATGGAACAAGGAGAGGTGAGCAATGGGAAGGATGGACAGACGCATCACGAGCCCAAGGATAGATTTCACACGAGAAAATGTCCCAAAACTCCATGAACACAGCTCCGGACTGCAATGAACATTCAAACTTGCACAAATACCTGCAATGAAGAGAGGCAAGAAGAAAACAAGCAAAAAACGAGCAAGGATGGATAGATGCATCACAAAACACGTTTTTTGTTGCTTCAAAAGTTTACACAGAACATCATTTCAATAGTAAAAGGCAAAAACGCCATTATAGAGCAAGGGAGGAGGTTCGAACTCCATTTTCAACCCTGGAGAAGAAAAGAAGGGAGGGCAGAGCGAAAAGATGAACAACTTGTAATCTGAATATTAGAAATGAGCCAAATCTGGCCTTTTACAATGCATGGGTCGAGCCCAGGAGAGAGAAACGCGGGAAAACGTGCAAGCAGCCCAACCATTGACCAAAACGCATTCTTCATTAAAATCGGTGGTTGAAACATCACTTCTGGCCATGCTGAAGAAGAATGCGACCCATGTGCATTAAAACAGGTTGTTGAAACATCAGTTTTGGCCTTACTGAAGAAGAATGCGACCCATGTGCATTAAAACTGGTTGTTGAAACGTCGCTTCTGGCCACACGCCATTACTACGTGCCAGAGACGTTTCTTGATTTTCTCTCTCCAAACTGAACCAAAATGCAAGATTGACCCCGGAATCATGTAGATAATTTCACCAGCTTTCCATTGATATAAAGAACGTGTAAATCCGAGCTCTGGATCAAAAGATATGACGATCTGAAGATTTAGGGAAAAAAACAGGCCAAAACGGATTTTAAATTTTTTCCTGTGCACTGCCACTTGAGTGACACGTGTCGGGTGCTGATTGGATGAGCAATTCTATCTCCTTCCCCTCCCGCGGGTTTCCCTTTGAAATTTTGACATTTTTTATAATTTTGGAAAAAAATTCATTTTTTCCCCGCGCCCCGCCACTGGATGACACGTGTCATGCATTGGTTGGTTGGCGAGGGTGCGGGGCAGCTTTTACCTTTTAGCTTTTTGGCCAAAACTTTTGCCAAATTCTCTGAGTCCTCCCCGAGCTCCGCACTTCCACCGCCTTAGGACACGTGTCCTGCTCTGATTCGTTGGCGGCTTTTCCGGGTCTTCGCGTCCCTCGCGTATTTTTGGCCTGGATGTCCCAAACCGTCTGGGACAAATTTCTCCGATCCGCCCGATTCGGGCTTCCCTGTCCCTCTTTGCAGCGAAGACACGTGGCAAGATTTGATTGGCTCTCGGCTCCCCGGCTCTCCGCGTCACCGCATGTACTTTTGGCCCAGATGTCCCAAACGAAAGTTCTGTTTCGGCCGAAACGGCCGGTTCGCGTCCTCCGCATACTCTTGTCCCAATCCATGCGAAACAAAGACTTAGGCAATTTTTTCCCTTTTTTCGGCCGAATCGGCTTTTCGCGTCCCGCGCATACCTACGGCCCAGATGTCCCAATTGCTGCATGGACCGCCTGGAGGCTTTTCGGCCGGTTCATGCCCCGACGTCCCAACTGTCCCAAGGACCGCCTGGACTAGGACTTAGCCGATTTTCATGATTTTTTCTGCCCCAAGCTTGTTTTTTGCAACTTTTTCACCCTTTTTTAGAACTTGCTCTTTTCTTCTTGGACAGGAGAGTTAGAAAGAAGCCGAGGGGACCCCAGAAACATGATTTTTGCCTTGAATCAATATACTTGCCCGGGACTTGAATATTCTGATGCATGTTATCAAAATTACCCTGGGGGGGTGAATTTTGGATAACAGAATTTGCCACAGAGGTCTGGTTCTCTCTGAAAAGACGAAGTCATGCACGAAAAAGCTTCTTCTGGGCAGGCCGCATTTTTGGAAAAAGAAGGTTTTAAGCTACAATGGGATTTTTGGTAGCAACAGGTAGGTGGGAATTTTGTACCTACCTAGCAGGGTACTTTTTCCCATGGAAGCAACACCACTTAAGTCACAATGGGAAAATTAGAGGTAGCAGGCAGGCGGGAATTTCTTACCTGCCTTGCAAGGTGAAAATTCCCATTGTGAAATAAAAGAAAATCACTTAAGGCATTGATGAGATTTTCTTACCTGCCTTGCAGGGTAAATAATCCCATTATGAAAGTCAAACAGCTTAAGTGGATCATGGGATTTTTGGAGCTGCGGTGCAGGGTGAATAATCCCATTGAAAATTGGCTTTTAAAAATAGAAATTGCTTATGTCAAAAGTGCGACCCCTTTTGGGAAGAAGGGCAGCTTTAAATGCATTAAATTAATTAATTCCTTCTCCAAATTTGGCACCCAAGCATGAGGAAAAGTCAACAAGGGTAAAGTGGATAAAGGAAATTAGAATTAGAAATTCTAAAATTAAATAAATATTATTTATTTAATGCAGCCCCTTCATGTCAAAAAGTGCGCCCCATTTTGAAGAAGAATAATGTTTTTAAAAGTATTAATTGATATAATTAATTCCTATTTTCAGTGGATGAGGTCAAAGCATACTGTGAAGCTTAAGTGAACTGGAAGTAGAGAGCTAAAATTAAATAAATTTAATTTATTTAATGGCAGCCATGAACATGCACAAAATAGGCACCCCATTTGAAGAGAAAAGCTTATTAATTAATTAATTAATTGCCAAGAATAGGAGGGGCAATAATTAATTATAGAATGATGAGGGTTATATAAGCAAGGGCTGCCATAAGGATGAATTAATTAATTCTTTAGCAAGGAAGTGCAGCCCAGACAAAAAGTGCGCCCCATTTGAAGAGGAAGGTGTAATTACTGCTGGAAGCTTCAAAATTTGGCGCCTAGGTTTGAAGGAGCTTGATTTGTGTCTGAATAATTGTCTGCATAGTGGTATAGGTGCTCAGTGAAGTTGATAAAATTCATGCTTGCTTTGCATGCAAACAAAACATCAAATTTTTGGGGCAGCAGGCTTGATATATGCAGATTTTTATAATTAAAATCCAGTGTTCATGTTCCGGTTGCCATCTTTGTCTGAATTAATTGCAAGAATTCATTACAGGTGCTTTTATAAGAGAAAGGGAGCTTAAATCAATGTCCAATACATTGAACATATCCTCCGAATCTGAAGAAATATCCAGATCTGCACTTCGTTGTGAAGAATTCCGACCGAATAAAGAGAAAAAGAATTGCTCAGACAAAGATAGATACGGCCATGGCAAAGAGGGATGAAAAAGAAAGCACAACAGAGTCATGCATCACTTCTAAGTTTGCTGACATTGGAGATACAGATCTAGGTCCAGAACCTCTTTCCGAATTGATTGATAGATCCAGAGCTGGAAAGACTTCCCTCATGCGTGCAGTCAAAAGTAGTGGAATCATTTGAGCTGCAACATTTCCATTCACAACCCAATTGCGAGTTCATCATGGAGTGTGTTAGGTCTTACCATCCATTATCCAAATCAGTCCGAGATCTTTGCGGGGAATGGACGCCTTACGATTCATCAATTATTGTTTGAAGATTCTAGCATGAAAGGTGGTGACTACTATTAGCATATAGGATGCCGGCAACAGATGGGAAAAGCATAAAGTTGACTGCATGGGCATAATGAACAGCAGATACATGAAGAAGCCCAGATCTCCTTCCAAGTTCCCGAGAACTCTTCCACGATCCAATCAGTACAAGAGGTGGATGATATTGCCAAATTGTTATGTAGGGTAAATGGCAAAGCGAACGCTCACAACTTCTATGCATGGATGTATGCTTTCATCAGGACCATTGAAATCAACAAAGCAGATTCAATAATCAATTGGTCGGAAATCATTAGCGACAACATTGGTGAGCAGCTCCGGAATGTGAGGCATACTTACAACTTCAAAATGACTTCGTATTTGGTTTATGCAGCAACTTCACAGGGGATCTTCTCCAAGCTAGATAGATGTGGTGTTCTTTCCAAGGACCCTATTTTTGAGTGCTACCCACAGCTTACTGTACCTGCATGTAAGAAAGATTACAAGGTGGTCAACGATGGATTCTTCTACGAATTCATTTGCAGGCTGGATGACGATCTAAAGGCCAACAGGGTGAGCAAGGAAGCATGGGAAGTTGTGTCTAGGATTGGCAGTATCTTCATTCAGTTTGCAGATTTTACATACCTCAGGGTCACCGGCTTTTTGGAGAACCAGTTAAGGTTTGCCCCAAATATCCAAGTGATAGATTGGTCATCATGGAGCTGAGCAGACAACTCGTGGAGATGCATGACCTACAGTCGAAATGGCACAAGTCTACAGGCTTCTTCCCGATCACTGTGGGCCATTATAGCTGCCAGAGCATTCATAAGGCCCAAGGAATTGAAGCGGAGATGTTCTCTGAGTACGAGCAAGAGTTCTTCCCACGGCTGAACTTCGATCCATTTGGAGTGGCAAGGAAGACAATCTCCCAGGAGTACGCACACATGCCTTCATTGGAAGATTTCTGGATGAAGTGCAGAAGCGAGTACGAGGTTAGAAAGAAAGATTTCAGCAGGTTATCAGTGCGGCAAGTGTTTGACTTTGGATTAGCATGGATACCTGCGGATCTTAAAGATGATGGGCCTGTGTTACTTGACACATACCATCGGATGGGAGGAGATAGAGTTGTACTTCAGGAGAGTGTAGGGGGCTGCCATACGATCGAGGAAAGGTTTGCCGCTGTTCTGGTCAATACTTCAAACTGGTTGCTGACAAAGGGATACTGCCTTGATGAAGCATTGATGAATCAAATCACGGGCAACTTCGGCACAGAGATTCCCTCAAGAGGAAGCACAGAGGAGAAAGCAGCAGAAGGCCTGAGAAGATTAAAGTGCACAAAAGGTCTCATTCGAAGGAGAAGATCACTTCTACGGCTATGATGTTAGTTCCGACTTCTCCAACATCAAGTACTTCACCGACTGTTGCACCTCAGCAGGATACTGCCATTCCTCCGTTGAATCCGACAACATTCATCTTTTCTCCTCAGCCACTCCGTTCAACGACCTCTTCCTGAAGAAATGTTGAAGCTGCAGATGGTAGAATTTGAAAGAGTTTTGTCTTTAGATGACTCAGAGGATGGCAGCCACAACACTGTAGCGGTTTCAGATGGAGAGGAATCAAAGCGCGAGATAGTGGTACACTCGGCAACTTCTCATTCTCCGAGAAGTAATTTCTCAGAATGGTTGACTTCGCAGTTGGTTCCAGAGGCTAGAGAAGAAATCAACTTGGAGGAACACGACTTGCAATGCTCCTGAATCTAGGTAGAAAAGACAGAAAACCTAAAGTTGCTAAGGTAACTTCAAGGTTGATCATTGAGGAATCGGGACAGAAGTTCGCTGAGATGTCAGTTCCGGCAGAAGGGAAGGAGGATGAGCTCACGGTAGAAGATATAACAATAACCAGAGTACCCATAGGTCAAGCCACCACAGAAGGATTGAAGCAGGACACACAGACATTGATAGATGCTCTATTCCTTAGGCTTGACAAAGAAAAGGCGGAGAAAGTTGAACTTCAGAAGTAGGTATCTCAGTTGTGCAAGATCATTGCCAAGGTTGCTAAATCTTCCACTCACCCATTTCAGCACAAAAGCAGGTGAGTGATCATCTGATGCAGGAAGTGGAAGATGCAAGTAACCAAGTTAAAGCTATCGACGAATGGAAAAGTCTGATCATTCGTCAAGCTTCTGTACAACTCGAGAGAGGTGCCAGCCCACCTAAAGGTTATGAAAGATGCATCAGATCAGCTGAAGCAACTGGTGACAAGCACGATAGATATGAACACAGTTCTGAGAGTAACCTGAGTACTTTGGCTGAAATAAATAAGTTGCCAAGAGAGGTGTTGATTGCGGAACAGATTGTGCCCGACGGATCAGTTGAGAAGGGGAAGCAACTTGAGTTTGCAGTATCTTTCCGTTTGGAGATCTGCAGAATTATGCTGAAAAGGATGCAGACACTTGAGAGTATGGCATCATCTTTACCAGACAATGTCATTTCTTTCACTAATGAGGAAGTGGTCGGGAACGTTACTTCATACACGAGGACCATTCCTAGCAAAGTGCCTAATTCTCTGGAAGGATCTCTTCTGATGGTGCAAGGGAGAATTGATGGAGTTGTTAAGCCTTTCACGATGAATTCCATCAGTAAGCTGGTGGCATTATAGTCACATATTGAGAAGTTCGGGCCTAGCTTGGAGGATGTGGAAGCATGTATCAGGGTATTGAACGAAGGCTTGCTACAATTCAGGACAGAAAAGGAAGTTGTGGCTAAGACAGATGGGAAGATGTTGAATTACATGTTCGACAAGTATATTCAGTATCAAAACAAAAAGAAGATGTAAATGTTACAGCGTGTCTTTCTTCTTCTACTCTTTCTTCTTCTATTTTCCACGTTCCCGGATGTAATTGTAAAACTTTAAAGTTATTGGTTTTGAAACCATTACTTTAAGTTATGTGGAACGATTCTATTAGTTAAGTGACAGATGTGTATAAGTTTGAATATGGACCCGGATGCATGTCACTTGAAGAGGAATTAGAGGGGATGATTGCAGATGTTACCTTTACTTCTTGTTTATGTTCCAGTTCAGTTGAGTTTCCCATTTGTACTTTCCCTTCTACATTCTATAAGTAGAAGAAGAACCTTCGGTTAATGATCAGAATTTGTAAGCAACATTCTTGTGTTCTAGACTTTGTGTTGAAACCCCTGATAGCTATTTGAAGCAAAGGAATACAAAGGAGCAGATTTCCGGAGAACTTTGTGTCACGGTGCATTTTGTTTCTAGCTTTTGTCTTAGATCTACTTATAAACTTTGTGTTATTTTAGATCTAGATCTGAAGGTTGCCTTTGTTTATAATTTTGTGTGTTGATATCTATTGGTTCCGTCTATGTGCATGCAATCAACTCTGTTATCTATTGATTGGGTTGCACATCTTCCTATTTCTTCCTGTGTTTTATTATTTCCTTCTTCTTTAAATATTTCCTTTCTTTAACAGCTACTTACTTGCAAAAACTATACAACTATGGTTCATGAGCTGCATGGTTAAAGTAAAACCCCATATAGATACTAGCATATTTTAATTGACAAATCTTACACGGGAGCCTCACCGGTAAATGAGGGAGATTTATCTCATGACTACCTAGGTTTTTAGCTATGCAAAAAATCTAGCCAACATGTTTGCACACGATCTCACCGTAAAGATGGAAGACCTGCAACTTTGTGCAAGAAAAATTTAATTTCTTGTGTTCCTCTATTGACTCATAGTCATAGTATTTCTCCATATCCATGATCCAATACATAAACTCATCAAGGCCTAAGCTTCCACCATAGCAAGGTGTATCTAAATTTTGCTTCACCCAACTTTGGAATAGCTTTAGAAATCTACTCTCAGTTCATCCAATATTTGATTGATCCAATACATAAACTCATCAAGGCCTAAGCTTCTACTTAAAGCTCTTGAGCTTCTTCTCCTTCATCATCATTCACATCTTCAACATGAGTTCCTCTTCTTTCCACTGTCTCCATTGCATCAAATCATGCTTGGATTCCTCTCATCATCTCTGCAAAGTCTATAAACTCTAGGTGCCCTTGGTCTTTCTACTTTGCCATGTCATTCTTTGACAACTCTTTACAATTTCAGAATTTCTCACACCTACAAAGAAATCCACTAGCCTCACAAGACACAACCAAGATAGGAAAACCTTGCTTCGATAACAATTGATGCAGTCTCTAGAAAAGAGGGTCCAATGAAGGTCCACCTTAGTTATAGAAGGATAAACAAGTTACCCACACTTATGTATCCCTTCTTATGTTGTTCTTATCCTTTTGGTGTCCATTTGCGCGAGATTTGCAAATTCCATCATTTAGTGGTAAATTGCTTAAAATTCAAAACTACTTGAAACGAAAAAAGATACTAGGGGAAGGAGTACTCCAAACGAATCTTACAACGAATTTTAACACATTCCAAACCCGTAATGGACCTCACACATAACTAGGGCTGCTATTTTTATTGAAATACGGTTTAATACTGTTGGTGTCGAATCACAACACCCCACAGGACTCCTTGCAACGCGATCGTTTGAGACTCCCAGTGCGATTGCACAACATGGAGCTTTTCCCAAGTGTGGGACCTTGCGAAATCGGAAAAGCTCTCCGGATGAAGGCCGGCTCCTATTCCTCTGTTCAGATGCACCAATAAAACGCAGAGGTTTACCCCAAAAAACCTAATCTAACTACCAAGGAGACAGGGAGAGAGAAATGCATAAAAATAAACCTAAGCTAAGGAGGTGATGCACCGAGGAATGAAGAACATATGTTTTGCCAATTAAACACAGACCACAGAAATGCAATGCAATATTATGCACAGATAAACATATTCACAGTGAAAGATCAGGAGGATGCAAAATGAAACACATAGAGGGTTGAGAAAACATCCACAGTCATGCATTTATTTGCTCCGAAGGTTGATACAATACACTGCAAAAAATGCCCAGAGGCAAAGGTGCATTACAGTTTCAAATGGGAGGTTTGAGCTCCACAACTCCACCTGCCAAAGAGAAGAAGGGAGGAGGCACAAAACAAAAATGTTCGACCCTTTTTAAAACAGCCTCTCCTTACATTTATATGAGAAAAAATGAGGGAGAAGAGAAATTCGGAATTTCTTCCAACCACCTCCACATCCGCACCTAACTCGTCTCATTATGGCGGACTGTACTTCGAATCGGGTTTGGAAGAAGCCTCGGCATGTGTTCGATGCTTGCGTTTTCCCGAAACCCGCTTCCCACGTGATTCCGAGCTTTCCTTTGTGTCGGGGCGGAAGATGAACCCGCATGCGCATCGGGTCCGGAGGGGTGCTCGACATGCTTTTGCCCTGTGCATTCCCGACATGTTTTCCCGACTTCGAAATCCGCATGTCTTTTGCTGTCGGGTTTTGAAAGCCACCCGACATGCTTCTGCACCCTGCTCCCCCGATTCGTTTTCCCGATTGCATTCGCGTCGGGTTTTGCGGCCCCTGCAACATGTCCCGCGCCATGCTCTTCCCCCTGTCCTCCCGACTCCCGCGATTTGCCCTGGTGTCGGGTTTTTCTGCCTCCCCGACATATTTCCTATGCGCTCTGCTCCTCCCCCTCGAAACCCGCTTCCATTCGCGTCGGCCGTTCTTATTGCTGTCGCGCGGGGGGGAAATATATACAACAATACCTTCCCAAAGTGCACACACTTGTACAAATCACCACAGAAATTCGTGAAATGAATTTCATTCTTTTATTACATGGTTGTTAGGCCAAAAATGCTTAAAATGACCTACCACATGCTCGAAACTCTTTTCATCGATTGGAGCAGTTCACATATACTCTTAGGCATTTTGTCAAACATTTACATGTATTTTTCTTGAGCTTAAATTCTAACTATTCAAGAGGAATTATGCCAGGATGTCTTTTCAAAACATTAAAGGGAAAAAAATTCAAGCGAAGATCATTAAAAATAAAATAAAAACAACAAAAAAATATGTGCAAACACATGGTTACACCCCAAAAAAAAAAAACTAGAAAACACACCCAAAAAAACGACTACACAAAAAATTACAAATTAAAAACAATAATATAAACTAGCAATCGCACGATGAAGCGTGCAATGTTGTGTAAGTAAGGGATGGGTTGGCTATTTTTTCCAAAATGTGGTTATTATTAGGTTGGGTGTGTAGCATGATGTAGCTAGGAATTGCAGTATTAAGTTTATGTAGTTGTTTTTTGGGTTGATTAATGTGCATGTTGTTTTTACAAATGTATTGAAAATCCTTAAGTTCTGAAATATATGTTGTTTTAGACGTTTTTTTGTGTTTTTTCTATTTACAATGTTAAGTAATTGGTTTCTCATTTATAACAACATGTTTTTTACATAGTGGATTGTTTATAGATCGGGAGAAAGTTGTACATGCATAAGAAAGCTAATTTATAGAAAGGAAAATAAGAAAGGTGTTGGCATTTGTCGTCGTTGGTGTTTTTTTTGTTGCTTTTGAGGGAGCAAAACATAAAAGGAGGAAGAGGGTTGTAGAAGAGGGGTTTAGATGGATGAGAAGGAATTGGGAGAGGATATAATATTCCAGTCGAGTAGAGTGGATAGAAAATAATTTCCAACTTTTGATACAAGTGAATGTTCGCTTCCTAGCTATCCACATCTTCAAACGTTGAAAGAGATGAAAAAAAGCACATATATTCCCATCTTTAAGAATTCAGATCAAAGGTTCTTTTGTTATAACCAAGATATAAATGACTGTACTACCATAGTAGGGCCAATTCCCTATCATGAATGAGATTTGAAAATTAAGCTCACCTCACTGAATAAATGTCTATCTATATATATATTAAAAATAGTAAATAATTTAACCCAATGTCTAATGAACAATAAGTTACCAATCGTGGGAACTTTTCCTTTAAATAATGCGCATTAAAGATGTGGAAAATAAATGGAACAACATCCACTAAATGTTTTTCCCATTAGAAATAAGTGGTTTTTGGGGAAAAATAAAGTAAGAAAGAAGAATAGAATTCAACATTACAATAGAACTTTCTTGAGATAGGGTACTCTATTTGAATAACTAATATTCCGCTCCAAACACCAAAATTCTTTCTCATATGCCAAATTAACATTAGCTTGAGTATACCCCATCTAAAGGGAGATGCTACCTGTCATCCACCATAATATGTTGATAAAGTCTATTCTAATTTTCACATGGAATATAGGCGTATGTTCTTGGCTTATTTAAACATAGGCAAATACATAGTGTAGTTGGTTTTATGTTGGTGTCCTCGATGATGTGATTATTATTATTATCAATAATGTTTTACACGTGTTTGACTAAGCGAAAACTCAAAGGAAGGTAACATGGGTGCGACAAGGCCCCTTCTCTATTTAGCTTTGTTATAGTGTATTGTCTTGCAAATTTTTTATTTTATTCATAACAGTGACGTATCCATCTTATCCTTGTCTCAAAGTATTAAAAGGCTAATCAGTGATGTATCTTTCAGAAGATGATGTAAATTCAACTACCACTTTTAATTTCAGTTCTACTATAACACCAAATATGTATACGGTATTAAATAACCCACTTGACATCTTAAGTTTGCACACAGTGAATGTAGCTATCAACTTTTAAGAATTTACTTAAACGCTACTTTTTGGTAATTTAATGTTCAATTATATGAGTAATCATTCAATCTCTATAAAGAATAGGATTCTAGGAATCATTTTAGTATTTCTCACAGATGGAGACGCCCATTGTTCCTTAATCACTGATCTTCAAGTGAAAAGGGACAGGGTGATAATAATACGTCCAGAAAAGAGCACAAAGAGATATTCATTATTCTTGAGCAATACCGACCAAAAACTTGTGGGTTTCGTCCTTAGATATGTGCATTTCTTTTCTTGCAATCAAGAAATAGGATTTGATGCCATAATCTATATTCACATAGAGGCACTCCGTAGGATTCTCGTTTCTTATGATTTCATGTGTGGGATGCTCAAGTTTAATTCAAAGCATAGACGTTTTGAGATCGACTGCAATGTTGCAGGAGTGCCTTTTGCAGTTTATACAAGTGAACTCAGCTTGGTAGAGTTGGGAGATATCAGCCAGCTGAATTGTGCCTTCTACCAACTTTGTTTCCTGCCCGGATCTACAAATCTAGAAGATGAACCCACTCATTTATTTTCAAGTTAAAGTCTTCAAACTCTGAATTGTAAGTTATTTTTTGTTTTCATAGTTTAGAAAGATAAGTTATTCAAAATTTGGTGTGATGCAGGTAACTCGGTTCATATGTGGCGGCTTCGTTGTGGGAGCTGCAGAAAATCACAGTCTCATGGATGGGTTTACTATGCAAGAGTTTGCAAAAAACCTCACCCACTTGGCCAGAAAGGGAAATGAAGCATTCCTAACTGTCATTGATCGCACGCTTGAAAGCTCGTTCTCCTGTGCAAATTAAGTACAGCCATAAAGAGTACCTCAACCATTTTGAATTTGACATGGAATCTTCACCTTTTATGCAAAGAAACATTGATCTCTGGCGCAATAAGGTGGCGTTGCATAATCCATCAGAGAAACTTGTTTTTGGAGTGTTCTTGTTATCTGGAAAAATGCTTCGTCTTCTCAAGTTGAAGGCCAAGGATGGGGAGTTGCTGGTTGCACAAGTTTTATGGCAGCACTAGCGCATCTGTGGCGTGCAAGGACTGCTTCACTGCCAAACATCATACCTGAAGATATTTCAACGGTTCAGTTTGCAGTTGACATAAGATCAAATAACATTAAAAATTTTCATTCACAAATTCCTAACCATGGTATACTTATTGAAATGCATGTCAAAGATGAGGCCGCCTCTTCCATGGGAATTTGCAGGCAATGCAACAGTTTCAACCTATGCAAAAGCGACTGCCAAAGAATTACAGGAACAACCTTTTTCCAAGATTGTGGAAAAACTTGAAGAAGGAGGCGATAGATTGAATGATGACTACGTGAGGTCGAGAATAGACTGGCTGGAATCACATGAGCAGAGTGATGTATTTAGAGAATGGGTTTCTGGTAACATCCTAGTCTCATATGGGATTTGGAGACGTTGAATTTGAAGGGGGGATTAAGTCTGTGTATGCAGGGCCTGTTGTGTCAGGCATGATGGATGTTGTCATATTCATGGCCGAACCAAACAAACCACTATTTTTGACAGTCTGTCTGTTCTTTCACCTCGGCTCTACTTCACGCAAACGGACAGGAAGCTGGTTTATTAAGGATATGAACTCTGCTCCCAAGTTTAATACCCTAAACCATCATTTCTAATAACTGTACTGTAGTAATGTATAAATTTTATGTATTATTTTCTGGTTTGCGAGTTACAGACTACAAGGAAAAGTCACACTAATGACAGGAGGATCAGTAGGTTGTTTGAAAATCATGGAGCCGAAGTCATTATCGTCGACATTGCAGACGATGCCGGCATAAAATTGGCTCAATCTCTTCCTCCGGCAATGAGAAAAATGTCAGCGCAGCGATGGATTTGGCTGTTGTTTGTTTATGAGATGAAATCATTATAACCGTTGGATTTCAACGAAAATCTCCTTGCAAATCTCGTCCATTTATTTCTGACATTTGTCGAAATAAATCGGTTGCACTCCACTACAAGAACGCCTTACGGCGCAATAACAAATTAATGATATTAATTTGAGACTAACATAAACAAATAATCACAAATGACATAACAAACTATTATTATATAGACTCGAGACGACTGACGACACAGTTCAACAATGATACGATTGAATGAGTTAACAATTACATTTGAATAATCGACTTAATATATACATGACTTTTAACAACCTGACACTTTTATATTGAAATGACTCTATTAATAATGACTTGGCATAAAACATGTAGTACGTGGAGGTATAAAACTTTCCAGATTAGATAACATGGCCAAAATTATCCAGATTCGGATGCCAAGGTAAACGCTCAGTCATCTCTACCAATAAAGTGTGCAGATTTGTAGACTCCACTCTGCTGTCAAATAAATGGCAATGGACGCATACCAGATAAACACCACCGAATCCTGCACTTTTAGAAAAATGGTAATGGAGATCAACAGCGAAAGTATAAGCACAACTGAAGCGGGCAATATTGGATGGTGGATGCAGGCCTATGCTACAAGTCAGACGTATTTGAAATAGATCTTCCTAATCAATCAATGTGAAATTCAGTAGTGAACCACTGACAGGATGTATTCCATATAGAACTTCAAAAATGTTCTGATTTTTCATTTCACTCCCATCAAATCATCGTTAAACAATGGATATCAGCCGTGATCAATACATAGATGAAGATACTAATATATACCAGCCGCGTTCTCCTTTGGATCTACCAGCGATCTCCTCTGTGGGTGTTTCCAGCTTCGTGACTATGTTTTCGCCAAGATACAATAAAGATGCCGGCATAAAATTGGCTCAATCTCTTCCTCCGGCAATGAGAAAAATGTCAGCGCAGCGATGGATTTGGCTGTTGTTTGTTTATGAGATGAAATCATTATAACCGTTGGATTTCAACGAAAATCTCCTTGCAAATCTCGTCCGTACGATTTCTGACATTTGTCAGAATAAATCGGTTGCACTCCACTACAAGAACGCCTTACGGCGTAAAAATACACGTCAATAAAAACAAAACTTATACCAATATTTAATTGAAATATAAATATTGGAGGAAGGCAATTAACTATTCCCATACGAAAACAAGGTCTCTGCAAAAGGATGGAGCCGAGCAGAACACTCAATCATTTGAAAAAGTTGCAATTGAATGTGACCTTTTGAGTAAACTTGTAAGAAATGTTTAAGACTTTGTAAAATGGCTTAATAAATGGTGAAAGTATTTGCAGCTAATAAATATCATAATTTCCCAACTCCACTAGAAATGATGCAGTTTACAAGCAACTTTTAAAACGGTTGTAAATGAAAATGGCTGCAACTGCCATCTGTTTGTCCTAATACATATTGGACTTGTTTTTAACTTTCACGTTACCATAGAACTATAGTCTGTTGTTTAACATCTTTAAAATAATGGTTGTAAACAGTGAATTGGCTAACATAGAAACAAGATTTATTGGGGATCTCATAATTGAAGATTGAATTTGGGATTTAGAGTAGAGTACACAAATTTAACTAAATTAACATACAAATTATTATCACATTTGTGAGTGGTGACCTAAATAACTGATTCATTTATTATATTTGTATGTGGTCGTCTAAATTCATTTATCATATTTCAATGGGTTTAGTGTTTGATAGGCTGAATTTATTTTACTTAAATCTTACATATGTTAGTAAATTGAATTGTTGACCAACCAAGGGAAAAATCTTACCCAAAAAATATTAAGTAATCCATTAATTGATCAACATTTCAACTATGCTAACCTATATAATACATAAGTTCTTCAAACTGAACCTGCCAACTCTTTACTGAAAAGGTTGATGAATATACATTCAATGCCAATCAAGTTTCAGGATAAAATCCTTTCAAGAAACCAGAGGCACATCAGAATAGCATTCCTTTTGAGGGAAAAAAAAAAACATAAAAAGAGATGAAGATTATTGACTTATTAGAAACGTGTTCATCAGATTATATAGTTGAAATGGTCTAATGGCCATCAATAAGGTCGCTGGCCAACATAGTTTCCAGGGGGATAATAATTACAAGTCATGAACACATCTCCATCACTGCAACTCACTCTTGCACACCCAACATATCTTGTATTCCTCCAAATAATCTGTGTATAATGCCCACACTTGTTGTTGTACAGACAAGTGTTTGAATAATAAGTGTACCACTGTCTCTCACTAACCCATGAATCTACAGCATCAGCTGGTCTCCAGTTCCTTCCACTGCCTCCCAGAAGATATTCTCACCATAGGCCCCCCCAGAGTGCTGCATCAAACACCTTCCATAGTACTGCCTCTGCCCAGCCCACCACTGTGCATAGTTAACCAGATTGGTGTCCCATTGCAGAGGGGAAGACCCACATATGCCCTTGCATTGTTCTGTGGAATCAAAAACTCAGCTGCCATGTTGTAGTCATAGTCAAGAATGCCTGCAGCATTGGCACCACACCCATACAAGGTTACCCAAATTGTTATGAGGAGGCTCAGAGAGGAATTCATGGTGGGAAAGCAGGGAAAAATGAATGG
The DNA here is from genome assembly GCA_018340775.1 of Taxus wallichiana var. yunnanensis. Classification (NCBI taxonomy): domain Eukaryota; kingdom Viridiplantae; phylum Streptophyta; class Pinopsida; order Cupressales; family Taxaceae; genus Taxus; species Taxus wallichiana. The sequence continues at coordinate 810,646,051 of CM031235.1, forward strand.
ATTTTCCAAATGTCTTGTGGGTAGTTATGAAGGCCATTGCTGATCATGGCCTTTTTGTAATAATGCTTGTCATGTTCTCATTAATTAATAGCATGGAAAAAGAGCATATCAATGTCAGTAACACCAGACATCCATGCCTTTGTATTACTGGACCCAATCAAAGTGGCAACAGCTGAGATGTTTGGGTGGCCACATCAATACTAATTACTATAGTAGAGACCGTTGCTTCGGAGCTCGGCATTGTCATCACGTTTCTTTAATCTGTTGTCTCCAATTTTGCATTCATTGTATTAATGTCATCCAATCTATGTGCGCTTCAACATATGCATTACATTTATATTCTCAATTATGCTATTCACATTTAACATTTGAAGTAGAGTAATTTGTATTTGTTTTGTGCCTTGTCTGCTCAAAGTGTAAATCTCTTCCCATATTTAAGTATAAACATGTATAATGATGATAACATTTAAGGCTTTTTAAAATAAAATTTACTTAGATTTAACAAAATCTTCAATGGAACTGCCTTCGTAATCCTTAAATTCTTACCAATCAATCTTTTTTAAAGAAAAATGTTAGAAGATAAAAACAAGTCAACATAATTACTGAAAATACCTTATTTGTATTTTTATGCAGCTGGTTAGATTGCTACTTGTATTCGTACGACCATTTTTAGATTTCATTTTTAGGAATACAATTCTGCCTATTATTTTTCTAGTAAGAAAACTAGTTACATAACTGAAAATCTCTTATTTGCAGTAAGATAAAAACATCCATTTTCATCTGGAATAAAATTAGTAATTTTTTAAAAATCTCTTATTTATATTCTTGTGTGGCACATTTTACAGGTCCTATGAATACATCTGCAAGTTCGATATACTCATTGGGCCATGGTCAAAGAAACAAAAAAAAATGATTTAGTGCAGTGTCATGTCAAAACAAAATAATTCTATGTTTCTCAATGCATGAATTTGATAAGCACATCCATAAGGATCTCTGGATAACAACGCGAGCACCGTATAGTTGTGGAAATTAAGATAACTTAAAAATATGCAATATGATGATAACTCACAAGAATCGAGAATAATGCTTAACAAACAACTTAATGTGTAGCAAAGCCTAGATTTCCCATACAATAGCTCAAGTGATGGCAAGTACAAATAGGAGTGTTGTGTAACTCCTCCATGAGAATATTCCCAAAATAGGAAGAGAAGTTACATTTCAAAATGGAAATGTAACTCCTATGACACACTATGACATGTCATAGTAACTCCTATGACGCTAAGTACACCTAAGCAAGATGAGTCATCAAGGGTGAAGATTTATTCCAAGTAAATAAATATGAGGAAAAGAATATCTTACACCAACACCCTCCTTAAGTGTAGCTTCAATGGGCGAAAAGAAAGTAGGTCTTGGCAACAAGGCCTGATGAGGTACCCAAGTACAATGCAACTCTCACAAAGTGGAGTAAAATGAGAAAACCCAGTGGGAAAAAAATCCCCCTAAAAGAGAGACAAAGAAGAGGTGGAGGGACTAGAAAGCCTCACTCGAGGTTACAACTGTCTGAAGCCACTCTATATCCTGCAAAGAAGCCTCCTAGAGTGATTGTGGATCAGAAGTAGATGTAGTGAAGAGTGAATCACCATGGAAGAGTAAAGGAAACCGCCAAGTATCTGATGGATCTCCAACCAAGGTGTGGTTCCTATCCAAGGAACTATGCTCCTCGTGTAACGTAGAAGTGAAAACTGCTCCATGAAAGGCTGGCGAATCCAAAGCAGTAGTAAAAAGCAATGTGGAAGGCCCTATAACTGTGTAGAAGACTATCTGATGTTTGATGAGTCCTGAATCAAAGTGCTGCTCCCTGAAATGTCTGTGGTGGATCAAGTAGGTGGATCAAGAAGTAACTCCTTAAAATATGGAAGGTGACAAGTAGATGGTGGAGGTGGGTCCCCATCACTACTGCAATCATATGTGCTAGAAGAGAAGTCCTCATCATCAAAAATGTGCTCAAGCTCAAAAGTGTCATCAGTACAGGTGAATCTGATGAAGAATCCAGAGAACAAAGTGAGAGGAGTATAGCCAGTCTGGTGATTGACTAAACCAACTGCAATGATAGTGTCACTATGCAACTCTCTGACATACACTGAATCTAGAGTGAACTCAACCCACATGCCCTGACCAAGGTGAGTAATCTAATAGACTAATAAGAGATTAGTTGACAATGAGGGAATACTTAGAACATTGTTAAATGTTCCACCACTCACTTCAATAGACCCTCTCCCAAAAACCTGAGTAGAAGTGTCGTCACCCAGTCAAATAGTAGACATGTCACATGGCTCCAATGAAATGAACTCGACATGTGAAGAATCCATATGATGTGATGCACCAGAATCAATAACCCATGTAGGAGTCGAGAGTACCACTGCAACTAGGGCTCTCCCCTTTGTTTTCTCCTTTCTTAATTCTTTCTCTTTCCTTTTTCCATTGTCATTTTCCTTAGAGGATTCATGGGTTGATGAAAATGGTTTGATAGACTCAAGTACTCCTATGTTGTTCTTCTCAAGAAGACTCGTGAGGGGTCAATCCGCTTCTTTAAACATTTACTCTCATCATGCATGCTTGTGCAATATCCACATATGATCTTCCCCTTCTTAGGCTAACACTTTGGAAGAGGAAGTTCCGGATTTTGATTTGGTGGTGGGTTGATCCTTGTTTTGTTTCTTCTCTTTTGAATCCTTCTATATGTCATGCCCCGTAAGTAGAGCATGTGGTTTAGTGGACTTTAGTACACCCATTTGAATTAGTTTATCTTGTTCCCGAGTCAAGTCAACAACAAACTCATCAAAGGAGGGCATTTTCCATTGTGCTCTAAGTGCTCTTTTGGTTGCATGGAAGGTAGAGACAAAAACAGAATAGTCAGGACCTAGTTTGGCAAGGATAGAAATAATAAGTTGTGAGTCTTTTTGTCAATTCCACAATCTTTCAATTGCATTCTCACAGATTTGAACTTGGTGAAGTAGTCCTAAAGTGTGTCAAAATTGTTAGGGCTAAGACTAATCAGCTCATTTTCTAGTTCATGCCCTCTCATTTCATCATTTAAAGTTGGTGAAGCAGTCTGAAGTGTGTCCCAAACTCCACAAAAAAGGGGGACGTCTAGGGGCGTCCCCCACAACAGGGGGCGCACCCGTGACATCCCGGTGCAAACGAGAGAATGGGAACGTCATTGGGGGCGTCGTATGACGTCCCCAACGTCCACGATGGCTTCCTTAATGTTAAAACAGTTCATATTTCACCATTTTAATGCTTATTTTTCACCATTTTTGACTGACTCCGGGTTAAATGCGCCAACACACGGGGATAACTCTGTGACCCTTATCTCTCCTCATTCGAATATAAACAAATCGATAGATCTGGATCTGTATGAGTATTAAAAGCAGGTTCATTCAACTCTGAGGGGAAAATACGACCTGCCATTTTTTGTTTGTTGTATGCGACCGAATTTATTCGGTTCGGTTCACCGCTTTTTTATTAAAAAAATTAAAACATTTAAATGAAAACCCTAAACATCTGTGGGTTTGGCGGTACTTTCACTGTGCCTTTCGTGGATGTTGTTCGTGGCTATGTGGTGGTTCGTGGCGGTAGAGCTCCATTCCAGACCTGCGTGAAAGGTACGGTAGTTTCTTTGACTGCCTTTGCTTTGTTTTCTTTATTTATTTATGTTAGCTACGTTTAAAGTTTTAGGTTTTAGCTTTTTAGATTTTAAAATTATAATACTTAGTTATTATTTAGGTTTTAGTTTTTAGATTATAAAAATTATAATTCTTAGTTATAACTAATAGGTATGTTACGTTTAGATTTAAAAACTTATAATTTTATGTTATAAACTTAAAGTCAATAACTATATAAATAATATTTAGTTATTAACATTATGTTAATAAGCGTAGTACCCAGTCGGGACACGAAAAAACCGACAAAATATAGCAACAATTTAGGGTAAAATTTTTTTAAGGTGATTACTAACAATACTAAAACTAATGATACAAAACTGATTCTCGAAATTATTTATTTTAAACTAAATTGAACAAACCAATTTCTCAGCCACTAGCCCGAAACAATTTACATTTATTTAATCATTATTAGGTTTATTATGGACAACTTGAAATGAGACCACACTCTTTTTGTTTAGTTAATTGGATTTTCCCCCCTTTTATTTTAATTGCCCACATGCACACCTCTTAAACTTTATTTTCCATTCACATTTAAAAACACTTGGCTCCAAAAGAATGTAGGATTGATTGTGAGCCATAGGATAAAAGCTATCTCAGCCCTAGATCTAAGTTGCCCTAAAAATGCCCTAAATTTTCCTTATCCTCTCCTTTTACCTTCATTTGAATTTCTTTCTTTCTTGTCATTTGAAGGTTTCCTTCTTATTTTCCTTCTTCTCTTTTCTTTTCTCCTCTCATTGGTTTTGTTTGATCTTTTGCAGGGGAAGAAGCTATGGGATTTTATTTGATTTGCTTTGCATTATTAGATTCAAAACTATAGATCCTCCCTTATTATTATATTTATATTTTGTAAAAAAACCTGAGTGCAAATTTATTTTGAAGAAACCCCAAAGGGGTCGGCCGCACTAGGGAGGGAGGCGGCGGATCAGGTCGTGGTAGGGACAGTGGTGGCGGACGGGATAGCGTGGAGAGAAGTGGAAGAGGGGAGGCGCGGCGAGCTGCCGTGGACGAGGAAAGAGTGGGGGCAGCGGCCATTGGAGCCGCGTAGGGGTCGGGACAGTGGGGAGTGATGTTGGGGCGCGACAGGCGGCGGCGAATCGTAGCGGCGGCGGCTGCGGGTTTGAGCGCGCTCCCCATGGATGGCGCGGGGGAAATAGCTTGTCGGGGGGGAGGGTCGACCCTCCCCATTACATTTTGTTTTTATTTTCAACATAATCTGTGCGGGTATGGGGCCGAACCCCCACCTCCAAACACTATTTTTTTTTTTGTTTTGATTTTTAGAATCGTGCACTAAATAAAAAAAAACACGTTTTTACTTTTATTTATTTCATCATAACGTGTTTAGCCACAAAATTTTATATATATATATATATATATATATATATATATATAATATTATATCTGTGCGTGAGTAAATATATATGTGTATATAAAATTCATATTCCATTATATGTGTATTTCAGTTTATATATATAAATCTGCAATGAAATACTATATTAGTATAACCATTAAGTTAAGACTTTCATCGACTATAATACAGTTACATTTAGAAAAAGTATTGAAATAGATAAATTCTGAGTGAGATAATTTGTACACAATGAAAAGGAAATAAATATTTCATACTATGAAGACTTCATTCTTAGTTTATTAACTTGGAAAGACAGAATTTACAACTTGTGCTATAACTATTTAAGTTATGATGATTTACATATTTGAGATAAAAAAAAAAAATGTAACAAAGTATTTCCAACCGAAAAGAGACTTATGTCTTAAAAATTTCAAAGGAGATTACCTATTCAAGTATGATTTATTAATAAGAACAGCTCATTAAATTTCACATGGAAGGAAAATAATGAAAGAAGTGTAATATCTTCTTACAAGGTTAATCCTAAAATTCCATAATATACTAACTTTCTTTTAAAAAGGCTGCCATCAATTTCCTATTAAATAGATCAAACTTGTTACAACATTGTTTTCCAAGGAGCTTGAGCTCTCAACCACACCATGATTCCAAAATGTTTAAAATACATAAGGGTTCAAACTTTCAAGTTCTCTTTCCAAGAATGAAGCAATGTCACAACAACATATGTAAATCAAGATTACATGAGAATTTCAACTTTCGAGAGGGAGAATTTCCAAAACAAGAGGAGAGTCAAATAAGACCATGCCACCAAAGATACACAGCACACCTCAAGTACAAGGCTCCAATCTTCGAATGCTATGCAAGGATTCAACTTCAAGAGAACAAGGCTTGTTTAACCTCCCAACCTTCAGGCATCATTACATGCCTTTCCAAGGGTTGGAAGACATGCTAGCCTCCCCCAAGCCCATGGGAGAGAGAGCTAGCTTCCACAACTTTGAGCACAAGATCTTTAGGGAGACAAACACCACAATACACTCACAAACAAGACCAAACCATGCACAAAGGAAAAACACAACATTGAGCAATAAAAGAAAAGAGGAGAAACCATATTCATCCTCTAAATTTGGGGAAGAGTAGATGAGATACCCGAAAGTGACATAAGGTGTGATCTAACAAAAGAGTGCACACAACAAACTTCCTTCTCCACCTTATTTCTCCGAAGTCAACAAGATCCTCCTTATTACTCCATCCATTCTCCAAAATCCTTCTTGGGAGGATTTTCAAACCCCTTGGGTTTCCTCTCCAAGAATGGGAAAGGGGTTCAAACCAAATGAATCCCCTTTACCCACCTCAAACCATATGAGGGGAGTAAAGAAACCGACATGGCTTGCCCATCAAGCCATGGGGTTTGAGAGGGAAAATCCCTCTCTCTTCCCCCAAATAACTCAAACATCCATCAAACCATATGATGGATGGAGTAAAACAATGCACAAATATAATCAAGCAACAAACCATACAAGCAACTAAACAAATAAATCAACTATGAGCAAGCTAAGATTTAATAAGGGAACATACCACATAAATGAGCTCAAGAGGTTACCTCCAATAGCTCTCCAAAACAAGATTTTGTAACTTTCTTCCTCAAGCAATCCTCAAGCTCCAAATCTCTCAAGCACCAAGCCAAAAACTCCAAGAAAAGAAGAACCAACCAAAGAAGAAGACCCTCACCATTCCCATGGATGGGAATTTGAAGAGGAGAAGCAAGCATCCTCACAAATGAGGGGGTGACATGTGTCACCCCTCTCCCTCATCAAGGTCAAAGATGCTAAAACAAAAGAGAGAAAGGGTAAAATTATCTTTTTGCCCTTTTCTCCCAAATTCCCTAAAATGTTAGCAAGACAAAATAAGAGCAACTTTTGATAAATACACAAATCCACATCCCTTACATGGATGTGACAAAACAAGGGTAGAAAGGGAGGGAAAAATCCCTCAAGCCTAGAAAATAAGCCTCCCTACCCATTAGGTAGGGTCCAAGGGCTCATTTTTGTGTTGGGGGAACTCCCAAGCTACAAAGGGGTCCCCAAAAATGCCCAAAATACCCTAATTTCGGGTTTTGCATTTTTGGCACAAGGGTAGAGGGTGTGGGGACCACCCAAGGGTCTCACATGTGACCCTAAACCCTTGTGCTTAAGTGACACATTAAACATAATCAACAAATTAAAAGAAAGGGGAGTTATTAACTCCCAAAACAAGTTTACATCCTAACCAACTACCCTAACCAAAATTAATAAATCAAAACACAATATTTTACATACATTGGGGTCACCCATAGTGCCCAAAATAATAATCACCTATACTAAGGCTTCACACAAAGAACATGGCTAGGACTCAGCCCGTGGGCTGCTTGTGCAAGATTGTGTAGCTAGTCTGAATCCCACGTTCTCCTATGACCTGTCACCTGCACACTCATTGCACACATTAACCGCATCTGTCCAAAACAAGAGTAAACTAGCTGCTCACTAAGTGAATAGATTCAAACATGTAAATTAATGATATCACCATCATCAATGTGGAATGCACAATCTCACACAATTCGTCGTATGTTAGGTATTACAATACATGTCATGTCATAACACCATGTCATCATGTATCTTTATCAGCAAAACGAATACGTTACAAAATCAAGGTATGTAACTAACTAATTATCCAACATGAATCAATTTGACCTAAATCACATAGAAAAGTGTTAGTGTCCACAATATCAAATAAAAGGTGTCAACCTACTAATTTAGTTAAATTAGCGTTACGCGTTCCAAATCACCATACGTGTTCATGAAAGCAAACCAACATATCCAAAATCCATAACTGGGGTTTAAGAATTCAGCAGATCATAGAGGCTAGAAAAGGTGGGCACTACAATAACTAAATATTATTTATATAGTTATTGACTTTAAGTTTATAACATAAAATTATAAGTTTTTAAATTTAAACATAACATACCTATTAGTTATAACTAAGCATTATAATTTTTATAATCTAAAAAACTAAAACCTTAAATATTATTTATTTAGCTTTTGTGTTTATCAAATTAGTAATTTATAATAGTTATTAATGTTATATATTATTATTTAGTTATTAATTATTAATATTAGGGAAAATTATTTTAAAAATAACAAAAAATCTAAATAATCATAATTAATTATTAATATTATAAAATAAACAAATAATTATTATGAATATAAAATTTATAAAAACAAATTATTTACTTGTAATAAATAATTTCTTTAAAATTAAATTATTAATTATAAACTAATATATTTTTAATAAAATTAAATGAATAATCTAATTAGAATTATATCCACCTAATTATTAATTATAAAACTATTATAAATTACTAATATCTATCTATTATTTAGTTATTGATTTCGATAACTTTTTGTTTTTAATGTTATATATATATATATATATATATATATATATATATATATATATATATATATATATATATATATATATATATATAGATATATATTAGGTAAATAATAATTTTTCAATAATATAAGTATATATATATTCCTTATACATGTTCAGCGATTTTTTAAAAAATGAACCAAGTGCTTTTAGACTTATATTGTTATTATTATTATTAAGATTTTCTATTATTTATTCGTATATATATATCAATATGTATAATAGTAATACATTAACATGTTAATATGTATTAATTTTATATATTTTATTTCTATATATTAATATATGTATTAATTCTTAATATTATTGATTATTGAAGAGTAAGATGTGTTGTTTTTAATTTTCAACTTTATTCTTGCATTGTCATGTTGAAGTTTTGAACATTGAATATATATAACATTTTGGGCCTTGGCTTATGTGATGAATAATTGAATTAATCATCAATGGTTTCAATCTTCACGCTTTCAATTTTAAGTCTTAGTTTATTGAATTATTTATGTTATATTTGTAAAATTAATAAATTATACATATTTTTATATATTTTTTATTAGTCGTCCCCGCGTCATTCCCAAATTTTAAAAAACATGGTCGTCCCCGGAAACCCCCGTCCCTAGTCTTAGGTAACTATGGAAATTCCAGTTTCCTTCCACGTTGAGATCCTCAAGCTCATGTTTGAAAAGCATGCAAATGATTCTTTGGAAAGTAAGATGGGAGAAGTGTCGAGAGCATCCCAGATTAATTACCTGCTTCCCGTGAGGAATTTATTTTGTTGTGCGGAAAGAAGTTGATGAAGCCACCATGCCTTTCACGATGGATTCAATTGGAAGACTCATAAAGCTTTAGACAGATGTTGAGGGATATGGGCCTAGTTTAGAAAAAGTAAAGGCTAACACTATTGCTTTGTCCGGAGGGTTGCTGCAGTTCAGTACAGAGAGAGATGCTATTGTTAAAATAGATGAGAAGATGTTGAATTACATGTTTGACAAATATATTCAATATCAGAACAAAAAGAAAGTATAGATGTTACAGTTGGCAAATCTTATTTCTTCTCTTATTTTCTATGTACCCAGATGAAAATGTGGGATTAAAGTTATTGGTTTAAAAACCATTACTTTAAGTTATTTGGAAAGATTCTTTAAGATAGGTGACAGATGTGCACAATTTTGGCTTAAACTTCTGATGCATGTCACTAAGAGAGGAATTCTAGGAAGATGATTGCCAAATGTTCCCTTTACTACTTCTTCATGTTCTAGTTCAGTTATTGTTTTCCATTTGTAATTTCCCCTCTACACACTATAAGTAGAGGAAGAACCTACGGGTTAAAGGATCGGAATTTGTAATCAGCATTCTTGTGTTCCAGACTTTGAGCTGAAACCCCTGATAGCTTTCTGCAAGTAGAGGAATAGAGAAGAGATTTCCGGAGAACTTTGTGTCAACGGTGCATTTTGCTTCTTATTTCTTTCTAGATCTATTCATAGACTTTGTGTTATTCTAGATCTGGATCTGAAACTATCCTTTGCTTTAAATTCTGTATTTAAAAGATCTATTTGTTTTATCTATGTGCATGCGATCAACTCTGTGAACTATTGATTGGGTTGCACATCTTCTCTCATTTCTTCTTGCTTTCTATTATTTTCCTCTTCTACAGATATTTCCTTTCTCTTACAACTGCTTACTTGCTGCAAAACTGTCTAGCTATGGTTCATGAGCTACATAGTTAAAGTAATACCAACAAATAGATATTAGGAAATACAACTGACAAAATCTTACACGAGAGCCTCACCGGTAAATGAGGGAGATTTATCTCATGACTGCCTAGGTTTTCAGCTATGCAGAAAATCTAGCCAACAATTTTTGGCGACTCATTGGGAACAACGATCCTTTGCATCTCGGATCTTATCTAGGGGTTCCCGTTAAACTCTCAACATGGTTGAATGCTCATTCACTCGATCTATCAAGGCTCAAGGAAGGACTAATCATTTCTATAGATTGCAGGAGCAATTCAATTTCAATCATCCTCCTCAAGTTAGAAGCCACGAGATCCAGTTTTTCACTAGGAAGAAGAGTGCAAACTCATCCAGATCCGGATCATCTTCAACATAATCCGGTAGCTGGAATTATCCATCAAGTCTACTCTTGGAGAAGACGTGCTCCGTTCATCATGCAGAATCAAATCAGAACTAGTAGCTGCTTGCTCCAATAGCACCTGTCCCATGGGGAGCAAATTTTGGACCACTGAACCTGACTCCACCTATGCACGAATTTCCTAAAGGGTCAAGAAAGAATTTCCTGAAATTCTTTGGAGATGGCAAGCAAAATCCAGATGATCACTTGGCAGCATTCTTCATATCTTGTGGTGTGCTTGCGGTGGAGCATGAGGATGTTTCAGTCAAACTTTTCATCGAGACTCTACATGATTTGGCTGGAGAATGGTTCTATCGGTTAGCCCCTGGAACTATAACAAACTGGGCATCCATGCTAGAATAATTTCTAAAGAGGTTCAATTCTGCAAAAGACGTTAGCACATTGATCACTCAGCTGACGCAGTTAAAGAAGGAACCAAACAAGAACATGCAGGACTTTATTTTAAGGTTCCAAAGGATTTTATATAAAATCCCCACTTTTGTTGCGCTTAGCGATGAAAATCAAAAGACGTTTTTTATAAATGTTGTATTGCCCGAAGTTGGATATCAGCGAAGGGCAAGACCTGTGAATCTATTAGAGGCACAAAATGTTTCTTTGTAGAGGTTGAAGATGACTTGATCATGGCTGGAAAAATCAGACAATCACCCCATAAAGGTGATGGAGCTTCTTCAAGTACTTCTAATCCTTTGCTACAGAAGTTAGCTAATGACATGCTACAAATCAAGAAGCAAATATCTCAAGGAGGAAATGTAACTCCTTCAAGAACGGCTCCTGCTCGGACCTTTAATGGTCAAAATCAAAATCGAAATCAGACTTACTGCTGCACCACAGTAGCTGGCAATTGAAGTTGCTCCAAGGAACAACTTGGAAACTAATGAAGAAGATCTTGGCGTTGATGAATCATTTGATGAAGAAGACTTTGTAGATCCCACTGGCGACTCCAACATTGGTTACCTGGACTATGAATTTGATGAGGGCTATTATGAATCTTTTGAAGATTCTGATGGCCACACATTCGCGGTGTTCACAAGGTCCCAAACACGCCAAAGTGTTGAAGCTTCCTCAAGTGGCCAAAGAAGAGAAAGAGAAGATCCTGGGCCAGATGTTACCATCCTAAAAAGAGGCAGTACACTACCCTCTTCATTAGCTCCCAGAGATAAGCATGTAGGTTCTTTCAATCAGCAGCAAAGGACCAACGGACAACCGGCTGAAGTAAGTCAAGCTTTCGACATTATTGATCACATTAAAAAGACCAAAATTCAGATGTCAGAAGCTGAGTATTTGAGGGCATTTCCTTATCAGTTAAATAGGTTGGTAAAATATGTGCAAAGTAATGGTCCCAATACTCCAACAAATAGTGTTTCACGCGGTATCTTGTCTAGTCCGAAGATTACTCCTCCTTCGAATAATGCCACTGCAAGCTCTTCTCCTTCTACTTCTTCTCCCGCCACATCTGAAAGGATCGAGCCATTTTATGTGTCATTACTTATTAACGGTTATAAATTAAGTAATTGCATTTTAGATTTTGGAGCTTCCGACAATGTGATGCCTGCCAAAGTTGTTGATGCTCTGGGTCTCACATTGACAAAAACCATTGGAAGATGTTATTCAATGGAAAGACAAGTACCTCTGGTTGGGCAAATCAAAGATGCACAAGCAATACTTGCTTCATTCCCAGACAAAAGATTAAAGTGACTATCCTTGTAGCGGATATCCCAGTATCTTATGGCATGTTCTTTGAGCAGGAACTTCTGTAAAGAATTGGGCGGAGAAGTCAAGATGGATTGGTCTTGTGCACACATACCAATCAAGGGAGTTAATCAAAAGTTAGAACCTGAGAAGAAATCCAAGTACACAGTATCAACTGGGATTCAATACAGTATTTTCTAATCTAGTAGTCCGTCAAAAGTTCACTCCTTATTCAATCAACGTTGTGATTTTTCTCACCTTTGGTGCAAGTGTGGCATTAGTGGCAGGCATGAGGGAGTCACCCATGAACAAGCACAACTTGTTAGGAGATAAGAAATAAAATATGCGGAATAATCCCTCACAGAATCGCAACAGTAGAAACTAATATGCAGAAAATATTACAGATCTCAAATAAAAGTGCAGAATAAAATAATAGAACACAAAGAGACAACAATATTTAATGTGGTTCACCCAATTTGGGTTACGTCCACCAAGAATCACTTGCTCAAATTTTATTACAAGCCACCGCTCTCTCAATACAATACCCAGATTTGTTTGGAGTTATGCTCAACAAACTCTACAGAATTCACACCCGAATTCAAAACACATCTACAATGTTACTATGTTACCTACCATATGCACAAAACCATATAAATAGACAACTACTTAAGCAATTTTAAAAAAACCGTGGGTATCAAAACCATGGGCCAAAACCGTCCCATAAATCTATGGGTCAAAAATCCGCCGATATGAGAAAAGCATGTTTCCCGATATATCAGGGACGTTTTAAGGCCCAAAAAAATTCTCGGGGGCTGCGCCCCGAACTCAAAGAAAACAACGTGGAAAGTGTTCATTACTCTTAGTGTATAGTCTTCAACACTTCCACACATGAAAACAAGGTCCACAACCTAACACAATCGCCCTCTATGGATTGATCCTTCCGCGGATCAAGCTTATTTATAGGGAAATTTCACTTCAAGTAACGTAAACTCTAGTTATGGAGATCTAGGAACTTTCACTTCAAATAAAAATAGATGTAATTGGTTATAAATTTTAAATTATTACTAATAAATAATGTATAAGATTAAAGAATATTAAGTTGATATATATAGATATTATCTTATCTATTTATGCATTTTCTATTCTTTTTAAATAAAATTTAAGATAAAAATATTTATTATTGTCTATTAAATTGAAGAAGGTCCATTATTAGTGAAGAATACAATTTTTTTCAAAACACTACATAAAAATAAATAAAATTGAAATGAAAATCATAAAATAATAAAAACAACAAATATGCAAACATATGATTCTAACCAAAATAAAAAATAAAAAACACATCCAAAAAAACTACTAAGTAACTCTCTTTTATTTTATTTAATATAAAGAACAATTCCAATAGTAAAAACTACACAAAAATTACAAATTAAAAAACAATAATATTAAAAAAGAAACGTCAAGAAAAACAAAATTTATACCAATATTTAATTGAAATATAAATATACTAAGAGGATGGAGCCGAGCAGAACACTCGATCATTTGAAAAAATTGCAATTGAATGTGACCTTTTGAGTAAACTTGTAAGGAAAGTTTAGACTTTATAAAATGGCTTAATAAATAGTGACACTATTTTCAGCTAATAAATATCATAATTTCCAAAGTGCATTAGCAATGATGCAGTTTTTAAACAACTCTTAAAAGGGTTGTAAATAAAAATGGCTGAACTGCCATTTGTTTGTCCAAATACATATTGGACTTGTTTTTTACTTTCACATAACCATAGTCTGTTGTTTAACATTTTTAAAATAATGGTTGTAAACAGTGAATTGGCTAACATTAGAGTTAGAAGCAAGATTTATTGGGGATCTTATAATTGAAGATTGAATTTGGAATTTAGAGTAGAGCACACAAATTAAACTAAAAAATAGTGTACATTCAAGTATTAATATAAACAAGAGCTCTAAGTTTGGCGTGTTATTACACCTATAATCAAAGGAGTTTGAATATTGTTGAGGATAAACTTAATACAGTATATAGTTGGGTCAATACAGAACATGCTTGATTCATTTGGTCACGTAAATAATCAGTGAGTTTAGTGTTGATAGACTGAATTTGTTTTACTTAAACTTCACATATGTTAACAAATTAAATTCCAATCGATTAAAAACCTACTCAAAAAATATTAAATAGTCACTTAATTGATCAACATTTCAACCCTGCTCTTCAAACTGATCCTGCCCACTCTTTACCTGAAAATGTGGATGAGTATACATCCAATGCTAATCAAGTGAACAAGCCGTCTCTTTACTTTCAGGATAAAAAGTTATCCTTCCAAGAAACCAGAGGCACATCAGAATAGCATCCCTATTGAGGGAAAAGAAAACAGAAAAAGAGATCAAGATTATTGACTCATATAGAAACATGCTCATCAGCATATAAAGTTTAAATAGTCTAATGGCCATCAATAAGGTCGCTGGCCAACATAGTTGCCAGGGGGATAATAATTACAAGTCATGAACACATCTCCATCACTGCAACTCACTCTTGCACACCCAACATATCTTGTACTCCTCCAAATAATCTGTGTATAATGCCCACACTGTTGTTGTACAGACAAGTTTTTGAATAATAAGTGTACCACTGTCTCTCATTGACCCATGAATCTACAGCATCAGCTGGTCTCCAGTTCCTTCCACTGCCTCCCAGAAGATATTCTCACCATAGGGCCTCCCAGAGTGCTGCATCAAACACCTTCCATAGTACTGTCTCTGCCCAGCCCACCACTGTGCATAGTTAACCAGATTGGTGTCCCATTGCAGAGGGGGAGCCCCACAGATGCCCTTGCATTGTTCTGTGGGATCAAAACTCAGCTGCCATGTTGTAGTCATAGTCAAGAATGCCTGGAGCATTGCACCACGCCCATACAAGGTTAACCAAATGGCTATGAAGAGGCTCAGAGAGGAATTCATGGTGGGAAAGCAGGGAAAAATGAATGGATTTTACAAATGTCTTGTGAGTAGTTATGAAGGCCAGGGATGATCATGGCCTTTGTTGTAATAATGCTTGTCATGTTCTCTTTAATTAATAGCATGGATAAAGAGCGTATCAATGTCAGTAACACCAGTCATCCATGCCTTTGTATTACTCGACCCAATCAAAGTGGCAACAGCTTACATGGTTGGTTGGCCACATCAATACTAATTACTGTAGTGGAGACTGTTGCTTTGGAGCTCAGCATTGTCACGTTTCTTTAATCTGTTGTCTCCAATTTTGCATTCATTGTATTAATTTCTTGTGCTCCTCAACATATGCATTGGATATGATATCCCAATTATATTATTCACATAATTTGTATTGTTTTTTAGAATTTTGATAAGATATTGGCGGGTTGGTTAAGTGTGCCATAATTTGTATTGTTTTTTTAGAATTTTGATAAGATATTGGCGGGTTGGTTAAGTGTGCCATAATTTGTATTGTTTTTTTAGAATTTTGATAAGATATTGGCGGGTTGGTTAAGTGTGCTGATGGTGAGTTGTCTTCTCAAAATTTAAATCTCGCACATATAATGTTAAAATTTAAATCTCGCATACATGTAATGTTAAAATTTAAATCTCGCATACATATAATGATAAAATTTTACATTTAAAAAATGTAATTTACTTCTTTAATCTTCAAAATCATTTTAATGTAAGTGGCTTCACAATCGGCAAAATACATTCTTGTAGCACGTTGAAGAAGCACCTGAATCAAAACAGAGCTGGTTAAAAATATTATGGGGTGAGAGAGGCTCGAACTCTCGACCTCAGGATTACTCAGATTTGCTATGAGACCTACGCGCTAGCCAACTGCGCCACCACCCCGGTGATGTCAATATAGAATACGCTATCGAACAAACCCTTTAATTAAAACAATAGACACATGCAAATGGATATATAAGTAAAAATTTTATGACACTGATATTATTTATGGTGGTTATTTGATTAATAGAAATAAATTTAATGTGTGTATTTACAAATTTTTGTAATTTTATTAATATGTTGAGGTATGTTTATATAGTTAATATATACATTTTACATATATTTATTTAACAAATACTTAAAGATGTCAATCTTAAGACCTTTAACTTGGAATTTTTAAATACCACAGCTATTAATAATTTCATTACTTTCTTTATAAATTTTTTATCTAAATGATGTCAATCTGGTATAGTAATATGTAATGTTGGGCGCTAGTCGCAATAGATTTGTTAGCCATTCGAAGGTGCATTTCGATTGCTAATACCTCTTGGTATTAAAAAAAAATGTGTAATGCTAAAAAAAAATTAGAGAAAAACAAATAAGTTCCAAACTCTACTATATAGCTAAAATTTTACTATTTTTTGATTGATTTCTCCGAGAAAAATGGAGAATTTTCTCGATGATAACTAAATGGACGTCAAATCTAAAGTCATAATTAAAAGTGAATACAATCTCGGATAGTATACCAAGTAATCATCCCCTCATTTGGATGCCTTTCGTCATAATTAATATTTTGCACTGAGTCTAAGTAGAAATGGAAATGAGTGAATAAGGATAGTGAACACATATAGTGAGCATTTGCATTCAATCATCATTCAATATTAAAGAATAAGCTCGTAAACATGCCTTATATCATTGTATAATATATATGTTAGCGAAGATTGTTCTCGCCAATTTTATTATGTAAATTTCGTATATCTACCTTACAATAGCCACCAAGTAGTAGGGGTTGTAATGTTCATGGATAAACAAAAAATCAAACACCTTAAATTTTACATATATTGATCATAAGGAAATTTTTCTCTTTGCTTAAAGAAGTTAATTGAAAAGCTACAATTTCTCAATCATACGATGGAATTTAGAGCTCATTTTTATGCAACATACCCACTTTGTTACGGACTAAATACCTTGTGAGCTCCAAACCAAACATATGGGAAGCTCTGGACCATTCACAAGTCTAACTCCGCACAAAATATGTGGAAAACTCTAGACCATTCACAAACATAGCTTCGGACTAAATATATGGTTATAGTGCTTCAATAATGAGATCTCATACTTCTTCCTTCAAATGAACTAAAACATGAAATCTTTTAGATAACAAATGTATATCAGAGTCTAATTACTTTTGGATTATCTTGTTATCATGAAATCTTGAGCAGAGAAGAAAAATTGGAGTCCAGAGTTCACAAGATCTTACTCTTTATCTCTATGGCCCTACTCCATCCAGTCTAGTAGGTCTGGATTTAAATAAATTTAGGCATAACTTTCCTATAAATCCCTTTCTCTGGATTCTAATAGTATTTCCATATACCCTTTATCTTTTATTGAAATCTACAAGGTTTTTTTACCCACTTCTTTATGGGTTTTGTAGTTCACATATAAGGGCAAACAATTAGGTTTATCAATTTCATAGTTTGGTCCTAATAACAATGTCAATCTTATCTAACTCCTCAAAGGCTCAAAACATCTCGCAACTTGTTTCAAAATAAAGATCACTCTCTGTAGAAATTTTCTTGTAAATTTCAGCCTTGAAAACTATATGAAAAAGAAGATGCAAGGTTTTGAATTTAAACCCTAAAACATGGGTTTCAAGAGCCCGAAAAGAAGAAAAAGTGACTTGTCTTTTCTTGTAGACCATTTCACACCCAAAAAATTGTTGAACAAGCTTTGTGAGGACCTAGTACAAGTTTCTCCTTTAATAGACCAATTTTGAGAATACTCCCACAACTCGTAACAATAAGCTTTTCTTTGAGGGTGCAAGAAAATCACCAAGAATAGGACAAATTTGTTTTTACTTCTTATGGACATCACTACACGCTTATTGAGCTCAGGAAAAGAATGAAATCACAAACAATCCTTTTTATTTCTTCCTTCCAATCTTGATCAAGGCGAATACATTGAAAACATAGTATGTAACAACAAATACACACTCTCCTCTTGACTATTCTACTTTTTCCTTTTCTATATCTCGTTTATTCTATAGCTAGGAAGATAATAACAACTTTCTAGAGTCTCCTCCATGTTTTCTATTTGACGTTCATGGTTGAGATTTTCCCTCAACTCCTTTGCAGGAATGTAGGAGATTGTTTCTTCTTACTTACACATGACAACAAACACATATTGTCTTTGTAATCTTACATATGGAATATAACTATCTCGGTATACATGCTCTATCTTTAACAAACTTATCCACCTCACGAGAAATTACAATTGTTAAGATTTACATACATGGAATTTCATACAATTATCCAATTTCAAACTACTGTTTTGGAGGGGGAAACTCCCAAAGATCCAAATAAACTGAAATACTACTCCTAATGGGCCATATATGTCTTATTACAATGATACAAAAATTCAAGTCAAAATTTTAACTGACTTCGGACCCCTATAGGTTGTTAGTATTTTCCGACAAAATACCCTGTCATTTTCAAATATATCAACTCTAAAAGTAGATGCACAATAAAATGACAAACACAATGCACATAAGGTTGATAACGGAGTTTGGCAATAGCTAACATCTCGGGTTTCGTAATCAAACCAATATATTATCCACTTTAATAAATGCAATCTCAATACGAATTACAATCCAAGTAGATAATATTGAATACAAAATGGAACGAGAACACAACACCAAGTAGCTACCCCGGCTTATAAGCAGATTCGATCTAGTATTCTCCTTCAAGCACAAATTCCTACGGTATATCAATTGGTCTTCCGATGGCACCCCATGTCGATTCTCCAGACTCTGCAATTTGAAGTGTGGCTCAAATGGCCTATTGGGTAGTTTTGACTAACTCCCAATTTACAATTTGCCTATTATAAATAGGTCTTAGCTCCCACAAAATTAGTGCCTAATTAATAGGACTTACTCACAAAAATTCCTATAAATTATAAGGCCTTACAATGCTCACACTATGCCTTTAAAAGGCTTTACAAATTTCTTCTCTATGCCCTTTGAATTGGCTCGAAGCTCTTTACATTGTTGTTGTGTGAGTGTGGAGGAGAGGCCTTTATAAAGGCCTTGGGTGGCGAAATAGGTGCTCAAATAACATATCCCGTAAACTATACTTATTCTTGCATAATTGGCACACCTGGTCGAGCCTTATCTTTTATCCGATTGGTCGAGATTGAATCCCCTTTTCCTTTGCATTCGTGACCCATATTTTCTTTAAATATAAGCTTGGTCAATTATGTACAAACCACCCACCTTTGACAGTTAGTTGGGCGCTAAGGATAGGCAATAGGTGGTTGGGGGTTTGAACCGCCCCAACCACATGCTATTTTTTACCCCTCCGTGTCTGTTGCAAGCTCCACATCGTTATTTCATGTCGAGTCATTGGCCAAGCTCAGTCCTCTCAGTGCATTTAACCTCGCCATATCTATGATCCCCCACGTAAGTCCCCCATTTGTTGCCATGGTTCACCTGAGTCTTTTACCAAGGTAATATGATTATCCCACATGCTTGCGAAATCGAGATAAGAAAGGATTTTTATAGCCTTAGCCAACCTTTCATTGTGTGGCATAGGCCACGTGCTTAAGCATTTTTCTAGCCATCAAAACCAAAACAACTCTCCTCGGTGCATAGTATCTCATCCAATGTAGTAATATAGCTTGGTGCATAGCTCGACAATGCACACCTCGAACTCGCCAATGCATATAGCTCACCGAGCTAAGTATAACTCACCCGACTTGACTTGGAGGGAAGTGGTGGCAGCTGCATGGTGGCCGAGGACCCACCACATGGAAAAAAATTGCAATCGTGACGAAGAATCGTGAGTTGAAGACCGAGGCCTAAAAATTTGACCCATGTTTATTGCCTTTGCACGATCTTATTTTTTTCCACTTGTTCTCCCAAATGTCTTCCAAATCTTACAATCTTGATGAACTCTTTCCAACTCTGCAACCACAATTTAGTCTTCCAATTTGAATGCAAGTGACACACATGTATCAAACCACCAAGGTACAAAAAGACTTATCATGAACTCATGTTTATGAGCTTTCATCATTTCTCTTATTCTTGTTGATATTGTAAATATATCCGTATTTCTTTTGCATTCCTCCTCATAGATCCCAAAGTTTGTTTGTAATGATTGATTGATAAAGGCATACATTAATTTCCAAAGTGTGTACTTATCCCATTAAGAATTGGATTCATTTATATGAAATTCCTCTTTCTTCATCTATATACCCGTGATCTCTATTTTCTCTTCATCCTTCTTAACCATACCTACACATGTAACAAATACATTAAAGAAAGGGATCATTTCACTGCATGTCTTTGAGGCATTCTTAACTCTTGTGCATTTTGTAAATGCTTTTTGTCTTCATGATGAATCCTAAAGGATTCATTCTCATATGTCTTTATTCCTTCATTTTCCTTGTTATCTTGACATTCCATACCTACATACGGAGAAACCATATCAAAGAAATCAACCTGCTTTTTTTATAATTCGGACATGTATTATCATTAATTATGAGAATCAACATTTCTTCATTTTCTTTCTTCTAACACAACTGTAAAATGTCTTTCTTGATTCTTTCTATTCTTTTGTTTTTCATCTGTCATGGCTTCAATATACCCTTTATCTTCACCTTAAAACATCATAACAGTATTATCTCTCCAATTGTCATTGTAAACTACTTTTTTCTCAAGCTTGCTAGTTTCTTGAGCTTCTATAATCACCTATTTTTTGCACTCTAGGAATTCTTCATCCATTCCTAATCAACATTATTGCTCTCCTTTATCTAAGATCTCTTATGAAACTCTTCTTCTCCATTTATCCATTTCCACACATGTATTAGACCATTCTTTAAAGGTATACTTAATTCTACTTGCTTCCTTTCATCAACTTGTTTCACTTCATGATCTAAAACTTAATGACCATATTCACAAGCATAGTCTTTGCCTCTTTGTTCCCTACCTTGCTTAATGACCTACCATATCTTCTTTACCGACTTCATCTTATTTTCAAACATATTATATAAATCTTTAGATGCCTTTTCTTTACAACCACCTTCTTATTTACTCGCCTTCTCTTAAACTTCTTTGCTTCTTGTCACCAACACCTTAAGATTGCTTTCAACAATTGAATTCTCCTCCTTTAATGGAAAAAGAATGTGTTTCTCCCCTTTTATCTCAAAATTATAAGTGTTCTTCATGCCATCATGAATTACCTTCTTATCATACGGTCGTGTTCTTCCTAAAAGCACATAACAAATTTCCATTGGCATAATATCACACAATACTTCATATCTATAATGGGAAATCTAAAATTCCACTTCACATTGTTCATTTACTAAAATTCTATGGCTTTTGTGTAACCAAGATACTATATAAGGAGTGCACTAACCTCTACAGCCGCATGGTGGCTCGAGGACCCACCACGTGGGAAAAAAATTTGCAATCGCTTGACGAAGAATCGTGAGTCGAAGACCGAGTCCTAAAACTTTGACCCATGTTTCTTGCCTTTGTACGATCTTATTTTTTTCCACTTGTTCTCCCAAATGTCCTCCGGATCATACAATCTTGATGAACACTTTCCAACTCTGCAACAACAATTTAGTCTTCCAATTTGAATGCAAGTGACACACCCGTATCAAACCACCAAGGTACAAAAAGACTTATCATGAACTTCATGAGCTTTCATCATTTCTCTTATTCTTGTTGATATTGTAGATATATCCGTATTTCTTTTGCATTCCTCCTCATAGATCCCAAAGTTTGTTTGTAGAATAAATTTGATTGATAAAGGCATACATTAATTTCCAAAGTGTGTGCTTATCCCATTGTGAATTGGATTCATTTATATGAAATTCCTCTTTCTTCATCTATATACCCGTGATCTCTATTTTCTCTTCATCCTTCTTAACCATACCTACACATGTAACAATACATTAAAGAAAGGGATCATTTCACTATGCCTTTGAGGCATTCTTAACTCTTGTGCATTTTGTCTATGCTTTTTCTTCATCATGATGAATCCTAAAGGATTCATTCTCATATGTCTTTATTCCTTCATTTTACTTCTTATCTTGACTTTTCATACCTACACATGGAGAAACCATATCAAAGAAATCAACTTATTTTTTATGATTCGAGGTGTATTATCATTAATTATGAGAATCAACTTTTCTTCATTTTCTCTTCTTCTAAAGCACAACCGTAAAATGTCTTCCTTGATTATTTGTATTCTTTTGTTTTCATCTTTCATGGCTTCAATATACCATTTATCTTCACGTTGAAACATCATAGCAGGTATTATCTCTCTAATTGTCATTGTAAACTACTTTTTTCTCAAGCTTACTAGTTTCTTGAGCTTCTATAATCTCCTATTTTTCGCACTCTAGGAATTCTTCATCCATTCCTAATCAATATTATTGCTCTCAATTATCTGAGATCTCCTATGAAACTCTTCTTCTCCATTTATCCATTTCCACATGTGTATTAGACATTCTTTAAAGGTATACTTAATTCTACTTGCTTCCTTTCATCAACTTGTTTCACTACATGATCTAACACTTAATGACCATATTCACAAGCATAGTCTTTGCCTCTTTGTTCCTTACCTTGCTTCATGACCTACCATATCTTTTTAACCGACTTCATCTTATTTTTAAACATATTATATAAATATTTAGGTGCCTTTTCTTTACAACCAACTTCTTCTTTACTCACCTTCAATTACACTTATTTGCTTCTTGTCACCAACACCTTAAGATTGCTTTAAACAATTGAATTCTCCTCCTTTAATGTAAAAAGAATGTGTTTCTCCCCTTTTATCTCAAAATTATAAGTGTTCTTCATGCCATCATGAATTACCTTCTTATCATACGGCCGTGTTCTTCCTAAAAGCACATGAAAAATTTCCATTTGCATAATATCACACAATACTTCATATCTATAATGGGAAATCTAAAATTCAACTTCACATTGTTCATTTACTAAAATTCTATGGATTTTGTGTAACCAAGATACTATATAAGGAGTGCACTAACCTCTGCATGTCGCATGGTGGCCTAAGGACCCACCACGTGGGAAACAAATTTCCAATCGCGACGAAGAATCATGAGTCGAAGACCAAAGACCTAAAACTTTGACCCATGTTTATTGCCTTTGCACAATCTTATTTTTTTCCACTTGTTCTCCCAAATGTCCTCGAGATCATACAATATTGATGAACTCTTTCCAACTCGCAACCACAATTTAGTCTTCCAAATCTTTTGAATACAAGTGACACACCCGTATCAAACCACCAACGTATAAAAAGACTTATCATGAACTTCATGGGCTTTTGTCATTTCTCTTATTCTTGTTGATATTGTAGATATATCCGTATTTCTTTTGCATTCCTCCTCATAGATCCCAAAGTTTGTTTGTAACAAATATTGATTGATAAAGGCATACATTAATTTCTAGTGTGTGCTTATCCCATTGAGAATTGGATTCATTTATATGAAATTCCTCTTTCTTCATCTATATACCTGTGATCTCTATTTTCTCTTCATCCTTCTTAACCATACCTACACATGTAACAATACATTAAAGAAAGGGATCATTTCACTATGCCTTTGAGGCATTCTTAACTCTTGTGCATTTTGTCTATGCTTTTTGTCTTCATGATGAACCCTAAAGGATTCATTCTCATATGTATTTATTCCTTCATTTTACTTCTTATCTTGACTTTTCATACCTACATATGGAGAAACCATATCAAAGAAATCAACTTATTTTTTATGATTCAGAGGTGTATTATCATTAATTATGAGAATCAACTTTTCTTCATTTTCTCTTCTTCTAGCACAACTGTAAAATGTCTTCCTTGATTATTTGTATTCTTTTGTTTTTCATCTTTCATGGCTTCAATATACCCTTTATCTTCACCTTGAAACATCATAGCAGGTTATCTCTCTAATTGTCATTTTAAACTACTTTTTTTCTCAAGCTTACTAGTTTCTTGAGCTTCTATAATCACCTATTTTTTGCACTCTAGGAATTCTTCATCCATTCCTAATCAATATTATTGCTCTCAATTATCTGAGATCTCCTATGAAACTCTTATTCTCCATTCATCCATTTCCACATGTGTATTAGACCATTCTTTAAACATATACTTAATTCTACTTGCTTCCTTTCATCAACTTGTTTCACTTCATGATCTAACACTTAATGACCATATTCACAAGCATAGTCTTTGCCTCTTTGTTCCTTACCTTGCTTCATGACCTACCATATCTTTTTAACCGACTTCATCTTATTTTTAAACATATTATATAAATATTTAGGTGCCTTTTCTTTACAACCAACTTCTTCTTTACTCGCCTTCAATTACACTTCTTTGCTTCTTGTCACCAAAGCACCTTAAGATTGCTTTAAACAATTGAATTCTCCTCCTTTAATGTAAAAAGAATGTGTTTCTCCCTTTTATCTCAAAATTATAAGTGTTCTTCATGCCATCATGAATTACCTTCTTATCATACGGCCGTGTTCTTCCTAAAAGCACATGACAAATTTCCATTTGCATAATATCACACAATACTTCATATCTATAATGGGAAATCTAAAATTCCACTTCACATTGTTCATTTACTAAAATTCTATGGCTTTTTTGTAACCAAGATACTATATAAGGAGTGCACTAACCTCTGCATGTCGCATGGTGGCCTGAGGACCCACCACGTGGGAAAAAAATTTGAAATCGCCGACGAAGAATCGTGAGTCGAAGACCAAAGATCTAAAACTTTGACCCATGTTTATTGCCTTTGCACAATCTTATTTTTTCCACTTGTTCTCCCAAATGTCCTCCAGATCATATAATCTTGATGAACTCTTTCCAACTCTCGAACCACAATTTAGTCTTCCAATTTGAATACAAGTGACACACTTCAGTATCAAACCACCAAGGTACAAAAAGACTTATCATGAACTCATGTTCATGAGCTTACATCATTTCTCTTATTCTTGTTGATATTGTAGATATATCCGTATTTCTTTTGCATTCCTCCTCATAGATCCCAAAGTTTGTTTGTAATGAGATTGATTGATAAATGCATACATTAATTTTCAAAGTGTGTACTTATCCCATTAAGAATTGGATTCATTTATATGAAATTCCTCTTTCTTCATCTCGTATACCTGCGATCTCTATTTTCTCTTCATCCTTCTTAACCATACCTACACATGAAACAAATACATTAAAGAAAGGGATCATTTCACTATGCCTTTGAGGCATTCTTGACTCTTGTGAATTTTGTTTATGCTTTTTGTCTTCATGATGAATCCTAAACGATTCATTCTCATATGTCTTTATTCCTTCATTTTACTTCTTATCTTGACTTGCCATATCTACATATTGAGAAACCCTATCAAAGAAATCAACTTATTTTTTATGATTCGAGGTCTATTATCATTAATTATGAGAATCAACTTTTCTTCGTTTTCACTTCTTCTAAAGCACAACTTCGTAAAATATATTTTTGATTATTTTTATTCTTTTGTTTTTCATCTTTCATGGCTTCAATATACCCTTTATCTTCACCTTGAAACATCATAGCAGGTATTGTCATACCCTTTATCATGAATTACCTTCTTATCATACGATTGTGTTCTTCCTAAAAGCACATAACAAATTTCCATTGGCATAATATCGCACAAAACTTCATATCTATAATGGGAAATCTAAAATTCCACTTAACATTGTTCATTTACTAAAATTCTAAGGCTTTTGTGTAACCAAGATACTTTATAAGGAGTGCACTAACCTCTACAGACCGCATGGTGGCCTAAGGACCCACCACGTGGAAAAAAATTTTGCAATCGGTGACGAAAAATTGTGAGTCGAAGACCAAAGGCCTACAACTTTGACCCATGTTTATTGCCTTTGCACGATCTTATTTTTTCCAATTGTTCTCCCAAATGTCCTCTGGATCATAAAATCTTGATGAACTCTATCCAACACTGCAACCACAATTTAGTCTTCCAGTTTCAATGCCAGTGACACACCTTTATCAAACCACCAAGGTACAAAAAGACTTATCATGAACTTCATGAGCTTTCATCATTTCTCGTATTCTTCTTGATATTGTAGATATATCCATATTTCTTTTGCATTCCTCCTCATAGATCCCAAAGTTTGTGTTATCCAATTTTCACCCCCGAGTTAATTTGATAACATGCATCGAGTTTTTAGTTCCAAGCAAGTAGATTGATTCAGGGAGAAAATCATAAAATTGGCTAAGTCCTACTCAAGACCGCCTTTGGGACACTTGGAACAATTATATGCGGAAGGCGCGGATCGGCGAAAAGCCCCCAGCGCCCAAACAAAAAGGGACATCTCGGGACAGAGAGGGACACGAACCCTTTAGGTTCGGCCAAAAGCAAGAAACTTCAAAGCACAAGGACAAGTGGGACATAGGGCGCGCAGACGAGGAAGCCCATTTCGGGCGGATCGGAGGATTCTGTCCCTGCCAAGCACCGGGACATCCGGGACAAAAGGACGTGGTGGACGCAAAATCCGGGCAGCCCGTGGACAAATCACGGCATGACACGTGTCACCAAGGAAAAGGTCCAAAAGGTCAAAGGGGCGAAGTTTTGAGCACCGATCCGAACCAATGAAATAGTGCCATGTGCCCAAGTTTAAGGGGCCCATAAGAAAATCCCACGAAAAGGTGGAGAGAGAAAATTTCTCACGAACCAGAGCACTACGTGTCGTCTAGATGGCGTGAGCGCGGGAAAAGAGATTTAAAAATCCGTTTTTTTTTTTTTGATCCCTAAATCTTCGAGATCATCATATCTTTCGATCCAGAGCTCGGATTTGCACGTTCTTTATATCAACAAAGCTGTTGAAATTCTCTACATGATTCTGGATCAATCTCGCATTTTCATGCATTCTTTGGAGGAGAAAATTAAGAAAACGTCTCTCGACGCGTGGTGATAGACAAAAGTAATGCTTCAACACCAACTTTAATGAAGTAGATACTTTCGCCGCTCTGGTAGACAACCCGCTTTTGCTAGGATCCATATTATTTTCAAACATAATGAGATGATTTTAAATGCTACCAAGAAGTGTTTGGGGCGGATTCTGATTTCCTCTCTCTTCCCTCTCTCTTTTCTTGATATATATTGTAAAGAGGAGCTTTTAAGGGTCGGAAATTCTTGTTTTGCATCCTCCCTTCTTCCCTCGCCCGCAAGAGAAATTGTGGAGCTTTCAAACCTCCCATATGGGTTGTAATGCCGCCATTTTTTGCCTCTTGGCCACCGCAATGTATCGATCATATCGACTCTTGAGCAATAATATATGTGTTGTGATTGACTCTCGACCCTCTCATGTATTCATTCTTTCCACTCATTTTGATCTCTTATTGCAGGTTTGGTTACTGTGCATGGTTTTATTGCATCTATGTGGTCTCATGTTAAATTTTCAAAACGAGTGTCTAACATTCCTCGGTGCATCACCTTTGTAGTTTAGGTTTTATTCTATGCATTTTCTTACCCTGTCTCTTGGCAAGTTAGATTAGGTTTTAGCAAACCCTCTCGCATTTTTTTGTGCATCTCGAATAGAGGAATAGGAACCACCTTCTCTCTGGAGAATCTTTTCTCATCTTTACAAGTCCACGCTTGGAGAAAGGATTCCATGTTGTGCAATCACACTGGATGCTGAACATCAACCTAGAAGCTTGTGATTTGCATCCAGGGGTCTTTGTGAGTCTCCAAGATCCCAATAGTTTGTTTGTAACAAAGAATTATTGATAAAGGAATACATTAATTTCCAATGTGTACTTATCCCATTGAGAATTGGATTCATTTATATGAAATTCCTCTTTCTTCATCTATATACCCGTGATCTCTATTTTCTCTTCATCCTTCTTAAACATACCTACACATGTAACAAATACATTAAAGAAAGGGATCATTTCACTATGCCTTTGAGGCATTATTAACTCTTGTGCATTTTGTAAGTGCTTTTGTCTTCATGATGAATCCTAAAGGATTCATTCTCATATGTCTTTATTCCTTCATTTTCCTTCTTATCTTGACTTTCCATACCTACATATGGAGAAACCATATCAAAGAAATCAACCGATGTTTTATAATTCGAGGTGTATTATCATTAATTATGAGAATCAACTTTTCTTCATTTTCTCTTCTTCTAGCACAACCGTAAAATGTCTTTCTTGATTCTTTTTATTCTTTTTTTTTCATCTTTCATGGCTTCAGTATACCCTTTATCTAATCCATGAAACATCATAATAGGTATTATCTCTCTAATTGTCATTGTAAACTACTTTTTTCTCAAGCTTACTAGTTTATTGAGTTTCTATAATCACCTATTTTTTGCACTCTAGGAATTCTTCATCCATTCCTAATCAACAATATTGCTCTCCTTTATCTGAGATCTCCTATGAAACTCTTATTCTCCATTTATCCATTTCCACACATGTATTAGACCATTCTTTCAAGGTATACTTAATTCTACTTGCTTCCTTTCATCAACTTGGTTCACTTCTTGATCTAACACTTAATGACCATATTCGCAAGCATAGTCTTTGCCTCTTTGTTCCTTACCTTGCTTCATGACCTACCATATCTTCTTAACCGACTTCATCTTATTTTCAAACATATTATATAAATATTTAGGTGTCTTTTCTTTCTGACAACCACCTTCTTCTTTACTCGCCTTCTCTTAAACTTCTTTGCTTCTTGTCACCAAAGACCTTAAGATTTCTTTCAACAATTTAAGTTTCCTCCTTTAATGGAAAAAGAATGTGTTTCTCCCCTTTTATCTCAAAATTATAAGTGTTCTTCATACCATCATGAATTACCTTCTTATCATACGATCATGTTCTTCCTAAAAGCACATAACAAATTTCCATTGGCATAATATCGCACAATACTTCATATCTATAATGGGAAATCTAAAATTCCACTTAACATTGTTCATTTACTAAAATTCTATGGCTTTTTTGTAACCAAGATACTATATAAGGAGTGCACTAACCTCTACAGCCGCATGGTGACTGAGGACCCACCACGTGGAAACAAAATTTGCAATCGCCGACGAAGAATCGTGAGTCGAAGACCAAAGGCCTAAAACTTTGACCCATGTTTATTGCCTTTGCACGATCTTATTTTTTACCACTTGTTCTCCCAAATGTCCTCCGGATCATACAATCTTGATGAACTCTTTCCAACACTTGAGCAACCACAATTTAGTCCTCTAGTTTGAATGCCGGTGACACACCTATATCAAACCACCAACGTACAAAAAGACTTATCATGAACTCATGTTCATGAGCTTTCATCATTTCTCTTATTCTTGTTGATATTGTAGATATATCCATATTTCTTTTGCATTCCTCCTCATAGATCCCAAAGTTTGTTTGTAACAAAGATTGATTGATAAAGGCATACATTAATTTCCAGTGTGTACTTATCCCATTGAGAATTGGATTCATTTATATGAAATTCCTCTTTCTTCATCTATATACCTGTGATCTCTATTTTCTCTTCATCCTTCTTAACCATACCTACACATGTAACAAATACATTATAGAAAGGTATCATTTCACTATGCCTTTAAGGCATTCTTAACTCTTAGCATTTTTCTATTCTTTGTGTCTTCATGATGAATCCTAAAGGATTCATTCTCATATGTCTTTATTCCTTCATTTTCCTTCTTATCTTGACTTTCCATACCTACATATGGAGAAACCATATCAAAGAAATCAACTTATTTTTTATGATTCGTAGGTGTATTATCATTAATTATGAGAATTAACTTTTCTTCATTTTCTTTCTTCTAGCACAATTGTAAAATGTCTTCCTTGATTATTTTTATTCTTTTGTTTTTCATCTTTCATGGCTTCAATATACCCTTTATCTTCACCTTGAAACATCATAGCAGGTATTATCTCTCCAATTGTCATTGTAAACTACTTTTCTCTCAAACTTACTTGTTTCTTGAGCTTCTATAATCACCTATTTTTTGCACTCTAGGAATTCTTCATCCATTCCTAATCAACATTATTGCTCTCCTTTATCCGAGATCTCCTATGAAACTCTTCTTCTCCATTTTTCCATTTCCACACATGTATTATACCATTCTTTAAAGGTATACTTAATTCTACTTGGTTCCTTTCATCAACTTGGTTCACTTCTTGATCTAACACTTAATGACCATATTCACAAGCATAGTCTTTGCCTCTTTGTTCCTTACCTTGCTTCATGACCAACCATATCTTCTTAGACGACTTCATATTATTTTCAAACATATTATATAAATCTTTAGCTGCCTTTTCTTTACAACCACCTTCTTCTTTACTCACCTTCTCTTAAACTTCTTTGCTTCTTGTCACCAAAGACCTTAAGATTTCTTTCAACAATTTAAGTTTCCTCCTTTAATGGAAAAAGAATGTGTTTCTCCCCTTTTATCTCAAAATTATAAGTGTTCTTCATACCATCATGAATTACCTTCTTATCATACGATCATGTTCTTCCTAAAAGCACACAACAAATTTCCATTGGCATAATATCGCACAATACTTCATATCTATAATGGGAAATCTAAAATTCCACTTAACATTGTTCATTTACTAAAATTCTATGGCTTTTGTGTAACCAAGATACTTTATATGGAGTGCACTAACCTCTATAGGCCGCATGGTGGCCTGAGGACCCACCACGTGGAAACAAAATTTGCAATTGCTTGACGAAGAATCGTGAGTCGAAGACCAAAGGCCTAAAACTTTGACCCATGTTTATTGCCTTTGCACGATCTTATTTTTTTCCACTTGTTCTCCCAAATGTCCTCCGATCATACAATCTTGATGAACTCTTTCCAACACTTTGTAACCACAATTTAGTCCTCTAGTTTGAATGCCAGTGACACACAGATGTATCAAACCACCAAGGTACAAATAGACTTATCATGAACTCATGTTCATGAGCTTACATCATTTCTCTTATTCTTGTTGATATTGTATATATGTATTTCTTTTGCATTCCTCCTCATAGATCCCAAAGTTTGTTTGTAACAAAGATTGATTGATAAAGGCATACATTAATTTCAAAGGTGTGTACTTATCCCATTGAGAATTGGATTCATTTATATGAAATTCCTCTTTCTTCATCTATATACCTATGATCTCTATTTTATCTTCATCCTTCTTAACCATACCTACACATGTAACAAATACATAAAAGAAAGGGATCATTTCACTATGCCTTTGAGGCATTCTTAACTCTTGTGCATTTTGTCTATGCTTTTTGTCTTCATGATGAATCCTAAAGGATTCATTCTCATATGTCTTTATTCCTTCATTTACCTTCTTATCTTGACTTTCCATACCTACATATGGAGAAACCATATCAAAGAAATCAACTGATGTTTTATAATTCGAGGTGTATTATCATTAATTATGAGAATCAACTTTTATTCATTTTCTTCTTCTAGCACAACCGTAAAATGTCTTTCTTGATTCTTTTTATTCTTTTGTTTTTCATCTTTCATGGCTTCAATATACCCTTTATCTTCACCTTGAAACATCATAGCAAGTATTATCTCTCCAATTGTCATTGTAAACTACTTTTTTCTCAAGCTTACTAGTTTCTTGTGCTTCTATAATCAACTATTTTTTGCACTCTAGGAATTCTTCATCCATTCCTAATCAACATTATTGCTCTCTTTTATCTAAGATCTCCTATGAAACTCTTCTTCTCCATTTATCCATTTCCACACATGTATTAGACCATTCTTTAAAGGTATACGTAATTCTACTTGGTTCTTTTCATCAACTTGTTTCACTTCATGATCTAACACTTAATGACCATATTCACAAGCATAGTCTTTGCCTCTTTGTTCCTTACCTTGCTTCATGACCTGCCATACCTTCTTAACTGACTTCATATTATTTCAAACATATTATATAAATATTTAGGTGTCTTTTCTTTGCAACCACCTTCTTCTTTACTCGCCTTCTCTTAAACTTCTTTGCTTCTTGTCACCAAAGCACCTTAAGATTTCTTTCAACAATTTAAGTTTCCTCCTTTAATGGAAAAAGAATGTGTTTCTCCCCTTTTATCTCAAAATTATAAGTGTTCTTCATACCATCATGAATTACCTTCTTATCATACGATCATGTTCTTCCTAAAAGCACATAACAAATTTCCATTGGCATAATATCACACAATACTTCATATCTATAATGGGAAATCTAAAATTCCACTTAACATTGTTCATTTATAAAATTCTATGGCTTTTTTGTAACCAAGATACTATATAAGGAGTGCAATAACCTCTACAGGCTGCATGGTGACTGAGGACCCACCACGTGGAAACAAAATTTACAATCGCGACGAAGAATCGTGAGTCGAAGACCAAAGGCCTAAAACTTTGACCCATGTTTATTGCCTTGTTAGAAGTGACATTGCACGATCTTATTTTTTTCCACTTGTTCTCCCAAATGTCCTCCGGATCATACAATCTTGATGAACTCTTTCCAACACTGCAACCACAATTTAGTCCTCTAGTTTGAATGCTAGTGACACACCTGTATCAAACCACCAAGGTACAAAAAGACTTATCATGAACTCATGTTCATGAGCTTACATCATTTCTCTTATTCTTGTTGATATTGTAGATATATCTGTATTTCTTTTACATTCCTTCTCATAGATCCCAAAGTTTTTTTAAATGAGATTGATTGATAAAGGCATACATTAATTTTGAGTGTGTACTTATCCCATTGAGAATTGGATTCATTTATATGAAATTCCTCTTTCTTCATCTATATACCTGTGATCTCTATTTTCTCTTCATCCTTCTTAACCATACCTACACATGTAACAAATACATTAAAGAAAGGATCATTTCACTATGCCTTTGAGGCATTCTTAACTCTTGTGCTTTGCTTTTTGTTGTTCATGATGAATCCTAAAGGATTCATTCTCAAATGTCTTGATTCCTTCATTTTCATTCTTATCTTGAATTTCCATACCTACATATGGAGAAACCATATCAAAGAAATCAACTGATGTTTTATAATTCGTGAGGTGTATTATCATAAATTATGAGAATCAACTTTTATTCATTTCCTCTTTCTTAGCACAACTGTAAAATGTCTTTCTTGATTATTTTTATTATTTTGTTTTTCATCTTTCATGGCTTCAATATACCCTTTATCTTCACCTTGAAACATCATAGCAGTATTATCTCTCCAATTGTCATTGTAAACTACTTTTTCTCAAGCTTGCTAGTTTCTTGAGCTTCTATAATCACCTATTTTTTTATACTCTAGGAATTCTTCACCCATTCCTAATCAACATTATTGCTCTCCTTTATCTGAGATCTCCTATGAAACTCTTCTTCTCCATTTATCCATTGCCACACATGTATTATACCATTCTTTAAAGGTATACTTATTTCTACTTGCTTCCTTTCATCAACTTGTTTCACTTCATGATCTAACACTTGATGACCATCTTCACAAACATATTCTTGGCCTCTTTGTTCCTTACCTTGCTTCATGACCTGCCATATCTTCTTAACTGAATTCATCTTATTTTCAAACATATTATATAAATCTTTAGGTGTCTTTTCTTTACAACTACCTTCTTCTTTACTCGCCTTCTCTTAAACTTCTTTGCTTCTTGTCACCAATACCTTAAGATTGCTTTCAACAATTGAATTCTCCTCTTTTAATGGAAAAAGAATGTGTTTCTCCCCTTCTATCTCAAAATTATAAGTGTTCCTCATGCCATCATGAATTGTCTTCTTATCATACGGTCGTGTTCATCCTAAAAGCACATAACAAATTTCCATTGGCATAATATCACCCAATACTTCATATCTATAATGGGAGATCTAAAATTCCACTTCACATTGTTCATTTACTAAAATTATATGGCTTTTGTGTAACAAAGATACTATATAAGGAGTGCACTAACCTCTACAAATTTAGATTATCAACCATCTCAAAAGCTACATGATTATCGATCTTACTATCTATAATTACCTGTTAGTGTGAAATCACTGCACCCCCAGATGATTTCTACATGCTTGCTTTTCTAAGGCAAAATCATTTGGTGTGATTGCATAACATGGGACCATCTCTCAAGCTGTGGGACTTGCGGACTTGAGATGGCCCTTTGGAGAAATCCACTTCTTCTTCCTAATCCTAATGCTAAATTACTCCTAATGTAGAAATGACATCTAACTACACCTATCCTAACAATGCCAAGGAGACAGGGAGAGAGAAAGTGCATAAAGAGGGAAATCCTACACTAACGAGGTGATAGCACCAAGAAAACGGAAGTTTTGGTCACAATCTCAGCTGCCTGATGTGGAGAGAGGTGAGTAGAGGAGAGGGTGGACAAGATGCACCACAGACCAAAGATAGATTTCACACAGAACACCACTTCGAAACCCATTAAACACGGCTCCCACGACTTGCAACAAACATCAGAATATGCATAGTATACCCTGCAATGACAAGAGGCGAGGAGAGATAATAAAATAAGTAAAGGATGGACATATGCATCACAAAACAAAATTTATTGCTCCAAAATTTCACACAGTACATCGTTAATGGGCAAGAGGCAAGAGAATTCCATTACAGAGTCGTGAAAGGAGGTTCAAACTCCATTTTCAACCCCGGGGAAGAAAAGAAGAGGGGAGGCAGAGAATAAAAATGAACAACCTTTTTGCAATGAATCCTTCCCCCAACTTTATAGATTCGATTCAGAGAGAAGAAAGAGAGAGAGAAGCGGGAAAAGAAAGTTGAAGCTCAACTACTATTGTTAATGCCTCTGATAAAATTTGTCCCCAAATCCATCTTTACTGCATCAATCCTTGGTTTGGCACCTTGAAGGAAGAGGAAACGGTGAAACAGATCAAATCTGATCTTGTTGTTGAGTAAAAAAAGATCCTGCATTGAAATCCTGAAGACGTTTCCTCAATTTTTCTTCAGCTAAGCTCCTCAAAATTTAAGTTTCAAACCTCCATGGTGTGAGTGAGGCTAAGATCTTTCCAACGGTGTCAGATTCACAATATTTCGAGCCTTGAGTTGAAAGATATGCCCCTTCGAAGTTTGTATCGGGTCCGTACAGGAGGGCGGGAAAACAACTTAAAAAATGGGTCCCCTTTTGATATGGGACACGTGGCACTCTTTGGTTGGCTGGGGAGATGCACTTCCATCTTTTCCTTTGTGCCCCTTTTTGACAAAAGGAAAATTTTCACCTTTTCCTCCGACTCCCCGCTTTGGCTTTGACTCGGCTCAAACGCTGACTTTTTCCCTTTTTTATTTTAGAGCCTGCCCAAGTCTGTCAAATAGATTTAAGACACGGATTCATGTGACAGAGTCGTTTCTTCTCTTTCTTCTCACACAGGGTCGTTTAAACTTTCGCAGGCCCCGCCATTCCATTATAGAGTCCCTCTGCAACCAGTTTGCAAGATTTAAATGTGTTTTCTCTTATTCTTTCCGTGTAGGGTCGTGGCTGATCCAATATTTTCCTAGGGGGTGAAATATGGATAACATTACCTTGTAGCATTTACCTTTGGATTTGCAATTTGTTCTATACAATGTCTTTCTTTATGCAGGTTCCTGGATCTCCTTGATGGATTTAATCAACATCCTTCTCATGAGCAATGATTCACCAATTTCAGGGGCATCTTCATAAATATTTGAACTCTCACTTTCTTCCTCATCTACCTGAGCTATATGAGCACTTCCTTGTCTTGAAGATGAATTCTCATGGCATTCATAAGATCTATGCCCAAACTTTCCACATTTGAAACATCTACCAATAAATTCACTGTTTCTAGTTCTAACAAATGCTCTCTTATCTTTGAATGGGTAGCTTCCTCTTGTAGTTTGATTATTATTTTGAAAACTACTTTCTCCTTCTTCGTGTGCTTGCAACTGACCTCTATTTGCATGCTCTCCTCTACCTTTGAAGGTTCTAACTTTGCCTCTTGATATCTAATTGTATCTTCTTGAAAAAAATTCTTCTGCTCTTAAGGCATACTAGTATGCCTCTTCAAATGATTTAGGCATCAAAATATTAATTTCATCTTGAATAGTAAGCCTCAACCCATTGAGATATCTAGCAACTTTCTCAACATCATCCTCAATATGACCAACTCTAATGGTCAATCTATAGAACTCCTCTGTATACTCCTTTACCGACACTTCCTTGTTCATGAGATTTTGTAATATTTTGAAAATGTTTTTCTAATAATCTTTATGCATGAATTTTCCTTTCAGTTTAGCCACCATCCTATCCCATTTCTTGATCTCGTATTTTCTTTCTTTACTCTCTCATCTTGTAATCCATCCCACCAAAGGGACACATGACCTTTCATCCTAGTAACAAAAATTTCACTTTCTTATCATCATCCACATTTTCATATTCAAAGTATTTGTCCATGGCATTGATCTAGTCTATCATCTCTTCAACATTTAAGCTCCCTTCATACATAGGAACTTCCAATTTTGGCTTAGAAGTAGCTTTCACAATGGCTTGAGAAAATATGTCTTTTACGCTTTCCTCTTCTATTACCAATTCTTTTGGTTCATCTCTAGGTTCTTCTTCTTCGTCACTAACATCTCCAGTCTCATTTCCTCTCCTCTGAGTTAATTCAACCTCTTGTAGTTTTTCCCTGAGTTCTCTTATCTCCTCCATTAACATAGCCTGAGTATGATGTCTTCTTCCTCCACTTGAGTAGGTTGTCTTCTTCCTCCACCTCTTACTCTCATAGCCATTTTGACTCCTAAATCTCCTTATCACACTTTTATGACTCTCTTGAATTCTTTGAATTCCTTGACTCCCCTCGACCGAGATCTCAATCTATTCCCACTCTGATTCCACTTGATGCAACATACACACTCTGTTACGGACTAAATACCTTGTGAGATCTATACCAAACATATGGGAAGCTCCAGACCAAACATATGAGAAGCTCTGGACCAAGTATACGGGAAGCTCTGGACCATTCATAACTCTAGCTCCAGACTAAATATGTGGAAAACTCCGGACCATTCACAAACATAGCTCCAGACTAAAAATATAGTTATAGTGCTTCGATAATGAGATCTCATACTTCTTCCTTCAAAAGAACTAAAACATGAAATCTTGTAGAACAAAGTCTAGTTACCTTTGGATTGTCTTGTTATCATGAAGTCTTGAGTAGAGAAGACAAATTGGAGTCCAATTTACAAGAAATTTCTCTTTGTCTCTACAACCCTGCGTTGACAAGTCCAGTAGGTTTGGATTTAAACAAATTTAGGCCTAAATTTCCTATAAATCCATTTCTTTGGATTATATTAATTTTTCCGATACTCTTTATCTTTTCATTGAAGCATACAAATTTTCTTTACCCACTTCTTTATAGGTTTTGCCACCACATAAAAGGGAAAGTAATTAGGTCTATCGATTTCATACTTTGGTCCTAACTGGATTTGTCAATCTGATCTAACTCCTCAAAGTCTCAAAATATTTGCAACTTGTTTCAAACTAAAGATCACTCTCTGTATACATTTTCTTGTAAATTTTAGCCTTGAAAACTATACGACAAAGAAGATACAATTATTTGAATTTAAACCCTAGAACAAGGGTTTCAAGATCTCAAAAGAAGAAAAGTGACTTATCTTTTCTTATAGACCTTTTCACACCCAAAAATCTATTGAATAAACCTTGTGTGGACTCGGTACATGTTTCTCCTTTGATAGAACAAGTCTAAGAATGCTCCTACAACTCAAAACAATAAGCTTTAGGCCGAGGATGTAATAAAATCACCACAAACAAGAAAAAATTTCATTTATATTACAAAGCAACACCAAATTCATTTCCATTATAGTTTTTACTTCTTGTGGACATCACTACACATGCTAAACTTTAAGACCCCATAAAAAATCATAGATATTACTTGGTGAATATGTGAAAATGACTTTTGAAATTCGCAAATCATAAGGAAACAAGTTTCAAACGATTTGGTGAATCATTTTTGATAAGAGAAGTTAAAACGACCGTCTCAATGAGAAAAATATCCTCGCAAAATATGGTGCAATTTTTTTTCAAAAAAGTGGTTTTTTGTGACAAAAATGTAGGTTTTGCCAGTTTTGTATGGGATTTTTTTATATAAAAAAAATTGTTAGTAGCTTTTCCTCACAGAATATGGCGTAAGAAAAAAAAATCCCATTTTTCCTCCTTTATTGACATCACTGTAAAAATGCTACCGGCCGGCAACATTTTTAACGCTATCGACCGGTAGCATTTTTCATGCTACCAGTCGATAGCATTTTTATGCTACCGCCTAATAGCATTTTTATGTTGTCATTCTATAGCATAAATATATGCTACCGGCCGATAAGCGAAGTATATAAAAATTCAATTGAATAAAATATTAGCTATTAAAATACCTTTAATGTTGGAGGGTAAACATATGTAGTTGATCTCACTTGTCAATGCCCATAGGACCGCAAGCATGGGTAAATAGGAAAATTTTAAGGGTACCTCCAAAAACCTTAGAAAGTATTTGAATTTTTTGGAAAAAACTAATTTTGCATGTATGGCGAATCACAGAAAAAAATCATGGGAGGGAGATTTTTGTGCAACATTTTGGGAAAGGTTGTATCAAGCAACAATAGATTTTTATATGCTACCAATTCGTAGCATTTTCCATGCTAATAAATGGTAGCATTAAAGATGATACCTACCGACAACATTTTTCATGCTACTGCCTCTGGTAGCATGGGAGATGCTACCGGCCAAGAGCATGGAAGATATTACCGACCGGTAGCATCTCCAATGTTACCAATCGGTGAGTATTGAAATGCCATCGACCGTGGCGCATGAAAGATGTTACCGACCGATAGCATCAACCATGTTGTTGTTCGATGGTATTAGAGATGTTGTCGGTGACAATGATCAACCATGTAACTTGGTAGCATTTGAGCTGCTAACAATGACCGATAGCATTAGATATGCTAACAATTGGTAGCATTAGAGATGTTACTGTCGGTAGAGTTCCCATACCGCCGACTGTAAGCATAACCAATGCTATCGGGTGATAGTATGCAACAAATGATGTCAACTAGTTGTATTTCCTTGTTGTCGCTTCGATAACATAGTTGTAATTTTTTCTATATATAGATTTAACGACTGCTTATTTTCACTTTACACAAATGAGAAAACAACCTCAAGCAAGAGAGAAAACAACCTCAAAGAAATGAGAAAGAACCTTAGCAAACAAGAAAAGGTCATCTACGAGTCCAAAGTCCAAAGTCCAAAGTCAAATAGGAAGGAAGAAAGATCAAATAGGAAGGAAGGTCGAAGGTCATCTCCAATTCTCTAGACTCCAAACAAGAAGAAAGGACATCTACAAATAGGAAGGAAGGATTATTACAGTTATTACAAAAATGCCAAGAAGGAAGTCTATTTCACACAACCCAAGATCCCAACTGTGTCAATAGATAATATCTGAAAGATTTCATTCAAGAGCCTTGTCTTTCCGCAACTATACACATTCCTACAGGATCCCAATACTTTTTCCCAATGGATTGAAGCGGC
The DNA here is from genome assembly GCA_018340775.1 of Taxus wallichiana var. yunnanensis. Classification (NCBI taxonomy): domain Eukaryota; kingdom Viridiplantae; phylum Streptophyta; class Pinopsida; order Cupressales; family Taxaceae; genus Taxus; species Taxus wallichiana. Next base: position 810,686,020 of record CM031235.1, read on the forward strand.
TAATTTCACAGGACTAGTGTATATGCCTCAATTTCGTACAAACTGAAAACACTTAACAAATTTCTATTCAACTATAACACTTCCACTTTTACATTTCATATTCAACTCTCATCTCACGCATAATCATTTGGAACATCACCTGAGGACATTGAGTGTGTGATAGGACTACCACACAAAGATGTGGATCATGTCATGATAGAGGCTATTTTATCCGATGATTTTTGTAAGTATTTGGAGTCTCACTTTGAATTTTCTATTGATGCAATTGCAACTACTAGTAATTTGATTTCTATTTACATAATTTTGATTTTGATTTTGATTTTGTGTTTTAAATTTTACAAATTTTTATTTTGTGTTTTTATTGAATATTAATAAAATTTGTGTCTCCTTACATTTACAACTTCCCAAACTCTTCAAAAAGAGGAATTCAACTCAAGGATTTCAGTCACCCATTTTTGTAGGTTGTGGTGCAATTCTTCCAGCCGAATTATATTACAATGTCGATATATGGATATTCTGTGGTGGACATTTTCTTATATCGTTCACACCTAAGTGGGCAGAAATTTGATTGTGCGCTTATCCTCTAGGATAAGAACTGATTTGGATAACATTAATCTGAATGAAAATGTTACTATCAATTCAACAAATTTTATTCTTGGTTTATATTATGAATCTCTCTATAATTTACATGGCACCACTCCTCCGACCGCACTGCACGTAAAGCTATCAACTTTGTCATTAACAATTCAAGAGCAGGAGGTGAGTCCCAATTTTTTTATTATTTGCTTTTTAATTATTATCCTTAATTTTTGTAATATTTATATATTATATTTGGGATTAATAAGCATTTTATTGTTGAATTATAACAGGGGATAAGTCATATGGATTTACCATGAAGAGATGCTACTATCGAGGTCATTTATCATTTTTATCATGGAATATCAAGTTTTGCAGGCTATAAGAGGGTATACTTAGAGTTAGTAGGAAGAGTAGTATTCTTTGTAATTCCTTGTAATTTTCAATCTAGAAAGTGGTCCGAAATTGTGCATATTTCTTGTTAAAGTGTGATCAAGCTCTCTAAACCTTGAGAATAGATTTTTAAGCTTAAACCAATTCTATTGCAATATTGATCCATTATCTTCAAACAATTTTAAAATGGCATACGGTGAATACTTCCAAGAATAGGTATTGATGAGATCACATGAGGTATAACACCAATTATAAGGTATAAAATAACATCAACTCACAAGCTAATAAAATAGGAAAATAGAGTAAGAGGAAAAATTTAATCCTTGAAGTACAATATAGGTTTTGAAGACAAAGTGATTGGTGTTCAAGAGGGCATAACATGGATTCAAGCTACTAATAAAATCCTTATACTCACCCTAAACCAAGGTACAATAAACCAACCTTTAGGGAAGAATAGATTCAGTCAAAATATTTCTTGTTAACTACAATATAATGATTGGTTACATGTATAAGTAGGATTTAGACAAGATTCAAAGGGTGAGATGAGGCTTAGACAATGTTTATATGAATAAGCAAAGGTTTTGGATATTAATACATGTTTACAACGTGTGTAGATGAATCTATACCAATATAGTTTATCAAATGAAGGAGAGCTATGCAAACAAGAAAACACAGTCAAGACTATAGTATTCAATGACTAAAGAACCAATATGTAGATGAAATAGTAGGGAAGTATGGTGTTATACTTAGATGATTTTGTGAGTGAAACTTGAATGATGACATTTCAATTTCTTTTGTAATTGTATTAATAAGTAAACATATTTTGCTCATAGTTGAAAGGTTAAGAGAGATACATGAGCATTGTCTAAGTAGGTCAAGAATAATATATTACTCGTATTGTTGAAGAAGTGGGTGTAAGTACGCTTAATGAAGGAGAGAGTTTAAGGTTGATGTTGGAAACATCAACCAAAGAACCTTTAGAACAAACTCTTTCAAATACATTGTTCCAAGATATCTTAAGAAGTCATATTGGGATGATATAGTCCTTAGTCCGATGTAATTTTATATGAAAGTATCCTGTTAGTGGTAATATTACTTATTTGTTATTTTGAAGTAGGTTTTGACAGAGGATAAGAGTACATATATGAAGGCGGGAGTGCATCATTGTCCTATTTATTGATATTAAAAACTAAGATGTGAAAGATTCTTGTTTTTGTGAAATAATTCTCATGATTTCTTAATCATGATAAGACTGTCGGTAATGTGTGAAAAAATAGTTATAAGGTGAATAAGCTAGCATATAAGGTATAAACATGATTGAATCAAGTTTGTATATAGAATTTTGATATCAATATCGGAAGTTTCAAGGTGTATACTTGACTCCATACCCAATGGATGCTTCAAGAAAATTGGTATTTAAATATAGTGGGAAAATGTCCCTCGTAGGTCACCAAATTGTTATCCAAAACCAGATCCAGACTATTTTTGGTGATTTGACAAGTCATGGTGTTGTCATGGATCAATGGAATTTCAATTTTTACAAGTTATGGGAAAATTTGAGTGTTTTGGGAATTTTCCTCCATCTTGCTAAGTCTCACTATTAGGGAGTTAGTCAAATTTTGCAAAAAAATTGGTCAAATCTAGGAAAAATAAGACTAATCTACTTTTTGAGGAACATGTGGAACTCTGCTCCACCTATTTCCCATATATTCGCTTTGGTCACATAACACTTAGCAATTGGTGAATTTAGAATCTATGGAACTGTAGGAATAATTAAGGAAGAAACAAAGGTTAAATTAGTGTTTAAAGGACCATAAGGAACAATTCTTTTTTTTTCTTTGTGTTCTCTAGCTCACTCGATCACCAAACTAAACACATACTCATATCGATGAGTCATCCATTTCAGAACTCGAAGGACATTTCCTTAGATCCTTCATTCCTCCACTCCTCCACAACAATCGGTTAAATCAAGTTTTGTGGGCACAAGAGGAATAGTTCAAGTGTTACTTCGGTTCCCTGATCATCCACAAACAACGCAAAAAAATAAAAAGGGAAAGGTCAATCGGTTAAGTCAGTCCTGTCAAGCACTTGAGGAAAAGTTCCCCATTCCTTTAGTTCCGTGAACCCCCGATGTGGTTTACTAAAGCACATAGGAATAGTTCAATCATTCTATCATTTCCCCACATCTCCACATCTCCACCCAATGACCAAACAATGGTTAAGCTGGATCTAAAGGGAACATAGGGAAATATTCCCTCATTTCACCGGTTCTCCCGATCACTACATTGCCCAATAAACAACCCGTAAATTCCAAAGAAGTTATTTTTAGTTATTTTATTCAATCAAGTTGCAAATTTATAACATTAAGAGGCTAAAAAAGGGGTCAACCATATAAGGAGGTGCTATTATTAGGCAAAAACAAGTTGCATGTTTAGAAAAGGATGCAATAATGTGTTTTTTGAACAAAATCTATTTTTGGACATGCAAACCTTATCCCTGAGTGTCAGTTTGATAAATTTGGAGCATGAATGTCTATTTGCAAGTAGAGGATGACTGATTACTTGCATGTTTTCAATGTTAAATCTATTATGGGCATGAACTTCATCTCTAAAGCATGATTCTTCTTATTTTTAGCACAAACAACTATTTTCACGTAGAAGAGGGCCAAATCCATGCATGTTTTCACATTCTAAGCATGGAAGAGCTATTTTGGAGCAGGGAAAGAAAAAAATCCATGCATGCTCTTACACTATTCATCTATTTCTAGAGCAGAAGGGCAACATGAACATGCAACATTCTCATGATTTTCTATTTTTAACTCCACTGCACCTTCATGACTATGATTTTCCTCTCCTTTGCTTTCTCTCAATTCTCTATAAAACTTCATGGAATTCATTGTAAAAGATATCTTTACACTTTCTATTCATTATCCTAGAGTAATTTAGCGTTATGAGTGGAAGAGCAAGGGTCATGAGTGATCTTTTGTATTGGTTTCACCTCTTAGATCAATAAAGGAGATATTTTTACCTTCCTACAACTTGTTTATTATGTAATATTGTGTCTTTAAGCTAATTTTATCTTGTGATATTGTTTTATCCCTGATTTGCAGTCTAATTTTCATTATTTTATGTAGTTATATGTTAATTTGTAGGTCATAGATTGTGTTTCACCAATTTTTTGCAGATTCAATTCGGAATTCATCAAATTTTCCTTCCAGAGCCATTTTGTTTCCTTATTTATTTTGTCATAGCTTCAAACCTTTCTCTGAAACACTTATGCATTGACATATCCATTACATAAGTTGTGTATGGTGTGTGTGGTTCTTGTGGTCTATCTATGAGGTTCAAACAAGTCTCAAGATCCTCAAACTTTCTCCGTATCACCATCTTTTTAGTTTTTACCTTAATTCCTTTTCACATTTCATGTAGTATAGTAGAAGCTAGTTTTAGGTATTACACTAGGGTAACCAGCCCTTTCTGGAGACTCACTCCAAATTTAGGTCACCCACAACCTAAGTAGTGTTTTAAATTTATCAGTTGGAAGGGGAGTCATCACACCACTCCCTAAAGGGTGCATTCCTCCACGACAACACCAACCTCACCACAAATTACAATTGTTAAGATTTACATACATGGAATTTCATACAATTATCCTATTTCAAACTAATGTTTTGGAGGAAAACCTCCCAAATATATAAATAAACTGAAATATTACTCCTACTTCCAAATATGGCTTAATATAATCTTGATGAATTCTTTCCAACTTTGTAACCAAAATTTAGTCTTCCAATTTTAATGCAAGTGATGCACATGCATCAATTTTTTCCTCAAAAATATTGTTTAGCATAATGGTGTGGCTAGATTGAGTATAATTATCACAACTCAACATGAAATTTGTCAAGAAAGTGATATTTGTCGACCATTTTTAGATCAATATATGTTTACTAATTAATGTGAGTTAGTTTCTCATTATGTTTTTTTTTTTTAACTAACAATTTTATACAAATATGACATATGTTCAAATTTAAGATTGATGGTATATAAATTTCTCATAAAAACATTTACTTTTAATTTAAAATGTTAGATAGTTGAAATATCTACATAAACTAGTATTGATATCCTAGATGCATCTACATGAAGTACATCTAGAGATATGTATCTCAACGTATTTATCTTGATTTTTCACATGCTACATATTGATTAATAAATCCATTACCTTTTCCACAATTTTTGAGTGAATGGTGATAAATTGTATCAATTAAGTCACATGATTGTGATGGGATTGAAAGCATATTTCCATGAAAACGGGCTCCAAATTCTATTAAATAGCCAAGATATTAAGATTTTTTTGATGGACTTCTCCAAGCAAAAAGAAAAGAATTATAAGTGATAGTCAAATGGATGTCAACTTTAAGGTTAAAATTACTTTATGACAATCAAATGGTCATTAAATTTATGATTGTGAATAAAATTGAATATGCTCATGTCATTGCATACTACCCCAACATCCATTATAGATTACCTCTCGATGTAATAAACTTATACATGTATCTTATATACATCTATCTAAAATATATCGAGTGATATCAATTTGAAGGTTCATGTTTTTCATTTTTCACATACCACATTGATTAAATTTTCCATTGCATTCTCTATGAATTTCCCACTTACTAGCGATAAATGGAATGAACCTAACCTCACCATTATGTCAATATTGGAAAAATATTTCCATGAAAAACATGGGCCCCAAACGCCATGGCCAAGATATTATTGTTTTTCATTTGGCTTCCACAAGAAAAAAATTTAAAACTTTTCAGCTACTACGGTCTACTAGACATCAAATTTAAGAATGAAATTTCCCTATTATGGTCACATGGCCATCAAATTTAAGGTCGACAATAATAGTAAAAATGTCCAATTCATTGCATCTCACCCTTGATGTTATTGTTGAACATATCAACATAACATGTTATTATTATTTTTCAATTGAGTTCCATAAACAAAAAGAAAAATAATGGCAATCCCTTGGACATCAAATTTAAGAATGAAAATTCCATGTGATGATCAAATGGATGTAAAATTTAATGTCAAAAATAAAAGTAAATATGCTCACTCCATTACATCCCTCTCCTTACTGCCATTATAAAATGTCTATCAGTGTAACTAACATAAATAACTTAAATACATCTATCTGAATATGTTAAGGGATATTAATCGCAAGGTATTTATTGTAGATTTTTCACATACCACATTGATTGATAAATCCATTACCTTCTCCATTGTTTGCATATAAACTAGTAATAAATGGTATCGATGTAGTCACATCAGTTGTTGAACTCAATAAAATATTTCTAAAAAAAAGAGCTCCAAACTACACTATACACCAAGATATTATGATTTTTTGATTGAATTCTATGAGAAAAAATGAAAACCTCTTAGTGATAGTATAATGGATGTCAAATTTAAGATTACAATTACCTTGTGAAATTCAAATGGACATCAAATTTAAGATAAAACATATAATTGAACATTCTCACACCATTACATCCCACCTCCCATTGCCATCGTAAACAAACTCTCGGTAACAAAAGAACAACTTCTAAGTGACGATCAAATGAACATTAAACGTAAGTTTAAAATTACCCTATGATGGTCTAATTTATTATAGGGACTAAAATTGAACACACTTATGCCACTAAATCATTCATATATATATATATATATATATGAAATACACCTCTATGAAATAAATCGAAATATACCAATCTCAATGTTTTTGTCTTGGATTTTTCACGTACTACATCGATTAATAACTCAATTACCTCATCTTCCATTTTACTATTCAATAGTGAAAAATGATATCAATCTAGCTACATCATTGTGTTGAGCTTGAATAAAACTTATACGGAAAAAAAAGTGCACCGAAGTCTATTGTATGGCCAAGATATTACAATTTTTAATTGACTTCTCCAAGTATATTTTTTCCGAAGTGATGGTCGAATGAACATAAAATTTAAGGTCAAAAATAAAAGAGAACATGTTCATGCCATTAGATCTCACCCTCGTTACAATTCTAAAATGCCTCTCAATAAAAATTATAAAATCCCTTAAAAAAATTCATAATCAAATTACATTATTTGTTTGTTGGTTTACAATTATGTAAGTGGGAGTGGCATGTTTTCCACCCAAGATCAAACCCCATTAAGTGCATAATGCCTCAATCTTCATTTATTGGAAGAAAATGGAAGTCATGGGAACCATGAAGAAATGTGATGTTAATTCAACTAGGATAAATGCACATCATAAAAATTGAATAAATAAGAATATAGTACTTTTTCCAAAAACTAAATATAGTATTTAGGAAAACCTTCAATTACTTAACATGATTGAATTTGAAAATATAAATTTTGAAATAAAAGTTTCCAAATAAATATTTTAGTGTCATTAAAGTTTTTATGTAATTAATATTCTAAAATTCCAAAATGAATATTCCACGCTAGTTATAATTATGAGTAAGTATAAAATTTAACTCTTTGCAAAATAGGTGAATGTTAATTGATAAAATATTTCTCAACATGCAAAACCTAAAGGTATACGACCAATAAAAAAATGATTCTAATTAAAAAAATGGGCATCCCTTTTGTTTTATAGGTGTCACCTTCTAATATGTGGTCATATGTGATTTAGAGGGTTGAGAACTTTTTCCTTAACAAGAGAATTCCAAGTTTGATCTAAGGTGTTAGTTTCTATAGAAGTTTACTATTCTTCTTGTTGGGATCCTTCTAAAGTTGCTTATGCCAAATTGGAGAATATTTTGAGGAATTTCTCATGTAGCAACTCGAAGGGGAAAAACTATTTTCACAAAGCATCTTGGGACATTTGTTTTAGACCTAAAGAAGTTTGAGGACTTTTCCTCGTTGAAATGAAAGCTTAAAGGTTGTGCCCTAACTCACAAATGAATCATTGGAGGTTTAGAATATTCTAAGGAATGGAAAATCTTATTTGGAAACCACATATCTCAAGGAGATACTCTTGATGGAAATGGTTGGATTAGTATTAAGTTACACTCTCTCTTTATCATCTTTATGCTTGTTAAAATTGGTAGTACAATGATTGTTAAAAGCATTTGGAATACTTGGTAAATTCTCAAACTCAACCTCATTTGGATTGGATATGATTTCAAGATTGATATATCCCTTAAATTTCAATATATTTAATGGTCTCCCATTATTAAGTTGTGTAATTCCCCATTTACTATTGTCCCTTGGATTAAGAGCCATAGGTTTTCTAAAAAGGGAACCAGGACTATTTGTGACATCTTCTTCAAGGCTTCTTTTAGTTGGTTTCCTTGAGATGCTATTAAGGATTTTTTTCCTTGAGAATGAAGATGTTGAGTTTATTTTAGAGATTCAAAACTTCATATCTAATTAGTGTCTCCACAAAATTAGAATTATTTCTAGAGATTCCTTGTGGATAGACTCAAATTGGCCTATTACTAGTCCATTTTTATTGTACAAACACAAAATTGGTTATCATCTTCTCATCCCTTAGTATATCCAAGCGTATACACTTAATATTTCCTAGAAATTAATATATCTAAATTCTACTTAGGCTAGGAGGCATGTCTATCTTTGAAAGGCCTCTATAGAAACTTAAAAAGTCTCATTTTATGTAGTTTATTCTTTACCAAGGATTAGGATTTGGAAATAGGCTAAAACATATGGAGGTCATGAATCCCAATTTCCCAACTTCTCATTAGGATAAGACTATCAAGCATATTTTCTAGTATTTTACTTCATGCTCAATCTACCCGGAAGTAGATTAATACCTTGTTTCAACCCTTCCTTTCATAATTTTATACTTGGAAAAAATGTCTTACTAAGAGACATGGTCATGCTACCCTTAAAATACAAAAAATAGGAATATATTTTGGGTTGTTTTTCACATTTGGAAAGACAAATATCATGTTTATTTTAATAAATTATCTATGGAAAATATTTTTCTCATGTAACTAATAATTTTGATGTGATTTCCATTGGGGTAGATGCACAAAGTTGGGGGTCAAATTTGTGGCCAATTTGTCCATTGTATACAAAGTATGTGCGCCCTTCGAAAAATTGTGTACGCCTTTATAAATTTCTTACCAAACCTATTTAGGTGTGGGTGGTGTGAAGAAAAATTATATACACTCTTTTTACTATAGAGGGCATACACCCTTTTCATGATAAAGGGCGTACACCCTTTGTAGTTAATAAAACAAAACAAAAAAACATTCCTACAATATAGAAACCTATGAGTTGAAGGAGGCCTTGGAGCTCAAATCTAAAGCACGTACACCCTTTATAAAACATTTCCCCAATTCTACTTCATCCCGCACTTGCCAACATTTCTCCCATGGGTGCAAGTGAGTTTTTTCTCAATTTGTTTTGTTAATTTGTTTTTTTTTTTTTTTAATTAGGGGTTTTGAAATAGAAAGTAAATGTTTTAATTTTATTTTTCAGAAATATATGTTAATGGAGGCATTGTTTGAAGAAAATGTGGGAGGGTGCAGAAAATATTGATAATCCACAAGAAAACCCACCTGAAAACCCTATAAATCCACAAGAGGCCCATAGACACGAAGAAGAGGAATTATTACAACAATATAATGCAAACCAACAACAATTGGAAATAATCATAAATAGTTTGCGTGATTCCTCAACCAACAATGTATGCAATGCTCTTGCAAATATTTTAGAAAGTGTTTGCAATAAAGTAAAAATGTTTAAAGTAATTATATTTAATGCAAAGTGAAAGGGATGCATGCAAATAATTATATGTTGATGGATTGTCATATGATGCCATAAAGGGCATGAAAATATCAAAACAAGATATTTTCTATTGTTTCTTAAGTTTGGAAGCAATGATCCACCACCAATAAGAAGGAAACATATTATCATTGATTGGTGTATTCATGAAAAATTAAAAAAACTAGGGCGGTGGTGAGTAGTCTTTGATAAGCCTTTGTGAAACGAAAATGAGGTTCCGTTGTATTTTTTTACGAAAAATTATATTGCATGAGTTGTACATAGTAAGAAGTCAAATTCTTTTGATTTTAGAGAATATTAGGGAAGAGGGGGTGGGTCATCATATGAGAGACCTAGTGTTAGGAGATATCAAAATGTATAGAACCGCCATCCGAGAGGTAGGAGGACACAATTAATTGTTGCATTCATAGTGAAATTCGTCGCGATATAAGTAGGGAGACCATTCAATAACTTCCCAATCTAATAGCTACATTGATTTCCTATGGGAGAAATAATGAGGGTACACATAGTTCTCATATTGTAGGGGTTATTGGGTGGTAGTGCGAGTCGTAGTGCCCCTCATAGTTTTGATGGCTCGTGGTGGTGCATGCATCCGGCTATTTAGGTGGTGGCATAGGTAATGTTGGCATTACATTTTATATGTATCAGTGTATGTATTATGGGAGGATGTGTGCCATACCATTCGCATGGAAGACATATGTAGAGCTTGCACGTCGCTTTCTAGATCCCGATGATACCACTTTCATGCGGTACTCTACGTAGTAATCTATGCCATATATGGTTACTCCATTATCTAGGGATGCTACACAAAGAGATATACATGACATCCATGTGTCCCCTCTAGTTAGTAGAAAATTTTAGGGTAGTACCAAGTGATATAATTTGAGGACGTAGCTATTTTTTATTACTTATTCACATAAGTAATGAATCATAATTGTGTTATATCAAGTAATAATAAAATTGTCTTAATATATGTTTATAAGTAATTGATTCATAATTCATAATTCATAATTCTTCCTTTTATTTATTGTATAGTTTATGGTGGAGGCCATGGCCACTCCTCCGAGATTATATTTTATTGTTGTAGCATTTATTAGTATTGCAAATGCATATACACAAGTACGATTTCAAAATTGATTGATGTATTGCTAAGTTATTTATTATCTATTGATGTTGGTAGATTGTTAGCTCTATTTGTACATGTAAATAGTAACATGTTGGTGTTGAATTATAGCCAAAAATAGATGAACATATTGAGAGGGGTGTTTCCAAGACCGTTTTCATCCCATAAAAATTACATGTTGTTCGAAAGCGGTGAGAACACATAATTTAATTGTAATTTATTATTTCAAACAATGTTACTTTAAATTTCATTTGTACTTATACTTTTTATGAATATATTTAAACCTATATGCACTCTTATACGCTACCGACTCACCATCTGTACACTCCTCGGGCCTCCTAAAGTGAGGAAAACCTTTTGTTGGTCTCGATGCTCCCTCCCAAAGAACAATCACAATCTTGTGGAGAGGTTGTTTCGAGAGACATTTGTTTCTAATACTATTGTGGATACAACATCAAACATATAATAAACATTTCATTTATGAACTTAAATCATCATTTTATATTTATATTATATATGTTTAAAATTATAAAATATATCATCGATGATTGCATGAATGTTTCCACAAGCGAGGACGTGTCTCGCCACACCACAAGACCTAAGAAGCCAAGTGAGATGTGACAAAATGCTTGCATTAGAGGTATACATTTAATGAAATGCATATAAACTTGATTAGTTTAACATGCTTAATTTGAAAAAAATAATGTCTTTATTTTTCATACATTTAGGCAAAAATGATAGAGATGATGGTCTTTCCTTGTTTGTTGAGATTTTACACCCCTAGCTTTGCATCTAGGGCGAAGAGGGGAAATTTATTTAGTGAATCTGAGGAGCCGAATAAATAGTTATAGATATAGTTGTAGTTATAGATGTACAAAGATATGTGTAGGGTTATTTGTAGTGTCAAAGAGTAATATGGCCCATTTTGTATGCCTACATGGCTCATGTTGTATATTAATGAATTTTTTTGTATGTTTTTCTGGAATATGATGTATATATATATATATATATATATGACTTAATTTTCATATTTATATAAAATTATAATTTTTGTATTTCATTTTTCTTTTAGTTATCTATTAAATGTTTTATTCATATTCAAGTCACCGAGTAATGTGGTGAGATGAGGCTATCATATTATAATTTTAATGTCTAAAGAAGAGGTTTGGAATGAATCTCATGGTTTTAAATATATGAGGAACCCAAGAACAATAATGGGAAGATAATGTTGTTCCACATGTAAGGGAAAATATAAAATCAAAATTGCAATATTGAAGATAATGCTAAGGATATCAATTCACATTAAGCCTATAAAAGACTTGTAATTGGGTGAATTCATCCATAATTACCCATAATAATATAAAATCCAAATAATTAGAAAATGCTTGCAAAATAATTTTCATAACATCTAAGTCAATGACCATGATGAGTAAGCATGCCAAGGGGACCCACCATGTCACGCCCATAGTTTTGACACACATATACAACAACAAAAATACCAGAATAATTTTGTTTATTTACATTGTTGGAAACATGACACTACATGAGATCATTCAGATAACACACCACACATGATACGTTCACACAAACATGAACCCACGTAGATAACATGAAAACACATGATACACATCAAAGCCACTTTTACCCAAATGACAAAGTACAAACAACAATCCAACTACAACATACATTTACAGTTAGGCACTTTCCACAACATAACGTTTCATGGTTACATATTTATTACAATCCTATTTTCATTAATTGACCTTAATTATCTGAAGAACACTTAACATGTGACCCTTCATTCCTCTTAAAACTAGGTTGCATTTTCTTTATTTCATTTAACATTTCACCTATAGTGGTTCCATTAGAATTTTGCTCATTTCCCTATCACAATTAATTTTTATAATTTGATGGTGATTAGAGCATTTACACACCCATGAGTCTACCAATACTTGTCCTAAGGATTCATTTCTAAGAATCATGTTTACTTGGTTTGGAATTATACTTTCATTACAAGGAGGAAAAATTCACAGAAGTAATAGGAGGCTTATTAGGTCGAGAGAGGACCTATTCTGAGTTCTTTTCATAGTATTTTTTGAACACTAAGGATACACTCTTTTTGTCTTCAAGTTATTACAACCAACCATGTAAGTTAACTAATTAATTTTCATCATTCGTGATGTGATTCACAATCCATTTTCTCCAATTAGGACTCCTTTTTTCAAAAATCATGTTACACATGGAAGGGTACATTTCACTTAACGTTATAGAGGTTTTGCATTGAGTTTAAGTGACGAATCTCACATTTCACTCTACTTCTAATTCATCATCTTAAGGATTCATTCTCGATAGTTATGCGGTTAATTACAAGTTTCGGCCATAAATTCTACTTGAGTGATCCTAGGTTTAATGTATTCCCATCTACGCCCAAGGTTTCTACTAACTTTTACAAGTCAAACTAGAGTGCAATATCCTTAACTCACAAGACCTTGGTAACAACCCAAGGTATTCCATTCTCAAGGCTTCATGTTCATTATTTCATTAGCATCATTTTTAACCACATTTATGCATATAAAGTATGTGTTCATGCCTCGATTTGGTTTCCGATTTAATAGGTTGTTTTATCACCCGTGCAACTCTCCTTTATTACATTCATTTTATGATCACATTAGGCATTTTGGTTGGTTTGATATCATTTAAGGGCATACAATTTTTGTAGCGATCATTCCATAGTTTAATCTTATTTACCCTTGTTCTAACTACATTTACGCGGTTACTTTGGTCCTGTGTTGGCATCGTTTTAGAACAAATGTAATTCATATAACACTTACTTAACACTTAGGGATTTAAGACTACAAGGAGTACGACCTCACACAAGACAACTCATTTCATTTCTCTTAGACACTCAAGTATTAAATGCATATTACAAGCGAGACATACCAAATAATTTTATGCATTTCAAATACCTTCCAAGGAACTATTTCAATCGTTGGGTAAACATGCATCGTGGGGATTCTTTCATCAATAATCTTAAGAGAGGTCCACTCCTAACTTTAAAAGCATTCAAGGGGGAAATTACACCCTACTACAAAACATTACAAGAGAGTTCGAAATCATTACCTCTCAATACCTTCGATCAACCCAAGGTAATCCACTATTACTCACTAAGGGAACACTTTCATCTAAGAGGGAAAAAAGGGTTCAATGCAAGAGTTTAATGCACAGAAATTTAACACACAACCTCCACTCGCTCTAGGTCTCACACGAGATCAATCATAGGTAGACCACCAACTATCTTTAAAAGGATTTAGCCACCCACTAGGGTACCAATGGAAAATTACATACATAACGATTAAACTTATACATGATATGATAAGACCTACAACACCTAAACATGTTGGCCTCACTCGCCCATGTAATGCCCCATTCTTTATTTTGTTGTTATTCTATGACGACCGTGTTGCTAAGGGCTGAACGCCGTTGTGTTTCCTTTGAAACGTTGGTGTCTTCGTCTTGTTGAGCTTGCCTGCTTGCGTCGGTGTCGATGGTTTTGGTTGTTGGCCCCGCAATGATCCCTCGCGATTTATCCTATTAAAGGAAGACCTTGTTCTTGCTATATCGAACCTCCTGTTGATTGTTGTTTATTGCCTGCAAGATATTTTTGCCGTAGTATTGATCACTCTCGTGCTCGACCCCTCGATTAAATTATTATTATTATTATTATTATTTTTGTCACTATCGTGTTAGGTCCTAAATGATTTTTCGAACCCCGTTTAGGTGTCGCGACATTTTAAAACATAATAAAGGAATGGATATCAGTTATATTCTTATGTGTATATAGATAATAAAATTACATTTTTGAATTAGTTAAGCCTTCTCAGGCCGTGCGCATGCCCTACTGCGAGTTATTGTTTAGTTGAGGCTTCTCATCCACCAGCTGGTAAATTTTTACTATCAATTTATCCTCTTACTTGGCGCAGAGACATGGTTTTCTTTGCAGAGATAAATAAAAGATGTTTGTTCACGTAAATGCATTATGTATGTTGTCGGATAAATACGCTGACCAATAGGATTGCACATTTTCAATTATTAAGAATTATCATTTACAAAATATGCGAATTTTTTCGGTTCCCTAGACTTGGCAGTTGTATATTGCCGTCAATTTTGTCGATCTAACCAAATTTTAAAATGAAATTGTGACCAATTAAATTTATTTCATTTTGTGGATATGTAATTTTTCCTGACTTGTTGGTGGAGGAAGTGTAAATTTGCTTTGGGCCGCCTATTTGTCTCCTTGTCAGCTTTATTTGGATCATGATTTGACCCTTGGCTGGAGTGAGACGTTTTTTCCTCCTGGCACACTTTTGTTGGGTGTGTGTATCTTTCTGCTCAGATTTGTTCTTCCTTCCTTGTTGCGTGGCCATCTCCAACTGGCCCTAACTCTGCTGGCCGCACTTCTCTTCTTTTAACATTTCTTTTGTCTTGTATCTTTCCACGTCCTTGTTGTTTTCCTGTAATTTCGGCTCTGGCAGCGTGAGACCTTGTGAGGGAGAACTGCGTGTAGTTTGGTGGGAAAAACTTTGAAAAATTATGCCTTCCCTTGTTGCGCGCCTGTCCTTTTTACATGTTTCTTTGTTTTCTTTTTTTTTTTCTCCTGACCGATGAAGCCTACTCACGCCTGGTGCTGGTGGATGTTGGGGAAACGTGGTGGGAGTATTGCTTAATTCGCAAAAGCTTGGGACGTTTTTTTTATTCTCCTGGCCGCATGGGTGGGGAGTGAAGCCTCGAAATCATTCTGGTCAAAACGTTTTTCCTGGATGCATTGTTTGGTTTTCTGGGACGTGGGCCTGAATTATTTCCCTTGCTCGATGGATGTATTTTCCTATTCTTAACTGCCACTGCCTCTGGCTGCGTGAATGTTGGATTAGGTGAACTGATCAGCTTTGACACCTATGCCCTTCTAGGAGGAAACGAGCTGTATAGTTTGGAGACCTGGGGCTACGGGAGGTGAAGTATTTTTTTGTTTTCAGATCCCTTTCATGTATTTTTTTTAACATATGTGACTATTCAATGAGACCCTCCCCATCGCCTGGTGGCATTTTGTCCCATTTTGCATGCTTCATGGATTCGCCCTCTCTTTGCTTATGTTATTTATTATATTTATATATATATATATATATATATATATATATTTGAGGCATCTTCTTCTTCAGTTGACTAATATCCATGTTCCTTGTTCTCGTTTGATGTCTCTGTCCTGCTCTGGCGCCTCATATTTGACGTGGGCTGGAAGGTTATTTGGAGGGTTGTGCAGTTTGGTCTTGTCCCTGCCTTTCACGTGTGTACTGGGCCTTTTTCCATTAAACCCATCTTGTGCATACCGTAGGCTTGACAACCCTTGAGACCATTGTTCTTTCCGTTCGATGTTGCTTGTAAACTGGAGCTCTCTGTCGGGCTAGGCATAGACGAGAATGGAGCTTGAGTTCCCAGGGTAAAAAGGGGAGATGCGACCCGAAGATTATTCTTTGGCTTTGCGGAGTCTCGTATGACTTGTTGAAGCTGGAGAAGCAGGCAAGATATTCCTACACTTTTCTACTTGCTATATTTATTTTTATCGTGAAATCGAACCACCATTTCCTTGAATTAGTTGTCTTTTGAACTTCTTTTCAGTAGGTCTCTCCTTTCTACTTGCTTTCTTCTTGTTTAGCTATTATCATTGCCTGTATGTTAGTGGAAAGCATGCAGGTGTTCTCTCCTTTGGGTGTATGTTTTTCTGGCTCGAGTGATCGATCTTCCTTTATAAATATATATACTCTTCTCTACGATAGAGTTCAAGTTATTATTTGTTCCAGCTAGTTTTTAGCAGTCGTTAAAGTAAGCGTGCAATAACTATGAAGTTCCTTCCTATCAACCAGGGTTGTCCTTCTTTGTCTTTTGACATATATGGTTAATGATCTCTCAAGCCCACTTGATAACCCTTTTGGCATCGAGAAAAAGAAAGGTTGTAGGATTAGTGTAATCAACGCTTGGACTATTTCAGGTTAGAGATTCGGTGTTAAAACTTTTAGAATGTTTAAGTTTGCGTGCAACGTGTTTCAACCTCGAGTGTTTAGACTCCTACGTAGCTTCAGCCTGGTTCCTAGGTTTTATAGCCATTCTTAGGAGGTACTTTGACTGCCCCCTTCAACTTGAATCGTAACTAGTTTTTTTTTATTTAGCTAAGTTCGAGGTCTTAATTGTGCAACTCTAGTACCCCCACTATTTCTAGAATTATTTTGGTCTTCTTCCCTCTCGGAAGATTGTTGGTGAAATAATCTAGTCTTCTAACTTGTGTTTCCTCCCATTTATTATGACTGTGTTGTTAATTAGGATTGGACAGCTTATATGCACATATGTACCTTAATGTTTTGTGATGAAAATTGCCTTGAATGTTGTCAACCTTGGGAAAAACTTTCTTGCAATCAATAGTATGATGGAGTTATAGCAGAAGGAGTTGTTTTGATAATGGAACTTAGTAGTTTATGTTGTACCTTTGTTTGAACGGTTGTTTATGTTACCAAGGGTTGCCTTAAAAATATTGTTGTTTTGGGAAATAGGAAATTTATTTTAAATTAACTGAACTTTAATAATTGATGTGGAGGTTTGTAAATTTTTAGGGTTATAAAATTTGTTGATGACATTTTCGTATACTCTTGGTTGACGGACTCTTTTTCTTCTCTCGCGTGATTGCTACTAGCCTACAAGGCATTGGCCTTCTTGAATGATTGGGAAATCTCTTGGAGTTAGTGGCCAAAACTAGTTTACTTTGCTTATGCTTCGAAACTTATGTTGTGTGGATACTCTATGTGATTTCAGGTTTGAAACTCATTTATACATGGCTTTTTGTGTTAATTCTTGAAACCCGTGGTTACCCCTTCTTGGGCCGATCAACTCTTGTTCTTTTAGAAATATAATATTTTAGCCTATGCGTTCGGTACCTTTAAAAAAAAAAAAAAAAATTTTAGATGGTTGGCCTATATATCAACTCTCAATCTTGTGATTGTTATTTAATTATTTACTTGATGAGAATCCTATTTATTTTTGTTATATTGGTTATTTGCTCCTTATAGGGCCAAGGGCCATTCTCATTCGATTGTTATACTTTCATTGTTTTTACTCCTAACTGAAGTACATGGTCTTCTTCCTTGATTGGCATGGTGGAAACTTATTATAACTTGAAGTGTTGATAGTGTTTAGAGGTTTGACCCAAATTCTTGCAATAAAGTGCTTCCTTTCATGGTATTGATAGATAACAGTTATGGTGGTTTTGTGTAGCCTTATCTTGCTCAGTTCTGAACTGACTCTTGTAGAAAATTTGTTGCAGATGGATTTTGCGAGTAGATGAGGGATAGACTTGTAGATTTTTTTGTCATCAACCTCAGTTGAGAAGTTCTTTTGCTCGAAACCTTTTTACGTTGTTCAACTATTGATAACGTCTAGTGGAAAGTTTAGAAGAGGATCAATGTCTTAGTATAATGTATTGTGGACTTTGTCATCTGAACTTTGGAAACCTTGTATTGTTTGACTATCATTGAAATTATAAGAAAATTTGGTTACTGTTGTTGGGTGACTTTGTTGGAGTATCAGTATTTTAAGAATTGATGTAATCTTGTTTTGTTCTTGTAAATGAGTGTTGCTACAACTTTGCCCTTGAGAATAAATGTTGAGTTAAACCTTGCTATGACTTAGTAATAATGTGTCATAAGTAAACTAACATGGGATTGTTTAATACTTCTGGAAGTTAAACTAAAAGTTGTATTCAAATAAAGTAACGTAGGGGTCACCAACTTGAGAGCAAGTAATTCTTTAAGTAATCAAAGGCGAGACTATCATTGCAAGTAAAATTATATAACATGATAACCCTAGCTCCTCTAGTGAACATTATCCCTTTTATGGTGAAATTTGTAAAACGATCCTAAGGTGAAATGAATTGTTAGTTGTTAGAAGATGATAAGATTTAATAAGCCGGAGAAAACAATTTGGAAATCACACAATCTATCTCACCGCCATTTGGAAGGTAAATTTTTCTCTTTGGTAATACTCATTTAGTGAAGCCTAAGTAAAATCGTTGATAATTCTGGTTAAGATCTCTAGCTTCAATTAAATATTGGCAATAACTAATGAGGTCCTAAAGATGTTTTCAACTCGACCTTCTCCCTCTAACCTTTTCCAAGGCACTTTGTTTTTCCTCTCTTAAGTGTGTTGAACGTAAACCCATGTTGTCTTGTGGGCAAGAACGAGTCTTAGTAGCGTTAGTGGTGAATAGATGGCCTTGTGGAATTAAATTACTCCTTTTTCTTGATAAACGAATTAAGCAAATAAAGGCCATAATAGAGAAGACTTAGAGCAAATTTCTCTTCAGAGTAAAAGTAAGAACTTAGCGTTGTAAGAAGTATTGTACGAATCATATCTAGAGTCTTAGAAAACTGAAGTTAAGGATCGAAAGAGGTTTCATAAAAATAAATAACCTTCAATAATTTTCTCATTGTGGCTTGCCCTATCTGTAGGTGTGTTATGTGGTGGTTTCTTATGTTGTCTTGTCAAACAGAAAAGTGAACCATCCTTGGTGGGTGTGAACATTTCCGTGCTACCTTTGTTCATCCTTGTATTGTTATCCACGGTTATCCTTGTATGGTGGCATTTGTGTCGTGTTATGTGTCAAAAAAAGTTATCCTGTATTTTACTATGTTGTTTGTGTGAAATTTTGGGTCATTACAGCCCAAATATCACAAGGTTCTAAAGTATATTCACTGCCTCATAAAATACTTAAGGGAATGGTCCTTAGTAAGACTTATCTTAGATGCAAAACAAGAAGACGATTAATGAGATTAGAGTATTTTATTAACATGATCAATGTTTATACCCTAAAAAGGCTCAATTGGGAGGAGAGAGTACAATAAAGATTATAAACTCGTTTTTATTTCGATAGTTTGGGTAAGATCAAATTATACCTAGAATTATGAGTGTTAAGGAGATAAATAAATAATTAACATAGTAAAAGATTAGTTAATATCTTTACAACATAGGTACAACATTTGAGTACAACTTCACATCCATTTCAACACTTATAAATATAGCCACATTGATATTTTCCTTTTCAAAATATACATAAGAATAATTCTTCGAACAACACTACATATCATTATTCTAAGGTAATACACATATTACAAGATGAATATAAATTTTCAATGACAACTCATTAAATACAACATATCACATCCTAAATTCCTCTTGTTCGAGTACCTGCAACCAACACAAGGTCAGTCCTAGGACTAGTATGGAAATCCCCTACACTCAAGCATAAAATCCATGCATCCATCATTTCAAGCAAATCAAAATAAAAAGTAGAGAGAGATAGAGAGAGGAGAGAGAGGTCATTTCTTCACACATTCACAATTTCACATTCTATTGCATTTTTATAATTCTAGAGAGAAGAGTAAGTGAGAGAGTGAAAGTATAGAATTCATTCTCTTTTCTATTCAACATGTCATAACGACATACATATCATATCCAATTTTCATTTCGTTTCAAACCCATATACATTTCAACCCATTTGCATTTTCAAAACCAACCAAAATTGCATATTTATTTCTAGAGAGAGAAAAGGGAAGAGAGACAAAGTCTAGAATTCATTTTCTTTTCTATTCACCATATCATAACCACATACATATCATATCCAAAAAAATCGTTTCAAACCCATATACATTTTCAACACACTACATTTTCAAACTAACCAAAATTTCATAGTTATTTCTAGATAGAAGAGGGAAAAGAGAAACATTATAATTTTTGAAAACCATTCATACAATAAATTGATCAATTCATACTCTATAAAGTACTAAAATGATATCTACAAGGTTCCATGTGCGTTAGAATTCAAACGGGACCCTCGTGAGCTTTGTCTAGCTAAAGTTGCAAATTTGCAAAATTTGGCTAAAATGGCTAAAGTGCTTACAAAATGGGTCCCAAAAATACTCGTTTTAAGATCAAACACAAAGTTTTTTGATTCCTACTTACTACCCTGTATATACATAAATTCATCGCATTTGATGGAATTTGATTACAACGAATAGGGCTCAAGTTATAAAGGCAACTCCAGGGCCGTTTATCATATTCATGTTAGAAACTCTAGTCGCTTGCGCACAAGACCATGGGCCCCAAAACCCACTTGTAAAACTAGCCTTCGAAAGTGTTTTCATTGAACTGAGGGTTGGTTACAATTATCTTCTTATCACTCTCTAGAGGCAAGTGGTGGTGGTTTTCGCTTTTCGCTCAAACTAAGTGGCAACCGTAATTTGGAACTGTTGTGTTTTATTAAAACGAGCACATCACCACAAGTGATCGATATATATGTAGATGGGCTTCAAAACTTGACTCAAAAATGCATTAAATGAATTCAAACAACTTGGTTAAGGTTCTCCATAATGTCCTACATTACTAGGGGTCATGCTAGAAGTTTCAAATTTTGGTACCTTTGGGCGTGGCGCTCATGCACGCGACTTTAGAGGTCAGATTTTTGATGTTTTAGCAGCTTCGATCATGGTTAGGTTTTATCATTTATTTGAGTTAAATTTCATATTATTCAACATTTAATTTCCAAATGCATGAATAATGAAAGTGAAAATTTAGTGTAGAAGGAAAGGGAAAACCATACCTATTTTGCACAAAACTCACGATCACCGCATTTGATGAGACCACATCACCTTCAGGCATTCCAGAAAATAGTTTAGTGGATTGCTCATGCTTCCTCATTTTTCTTACAAGTCTTCCAAGGCATTTTCAACCACAACATAAAATGAAAATCCACTTTTTAAGTTATTTATTCAAACATTTTACATGCCTTGTGCTTTGTGCATACATCTTTATCACAACTTAAAACCAGAATAGATCCCCTTTTTATTATGCTTGATGGCGTTTATACCCTGTCTCTATGAAAGAATAAATGAGTGTATCCTAGTTACTAGACGGGAAGATGAATCACTCCCTTGTAATTTGGAGAAACTTATCAATTTGAACCTTTATATCATTCCTTATTTCAGCAATCATGTTCACATTCCATGTAATTTGATTTACATCGATTTTGTATAGTGTATCCCTTGATGTAGATGAGCCTTTTTTGTTATAAAATGTTTCTAAAATCTGAATATTAGGGTGTGTTAATGAGATGGTTGGGTGGTCACCCCAATTGCCTTCCCACATCTAATAGGCATTCCCACTTTTCCAAGAGATGTTATTTCAAAGGAGAGTTATACCTTTCTACAACAATTTAGTGACTCCTAAAGAAGTCAATAGCTAGTTGTCCCATAGCGGATTATTGTGGAAATTTGGCAACTATTTTTCCTTTATTATTGTGCTCTGTATTAATAGGGCTCCTTACAAAATATCCCAGCAGCTAGAGCAATATTTAACTCTTGAAGGGGTCAAATATTGAGGCCACCATTACCTTTTCTCTAGCAGATTTTTCGCCCGAAGACCAAAGTTGGGAAAGTATACGTATGATCCACTTCCCCATTTAGCATAGGATAGGAGAACATCAGAAAAGGTTGAGGAATTTAGCCTAAAATTGCATTAACCTGGATTGATAGGTTCACACTTTTACTTCTTGATACACAATTTTTAAAAAAAGCACAAATGACTCACGTAACAAACACTACAACTAAGAACACCTACCCCAAAACTCTTATCTTGGCACGGTTGGGAGATCACATTATTTGAGGCGTTCTTCCAAACAAATGTTGTGTCTTGTTTTTCTCCCACACGCCCTAAATACTTCAAGCATTTTTTCCAAACAGTACATATGCCCAAGTTTGTGCTTCCTCATTTCAGGCATGTCTATCGGGAATTCACAACTACAACACCCAATAAAAACGACTAGGCTTTACACCTCTCAATTGCATTTGCTTAAATGTTTCCAAGACATTTTTAACTAGTCCATTTTGTATATATCTACAATCAAACATTCCATGGGATGCATTTCTACAAACACCTTGTCAAACAACCCATGTGCCTTCGTAAGCGTCCACCCAACATTTACAACTACAACCTCTCAAAAAAATGAATGAGTCCCTTAAGATTTGATGGTTGTGTAGACCCTGTCAGAGATCCATACCGATAATCCCGAGAAGTTGTCCCATGCTTTCATTTGGTCAAACACTTAATGGTATTGGGCACTACATTTCCCTCCCCTTATAAGTGCATCGCCCTCGATGCGACATAACACCGAGGATGCAAGGGCAAATAAGCTTGAAAGTCAACAACGACAAGACCTATCTAGGGATGAGAACTCTGTCACTAAAATGCAACCACAAGGTAGAAGGAAAGTTTAGGCAATTTCTTAAATTTTAATGTTCTGTGAAGATTGGTAGTTCCATTTTTACATTATTACTTAGTTAGTATTTTCCTTTACAATATTTCTTAATCCTAAAGCTCATAATATTTTATTATTTAGGATTTCTATTTACTTATTTTTGTGGGTGCCCAACATAACATAACATCACGATGCCACACAAAGCTCAAACACAACACTAAGACCCACAAGACATCTTGTTATCGCATTTCACGACTTGTATGACATCACAAAACTAACCAACCAACCATGGGAAGAAAACATATAGTCCACACAACATAGTACTCGACACACACATGCCTCGACACAAATAGTACTCATACACAAGCATAATATAACAACAAAGAATCCCCAACAATACACATACAAAGGCTTCATGCACAAACTCAAAACCACAATTATAACTACACAGTTTCAAGATGGGATCAAACATTATACCATCAATGAGGGGCATCAATCCTCAACAACATAAAACATAACAAAACTCACATGAGTACTCATAAATCATAATACCAACTCCATATACCTCCCAATCTCCATAAGCCTCCCAAAACAACTCCATATACCTCCCAAACAACAAAATGAAGACAAATTTTCCTTCTCTCCACCAAAGAGGTCGGTCACCCTATGGCCCTAGGCACATAGAGTCTAGACACCTCTAACCCAAGTGACATAATAACCTATAGTTCGACAACTACACCAGTTATCTATAACTCCTTGGGGTGTACCCCCATACAATGAAGTGGGCCCATAGGTACCACCAATCCATGGTGAACCCATGTCCCTATTACAACACATAACAACATTAGAACCAACATGCCAAAACAACAAGCAAAATTGCCAAGTGGCATCAAATTCAATCACTTTGGCCAAACAAGAAAATAAATTGAAACTCAAGGAAGAATTTTAACTCAAATTTAACTTTCAATCTAAGCAAAATAAATGGCTAATTAGCCGCAGTTAGTGTGAAAATCATTATGTTAGTGCAAAAATCAATTTAAATGCCCAAAATTACAAACAATAACTCAACCAAAAGTTAAATAGAATAATTTGTTGGTTCCAAAAAGGAAGAGAAAAGAAAATTCAAATTTACGAATAAAATACGTATAGAGAAATATCACATCACAATCACTATGTGGCCTTATATGGCCACCAAAGGGGTACTCATCGAGTTGATGACACTCAAATATCGAGCCTCAAACTTGCAAAATATATAATAACATATGCAACATCACAAGTACATCGGATCTCATCTGACATCAAGTGTATATCTCGACATCCTCATAAGGGTATCGACCTATCCAAAGATCGAGCGACTTAAAACAACATAATAACTTATCAAATAATATAACTACCATAATATCTATCTGAATCATCCCTCTAAACTCCCACAAGGCTCAACATAGTCACTACACATATAGGATTGTTCAATGGACAACCCATATAGGAGAGAGAAGTTGAGCCTCAGGTGGTGTGCATTCCACAATATACTGAGCATGCTTGAAGTATATCAAATGGATAGAAGTGGATTTTCAGTTTACATAATACTCCACTTCCAAACTCGTACTCAACTCAAGGTTATGGGTACTTGTACGCATGTCTTCTCTCTCCACACATACACTCTCAACTATTTGTTTCCTTAGGGTCAGTGAGTGTAGGGTACACAACATAACACATAACTACATTACTAACACAATGATGATTTACTCACAACAACCATAACATCTTACGCATGGTATATTTACGGGTATAACACAACATCATTTCCACATCTCATAACACATCACGTTTCCACATAACACACCCAAAAGTGCAAGTACAATACAATAGGGGTCATAAGATCACCATATTCCCCTAATTCACGACATGAATCCATCACATAATGCATGAAACATATGTATGATGAACATAGTGACTAACATCACAACATACAAATAATTACAATACAACATGGTGACACAACACGATACATCACAACACAGTGGTAACATCACAATATGATACAATTCACTATAAAATATTTTTTTCATACAACACATTAGCACACATACAATATCACATAATAATAAAACACTCCAACACTTCACAGTCCACAATAACATTCCTTTCACACAACAAGGTGGTACATCACACATGAAATTCTCATTGAATTCACAAAAGAGAGAGTGAATACTCTCATCATGAAACACATCAACATCATAATGAGTCCACACTAAGTGGTATGCACAACAAGTGCATTCATATAATCACAAGTACAACTTGTCACATCACAACATAGTATCACATTACTCTTCCATCTCCTCCACCATCATGCATAATCATCATAACACCAACTATCCTAGAGGTTTGAGAGCATGAACCTCCACTTTGATACCAAATGTCACACCCACAATTTTGACACACAAATACAACAACAAAAACATCGAAATAATTTTTTTTTTACTTACATTGTTGGATACACGACACCACATGAGATCACTTAGGATAACACACCACACATGAGACGTTTTCACAAACATGAACCCACATAGATAACATGAAAACACATGATGCACATCAAAGCCACTTTTACCCAAATGACAAAGTACAAACAATGATCCAAATACAACATACATTTACGGTTAGGCACTTTCCATGACATAACATTTCATAGTTACATATTTATTACACTCCTATTTTCCTTGATTTACTTTAATTATCTGAAGAACACTTAACACGTGACCCTTCATTCATCTTAAAATTAGGTTGCATTTTCTTTATTTCATTTAACAATTCATATATATGGTTCCATTATAATTTTGCTTGTTTCCCTATCACAATTAACTTTTATAATGTGATGGCGATTAGAGCATTTACACACCCATGAGTCTACCAATACTTGTCCTAAGAATTCATTTCTAAGAATCATGTTTACTTGGTTTGGCATTATACTTTCATTACAAGGAGGAAAAATTCACAAGAAGTAAAAGAAGGTTATTAGGTCAAGAGTGGACCTATTTTGAGTTCTTTTCATAGTATTGTTTGAACACTAAGGGTACACTCTTTTCATCTTCAAGTTATTACAACCAACCATGTAAGTTAACTAATTAATTTGCATCATTCGTGATGTGATTCACAATCCATTTGCTCCAATTAGGACTCCTTGTTTTCACAAATCATGTTGCACCTCGATGGCTGCATTTCACCTGTGTTAACGTTATAGAGGTTTTGCATTGAGTTTGATTAACGAATCTCCTATTTTTCTCTACTTCTAATTCATCATATTAAGGATTCATTCTCGATAGTTATTGGTTAATTACAGTTTTGTCCATAAATTCTACTTCTTGAGTGATCCTAGGTTTAATATATTCTCATCTACACCCAAGGGTTCTAGTCACTTTTACAAGTCAAACTAGAGTGCAATATCCTTAACTTACAATACCTTGGTATCATCCCAAGGTATTCCATTCTCAAGGCTTAATGTTCATTATTTCATTAGCATCGTTGTTTAACCACATTTATGCGTACAAAGTATGTTTTCATGCCTCAAAGTTGGTTTCTCGATTTAATAGGTTGTTTTATCACCCATGCAACTCTCCTTTATTACATTCACTTTATGATCACATTAGGCATTTTAGTTGGTTTGACATCACTCAAGGGCATACAATTTTCGTAGTGATCATTCCATATTTTAATCTTATTTACCCTTGTTCTAACTACATTTACGCGGTTACTTTGGTCCTGTGTTGGCATCATTTTAGAAAAAATGTAATTCATATAACACTTACTTAACACTTAGGGATTTAAGACTACAAGGAGTGCGACCTCGCACAAGACAACTCATTTCATTTCTCTTAGACACTCAAGTATTAAATGCATATTACAAGTGAGACATCCCAAACAATTTTATGCATTTCAAATGCCTTCCAAGGAACTATTTCAATCATTGGGTAAATATGCATCAGGGTTTCTTTCATCAATAACCTTAAGAGAGGTCCACAATCTACTAACTTCAAAATAATTCAAGGGGAAAACTACACCCTACTACAAGACATTACAAGAGAGTTCAAAATCATTACCTCTCAACACCTTCAATCAACCCGAGGTAATCCACTACTACTCACCAAGGGAACACTTTCATCTAAGAGGGACAAAAGGGTTCAATGCAAGAGTTTAATGCACATGTAATTTGACACATAGCCTCCACTCACGTAATTTAGGTCTCACACGAGATCAATCGTAGGTAAAACCACCAACTATCTTTGCAAGGCTTTGGCCACCCACTAGGGTACCAAGGGAAAATTACGCACATGAGGATTAAACTTATACATGATATGATCGACCTACAACACCTAGACATGTTGGCCTCGCTCGCCCAAATATGACAGGGTTCACAAAGTATATTCATTGCCTCATAAAATACCTAAGGGAATGGTCCTTAGTAAGACTTGTCTTATGTGCAAAACAAGAAGATGATTAATGAGATTAGAGTATTTTATCAACATGATCAGTGTTTATACCCTAAAAAGGCTCAATTAGGAGGAGAGAGTACAATAGGGATTATAAACTCATTTTTATTTTAATATTTTGGGTAAGATAAGATTCTACCTAGCATTGTGAGTGTTAAGGAGATAAATCAATAATTAACATAGTAAAATATTAGTTAATATCTTTACAACATAGGTACAACATTTGAGTACAACTTCACATCCATTTCGACACTTATAAATATAGCCACATTGATATTTTCCTTTTCAAAATATACATAAGAACAATTCTTGGAACTACACTACATATCATTATTCTAAGGTAATACACATATTGCAAGATGAATAACATATTTTCATTGACCAATCACTATATACAACATATATCACATCCTGAATTCCTCTTGAGTGTTAAGGAGATAAATCAATAATTAACATACAAAAATCTTAGTTAATATCTTTACAACATAGGTACAACATTTGAGTACAACTCCACATCCATTTCGACACTTATAAATATAGCCACATTGATATTTTCCTTTTCAACATATACATAAGAACAATTCTCGCAACATTACATATCATTATTCTAATGTAATACACATATTGCAAGATGAATAACAGATTTGCATTGACCAATCATTATATACAACTTATCACATCTTAAATTCCTCTTGTTCGGAGTACCTACAATCAATGCAGGGTCAATCCTAGGACTAGTATGGAAATCCCCGACACTTAAGCATAAAGTCCATGCATCCATCATTTCAGGAAAATTGAAATAGAAAGCAGAGAGAGATAGAGATAGGGAGATATAGAGATAGGGAGAGAGGGAGAGAGGTCATTTCTTCACACATTCATAATTTCACATTCTATTGCATTTTTTTTAATTCTAGAGAGAAGAGTAAGGGAGAGAGAAAGTCTAGAATTCATTCTCTTTTCTATTCACCATATCATAACCACATACATCTTGTATCCAATTTTCATTTTTTTCAAACCCGTATACATTTCAACCCATTTACATTTTCAAAACCAACCAAATTTTCATACTTATTTCTAGAGAGAGAAAAGGGAAGAGAGAGAAAGTCTAGAATTCATTTTCTTTTCTATTCACCATATCATAACCACATACATCTCATATCCAATTTTCATTTTGTTTCAAACCCATATACATTTTCAACACATTTACATTTTCAAAACCAACCAAAATTTCATAGTTATTTCTAGAGAGAGAAGAGGGAAGAGAGAGAAACATCATAATTTTTGAAAACCATTCATACAAGAAATTGATCAATTCACACTCTATAAATTACTGAAATGATATCTACAAGGTTCCATGAATAGTTAAAGTCAAACATGACCCTTGGGATGTTTGTCTAGCTAAAGTTGCAAATTTGTAAAATTTGGCTAAAACGGCTAAAGTGCTTACAAACTAGGTCCCAAAAATACTCATTTTAAGATCAAACACATTTTTTTTGATTCCTACTCATTACCCTATATACATTAAATTCATCACATTCGACGGAAGTTTATTATGACGAAAAGGGCTCGAGTTATAAAGGCAACTCCTAGGCCGTTTATCGTATTCGCGTCAGAAACTCTAGTCGCACAGCCACCAGTAGGCCCTAAAACCCACTTGTAAAACTAGCCTCTGAAAGTGTTTTCATTGAAATGAGAATTGGTTACAATTCTCTTGTTGGCAGTCTAGAGGTAGGTGGCGGTGGTTTTCAGTTTTGCTCAAACTAAGCGGCAACCGTAAGCCGGAACCGATCACGTTTTATTAAAACGAGCACGTCACCACAAGTGACTAATATGTTAGATGGCCTTCAAAATTGACTCAAAAAGGAATTAAATGAGTTCAAACAACTTGGTTAAGGTTATCCATGGTGTCCTACATTACCAGGGGTCATGCTAGAAGTTTCATATTTGTAGTACATTTGGGTGTGGCACTCATGCGTGCGACTTTCGAGGTCATATTTTCGATGTTTTGGAAGTTCCGGTCGAGGTAAGGTTTTATCATTTGTTGGAGTTACATTTCCTATTATTCAACATTTAATTTCCAAATGCAGGAAATGATGAAAGCGAAAATTTAGTGCAGAAGGAAAGGGAAAACCATACCTATTTTGTGTAAAACTCGCGATCACCGCATTCGATGAGACCGCATCACCTTCAGGCATTCCAAAAACAGTTTGCAGGCTTGATCATGCTTCCTTGTTTTGCTTACAAGTCTTCTAAGGCATTTGCGACCAAAACATAAGATGAAAATCCACTTTTTAAGGTATTCAGTCAAACAGTTCGCATGTGTTGTGCTTTGAGCATACATCCCTATCACAACTTAAAACCAGAATAAATCTCCTTTTATTATGCTTGATTGTGTTTATACCCGGTGTTTGTGAAAGACTGAATATTTGTATCCTAGTTAGTAGACGGGACGGGAAGATGAATCGCTCCCTTGTAATTTGGAGAAACTTATCAATCTGAACCTTCATATCATTCCTTATTTCAGCAATCATGTTTACATTCCATGTAATCTGATTTACATGGATTTTTGATACCGTATCCCTTGATGTAGATAAGCCTTTGTTGTTGAATAATGTTTCTCAAATCTAAATATCAGGGTGTGTTAATGAGATGGCCTGGTGGCTACCCCAATTTCCTTCCCACATCTGATAGGCATTCCCACTTTGCCAAGAGATATTATTTCAAAGGAGAGTTATACCTTTCTGCAGCAATTTGGCGACTCCTAAAGAAGTCAATAGCTAGTTGTCCCATAGCGGATTATTGTGGAAATTTGGAAACCATTTTTCCTTTATTGTTGTGATCTGTATTGACGGGGCTCCTTACAAAATATCCCAACAGCTAGAGCAATATTTAACTCTTGAAGGGGTCAAATATTGAGGTCACCATTATCTTTTCTCTAGTAGTTTTTTTGCCCGAAGACCAAAGTTGGGAACCTACACTTCTGCTCCACTTCCCTATTTAGCACGGGAGAGGAGAACGTCAGAAAAGGTTGAGGAATTTGGCCTAAAACTGCGTTAACCTTGATCAATAGGTTCACACTTTTTCTTCCTGGATACACAATTAAAAATAAAAGCACAAATGACTCACAGAACAAAAACTGCAACTAAGAATTCCTGCCCCAAAGCTCTTATCTTGGCATGGCTAGGAGCTCACATTCTTTGAGGTGTTCTGCCAAACAGATGTTGTGCCTTGTCTTTTCTCCCACGCACCCCAAATGCTTCAATAATTTTGTCAAATAGTACATGTGCCTAGCCTGTGATTCCTCATTTTGTAGACATGTCTATCAGGGAATTCGTAGCTACAACACCCAACAAAAATGGCTAGGATTTACACCTGTCAATTGCATTTGCTTAAATTTTTCCAAGGCATTTTTAACTGGACCATTTTGTGCAGATCTACAATCTAACAACTTGTCAAACAGCCCATGTGCCTTCTGTAAGAGGCCACCCAACATTTGCAACTACAACCTCTGACAAAAATGAATGAGTCCCTTAAGATTTGATGGGTGCACAAACCCTGTCAGGGGATCCATACCTCTAATCCCTAAGAAGATGTCTTGTTCTTTCTTTTTGATGTTTGGCTGGCTAGTTTGTGTTTGCACATTGGGTTCCATAGAGTGTTCGGTCTCGTGGACGTCATTAAAAACTTTCACTCATTCATTCATTTCATTTGGTCAAACACTTAATGGTATTCGCCAAACCTCTATACTTTGACAGAAGTCATGTGCCTTCCCATGCCCTGTAATCTTAACGTCACATCCTTCACCCACACGTATTTACTCTACGCATTTCCTTATTTCTTTTATTTATATATATAGCGAGTTGTGCACTACACACCACAAATGTTTCAATGGCTTTATGTTCTATGACAATGAGAATAATGTGAAATCACACAATCACGAGGATCATAGAACCCCAAAAAAGTTCTTATATGCTCATAGTTCCCTAAAAATCTCAACGAAGAGATAAAATTTCTCAGGAATTAGTGAAGTCACTCCCATTTGGAACATCTATAACTATTTGGAATATCTATAACTATTTCATTAGTTGAGGGTGTAGAAAAATGGCCTTATGAAGTTGTGGAAAAGGATTTAAAGGCAATTCCTAGAAAATTGATTTATAATTTTGGTGTGAATGTTGTTAGAACCATGACATCTTTGTAAGAAAAACATGTTAATATTAGTATAATTTGAATATTAATAGTACCAAAAGAAATTCATCAAAGTACTTTATTATCCACACTTAGCCTTGTGTAATAACAAAGAAAATTGAATATTCCAAGCAAGCCACGTGACGAGAGGAAACTTAGAATCAACACTTAGTTGTAAGTGATTCATATGGCTCGGGGCTCTTAAGAGACGTCATTCGACATATGTAATCAACAAAGTTTAGGACAATTGGGTAGTAAAATGATACTTTAGATAGAGTCTACCACCCCACCCATACATGTGGGAGATTTTGGTTATGTGCCACGAGGTTATGTTCATAAAATCGCCCCTAACACCATAAGACTAACTCAAACTAATACTTTTGACGCTGTCGCATTCACTACCACTCCAAAAAAATTGAGTGAAATGAGAGAAGCCAAAAGAGGATTTTATAGATGGGACTAACGAGAAATATGCGGGCTCAAAGGAGAGGTTTGTAGATGTCATGTTTTGTGAGAACTTTCCCACAAAGTTTGACAGTTTTTTGGTCTCAAGGCTCTTAAAAGACATCACCCAACCGATGTAGTCAAGAAGGTTTGGGATGGTTGGGTAGAAAACCACAGTTTTGATAGCATAAACCATCTTACCCAAACATGTGGGCATTGTCGGTTTGGTGCCATGAGGTTTTATTCGTAAAATATCATGCCAAACACCCTAACGCTAACTCAAATTGACACTTTTTGGTGTGTTGCATTCACTACCACCTTGATAAAACTAGGTAAGGGTGAGGGAAGTCAAGCGACAATTTTGTATATGTGACCAACAAAAATATCTAGGTTGATATGGGAGGTTCCCGGTGTCATGGATTACAAGAACTTTCCTGCTGAAGTTATACAATTTTTGGTCTTGGGGCTCTTAAGATACGTTTTTGACCGATGTAACCATAAAGATTCATGAAAATTGGGTATGGAAATGATGCTTCGATAAGCATCTACCAATCCTCTAAAATGTGTGGTAACTTTCATTTTGGTTCTATGAGGTTTCATTCACTAAATATCACCCTAGACACCATAACACCGACTCAAACTAACACTTTTTGCACGTTGCATTCATTTCCACCTCAAGAAAATCGGTAGATAAAAATAAGTTTGAGAGAGGATTTTGTAGAATGGATTTACACTAAGTTGTAGGCTTATATGGGAGGTTACCATGTGTCATGGTTTGGAATAAAATTCTCGCCAACATTTGATAGTTTTTGGCCTTAAGGCTCTTAAGATGCGTTGTCTAATTGATGTACTTGGGAAGGTTCATGATGGGTTAAGAAGAAAATTGATGCTTCCATAGTGGCTAACATCCCACTTGGATGTTTGGGCACTTTCGCTTTGTGCCACAAGGTTTCATTTGCAAAATATCACCTGAACACCCGAACACCGATTCAAATTGACACTTTTTGGCGTGTTGCATTCATTTACACCTCGAGTAAGTTGGGCATATATGAGAGAAACTGAGAGATGATTTTGTAGATAGACTCAATACCAAGTTGTAGGCTCGGATAGGAAGTTCTTAGATGTCACGGTTGTAAATAAATTACTCCGCCAAAGTTTGACATCTTTTTGGCCTTAGGGTTCTTAAAAGACGTCACTCGACCAATGTAGTTGAGAAGGTATGGGATGATTGGGAAATAAAAAGACACTATGGGTAGATTCTACCATCCAGATCGGATGTGTGAGAATTTTCATTTTAGTGCCATGAGGTTTTGTTAGCAAAATATCACCCCGGACACCATAATAGTGACTCAAACTCGACACTTTTAACACGTTGCATTTCTTTGTCACATCCAAAAAATGGGTGGAACCTAGAGAAATTGAGATATCCTTTTGTAGGTGGTTTTGAATATAATTTGTAGGCTCATACGGTAGGTTCCCATGTGCCATGATTTCCAAGAACATGTCTCCAAAGTTTGACATTTTTTTGGTCTTAGGGTTATTAAGAGATGTTGGTCGACCAATGTAACTAGGAAGGTTCGAGATGGTTGGGAAAAAATATACAATTTTGATAATGTATAACATCCTAGGTGGATGTGTGGGCACTATTGGTTTGGTATCATGAGGTTTTGTTTGCAAAATATTGCCCCAGACACCCTAACACTGACTCAAACAAACACTTTTTGGTGTGTTGCATTTTTTTCCAACCAAGAAATCTATGTAGAGACAAGAGAAACTAAGAGATGGATTTGTAGACAGGCTCAACAACAATCTATGGGATCATACATGAGTTTATTAGGTGACATAATTTGCGAGAACTTGTCTTCCAATGTTTGATAGTTTTTTGGTCTCAAGGCTCTTAAGAGACATCACTCAAATGATATAGTCATTAAGGTTTGATATGGTTTGGAAGTGAAATGATGCTTTCTATAGTGTATACTAGCCCAATCGATGTGTGGGAGATCTTAATTTGGTCCCATAAGGTTTCATTCAAAAATTATTACCTTAGACACCCTAACACTGACTCAAATAGACACTTTTCGGTGCGTTGCATTTTCCACCACCCCAAGAAAATGTGAGGAGACGAGAGAAATTGAGAGAGGATTTTATATACATTCCTAACCCCAAGATTCAAGCTCGTATAAGAGGTTCTTAAGTGCCGTGAATGGTGATAATTTTCCCACCAAAGTTTAACAATTTTTTTGGTCTCAGGGATCTTAAGAGACATCACCTAACCAATGTAGCCAAGAAGGTCCGAGACGGTTTGGAAGTAAAACGATTCTTATGATAGTGTAAATCATCCCACTTAGATGTGTGGGCATTTTTGGTTCAGCTCCATGAGATCTCATTCGCAAAATATCTCCCCAAACACCCTAACATTGACTCAAATTGACACTTTGTGGTGTCCAAGCCCTTCAAAATTGGTACAAGGTATAGAAAGAGTTCAAAATTATTATCACTTTCCAAATATTTTGACAAGATGTTAGAAGGGGAGATAGTGAAAGATTTCAATCAATAATGTATTAAATAATTTTGAGGAACTTTTAAACGAAAAAACAAATGATCGAATGGTTTGTTTATGGGTTATTACCATACCTTAGAGTGTCATTAGACAAGATAAAGTTTAAAATATTTACAAACACGCCGAGATATGATGTCACAACTTAAAGCACAACCATGGAGAAAGGAGGGAGATATGGTTGCCAAAACTGAATTAGAGAAACTATAGCATGAGTTATATATTTGAGATTGTGATAAGAGATTCATGTAAAGGAATACTTACAAACAAATTCACTTCCAAAGATAGTGACTATCAAAAATATATGGTGCACAAAGTGTTGTGAGGAAGGTCGTAGCAAGATGGCATGTTTGCATATAGGAGGAGCAACAAGAGCTACAACATTAAGATTAATAAAGTAGGGATGGAGCTTTCATATAACAAACAATTTTGGAAAAAATATTGTGATGATATGTAGACTATTGTAGTAACATAATCAAAAAATGTTCCCATTAATGGAAGTGGCACCTCCAAAAAAACTAATTGATGTATTCTATGGTATACGGATTATTTAATCATTGTCATCACACATGCCTAGGAGTGGGTGTCATGGAAGAATCAAGGAAATGACAACAAGATCCATTATGGAAACAAGATAAATGTCACTTTATTGCAAAAATATAGATTATTCCACCCCAAACACAATTCTTTCAACCACAACACAATTATCTAATGCCAAAACAATAAGAATAAAATATGGACTACATGGCCTGCATAATCATTAGTATAATGGATATCGAGGAAGACAAGAAGGGGACAATGAAAATGGTTATAACAAAAACCAATGAGAGTACCATAATCATATTGGTTATCAAAATCAAGATGGTACCATAACAATTAGGGTGGATAACAAGGGGAAAAGTGAGGAGGATACTAAAAAAACAATTATAATGGGGACAATTTTATGGAGGGTAGAGTGGAGTATACCAACAATGTAGAGGATTTGGGTAGGAGAGGAGTTCAATGACATGATAAAAAATTGGGATGGAGGAAAACATTGTGATAAATTACATATAAGAAGAGAAAACATAATGTGGATTTCACTATGAGAGAGGCATGCATAATTAATTCAGTGCTCGAAGGTGGCACAATGTTTTAGAAATGGAGGGGGAAATACAATTAGAATTGGGTGATGTGTCAAATGGTATAGGTTCTCAACACTTACAAAATTTATCATGGAGTCTAAAAATTAAAAGAAGAGGTTTCGAAAGTCGCATAATTATAAACAATACTCGAACTAACCAACTTGATATCTCGAAGAAGAGCTTATCTAGGTCGAAAAAAAGACAGAAAATTAAGATATTTTAGATGGACTAGAGAAAACCAAGATCTATGTAAATATTGTGCTAAGAAATGATTAAGAGGAACAAAGAGTTGTGGTGATCACAAAAATTGGTGTATATGTGCACAAATGAAAAATGTTAAATGAAGAAGATTCTAAATAAGATGAGAATGATTGAGAATGTTCGATAATGGGTTGCATAATAAATAAGTAGAAATTGTGTGTGTGTGTGTGTGTGTGTGTGTGTGTGTGTGTGTGTGTGTGTGTGTGTGTGTGTGTGTGTGTGTGTGTGTGTGTGTGTGTGTGTGTGTGTCTCATAATGTCTCTGTGAGGTCAAAGAATCCTATGGGACAATGAACCCTATTATTTGTGTTTTCTAAATTTATGATCGTTTGTTGTTTAAATTTATAATGAAATATCTCATTTTCTCCAATCTCTCCTTGGTGAACATACTCGTATAATAACATTGTTATTAAAACACTTTCATATTTTTTGTGGTTGTCATTGTAAGTATTATGCTAAAAATAAAGTGTTTTTCTTGTTCCACTACACCATCGGTGCAAAAGACACAAACTCTCTCTTCCCATGCCTCTTTCGTCATTTTCCACCTACATGTTTCACACCGAATCTGATGAGAATTTTCCCTCAATTGAGTTATGAGAAACTTTTCACTCCAAAATATATTAGCCCCTATATAGTCTTTTTTTTTTATGACCACAAATGAGTTAAATTCGTCAAGGTAATATTCTTCTTCCTCCCTAACTCTTTATCCCACATAGACTTGCAAAATTTATCTATAACAAATGCCTTTATTTCCTTTCTATTATTGGGACATGCATTCAATTCAATGTGTCATTTCCTCATCCAATTATTGTTTTGATTCATCTAGGACTTCTTTCGCTTGCACAATATCTCATTAAAGACCACCTTGGGCCATCTACCTAATATATTTTATACATCTTAGGATACCCACCATAGCAATGTCTTCCATTGGGATTGCCCATATTTTAGCTAAGATAATCTCATATGGGACAATTACTTTTATTCTTAACTTGTTTTTTTATCATGAGTTTTTTAATTCTCTCTATTTGTTTCTATTGTGATTAAAAAGTGTTGTTGGCCCATATCTCGCACCCATAAATCACCAATAGAATCTAAGTAGTTTCCAATCCCACAACTCCTCTTCTTTGCATCTATTTTGTAGGGCATACAATGCTCTCCACCCTCCCAAAGTTCTCTTCTTCCTGCAAGTTTCCCAACTAAGCTTGTTATTGAAGTCAATCCCAAGGTATTTATACTTAGTTACTTCTTCTAGAATACTTCCTTCAAAATAAAATTCAAGCTGATTTTTGTTCTTTCTATTAGACAAGATCACAATCTTGGTATTACTAGTGTTGACTTGCATACCCACTTATCTCGCAAAATGCTCTAGGGAATATAATTTCTCTTGTAACCCTTGAGTGGACCTACAATCAAAATAAGGTCATTTGCATACAAAAGAAGCCTTATCACATACTCTCCCAAATGGACTCCCTCCCCACCTTGCAAATTCAACCACTCTTCAAGTTTGTCTATATATAAGCCAAAAAGAGTAGGGGATAATGGGCATCCTTGTTTATCTCCAATGTCACTTCTAAAATTTTCTGAAATTCCTGCTTGATTTCTTATTTTGGCTCGCACCTCTTCATAGTATATGAATACCAAGCTTCTTCATTTTGCATCATATTTTATCCCTACGGATCATGTCCAAATCCTTTTTGAAGTGAGCAAAATAGAAATAAAATTCCTTTTTCACTTCACACTTTTTTGATGATGTGTCTCAAAGTATTTCCATGATCAATTGTTGAGTGTTGGGCCTAAACCTTCTTTCCCTTTTGCTCTCTTACCTTTTTCTTCCACCCGCTTGTTGATTTTGTGCCCAACCATGCTTCCAAATAGCTTTGCAGATAAGGAATTGATCATGATAGTTCTATAGTTGGAATGATTATTAACATCTACACTTAAAAAGAGGTATCACAAGGTTGGTAGTCTAGTCACATGGAAATCCATGTTGAATGATGTTGTTGAATATTTTCACAATGTGAGGAGCGAGTATTTTCAACCCCCATTTTAGGTACTCCGCTTGAAGCTCAACCAAGTCCTTGGCCTTTCCTGAACCCAACTTTTTAATGTCTTCCTTAACCTCTTGCAAAGTGAATAACTTTGTTGTCATGTTGATCAAGGGTGGAGCCTCAACCTTTGCTTCTTACTCATATAATTGTTTTGCATATTCAAACCAATGAGTGGTTGTGATATTATTCTCTATTTATTTTTATTTTTTTTTTTAAGTTCCTCCAAAATAATTTTGGGTTATTCTTCCCTAGGTAAATAAGCTCCTCTCCTTGTGCTCATGAACTTACCCTTTTTTTTATGATTTGTTTGTACAACTTTGTGTTCTCCTTCTCTTTTCCTGGCTCTTTAAGAGCTCTCCTTGTAGCTTTGCATTCCTCATCAAACCAGCCATTTACTGGAAAATAGTTTGTTTTCTTCTTCTTAGTTTTTTCTCATTTACACATCTCAAGCACCCCTTAAATAATGATTGTTAAATCGTGGATTATAAATCCGTGTAACCTTGATTACTCTTTTTGTATTAATCGTATTAGTGTTTCCAACAATTATCTTGCATTAAGATAATTATTTCCTTTGTTGGAGGTTGTTGATGAGATTGTGTTTTCATTACGTGTTGATTTTTCCCAGCCAAGATGACATTATGTAAATTGGGCTATGGTTTGATT
Organism: Taxus wallichiana var. yunnanensis; assembly: GCA_018340775.1. Classification (NCBI taxonomy): domain Eukaryota; kingdom Viridiplantae; phylum Streptophyta; class Pinopsida; order Cupressales; family Taxaceae; genus Taxus; species Taxus wallichiana. Next base: position 810,725,035 of record CM031235.1, read on the forward strand.
TCAAATCACTAATAGACATCAATTCCAAATTTTGTTATCCTTTCAATCAAACTTTGCAAACAAATTGCATAATCAACAACACTTTCCCTATTGTAGGTTTTGCATGTAAAATTATGAATTTCTTCCACCTACCCATACCATTGCAAATAAGAAAATTAAAGGTGGCACATAAATTTATCAGCTCATCATTAAAATGATTAATGTCATTGTTTTTCTTTTGAAGACCTTTCCCGTTGACGGTTTTCCTCTTCGGTGAGCCATATAGGATTGTAATCTTCCTTACTACACAACATGCTAGATTGTTCATTTGATGCCCTGGCATTGAAATCCCATAAAAGAACTTCTCCCTATTAGTAATACATTGAAATATCTTGTTTTAAAGCTACATATGGATCCTTTCCATCCAACCAATATTTCTTGCAGTTTTTTAATCCTTGTGGAGCAAAATAACAAGTTGTAATTCTACTAAGCCTTCCATTTTCTGATATTTTGAACCATATGTATTGTTTATTTGTGTCTTTAACTTTTCAGCTAAATGTTTCTACCTCTTACTTCATTTCCTAGAACCATTATGCCATTGTAGCCCTTGCAGAATAAAAAGATACAACCACATATTTTTACGAGAAATAAGTAATTGGAATCAAAAGGACGGCAAAATTGATCTAAAATCAAGTGTTGGTAGGCAAACTTGAATAAATTTTTAAATTCTAGAATAAGCAAGAGAGAACACATAGAGACCAAAGAGTAGAAAAAGGAAGGCTAAAAAGAAGAAAAAATCGTTTTAGATGAGTAGGAATTAGAAGAAGTCAAACTTGGTGTGACGATGGGAAAATGACTATGATGAGTTCCAAAATTGATAGAGACTTCGAAGAAAACGACGAGGTAGAAATCAAACTTGATATTGAAGAAGTGGAATCATAGGTCTATGGAACGCCAAAGACGTGATTAAAGAAACTTGTATTACACATGCAGCAGACATAAAGGAAGGAAGAAAAGATATCATGTAACAGAACAAGTGACTCCAGATAAAATAAAAAGTACTGTTTTCAAATCAAGCAGAGGAGCGTCGTATAAAAACTATTAAACTAACAATGTGATAGGAGATGCAAAGAAAGACATTAACCAAATAAAGAAGGTTTTTATGCATTAACTCCTATAAAGAATTTGAAATTATACTTAAAGGCTAGATATGTTAAGAAGAAAGGATATACAGAAGATTGGGAACTGATTCAGTTTATCATTAGAAAGAAAGCAACACCTGCAATGTTGTAACATTGGGAAACATATATAAGATCCTAAAGAAGATATAAATCTTCCAAATTAAAATTTGAGGAGGGATAATGGGAATTCATAGAAACTAATGAAGACAAGATACGGTGCTTCTAATAACCATTGAAAATAAGAGAGGAAAACATTGCAGTTGAAGGAGAACCAAAGCTAGCAAAATTAGGAGGATACTAGGAAGAGGAAGAAGTTTGTGATGTTTTAGAATTGCTAAAATAATATGAAGATCTATTTTCATGGAGCTTTGGGATTAACATGGGATAAAATAAAAGTTAGGAGTCATGAAAATTAAATAAAAGAGAATGCCAAGTTGATATGCAAGAGACCAAACCAGCTAAACCTAAATGTGAAGTTCAAAGTAAAGAATGAGATATATATAAGATGCTTGGAAGAATCATATAACCAAAGGATGACACAGACTGTATAAGTCCAATGATAGTTCAAAATAAGAAAACAAGGAAATAATAATTTTTGACAATTTCAGGGAGTCAAATAAGTACTATATACATGATCCCTTCCCAACACAATTCACTGAATAGGTTTTGCAAAATGTTTCTACATAAGAGGTAGATTATTTCATGGATGGTTTTCCTTTGATATCATAAAGTGAATATAGCTTTAAAATATAGACCAAAAACCAAATTTTCAATGAATGGGAATTTTTATGTATATAGTAATTCCTTTTGAATTGAAAAATTCACCACCGATATTTCGTAGGACAATGGTCAGCTTTCAAATATTTCAATCATTATTTCCTGAAGTATACCTTGATGATTGGATGGTCTATTAAATGTTAAAGGGTCAATGTTTGAATGTTAAGAACTACGTTTGAAATATGAAAAATAATATAAATATATGTGAATCTAAACAAATGTATATTTATGTTAAGATCTCCACATATAATAGCTCATAAAATATGTAAAATAGATTAATATAAAAACAACACAAGAGATATTGATGGGCCAATATGCCTTAATATTCAATATATTCATAATAATACCCTTAAGTTTGGGCAACACCATATAATACTCCTTAAGGAATGAATATCCAATATCCTAGTACCAAGTAAAATACTCAAGTCACATACTTGATATACTTCATAATGATATTCATATCCTTTATTTAGGCATTCGAACTCTTATTGTATGGGTAAGACCTAATCTCAATGTAGACTCGACTCGTTAGCCACTATTACTAATTCCAAAAGATATTATTTGTCCTTATATATTATAAACATATAACTAACTAGGGGTGTGCCATATGTCGGTATCTACATCGACCCATATGCATTATAATATCATCTCCCTAGGTACATAACATTTCATCCCTTCTTAACATCATTCGTCCCCAAAACATGAGAACAAACCATGTAATCGGTGTGCTTCAAATCATTGCACTTTTGATGCCATTATTGATCATCCAACCACCCATATGTGATCTTGGAGGGTGATACATCTCTAAATCTCATTCCATAGTTTGTTGTACTATTATAATTCCATACATGACCATATTCTTCCCCTTCACCTCTATGTATAGCCATAGTGATTATTCATGTGCTTCCATGTTCCATAATTGTTGCTCCATTGATTCCATGTATACCCATAGTGATTTTTCTTCCAATTCCTTCTATATTTATACAGATTACTACTTTGATGTGGAACTTACATACCTCCATAATTTTTTCTACTCATAATGATGAAGGTCACTATATGCCACAACCTCAATGTCCTCAACCTTTTCTTTTGCTTTCTTTTTCTTTTCCACTTTTTCATTTTCTAGATTTTCTTATTTTTCTTCATATTATTCATGTTATTAGTTTGATTCATCCTCTCTTCTTGACCATTGTAAGATCCATCCTCATGTTGTATCTTGACCTTTCTTTGTTCTTGCTAATTGTGATATCCTACAAAGTGACCTTATTTTTCTTGTACCAAATCTTCATAAACTTATTTTGTACATTAATATTGATTGTTCTCAAGGTCTATAACCAAGGATATCAAATGAAAATATCCAAACCATCCATATCCATATTATAAAATTGTGAATCAAAACATATTTATCCATAATAATCTTTAAATCCTCAAAACTTGAATATGATTACCATCCACTCAAGTGCTTTCTTGATATTCCTTTCTTGAACTTGTATATGTTGCACCACATTCATGTTGATTAAGTTATACTTACTACAAGGGTTTATGGATACAATTGCATTATTCCTTTGCTTCTTTGAAGCGAAATTTTCTCGAACTCCGATCCTCCATCTCTAATTCTTCTTCATTTTGACCCCCACCTCTCTTTTACATTATCTATATCCTCTTCATCATCATCGTTATGTTCCTCTTCATATTTATCTGCTCATCTTCATTATCTTCCTCAATATCATCTTTATGTTCATCTTCTTCCTTTGTGTCCCATGTAGCCAAGAAAACGTGTTCCATTTCCTCCTAAGACCAATCGGACCTCTTCTTTTACAATCGAGAGAGATAACTCCATCTTGGACTACTAAGCCAAATTATTAATCTCCACGCCATTTCTCTTGGAAAATAGGTCTCCCTCGAATTGGATCCACCATTCTCTAGCATCAATCTCATTACTTATAGAGAAATATTGTCTCCGTGATCAACGAAAATTAGGTTTTCGAGAATAAACTTCTTTAACAAAACTTTGACCTAATATTTCATCCAAAATTTGGCCTTAAATCAACAAACATACAGAAAATAACCCTTGAATTTTTGAGTGATTTTCAAAAATTTAAATAAATTTTTAAAATTCTAAAAATTATGTCATGTAGAGTGAATTTGTGAAAAACCCTAAAATTGCAATGACTTCCACAAAACAAATCAAAAATTATGAAATTTAGATTGTATCTTCTTGGAATAATGTCACAACTTCAAAAAAAATTATAGAAAATTTTCATAGTTGTTTGCAAGAAATAGATAAATCTTTGAATTTAGGTTTTAAACAAAAAAATTCCTAAATCGATGCTCGATACCACTTGTTAAGATCTTAACATATAGTAATTCATAAAATATGAAAATGGATTACTATAAACACAACACAAGAGCTATTATTTTCCGAAGGTGCCCTAGTACTCAATATATTCATAATAACACCCCTTAAAGTTGGGTAACACCATATAATGCTCCTAAGGAAGGAACAACTCCACAAGATGTCCCAATATGGAAATTCCATTTTTAAGGGGGGTACCTGCAATATCCTACTACCAAGTATGATAATCTTTACATTCATGAGATACTTCATAATGATATCCATCTCCTTTATATAGGCATATATTACTCTATTAGATGGGTAACACCGATTCTAATGTAGGTTGATTCGTTACCCAATATAACTAATTCCACAAGCTACTTAATTGACCATGTATATTATAAACATATAACTAACTAAGGGGGATGTGTGCCACATTTCAGCATCTTCATTAACCCATATGAATCATAATATCATCTCCTAAGTACATAACAATTTATACAATTGTTTGGCATATTGTTGGCTCATATTATATGTAAGGAAGGTTTGATGGTTGATCCACTAAAGAATTTTATCATTATAAACTTTCCGCCACCCAGAGTTCAAAAAGATTTGAGGACACTATTGGTGTATACCATATAGCATAGGAAATTTATAATGAATTATGTAGCAATAAGTGCTCCAATTGATGTTTTGTTGAAGAAAAGAAGCAATCAACCATTATAATAGAAAAATGAATATCGTGATGTGTTTGAAGTGTTGAAAACAAAATTAATTAAAACAGTGGTCAAATATTTCTATATTGGAAGGTTTCATTTCATGTTTATGTTGACACATCAAGAAGAGTGATTGGTTCAGTATTGACACATACCAAGGGAATGCATGGATCACCCAATTTCATTTACGAGTTGAAAATTAGTAAATGTGGAAGTGAACCATACAACAAATGAGCATGATGCATTGGCTATGGTATATTCTTTTGTAAAACCATGGGCATTAGCTATTGGGTACTCTATTTGTGTTTTATATGGATCATGAACCACTCAAGTACCTAATGGATAGATCAGTGAACCAAAGTGGAATTTATATATGGTTGATGTTTTTCAACAATTTAACTTTATAATCACAAAAAAACTAGGAAAGATAAATCAAGGTCTAATTATTTTTCAAGCATTGAGAATGGAGAAGTGATGTAAACATGGATATGATGTTCTAACAGGATGCATGAAACAAATCCTACTAGATAATTACGCATAAAAATCACACTAACAACAAATTAGCAACAACTCATAAATTATGTGCAACAATAGATATTATATTCAACAAACAATTACGCAATGAATGAGATCAATCACTAATGATATAGCCTTAAACTCAAACCAATTCATGTAGGATAACAATCATTCAACATCACATTGTCATCCATAATAAATCTATGCATGCCCATAAGTCTTTGCACAAAAGAAATTTCTAACTCTTAAGGCACTCTACTTCAAATCTTAAGCTCACATCCACACTTTTCTCTATGAGCACTCTGCTAAGAATAGAATCTACAAGGAAATTGGGATTTGTTTATATATCCAATCAATTCCACAAACTTGAATCCTAAAATAAACATGAAATTATGGTCCAAATTACCCATTACAGATCCAATCGGCCTTCTCAAGCTTTCACGGTCTCAATTGATCTTTCTCCAATGCCACATGGATTTTAAACATATTTATATTATTGTGCATCTTTCCTTAAGATTCCATGAATTTTTTTAGTATTTTGTAGCATCGTATATACTTGTGAGGCTTCTTTAGTATTCCATGACATCCTACAACCTTCTAAAGCTTTTAAGATTGACTTTCACAACTTGTGTGGCTTGCGAAGACTCCAAAAATATGTGGACTGCACAACAAACTAGACACTCGTATTGTGTGGATGCACACAAGATTGACATTACGCAATTGACTCGTGCACAAATCCAATTGTTCGTAAATAAAACAATATTACGTTTTGGCTTAAGAATAACAATCTTATTTCACAATGCATCCCGCTAAAGAACACAAATTCAAAAAAAGATGCTAACAACAGAGTCCAACTATTCAAAATGTTTTTGGTTGATACATGATTTCACGTGAACACAAATGTTCTCACATCATACACCTCAGGTTAGAAGAAATACAAGCAAGGTACTCACATTCACAGTCATGTGTGGTAGATTTTTTCCTTCTAGTAAGGACTTGGTCTATCTACATGCCAACAGAATTACCCACTTTCCAACCGTAGGAATCGGTTAGCTATGAAACTTTCCTTCTTAACCAAGTATGTTTCGAACTTCAACACTTGATTCATCCCTTCTTCGAGTGAATTCCTCTTATTTTCAAGGGGTAAATCTCTCTTCCTCCACACGTGTAAATTTTCCATGCACAATCTCCTTCTTCCATCCTTGCACAACAATTTTGAACACCACTAGTAGAAAGGAGTTTGTTTCTCGACACTCCTTCACATGTGCCACTTTTCCCCATACTATTGTTCTCTTCTCTCTATTTATTTCTTTCTCACCTCTCACCTAACTCATTTCTATCACTATGCATGTTTTTTTATCATGCCACATTATTGTGCATAATCCATCTTTGATGGGCTCGCCCACCATGTGACTCGTGGTCTCCTTATCTTCTTCCTTTAGTAGCTTCAAAATGTAATCCACATGCACTCTCACAAGATTTGATCTACCATCATAAAACATCTCTCTATCAAATTTCCAAGGTCTTCCTAATAACATATGACATGCACCCATCGATAGAATATCAAACAAAAATTTATCCATGAATATCCCAATCTTTATTTGATCTACCATCATAAAATTGCAACCACACGCTCTAATAAGGCAATCTTTTCCTTACACTTTCTATTACACATTAGTTGAACTTCCTTCCACCACAATATTGCATAGCCTCTAAAGTTAGTTTATGTTACTCTCACCTTGTGCACTTTCACAATCTCATCAAACTCAAAATACTCTTCCATCTTTGTGATCCAATCAATAAGTTCATCCACATTCAAAGATCCCTAAAAATAATAAACTTCCATTTGTACTTCTCTACCAATCCTCGGCATATCCTTCAACAAACTATCTTCTAGGTTATCTATGTCATCCTATATTGAACCCGCTCCAATTGTGCCACTCACAAGTGTTTCTTGTGCTCTTGTCTATTCTTATACATCACTTACATCATCTCCTAAATTAATCATCTTATATAGTCTTCTTCTACTATCGTCAATCTAACTTGCATTATCTCGCAATCTCTATATGATTTCTTCAATCCTTACAACTATATTATTTACCACCAAACTCCATTTCCCTAGGTTTCTAGGAAACATCTTATTTTTCAAATCTTATATATATTATTGTACTCTCTAACAAACCTACGCATATATTTCTCTAGCTCTCCCCTATTCTCTACCCAATCAATAAGATTGAGAAATCAAAACTCCACTTCATAGAGTTTTGCCTACTCTAATACCATATGTTGTAAACATAAATACAATGTTCTAATAGGGATCCTCCAAACCAAGCCTACTACAAAATTACACAAAAATCACACTAACAACAATAAATTTGCAACAACTCATAAATTATGTGCAACAACATATATTAAATTCAACAAATGGATTAAAAATGAATGAGATTGATCACCAACGATACAACCTTACAAATCAAATCAATGTCTCGTATGCTAACAATCACCAACACCACAACCCCATTCACAATGTGTAGTGCCCACACTTTTTATAGCTCAGTAGCTTGTTGTTTCTTTGCTCATAGACATGTTTTGACAGTGATTGGTTATATCTTGGACTTTATATTTAGATATTTGATCTTATTAGACAGGTGTGGACATTTAGGCGTATAGCGCCAATTTAGCTTAATTTCTATATTGTCGCATTTTCTTGTTATGTCATGGAAACTAATGAATATGATGATGTGTTTGGAACCTAATTATATTGATGGATAGTTGTTGCATGGTGGGATTATATGTCACTTTATCATCTTGTCTAACTTTTGGAATATGGAATATAATTGTGCACGTTGTCGCATCTTGATTTCAGTAGGATGTTAGGTTAGTTTAGAATGCATTGATATCTTACTATGTCATTGAATTATATTGTATCGGACAGGTGCGGTTAATGTGTGCAATGAGTGTGCAGGTGACAGGTTTACAGGAGAACGTGGGATTCAGGCCAGCTACTCAATCTTGCACAAGCAGCCTACGGGCTGAGCCCTAGCCATGTTCTTTGTGTGAAGCCTTAGTATAGGTGATTATTATTTTGGGCACTATGAGTGACCCCAATGTATGTAATGTATTGTGCTTTGAATTATTAATTTTGGTTAGGGTAGTTGGTTATGATGTAAACTTGTTTTGGGAGTTAATAACTCCTCTTTCATTTAAATTGTTGATTATGTTTAATGTGTCACTTAATCACAAGGGTTTAGGGTCACATGTGAGACCCTTGGGTGGTCCCCACACCCTCTACCCTTGTGCCAAAAATGCAAAACCCGAAATTAGGGTATTTTGGGCATTTTTGGGGACCCCTTTGTAGCTTGGGAGTCCCCCTAACATAAAAATGAGCCCTTGGACCCTACCTAATGGGTAGGGGGCTTATTTTCAAGGCTAGAGGGAGTTTTCCCTCCCTTTTTACCTCTTTTTTTGTCACATCCATGTAAGGGATGTGGATTTGTGTGTTTATCAAAAGTTCCACTAGTTTTGTCTTGCTAACATTTAAGGGAATTTGGGAGAAGAGGGCAAAAAGTTAATTTTACCCTTTCTCTCTTTTGTTTTGGCATCTTTGACCTTGATGAGGGAGAGGGGTGACACATGTCACCCCCTCATTTGTGAGGATGCTTGCTTGGATCCTCTTCAAATTCTCATTCATGGGAAAAGAGAGGGACTTTTTTGGAGCTTCTTGCTTGGGGATGCTTGGGAATTTTGGAACTTGGAGATTGGCTTAAGTCAAGGTGTGGAGAAATTTGAAGTTGGAGAGCTTTCCTTGAGGTAGGCTCTTATGTCTTTGTTGTGTTGTTTTCCTTTGTGATGCTAGTTTGGGTGTTGAAAATTGTTATTGTTGTATGTAGCTTTTAGTTGTTGTTTGTGTGTTTTACTCCCTCCATCATATGGCATGATGGAGTTTTGGAGTGTGGGGGAAGAGAGAGGGAATTTTCCCTCTCAATCCTCAAGGCTTGATGGACAAGCCTTGTAGGGTCTTATTATTTTTCCCCTCAAATGGTTGAGGTGGGGAAGTTGATTCATTTGGCTTGAATCTCCTTCCCCATTCTTGGTAAGGAAACCCCTTTGGGGTTTGAAAATCCTTCCAAGAAGGACTTGGAGAAAGGGGGAGGAATAAGGAGGGCTTGATTGAATTAGGAGCAATAAGGAGGATATGGAGAAGTGTATTTTGTGCAAATAATTTTGATGTATAATTTTGGAGAACTTTCTCCTCTCTTCCCCATTTTGAGGATGAACATGGGTTCTCCTCCTTGTAAATTTAGAGTCTTGTGTTGTTGTGAACTATTTTTGTGTGCTTGTAGCATTGTTAGTTTACCCTCCTTCTTGTGCAAGTTTTGATTAGTTATCCTCTTTCCCATGGGCTTGGGGGAGGCTAGCATGCATCCCAACCTTGGGATAGGCATGTGATGATGCCTATGGTTGGGTGGCAAACAAGCTCTTTTCTCCTTGCATGGTTTTAGAAAGACATGGAAGATGGCTCTCAAGCTGGAATTGGTGGCATTTTGGACTCTCATTGTTCTTATCCTTCCTTGTGATACTTTCTTGCAATGTAATCCTCTTTTGAATATAGTTATGTAAGAAGTTACATCTCCTTGTAAATCCTCCTTGGTATTTAGAGTCATATGTAAACTAGCATCCTTTTTGTGAATAGATCTACCCTCAACAATTGCATGTTACCTTTCATGGGGTTCCTTTGAATACTTGGAATGATGTAGAACTATGCCTTGCCATTTTGGAAGACTTAAACATTTGAAATAAAAAGGATTGTAATTAGTGAAAAATTTCTTAATATGAGTTGTTGGAAAGTTCATTATTTTGTGATAGATTTCATCTTGTGAAATGTTGAGAACTTGTGTAAATATAAGATTGGACATCGTTTTTGAAACACCCTTAATGTGACAAATTTTGAAAAGTTAGAGAATGAAATAATACTGATTTTACTCTCCTTGTTGGTTATCTTATTTGAATGGATGAAGAAGTAGTTTTGGTGTGCATATCCTTCCTCTAAGTGATAGTTTAAGCAATATCTTTCTTTTCAAAATTTTGGCTTCATCATTACAATATTAAAATAGATAAATCATTTAGGGTGAATAGTGAAAGTTCTAAATTTCTTTTGGCATCAAAATAATGAAATTAAAAATCTGTAATTTATAGATAAGTAAGTTTTTAATTCTCCTTGTGTGCACAATAAGTTTAATATATAGATACATTATGAGTTTGTTTATTATAATCACATTTTTTTAATGTACTATGTTGTTTTTTTTAATAAAAGAATATATATATATATATATATATATGGTATTTAACAGTATTATTATTAAATAAATAACAATCAATAAACAAGATATATATACCTTGATTTTAAAACATCCTTGTTTCTTTTAAAACGTATTTATCAAATTCAAATTTATATGTTAACAAAAAAAGTGTTTCGGTGGGGGGTTCGGCCCCCACCCCAAGATTGCTTGAGGGGTTGCCCCCAAACCCCCCTCACGGCCCCTCCTTGGCCGTTGTCCCAGCCTCCTCTGCCCCACCCGCAGCGCCCCTCCAATCTCTCGCCCCACGCCCCAACACCCCCTCGCCACTACTCCTGTCTCGCGCCCGGCTGCGCCCCGCCGCGCCTGCACCTATTCCTCCCCGCCGCGTCCAACCCCACCCCCTAGCCACACTTGCCTCCTTCCTCTGAGCCGCCACAGCTTCCTCCACTCCGCTTCCCTCCAAAATCCGCCGCCGCCCCTTCCTTCTTAGAACAATATATATATATATATATATATATATATATATATATATATATATATATATATATATATGTATGTATGTATGTATGTATGTATGTATGTATGTATGTATGTATGTATGTATGTATGTATGTATGTATGTATGTATGTATGTATGTATGTATGTATGTATATGTATGTAAAATGTAATAAATGTATAATGTATGTATGTATATATGTATGTATATGTATATATGTATAAAAACAATAAATAAATTTGTATGTGTTGACAAAAAAAAAGGAGAGAAAATAAAGATAAATAAGAAAAGCGTTTTTACATTGTTTGAATCTCTTACATCACCATGCAAATCCAATAAAACCCTATAGCTCTCCACCTGCAAAGAACAAACAAAAATGAGAAAAGAATGAAGAGAAGGAGAGGGGAAAATAGAAAGAAATTCAAATGAAAAGAAAGGAAGAGATAAAGAAGATTAGGGCAAACCCTAGGGCTTTTTCTAAACTAAGGGGCAAGATTGTTTTAATCCTAGGGTCCATATTCAACCCTACTCACATTAAATCATGGACAATTTTATGGGAAGTGAAATCATTTAATAATGAGTAGTTAGTGTGCTTGGGGCAAATTTTTAACTAAAAGAGAGAGACATTAAATGTGTGTAAAATTAAAAGATAAGTAAATAATTAAAGACGGGTTTAGGCTAGTAATTATTTAAACTAGCTAAATTAAATTAGAATAAAATTAGTTGTTATCGAGAATGGGTTAAGTGATGGACTAGTATTAATTAAACACTTCAAAAAAAAAAATTCCCTGAAATTTTTAGTCTCGGTTGGTGCATGTTTTTCGGTGTCCTAGGAAGGGCATTACACAATGAATCTATACTTATGCACAAGTCTTTGCATGGAATATACTTTCAACTCTTAAGGCACTCTACTTTGAGCCTTAAGTTCACATCCACACTCTTCTCTACGAGTTCTTTGCTAAGAAATGACTCATTAAGGAAATTGGGATTTTTTTATATAGTCAATCAATGTCATAACCTTAAATCCTAAAAATATGAAATTATGATCCAAAGGACCCGTTACATACCCAGTTAGCCTTCCCGAGATTTTACGATCTCAAATGATCTTTCTCCAATGCCTCAGCAACTTTCAAACAACTTTGTAGTATTGTGCATCTTCCCTTAAGATCCTCGCATCCGATAGACCTACCAAAAATTTTAATATTGACTTTCATAGCTTGTGTGGCTTACACAAAGACTCCACAGAATTGTGTGGATCGCATGAACAAATTAGACATTGTGCAAGTGTGAATGCACACAACATTAACATTATGCAATACTTATGTGCAACTCCAACAATGTAGAAATTCAATAATAGTATTATGTGGCCTGCCAACAACATATTTCACAATGCAACCAGCCAACAACACAAAATGCAAACAAAAACTTCAACCTGCTCAAACTATTTAATCTAGGATTGGTTCAAACTATTTGTATATGTATAAAAACATAACATATAATATAGACATCTACATATACATATACATGCATACATATATACATATATACACACATACATATACATATTCATATATATGTATGTATGTATGTATGTATGCATATATATATATATATATAGAAACACACATGCACAAGGATAATTTTCAATTATAGAAAAGTTTATTTAAATTTTAATATGAATTACAACAATATAATAAAAATTATAGATTTATTTGTTAACTAGAGACATTGATCAATAACAATATAAGTTGTGGGCGGTGCAATGATCCCCGAGGGACTAGTCTCACCCTTCCCGCCCCAACTTGGAAGCAAAAAGTCGTAAGACCAAGGCAAGGCAGGTTTGACGCTCGCTACTGGGACGCGGGGACACCCCTAGGTCACCAAAAAAATGATAAATTTCTAGTAATAATAACTAAATTTTAATTCTATTTTAAAATTGAAATTACAATTAGACACTAATCTAAATGAACTTTATTTCATAATTTTTATCAATAAACTATAAATAATAATTATAAACCCTTTTTTGGAAGTTTGGGGGTCAAAGACAAAGTAAAAGCATTGATTTCACAATGCAAACCTTAAATACAAGTGCATCAACTTTAGATATTATTTAGTAGTTGTCATTTCATTAACGTTGATGGTTTCAACAAAAATTAGTGATGTAAGTGTGTGACAAAGATTGTGAAAATTGTAAAAATGACATTTGTATGTCATTGTTTCGCAAAATCTACTATTTTTATTTATCACAATGAGCACCAATATTTGATTATCATCTTATTAATAACTCTTAATCTATGGACATCCTTCATTTTCCTTTCTTCTATGGTGTTATTGGTGTTAGAATGACAAACAAAAACTTTTTTAAACTAAATGTTTGTCCATTAAATCCTTAAAATTATATTGGTTGAGACACAAAATTTCCAATTTGAACATTCATTCAATATATCCTTTAAAGTTTACTTATTTTTTTAACTATCCATGCCCAAAAACTCAAATCTATGTGGAGTAATATTTAGAAAAATCTAAATACAAATCAAATCTATATAGTAGGTATTTCCTTATCGGCCGTAATCCAACAAGGAAATTCTCACTTATGATGTCCTTGTATTCTTCTAACAATGCTTCACTATGATGTACTTTCTCTCACTAATATTGGTTTGTCATATAAATGAAATAATGCATAACACATTGATGCATTGGCATATTTTATAAACATGTTTTCTAAACATAATTTTCATACCCTTTCTCGCTTTATCATTATAGTTATAACTCGTTTATCTTCCCTTTGAAAATGTGAGTGGATTCTTCTCATCATACAATAATTTTTATCACTCTTAGTGGTATTTTTCATAAAGACAACAAGCATCTATAAAAATCAAATCACAAACACCCTCTTGTTAAAATTTGCTTTTTGAAATTAAAAGATTGTCAATCTTTAAAATTTACGGCTTTTTATAATGGTGAGTATGGAGAGAACACTTTATCTTCATCATGCCCATTGTCTTAGTATACAATTATGTTTATGATCCCACCATTAATAATCACCTCGCACACGTCCCTTTGGTTGTGCACTTAGTAGAGAAAATGCTCTTCCAAAGAACATGGTATTCACCTTGCTCACATTCGAGAGCTTTAGTGTAACAACCCATAATTTCATACACAAACAACACAGTAAAATACAGGATAACTTTTTTTTTGACACAGGCCACGACACGACATGCCACCACCGAGGTCACAACTAACTCCGTGGATAACTCAATACAAGGATGACCACAAAGGTAGCACGGAAATGTTCACACCCACCAAGGATGGTTTACTTTTCTATTTGACAAAACAACATAAGAAGCCACCACATAACACACCTACAGATAGGGCAAGCCACAATGAGGAAATTATTGATGGTTATTTATTTTTATGTAACCTCTTTCGATCCTTAACTTCAGTTTGCTAAGACTCTAGATATGATTTGTACAATGCTTCTTACAATGCTAAGTTCTTACTTTTACTTTGAAGAGAAATTTGTTCTAATTCTTCTCTATTATGGCCTTTTTTTGCTTAATTCGTTTATCAAGAAAAAGGAGTATTTAAATTCCACAAGGCCATCTGTTCACCACTAACGCTACTAAGACTTGTTCTTGCCCACAAGACAACATGGTTTTAAGATCAACACACTTAAGAGAAGAAATACAAGGTGCCTTGGAAAAAGGTTAGAGGGAGAAGGTCGAGATGAAAACATCTTTAGGACCTCATTAGTTATTGCCCGTATTTAATTGAAGCTAGGGCTCTTAACCAGAATTATCAACGATTTTACTTAGGCTTCGCTAAATGAGTATTACCAAGGAGCAAAATTTACTTTCCAAATGGCGGTGAGAAAGATTGTGAGATCTCCAATTTTGTTTTCTCTGGCTTATTAAATCTTATCATCTTCTAACAACTAACAGTTCATTTCACCTTAGGGTCATTTTACAAATTTCACCATAAAAGGAATAATGTTCACTAGAGGAGCTAGGGTTATCATGTTATATAATTCTTACTCACAATGATAGTCTCGCCTATGATTACTTCAGGAATCTCTTGTTCTCAAGTAAGTCATCTCTACATTAATTTATCTGAATATATATATTTAGCTAACTTCTATAAGGGTTAACCACTCCATTTAATTTTACTTATATCACATCATTACAAGGTGTCGGAGAGTTTTGACTGAACACTTTATTCTCAAAATCAAGGTTTTACAATACTTATGCCAATGTAATGATTGAATATCATTTCTCACCAAGGTAAGTTACTAGTCTAACAACAAAAGGGAAAGAACACTTCACCACGTAGTTTTCCGAACATACCGAGACAAGAGATCTTCTAAACTCCTTGCAAGCAATGTTACAAAATTTACAACGCATTGAACTTTCTACAAAGAACTTCATAGTTTGAACTGATGAAACTTTTACACTCTTTTCCTTTAATCTACTCGCATAATCCATCTGCACAAATATTTACTAGAGTCAGTTCGCTAGAACTGAGCATGATAAGATATAAACCTCACCTAATAACTTATGCCATCTAGCATTTAAATAAATGAAAGTTTGCAATACTCCCTATCAAATAATTCCTAATCATGTATTCAAATCTTAACTGCACATCTCATGATAATACATTTCATACCCATTATTGTTCACTTCCCTAAAATCTGCTTACATATGAACAAAAATTCCAAGTGGAGAGATATGCAACCTTAACCTTGCATTTAATCATAATTAAATTACAGTAGTAATAATAACGCTCACCTAATACCCTCAACCTACTTCACATATATAAGTGTCCAACAATATTATCTTTCAATTAAATAAAAGCACCAACGACATTAAGTTTATATAATAAGTACAAGTATCAACCTTATATTATTCATCGATATTACCCAAGTATCGAACCTTAATAGATAATCAATGATATGTAAGTATAATTTTGATATTTATCCCGCAATTTTAAGAGTATATTTACGTTAACAAAGATTTCACCAATCAGCAAGTTCATGTATTATTTAAATATCCTTTTGGTTGCTTATTACCATGTCTTATATATTTCTTCTAGTAAAAGAGTCCAACTCATAAGAATGAGTTATGATCGACAATACTATCATCTGTTGGTAATATGCCAAAGATACATTTGACTAGCTAAGATATGTAAGCGTGGTCCAAGCCACTATAAATACAAGTATCAACATTACCTCAACTCCCGATTGAGATGCAAGTATCAATTTTTAGCTAACATAATAATCATCGTAAATGCCAGAAAATATTCCACTCGTTAACCACGTATTGAAATAACATATTTATCCTTACTGGTTACCTGATAACAAAATATTTCATATTATATAATTCAACCTCCACTTGCATATCTCAATTTATGGGTATTAATCATTGTCCTATATAATGAAGTTAAATAATTTCAGGTCGACTTCTATCCTTACTGTCATATATGGTATGTACAGTCCCATTATGGTAGTTGTCACCTTTACTTAAGGCTGTGTATGAATCCATTTTAGGGTAGTTCTCATAACTTCCCTATTCATCTGTTTTCCTACCAAAAAGCATTTCAACAAGCTTTGAAGTCAAAGTATAGGATAAATTTAAAATCTCATATTTCAAGCATTGTCTGAATTCATATGCCTGAGGGCCATCACATGTCAATCAAACTTGAAGAATGTACACATTCATGAGAGTTCGATGTATCCAATATTACTTTAACTGATTCGAAGATCTAAGTAGTGCCTCAAACTTAAGCCATATAGTTATCCACACAAACTAACGTCTTGAGTGCTTACCGTATTCAAAAAGGTCACAAAATAGAAACCCCATTAACACATGCTTCAGGAGCGTTCCAATCTAAAAATAAGCTCATAGTAATAATAATAGTAGAGGGCCTGGTGAGGGGTTTTCAATAATCCCCAAAGTAAACGATAATCAAAGGAGTCGGATAGTATCTAGAAAGGACCAGTAAAACCAGTACGACTCTCCCCAAATAGAAGCCTCCAATCCTAATGGGGGTTTATATTATTATCAATCCACATTAATAGACAAACACAGTCTTCCAAGAAAATTCCCGTTTTCAAGCCATGTTCTACATAATAAAAACAATACAAGAAATATTCTAAAACTCATTCACACACCACAATATTTTCTACAGAGACCACTGTTCACAGGATAAAACATGGCAAAAAGATAAACCAACTTTATAAGATCGCTAAGCAAGAATCACTGGAGAGAGATTTCTTCTTGTCAAAAAGGTAATTAAGATAAACTGTAAAGGGGGAGAGAGATCAGCTCATGCAATTATGATTATAAGTCATCCGAAACCCATCTCTACAGAATTCAAACAAAAATTGCAGAGGTTGATTTATCCAAATACTAAAGGAAATAAATCATTAAGAGAGAGGGTTAGTCTTATCATGCCTTTAATGCGCTTCCCAAGACAAGGGCACGCTGAAACAGGCCCTGCAACAGCAAATTGTGCTTCATGAATATTCTGATATGAAACAGATCCACCTCTATGAGATTCTCTTCCATGAGTTACATCGTAAAACAAGTAAGGTCTCAATAGAGAATCTTTGTAATAAATTTCATCAGGTCTCCTGGTAACACTCTTACTGTCACTTAATCGATTTTGATAAAAATATCTTGAAGGAGAATCCCAAATTTGAGGATGCATTCGATACTGAATAGATAACAACATAGTTGGACAACCTGCTTGTTGGAAGCGCTCAAAAAGGCTTCTACTAAACTGCAACATGCCTGCTGCCTGGCTAAATATTATTGTAGGCCGTTGTTGTGGATCCCCGACAAGAACACACCTCGCAGCACCCAAAGAAAGTGGAGGTAACACACCTACTTCACTAGCTTGTAGCTTCATCTATAACCACCATATCAAACCCACGCGGCCAGTAGGGAAGGCGCCCAAGGTTCTGTGCATTTAGAAAACCTCCCACCACGTTTTTTCAAAAGTCTGACCAGTACCAGGCGTGAGCAGGCTTCATGGCGGCCAGGGAAGATGAATAAAACAAAAGAAAAATGAACTAGACAAAGGGCAAGCGCGCAACAAAAAGGAGAGAGAATTTTTCCAACGTTTTTCACCATTCCACAGTCAATCCGCCCAAGAAGATCCCACGCCGCCAGAGCAGGAAGTTGCAGGTTTATAGAAAGGAGAGAAGTGCGGCCAGCAAAGTTAGGGCCAGTTGGAGATGGCCACGCAGCAAGGAAAGAAGACAAATCTGCACAGAAAGATCCCACACACAGCCCAAAAAAAAAAAAGTGCGGCCAGAGAAGGAGGCGTCCCTTTCCAGCTAAGAGGTCAAAACATGATTTCAATAAAGCTGACAAAGAACAATTTAGGCGGCCCAAAGCAAATTTACACTTCCTCCACCAACAAGTCGTAAAAAAATTACTTATCCACAAAATGAAGTAAATTTAATTGGTCACAATTTCATTTTAAAATTTGGTTAGATCGACAAATTGACGGCAGTATACAGCTGCCAAGTCCAGGGAACCGACAAAATTCGCATATTTTAGTTAATGATAATTCTTAATAATTGAAAATGTGCAATCCTATTGGTCAGCGTATTTATCCGACAACATACATAATACATTTACGTGACCAAAACATCTTTTATTTATCTCTGCAAAGAAAACCATGTCTCCGTGCCAAGTATGAGGATAAATTAATGATAGAAATTTACCAGCTGGTGGATGAGACACCTCAACTAAACAATAACTCGCAGTAAGGCATGCGCACGGCCCGAAAAGGCTTAATTAATTCAAAAATGAAATTTTATCATCTATATACACATTAAGAATATAACTGATAATGTTCCTTTACTATTCATTAAAAATTCATTTAGGACCTAACACGATAGTGACAACAAATAAAAATAATAGTAATAATAATAAGTTAATCGAGGGGTCGAGCACGAGAGTGATCAATACTATGGCAAAAATATCTGCAAGCAATTAAACAACAATCAACAGGAGGTTTGATATAGCAAGAATAAGGTTTTCTTTTAATAGGATAATCGCGAGGGACGCTGCGGGCCAGCAACCAAAACATCGACACCGACGCAAGCAGGCAAGCTCAACAAGACGACGACACCAACGTTTCAAAGGGAACACAACGGCGTTCAGCCCTTAGAAGCACGGTCGCCACAGAATAACAGAGCAATGATGAATGGGGGCATTACATTTAGCAAGTTCTTCAACATCAACTTCATTAGATATAGGTATGTGCCTTGTCCAATCATGTAACCTCCAAACACTAAGCCTCTATGTCCAAGATTTCCACAATCAAAACTAGCGCATCTAACATAGCATGTAGCTTGGACAGCCTCTTCCTTGGCATCTACATCTCCCTCTAAAATTATTGTGTGAACTCGCCAATTCCTTATTTTTGTTCAAAAGACTTGTGCCATTTTAATTGGTCTACCGCAATCCACTCATGTACATCATTGTTTGCTCATTGTTCTCATCTTGACCAAATATGATGGCTAACATAAAAAAATCTTCAATCTATACCTTAACATTAAGATCCTTCTAGCAGAGGGTTGTACTACATGAGTAGACTTTGTTGGTATGTTTATGGTATAAACTTACTTATGAGCTTGAAACCGACTTTGTTCTATTTCATGGTATTTTCTCCATTTCTTCCATTTACATGTACTCCCACAAAATTATGTGTCTCCTTTAAGCTTAATGCATTCAAATCTCACCCATTTAGTGTCTCGCCTTTATTCAAACTTGAAGTACATGCCTATATCTACAATTTATGTTAACAAAAAAATCACGGTTGTTAAAAGTCGCCTAAAAGTTGACAAATTTAAGACTAACTTCACCAACATGGAAAGATTGGGTATCCACAAATGGAGAACTTATTTTAACATATGGGAAGACATAATGAAGATCGGACATAGTTGAGACATGTCATTTCATAGTGCATATTCGACAATACCCCAATGTGATATTCAAGAAAGATTAAGGTAAGAAATGATATGAGATATAGAGTTGAGAATGTAACGTGTATGAAAATGTTAAAAAGAGAGTGTACAAGAAATATGTGAGAGACAGATATATTATAGGTGTAATCTATTGAAGTATTGAGTATTGATTGATTATATAAAGATGTTAAATGCATATATCTTGTGTTATACATTGTGTTATGTAATAGATAAGTAATACACACACTACAAATATCTTTTATTGATTTTAGAGCTAGATTACTTATGGATGGTCTTTAATTGAAAATTGAGTCTTTCTTTCTTGTATAAAATTTGAATGCGTTTAGTTTTATGTCAATATTTGGTTACGTTGTTGGGACTATAATAGAGGGGTTTCAAGGATAAAAAGCATGGCTTTTTTGTTACAATTCAATACTAGATGAACTAGAAAATTTGGATAAAATTAGTGAATTTTTTAAACCTTAAGCACAAAGGATGTGAAGACCATAGAATAGAAATATCATGACTTTCTTCAATGAATAAGATGAAGAGTTTTTGGTTGAGTTTTAATGTTGGTTGTAGTCTTAGCTACTCAATCATATAGAATGAAGTAAAAATACCAATCATTTAGACCCACAAGAAAAAAACAATCATTAGCACAAATGGATTAAGCAATGCACAAGAGCAATTCAATAGTGATTTGAAACCATTAGTGGCGCTTACATTATGAAGTTGTTTCTATAGAGTTATGTAAGCTTTTATCTCTAAGAGGCGAGACTCATTGTGTGAAGCAAGACAATCATTTATATAGATGTACCATTGTTGTTGTGGATGTTCTTTGTTAAAAATTTGATCTCTCACAATCGTAAACAATATCTACGGGCTCAAGCACCTAAAAATGGCACAATGAAAAGGATAAATGATGCGGTCAATGATAGGGTCAAATTAATGATAACCTTGTCCTCGCAACAAGTAACCAACTTCACCCAAAATTGTGCCAAATCACATGATCTTGTTAACAATCTAAGATTTTTCTATTATTGAATATCTTAGCATTATCAAACACCATTTTAAGATGGTCTACATTTATCGTAGCTTCAAAAAAAAACCAAGATACAACACCACCGGCTATTAGCTTATTTGATTATTAAAGCAAAAATAAGTTTTGATAATTTAACAAACACTTAGTTTCAATTTATAGGCTTAAAATATTACTCTACACCTCATAATGCGTATTAAACTATGTTAATTCGTTGTCAGGGTTAAAACCCCGCTTCAAATACATTCTCGAATATCTCAAAAGCTTTTGTGGTTATCGTATCCTTCGCATGCACACACATCATGTTTTTTTACTTGAGCTCAATATTAATGGAGATTACCCAAGTCTTGATGTCCCCTATTTATATCGTTGTATGACTCAAGAAAATCCTATGAACCCCAAAATTCCTTGAAATTTATTTTCCCAACTACTCAACCGATCAAAGCTGCAAAAATCTAATTAAAGATTTGTTTTTATTCCATTTTTTTCTCTAAGCAAGACATGGCTTGTGAGATTATCTTGAAAACATCAAGTTCATATTTAAATCATTGATTTATTTGTTCTTATTAACATTTGGATCCATTCTCGTCATTTATGTAGAGTTTTTCTTGTTTTATTTGAGTTCAAACAAAGAAAAACAAGCAATAGTTAGGATCTCTAAGATTTCTCTATGTATCAACATTGGGTTGCCTGGAACTATTTACCAAGTGAAACCGAGGGCAAAAACCCTTATGGGAGTCCTCTCACAATATCTCGACATGCGTAGGCATCTCGTTTCATGGTGTATATCAGATTTTATAATTTGTGAAAAATTCTTTTAAAAAAGAGAAACTAAGATCATGATACTTATCAAGTTGTTCTGAAAGCACTTTTGATGTAGGAGCATCGTGGTTCATGGGTAATCAAGTATCAACCAAAACAACAGACAATCGGAGTCAAGTGATGTGTGCATTTTGTGGGGTATTTTGTGGGTCGCGCATTGAAAAATCATGTTACCAGAGACCCATGGGATACAATGTTGCACTTTTTTAGTGTGCAATATTTATGGAGTGTGCGCCTCCTCTACACAATGTCCGGTATGTTGCATAATTGTGTAGTGTAAAGCATCAGATGTGCAATCTTGTTTGAATTGTAAACATGGAATAATTGAATGTTTAAAGGCATGATTTTTGGAGAATACCCACTCGTGTTTGGGTCTATTGTTGGGTCTTTTGATCCTTCATTTAAATTACATTTAATTGGGAGCCTTAGGTTGTGGTATGAACAACTATATAAATAGAGCCAATTTTCATAGAAATTAATTTAAGTTTTTGGGGAGAACTTAGAGGTCATAAAAGCATAGTATGAATGTGAGCTTAAGGTTCAACGAATCATGATGATGGAAAAATAACCATAGTAAGGTGTAAAGAAAACTTTACCTAAGAGTGATTCAAGTATTAAGGAGTAGTATATGGAGGATTTGCCATGTTCTTATGTTATGTAAAACATTGAACCGTTGTCGATCGTTCGATGTTATTGTTTCTCTTGATAAGATATTGAAAAAGGTGTGTTATCGTCCCAAAATTGACTTCATTTGATCTTTATGTAGATGCATACTTCTTTCTTTCTAAGTTGTTCTTCCATGTGTATTTTGTGCGCAAAGTGGTGTTAGGAGGCTCTAGTTGGACACTCCACCCATTTGTGTCATTTGGTATCGTAGTAGGATTGCTTTTTTTAAGGAGAGGCACAACATATCCTAAGGTTTTATACATTTGTGAGTGTGGGTAGAAAATTGTTGTAGACATCTTCCATCGGTGACTATTGGGTAGAAGGTGTGAGAAGAAGTGGCATAGTAAGAATTTGCAGCTTTCCACAAGGCAGATCAGTGGGTAGAAAATCGTTGCAAGCATCTTCTCGACAAGAGGGTTGTGGGGTAAAATATCATGCGGAGACTTTGGTCATGAATTTTAGATAAAGAAAAAGGAAAAATAACATTGAAATGGCACACTTTGGATGAATGTAGGATGTTGAAATTAGGGCGCAAGAGTTGAAGACTTTGTTGAAATGATGTGGACCATGCAAGCTCTCTTGGAGACCATCGAAGCCACACAACATCGAGGTGTTTTTGAAGACCGTAGTGATGATGGTGTACACACACAAAAAGAGTGCAAGTTGCTAATGTAATTGCATATGTGAATCCGAATGCAAATGTAGAAGAAGTGCAAGATAGTCCCGATGATAGACTACTTCGTGCAATCATTAGAATGGGGAGTAAGCCTATGTTGGATACCCCTTGTTATTATGGTAGTTTGGAGATAAAAGAGCTCGTGGATTAGATAACAGAGATGGAAACATATTTTGAGTACGAAGACATTGTTGATCCCGAAATTTCAAGTTTTCAAGCACAAAGTTGAAGGGTCGTGTGTCTCTTTGATGGGAGCATATAAAGACCAACTCGAGTACAAAGATTGCAAATAGAAGATCATTGCATGGGATAGGCTAGTAAGCGAAACTCAAGGCTAAGTTCTTACCCATAGATTAACAACTTAGTTACTTCAAAAGGTTGCAAAGCTTGTAATAAAGAGAGCTCAATGTGAAAGAATACACTGAGAATTTTATCAACTCACCATTCAAGTGGGACATGTGAAGAAGGATATCGAGAAAAAAAATAGGTATATGATTGGGTTGTGTATGGAGATTCCCGATAAGACTAGTATGGTCACAATCTATTATGTGGAAGAATCCTATCAATATAATCCAAAGGCAAAAGAGAAGTTGGCACATAAAAATCGAGCACTAACCATGGAAAAGGAAAGGCCATGTAAGGTCATGGACGAGAATAAGAGAAGACACAATTCTGCAAGAAATTGAAAGCGAGTCATGTTTGAATGCGCAAAGAGAAGGAACATCTCAAGGAAATGGAAGTACAACTCGAGGAGCTCATGGAAGAGGTCACGGGTTCAAAGGCACATGTTATAGGTGTGGAGAGACAGGGCATAGAGTGTATGAGTGTATGCATGCCTAAGATGGTGGCAAATGAAGTACGCACATTGTCACAAGGAGAGGTAGATGAGTTGACAAGTCAAGAAGAAGAACCAAAGATGTTAAAATTGTTGATGTTCAAGCACATATTGTTGAAACCAAAAGAGGAAATTGGTCCCAAGAAGAGAAGAAGCTTGTTTAGGACATGTAACTTAAGGGGAAAAGTATGCAAAGATAATAAACGATGGAAGCAATAATAATTTGATAGCAGATAAAAATGGTGAATAAATTGAAGTTGGAAAGAATTGAACATCCAAATTTGTGCTAGATTTCATGGTTGCGAAAGGGGACACTTGTTATTGGTGAAGGAACAATGTCTGGTTAAATTCCAAATTGGGAGATATGAAGATGAAGTAATGTGCAACATCATTCCCATGGACGCATGCCACATGCTACTTGGAAGGCGTTGGTGGTTTGACCAAAGGTGCAACATGATGTCCATGTAAACACATACGCAGTTGAAAAGGATGGAGTGAAGTATTGTGTGAACCCATTACGGGGTAAGCGTGTGGCAGCACCAAAAGTGTTGTTACTCTGGGGTAAATAGTTCCTAAGCAAAGTGGAGCATGATAGTGCATGTTTTGCACTCATAGTATGGACCGCACAAAGAGAAATCATGGCGAGAAGCTAAAGGAGAAGAAAAATGCCACTATAAGTAAAAGGAATGTTGAATTAGTTTTTGGAAGTTGTGTCTAATAAGTTACCTAAAGGGCTACCACCTATGAGGGACATTTTTCACCGTATGGATCTAATTCCATTATCAAAGTTTGTTGAACAAGGCAATTTACATGATGACACCGTAGGAGAATTTGGAGACACAGAGACAAGTGCAAAGATTGTTGGCTAGGGTACCATCGAGAGAGTCGAGCCCGTGCATAGTACCAATAGTATTAGCACCGAAGGAGGGTGATGAATGGCATATGTGTATTGATTTGAGATCCATAAACAAGATCGCCATCAAGAACATGTTTTTATTGCCGCAAATGAATGACATTATGGATTGCGTGAGCGGAGAAAGGCATTTAGCAAAGATTGATTTAAAGAGCGAATACCATCAAATTCGCATAAGAGAAGGGGATGAATGGAAGATAGTGTTTAAGATTCAAGAAGGATTGTATGAGTGGCTTATGATGTCATTCGGATTGAGCAACACACCAAGTACTTTCATGAGGTTGATGAATCAAGTCCTGAAACCATTTTTAGGAAAGTTTGTGATCATGTACATGGATGATATTCTAATTTTCAGCAGAACACATGAAGAGCATTTGTTACATATCAAGCAAGTGTTGCAAATATTTATAGAAGAGAAGTTGATAAATCTAAAGAAGTGCAGTTTCATGCATGAGGAATTGGTATATGGGATTTGTGATTTCCATAAAAGGATTGAAGATGGACGATGAAAAGGTTCATGTAAACATGGATTGGCTATTGTTGAGGAGTGCTTCGAGGCACACAATTTTCATTAGTTGGCTAGTTTATACTATAAGTTCATCAAGAACTTTAGTGGTGTATGTGCACCAATTACAGAGGCCGTGAGAGGAGATAGGAAAAGTTTCGTCTAGAACACAGGTGCAAAAAAGAGCTTTGTGGAGTTAAAGCGAATACGATCAGCCAGAGTTGGCACTAATAGATTGTGTAAAGGTGTTTCAAGTCGATTGTGATGCTTGTGGCATAGCCATTGGTACAATATCAAGGAAGATAGACTTGCTGCACATTTCAAGAATAAATAAATGATTCAAGGCGAAGTATAGTGTTTATGATCATGAGTTATACGCATTTGTGCAAGCGTTGAAAAAGTGTAAACATTACCTATTGCCTAAGGAGTTTGAGTTGTATAGGGACTATCAAGCACCTTTGCAGGTTTATTAATAGCCAATGAAAGTTGACCCGAGAGGCACATGAAGTGTGTGGAGTACCTACAAGGACAGACATTTGTGTTGAAGCATAGAAGTGATAAATCAAAAAAGGTGGTTGACGCGCTCAGTAGGCATAGTTGTTTGTTAACATGGACAAGAAAAGAAGTTACGGGTTTTGAATCCATGAAAAAACTATATACGCTAGATGAAGATTTCATATAAGCATACAAAGAGAAGTACCTACATGTGTTGATAGGACACCCTTGGTTTGCTATTTTGTGCAAGAAGGATTGTGTTTCAAAGGAGAACATTTATGCATCCCGAATTTGTCAATGTGGGAAAACTTGGTAAGAGAAAACATTGTGGGGGATTAGCAGGGTACTTTGGCTTGGACAAAACCTTAACGCAACCAAGAGAGAGTTAATTTTGGTCACAAATGAGTGTGGTTGTGCGCAAATTTGTACGAATAAATTATGTTTTTTAGTTGGCTAAAGGGAGATCTCTGAAGGCAGTGTTGTATCAACCAAATGCCTTGGGGAGACATAAGTATGGATTTTATTTTGGTTTTTCCTAGAACATAGAGGGGTGGTGTTCCATTTTGTAGTAATGGATAGGTTCTCAAAGATGACACAATTTATTTCTTGCGGAAGACCAATGAAGCAACGCTTATAGAAAATATATTCTTTAGGGAGATTGTGAGATTGCATGGATTACTATGCAACATAGTGTCTGACAGAGACTAAATTCACTAGTCATTTATGATGAACATTATAGAAGAGTTGGATACAAATTTACAATTTAGTTCAACATATCATCCACAAATTGATGGACATATAGAATTTGTGAACATAAGCCTTAAAGATTTGCTTAATGTTTGGTTGGAGATAGGCCAAGAACTTGGGATTTCTCTTTAACACAAGTAGAATTTGCTTATAACAATTCATTAAACAAGATTAAAGGGAAAACACCATTCTATATTAAATAGGGGAACATCCTGAGGGGAGTTGTGGAATTGTGAGACTTACCACGTAATGAAGATAGGAGTGTTGTAGCAGGAGATTTTATGAAACATATGAAATAAGTGCATCAACAAGTGTGTTATCATTCTGCAAAAGGATGAATGCGCAATACAAACAACGTGTAGATCGAAAATAGAAGGAAGTTGAATATCATATTGGAGACATGGTCTTGGCATATTTGAGGAAGGAAAGGTTTCTAAAAGGAACATAGGATAAACTTAAGTGGAAGAAAATGGGGCCATGCAAAATTGTCAAGAACTTTGCACATAACACATATAAGATTGAGTTACCTAAAGGTATTGATATCTTTAATATCTTTAATGTGGCAGACATGTATCCATACCGTGTAATATAGGAAGGTGAAGATGAACTGAATCGATGATGGCGGGATAGATTGGAGGGAACATATGCCTAAGAAGGAGTGTGATGATGTGGAAGGGATGATAGACATTTGGATCAAGAAGACATGCAACAAGGAGTACACCGAGGATTTGGTCAAGTGGAAAGGCAATGAGACCGAAAAAGCAACTTGGCAAAGTGTTGTGAATGTCGCGCAATGTGGCATATTAGTTCCTTGAGTAGGATCTCAAGTTTCCAAAATTACCCAGGAGTATGATATAGGAGCATCCGATTTCACATGCAATCTTGTATTAGCCAAAATAATTGAATAGTTGGAGTCCATGATGTTTGTGTTTTGTGGGGTATCTTTTGGGTCACACATTGAAGAATTGTGTTACCAACGAGCTGTGGGATACGGTGTTGCATTTTTATGAGTGCATGGTTCCTTTGTGCAATGTTTGGTTTGTTGCATAATCTTCCAAAGTGTGTGACAATGTCGGTCTAATCATGTTCGAGACACAAACTTGGAATAATTGAATGTTTTAAGGCACAAGTTTCGGAGAAGGCTAATTGGTTGTGTTTGGGTCTATTGTTGGGTCCTTTGATATTTCATTTTGATTTTGTAGAATTAGGATTATTTGGAGGTGGCATGAATGGCTATATAATTAGATCCAATTGCCTTAGGAAAGTAGTTCAAGTTTTTGGGAAAACTTTGAGTGCTTAAAAGCATAGTACGAGATGCGAGATTAATGTGCACCAAATCATGATGATGGTAAAATAACCATACTAAGGTACAAAGAGAACTTTTCCTAAGAGTGATTCAAGTATTGAGTAGTAATACATGGAGGATCTTCCATGTTCGTATGATGTGTAAAAGGTTGAATCGTTGGCAATAAATATGTTGTTTCTCTAAATAAAATATTCACAAAGATGTGTTATTGTCCCAAAACTATGTTCATTTGATCTTTATGTCAATGCATGTTTCTTTATTTCGAGTTTTTCTTCTATGTACAACATGGTGTGAGGTGGATCCTTGTTGAACACCCCATCCATCTCAAGTCGACTTTGAAAAAGTAACCCAAGATTATATATGACCATCCACTTCCCTTATTTAAGTCTACAATATCAAGAGATGTGTCAAAGTCTTATTAAATGGAGTCATTTAAAACCTCAAACCCTTAGATAACTCAACCATCCATGGGTATGTGAGTAATTGACACTCAACATTGTATCGATGCACCTAAAAAAATTTGAAAAATAGATTCCACAGAGATAGAGTAACACCCGGGTAGCTTTGACTAGATAACGAGTATCATAATCTCATTACACGAAGAAAAGTGCATAACATTTGGGGGAACTTATTTGAACATATCATGAATTGATGACAATGGGAAAATCTTGGAGCACGAACTTGTTCAATCCATAGGGCTAGAAAAATAATCAAACACGAGAGTTCACAAGAGGGAAAACTTGAAGCCTCTCATTTCACAGAGTTCAATGAAAAATGTAGTAGCAAAAACACGAGGATATCACGAGATTCTCGCACATTAATGTGACATGAATTGGAGGAAAACTGAGAAAACAACAAAGAATACTACGCCACCAAGAGAAAATAGATACCTCAAGGTTTTAATGGGTTTTTAATCATTTCCCTTCATGCCCCAAGATGTAGATAACAAAACAAAGATTTTGTTAACTATGAGATATCAAGGAAACATCTAAGACTTGAATCCTTGAATGAAAATGGAGATCAAATCCAGAGATAATCAAAATAACGATGTTTCCTCTAACCAAATTCTTTGCTTATTAACAATAGAATTGCTTATTTTTGTTGATGTCAAATTATTGTCAAATATCGTAGATCCTCCTACATTAGACACCACGGGTAAATAAGAAAAGAAGAGCTCCTACTCATAAAGTTTGAATGGACTTCAACTAATTGATTTTGATTATTTTCCTTTTATGATTCTTATTATACTTCTATGATGATGCATGTTATGCTTCCATAAGCATTGGAGGGTTTCCTAGTTTACTACAATGTTTATGTAGTGCCCACATTTTTATAGCTCCAGTTATCTGTTGGTTCCTTTATTTCTAGACATGTTTTGATTGAGACTCTGATAGACGTTGGACATTTTACTATGATATTTTATTCTCTTGGACATTATGGCATTTTGGGCGCGTAGCGCCAATTGGATTAGATTCATATACTGATATATTTCGTATGATGTGATGACACTAACAGGGTTATATGATAGACTTATCGGTTAGATGATTAGCCTCTTGTGGTTAATTTGATTGATGATATAGTGTTTTGGATTTAATGATGGTGATTTTTATGCTAACCTAAGTATATGTCGTTGCAATTTTGATTGTGGATGATTCATGGCAAACTATATGGATAATTGTATGCATTGCACTATCAATTGTAAATTATGATCGGACATTATAAGTTTGACTGTTATTGTGATGTATAGATGATGTTTATTATATTAGACAGATACGGTTAATGTGTGCAATGAGTGTGCAGTGACAGTGTATAGGAGAGCATGGGTTTCAGGGCAGCTACGCAATTGTGCACAAGCGGCCTAAGGGCTGAGTCCTAACCATGCTAAATGTTTGAGGCCTTAGATTAGATGTATTTTATTGGGCACCATGGGTGAACCCCTCATTTGTAATGTAATTATGTCTTGTAAAATTAATTAGGTTTAGGATGTGTTTGTATTAAGTAAACTAGCTTAGGGGTTAATAATCTTATCTTAAGTTAAGTGTTAGTTTTGGGAAGTGTGTGTGTGTTGGTAGAAGGGATTGGGGACCACATGTGAACCTTGGGTGAACCCCACACCCTCTACCCTTGTGCCCAAGCATGCCAAACCCGAAATTGGGTTATTTTGGGTAATTTTAGGGACCCCTTTTGAGTTTGGGGGTTCCCTTAGCATGAAAATGGGCCCTTGGACCCTACCTAATAGGTAGGGGACCTATTTCCAAGGTTTGGAGGGAGTTTCCCTCCCATTTAGCCCTCTTTAGTCACCATCCATGTAAGATGGTTGGGTTGTGTGAAATTGTTAAAAGTTGCTCCACTTTGTTTTATTTTAGTTTTTAGTATTTTGGGTGAAAAGGGATAAAAGGTGAGTTTACTCTTACTTATTTTGTTTTTGGAATCTTTGACTCTTGAGAGGAGAGGGGGTGACACTTGTCACTTTCCCATTGGTGAGGAAACTTTTGGGCTCCTCTTTTTATTCTTTCTCATGTGGGAAGAATGGGTCTTCTTGGTTCATTTTTTTGGAGCACTTGGAGAATTTTGGAGCTTGGAGGGAAGCTTGGACAAAGGGGAAAGACTTAGAGTTTTGGAAAGCATATTAGAGGTAGGGTTCTTATCCTTTTTTTCTTCTTAGTTTTGTTATCTTGTATGTATGCTTGATCAATGAGATAATGTGTGTGAAATATGTGTTGAGAAGTGTATGATGAATGTAGTTGTTGTTTGTTCTTGTGGTTTTCTTGTTTTCTCTCCACCATCATTTGGATTGATGGTTTTTGGAGAATGTAGGGGAAGAGAGAGGGATTTCCCTCTCAAACCTCATGGTTGTTGGTCAAGCCATGAAGGTCCCTTCTCATCCCCTCATATGGTTTGAGGTGGGAGAAAGGTTCATATGGCTTGAACCTTTCCTCATTCTTGGTGAGGAAACCCTCTTGGGTTTGAAAATCCTCCCAAGAAGGATTTCTATTGCATAAAGGAGGAATAAGGATGTTGTATGATTAGGAGGAATAAGGAGTATTGAATATATGTATTTGTTGGTGCTCCTATGGTTGGACACCTTGATTTGGGCATCCTACTTCCTCTCTTCCCCCTTGTGAGGTTGACCTTGTTCTCCTCATGTTGTGGTTTTCTTTGAGTAGTAGGTCTAAGTGGATGATTGATCTTATGTTTTTCTTGTTGTGTGTGTGTAAATCCCCATTACTTGTGCACATTGTGGAAGCTAGTTCCTCTCTCCCATGGGCTTGGGGGAGGCTAGCATGACTTCCAACCATGGAAAGGCATGTGATGATGCCTATTGGTTGGGTGGTAAACAAGCCATATTCTCTTGGAGTTGGATTCTTGTAGGAGTATTGGAGTTGGAGCTCAAGTTGGAGATAGTAGAGCCTCTTGTCATCTTGGACTTACTCATCTTTTGTGGGCATTACCTTCATTTTGTAAATAAATGTAGCTTTGTAAAGATTTATACTCTTGTAAAGACCCATTTTGTACTTATTGTATTTGATAAAGCATTAGTCTCTATTAAGGAAACTTTTATTTTATAGTTGCAAGAAGCTTGTAAGATTGTCATTTGAATTTATAATGAAACCAAGAACTTTTTATTTGAATGCCTTCATTTGGAAAGATTTGTTGTTTAGAAATATGCAAAACATATAGTCATGTAATACACATTTGAAATATTTAGTTGTGCATTACACAAAAAAAGCTACAAAAATTTATTGTGCTTGCATTGTATTTTAAAAAAAAAAAAAATTGGCACTACAGTTTACTCTTCTTCCTTTAAACCTTTGCAATGGTTGTTAGTTCCAAGCATGCACCCTTACATCTTTTTCCCTTCTAAATGCATTGTCCTTTAATGATCTCATCCTCTTATTGAGTTGCAAATAAATTGTTTTCATAATTCATTGCCTTCATTGATGCTCTTAAGAGAACCTTTGTGTCTTTCTCCTTTATTGGTATCATGGGAAAGTTTTTTTAATGGCCTTTGTTGCTATGGTATACTCCAAATCAACTTTGGTTCTCATGATGGCTTCAAACAACTCATCCATGTCACTCTTAAATGCCTCTTTAGCTTAGTGATCAAATAAAAATCTAGATTGGACTAAGTTACAAAATTGCCCCTTCCCTTTCCTTATTTTTGCTACTTTTCCTTGTGTGGTCACCGTGGAAATTTTGTTGTATACTTGGCCTCCAAAAGCTCCTTTAGTTAGATTCTGCAACTCAGCTAATTCTCTTGATTTCTCATCTTGTTCATCATGCCTTATTGCCATGCCCTTGTGTTATTCCATTTTCAACATTGGATCAAGCAAGTCCTCAATCGGGTTCAACGCTTCTTCAAATATGAGATGGTCCTCTACCATCATAAACTGATCTAAATCTTTCTCACCATAACTTGTTAATTATTCCTCTTCCTAAAGTTCCTCTAAGGATGCTAGAAACAAATATTTTGTCTCCTTTGCTTCTCTTTCTACAAATTCATTCATTTCCTCTTTTCTAAGGTCCCCTTGTCGTATTCAACAAAATTAGATATATTTTATGCTTGTTCACTCCACTCTCTTCCTTCAACGGAAGTAGTCTCCAACTTTTCCCATTCTTCTCAAGAGAAACTACATTGTCCCTTCCGTACCACCTAACTTTGTTGTCAAAATGATATGATCTTCCTAACAAGATATGGCATGCATCCATAGGAAAAACATTACATAAAACTATGTCATTGCACCCACCTATCTCGACATCAACCATATATTGCTCTCAAATAGTGATTTCATGTCCCTCTATTAACTAGGACACCCTATATGGCTCTGGGTGTGGTGTACACTTCATATTCAACTTATCTACAACTTCAATAGACCTTAGACTATCATTACTTCCACTATCAACTACAACACAACTTTTAGGTCTTCTTTTGCACTTGGTTAAGAATATGTCTCCTTTGCACGGTTCGTCTTCTTTTCTTATTGTCTTGAAGCTCCTTTTCAATGTCATTTTCATTAATGGTCTCTTGGTTGTAACTAAATCTTCAAAAGTCGATGAATATCTTCTTCCCACTCATATGTTGTTGGTTAGTAATAAAACTACCCTATTGTCCCTTGATTTTCACTCCACCGACTTGTTTCAACTTTTCTTTGAGGACACTCAAACACCACACGGTTATATAATCCATATTCAAAACAGTCCACGTGAAATGTCCAACTCCTTCATTAAGCTTCATCACATCCATGATTCCATGAGGTACGTGTTCCTCATCTTTTTCTTCATTCAATGCATATGGAGAAAAATTATCCTCTCCTTCAATTGTAAAACTTTACCTTCTACTTTTTCTTGCATTTCTCTTTCCTTCATAACACAACCTCTATCTTTTATTGACTTTTAATCGACTTTGCTTCAGCGTTTGAGGTAAATTGAGCGACTCTTCAACAATATGCTACCTCACCATGCTTAGCTCATCTTGAATGTCTATTCTCATCCCATTTATATATTTAACCAATTTTTCTTAGTCCATCTCACTAACTATGCCATATTGTGATTTTGTAAAACTTCTCGGTGTAATCTTTGACATAAAGCTCTTTGTCTCAAGTTTAGCAATCTCTTTCGCAAGTATAACTAATAATCAAAAGAAATAGTTTTCCTTTCAACTTGTCCAACATTATATCCCATCTTGTAATCTCGGTCTTACCCCTTTTATTTGTTTATATTTGTACTTCCACCAAAGGGTTACATGATGTTTCAACTTGGTCTAAGCCATTTTCACTCTTCTTGGGTCATTGATCTCATCAACACTAAGTATTCTTCCATCGTTGTAAGCCAATCTATCAATTCCTCAAGGTTAAAAGGTTCATGAGAAGCTTGGAACTTCCAACTTTGTTCCTCTTCCAATTCTTGAGATAGCTCTAATGAGTCTCTCTTCTTACACTTAACTATGCTCATTTGATAGCTCTTGTTCTTCAACATCACAATCATCTCCCATAGGCACTAAACCTCTTCTTTCATCTTCTTCAATTGTATCCACTCTTATAATTCTCAACAAGTCCACTACCCCATCGGATCTTCTTGCACATCGGCAACTCCTACTTAGCCACTCTTCCTTAAGGGATCTTGACTCACTAAACAAGCAAAGTTCTTGCATCATATCTCGCATTAGCCACATTTGTTTATACCACTCTTTTATCTCTTTGTTCTCTACCAATCTATTAAAGATGAAGAAACACTAAGCTTCTCTCTTGCCATCCACCCACTTTTATCACAACAGAGGACACTCTACTAGAACATCTTCTACCAACCAATACACGATGGAAGACGGTTTCCCTCTCTATCAACTTGTGACTTTCTTGTTCAATCAAAATCTATTGTTGCACTCTTATGAGTTGTAATCATGATAGGCAAGGTATTCACTAAGGGACTTGATTTAAACTAGCTCTAATACCGCATAATGCAATCAAGGACCGGGGTCAAATTAATGACACCATTGTCCTTGCAACAAGTAACCAACTCCACACAAATCATGCCAAAGTCGAGCTTGCATACAAACAGAGATTGTTTAATTACTCAAAATAAAGCAACATATATCTCAAAGATCGTGAACACCATTTTACGATGGTCTATAATTGTCATAGTTTCAAATAAACACCAACATACAACACCACTAGCTATCAACTTATTTGATTATCGAAGCAAAAATAGGTATCGTGCATTTTAACAAACACTTAGCTTTGATTTCAAGATTAAAATCTTGCTTAAAGCCTCACAATGGATTTGAAACTATCTTGATTCATCATCAAAGTTAATAGTAACCCACTTCAAATCCATTTTGAGGCCACTCAATTGTCATCATTCACATACTCAATATGTCATGTTTTTCTTTATTTGAGCTCAATACTTGAGGGGATTACCGTGACCATGTGGACTCCTCTCGTTTCTATCATTGGATGACTCGCGAAAACCCCATGTGAACTCCAAAAAGCCCTCAGATGTCTTTGCTGCAACCATTTGACTATAAGGGCTACGAAAAAATAATAAAATATTGGTTTTTATTTCATTTTGTTATTTTTTCTTCAAGTAATGCATGTCTTTTGAGATTAACTTAAAAACGCTAGCTTCAGCTTCAAATCCCTTTTTCTTGTTTTATTCAAGTTCAAACACAAAGAAAGGTGTAGCGATTAAAGACCTATGAGGTTACTTCACATGTCACCATCTTGTTGCATACAACTAAACACCAAGTGAAACCAAGAGGAAAAACCTTTTGGGGTCCATCTCATGAGATCTTGACATGTGTTGGCATCTCGTTTCATGTGTCAAGATCTCATGTCATAAGGTAAACTAGACTTCATAATTAGTGAAAATGTTATTGAACAAAAAAATAGGGATTGTGACACTTGTCATGTGGTCATTGCAAGGAGCCTTTGAGAGAGCAACCCAAGATTATTTGTGAGTATCCACTTCCTTGACTCGAGTCTATGAGATTAGGACATTTGTCACAATCTCATCACACAAAGTCATTTGAAGTCTCAAACCCTTAGAAAAGTCAACAAACCAAAAGTCCATGAGGAATTGACACATGACAATGTCGTTACACAAAGAGATTAAAGAAGTGGAAACCAAAGATTTAAAAGAAAGCGAGAAGATTTCGCAAGATAATGGTAAGTGTCATAATCTAATTACATTGAGCAATGTGCATAATGTTAAGGAGAAGCCTCTTTGAATATCTCATGAGTAGATAACAAGTATTGAAATATCGTATCACAAATCTGCTTGATCCCTAGGGCTGAAAAAATAATCAAACATGGAGTTCACAAGAGGACAACACTTGGAAGCCTCTCATTTCATGGAGTAACATGAAAAACACAATAGATGAAGCCTAAAGGAGGATATCACAATGTTCCAACATGTGTCAATCAAACCGTGAACTAGAGGAAACTCAAGAAAACAACAAAGAAGTCCGAAATGCCAAGGAAAACAAATAAGTCTAGTTTTAAATGGTTTTTCAATCATTTCCCTTCATGCCATGAGACCCAAATAACAAAATAGAGATTTTGAGAGCCACGAGATATCAAGGAAATATCAAAGACTTGAATCTGAGATGAAAATATTGGGAATAAACTTAGGTTAATTCATCATTTACAAAGTTATAATGTTAAAGTTATTAAATTTTATTACTTTAACTTAGTTGTTAGCTATTACTTAGTTGCCACATCCTTATATTAGTGGGGGCTATTCTATCGTTAGTTTAATGTTCCCACATGTGATTAGTTAGGAACAATGTGTTATTTCGGCATATTTGTCATAGTTAGATGATTTGATCCACTTCCGTGGATGTTGTGATTGTTGTT
Organism: Taxus wallichiana var. yunnanensis; assembly: GCA_018340775.1. NCBI lineage: Eukaryota > Viridiplantae > Streptophyta > Pinopsida > Cupressales > Taxaceae > Taxus > Taxus wallichiana. The sequence goes on from CM031235.1 coordinate 810,761,668, forward strand.
CAATGTCTATAAACATTATAGCTTCTTCATTTGTTCAATGAATGAAGGGTTTCCAGATATAGCTTAATTCTTCATTAGGTTGTATTTGAATAAATGTAATAAGTTAAAGTAATTAATTTTTTATTTTAACTTAAGTCAATAAGTGTTAGTTGTGATTAGTTATTAGTTAACTATGTGGTAGGATTTCCTCCCTATGTTTGTTGGAAGAATTTTTGATGTGTATCGAGATACCGCCCAAGAGTAGTTTCTAGCGAAGTTAGGGGCAATATGATATTTCTGCATATTTTCCATAGTTAGATGATTTGATCCACTTCTCGTGGATGTTATTGTTGTTCAATGTCTATAAACATTGCATCTTCTTCATTTGTTCAATGAATGAAGGGTTTCCAAATATTGCATACTTAACAAAAAAACAAAGATATTACTTCTTAAGTTGCCTCCAATAAACTCAAAATTTGTATTTAGAACCCGTAGCCCCAATTTATTTACTTCTTAACAATAAAACCGGGTCTTTTATTTGGTTGATGTAGGATTGTTATCAAGTACGAGGCATGCTCTTGCATCGGCGAATGAGGTGGAGGTACTTAAGACAGGTTTGTGGTTGAAATGAAAAGAAATAAAGAAAAGAAATGAGGAATAGAACAAAGAGGGGAATGCACTAACCGAGAGCATTTTCTGGTGTGTCATGTTGCGCCCCCTTCCACGGATCCCCCGATTACCCGCATTGTTTGTTGGTCCACTTGTCATTGTTTTGCCCAATAGATTGGGGAGTTGGGATTGTGACAGGACTAAGAATATTTAGGAGAGATATTACGTGTTTAAGAGGCAAGGCCAGTAAATACCGTGACACTCTACAACAGTGGATTCACATGAGGAAGATTAAGCAAACGTGAGTATAGAACAAGGTTGCACTGCTTTAATGCCTCATATTATACATAAGGGATGGAAAAAAACATTTACATCTCGACCCAAATAGTACACCAACCGAGTTCAATTTGTCTCCCCTGTGCGAAACGACTCTGCATACACTCGGTCTAAATCCTCCAAACCCACGAATCAAAGAACGGCAACATAGGCAATACCAAAACAACAAAAAACAAGAAACATAGCAGAGATAAACCACCAATCACCCAGGACGTGTCGATCAGGCTCCTACTCTATTCTACAAGGATCTTTGTGTCTCGAGTTGTTTGCTTCTCAACATGCTCTTGGTTTGTGACTCGAATTGGTTCCATTTGGTCTCTTTTGTGTGGTCAAATGCTGGAAATGGAAAGAATGTCTATGGGGGTTGTGGAGTCAAACAACTTGGGCAAAATTGCACTAGCAGACAAAAGTGGGAAATGGGTGTGGGTCAATGCAAAGCAATATCAAGGAATAATAAAACACAAGCTTTCACGCATTAAATGGGGACTTCAAAGAAGACACCAAGATCAGAAGATGAAAACTACTCCACTCAAACAAAGGTCAAAAACTCAAACCAAAAATGGAGCACACAAATGGGAGGCACATGACTATAAGAACAGAGGGGTGGAAGAAGTCTACAACCCTATTTCCACTCCTCTTACTTGGTCATCCGAGTTATATGTTCAAGAGTTGATGAATGTGAAAAGCAAAATGGAATGCATGGAAGCCCAAGAGCAAGAGAAAAATTGCAAGATCCAAGAGATTGTAACAGCAAACCAGACTCTTGTAGAAGACAACAAAGTTTTAAAGGAGCAAGTGGCAATGCTTCAAGAGGCCTTACAAATAGGAAAGCATGAATGGCAAAAATGAAAAATGATAATGAAAGGGTGAAAACAGCTTGGCAAGACATGTTAGCATCGACAAAACCAGGTATGTGTGTAACAAACTTAAAAACAACGAAATAAGAACTCAGAAGGATCAAGGAACAAACTCTCAGGGCTTTGTGGTTGAGGAATGTGCTAAAGATATAAATGCAAACAAAACCAAGTCATGGTCTCATGTTGTTAAGGGACCATTGAATAAGGACAACGAGGTAGGTGCAAATTTGGGCAGAATGCAAGAAAGCGAACATAGAGAAAGGCAGGAGAGGATAAAAAATCTAATTATCAAAGGGGTAAAAGAGTATGGCAAAAATGAAAACACATTTGTGACAAACTACAATGGCAAGGGCCAATCATGCAAGCAAGGAGAATTGGAAAGGTAGATGAAGAAAGGGCTAGACCTATCAAAGTTGTCATGAGGAGATTAGAAGACAAGTACCAACTTTTGAGTAAGAAGGGACTCTTGAGGGGGTCAAATTTCTTTTTAGATGATGATTTAACTTCAATACAATTGGAGGATAGAAGGAAAGAATTAACTAAAGTAAGAGCAGCAAGAGACGAAGGTAAAAGAGCATGGTTGTACAACGAAAAGTCGTTATTAACAAGATAATGTCACAATATTCTTCGCAAATGGATGACAACAGGAGAACAACGAAATTGATGTCAACAAGAAATGAGTTAGGCCAATCGTGGATGCAAAGTTGTGAGAACCATGCTTCGAGTTCTCAACACCAAAATAAATAGGAATCAGGGCCCTCTCAAGTATTGTTAAAACTTGCATGTTGGAATTGTAGAGGTTATCCTTGGAGAAGAGGACTTGGGTTAGGGCCTGTAGCAGAAGGAAGAGACATAATTTGTCTCACGGAAACTCATGAGCATGATGGTTGCAAGACTCCTTTTGAAGGTTATAGGAAGTTTGTAGTCTGGAATGAGGTAGCTAGCAATGGGAAAGGTTTTGGAGGTATAATGGTTTTAGTTAGAGAAGTGGAGGGTAGAAAGATTCAACAGTAAGAGAGGACACAAACAAGCAGTTCATTTGGTTTAGAATATCAGAAAACGAGAGTAACATTAGAATAACAGCTTGTTACTTTGCACCTCAAGTCTCAAAAACATACAAAAAGGTGGGCTAGATGGGAAAGATCCTTATGCAGCCCTAAAGAAAGATATTTCAAAGTTTTCACAAGGGGAAGTTCTTTTAGGTGATTTCAATGCGAGGACTGCAAATGAGCAAGCTAACACTTGGAGTAGTAAGGAGAACCATAATCTGCTATGGCTCATGGAAGAAGATAATCAATAGTGGGCAAGATGGTCGAAGACAACCGGGACATCAATCATTTTGGCGAAGAATTATTAACTCTTTGTGGCATGTTTGATTTGATTATTTGTAATGGTATGGAAAGATGGCATAAATCTAGAAATTTTACTTGTAAAACTTACAATGGGGCAAGTGTTGTTGATTATGCAATTTGCTCGCAAAGTTTAATCGACAAGATAAAAGAAGTGGAGATTGATGATTCTATCAAGGACCTAAAGTCGATCATAATCTAATTTCCATAGTGGTAGATTGGTCGAGCAAGAATCAGCTCACAAGGAAAGAACAATCTCAACATCTTCCGGAAATAGGAAGGATCCTTGTAACACAAAAAAATTGTGATATTTTCATAATGGCATTGAGTCGCTTAATGTAAGAGGGGAAAGTAAGATCACAAGGCCTTAAAATCTATGAGTTAACAAACATGATTAAAAAGGCCCTTACAAGTTGTAAAAGAACAAAAAATAAGAAGCAAACAAATTGTTTTCTGGTAAATAGATGGTTTGATGAGGATTGTAAAGCGGCAAGGAGAGCTATTAGTTGAACACAAAGTTGTACAAACAGATCATAAAGGAGAAAAATGAATTTATGATCATAAGGAGGGAAGAGCTTATACACTTAGGGAAACATAACCCAAAAGCATTTTGGAAGGAGCTTCAATCAAAGAAAAACACAGATGACAACAATATCACAACCAATCAGTGGTTTGAGTTTGCAAAACAACTTTATGAACAGGATCTAGAAGTTGAAGGCCCCCTTTGGTCAACACGACAACAAAAATTTTTACTATGCAAGAAGTTGAAGAGGGTATTATGAAATTGGGGGTTGGAAAAGCCAAAGACTTGGATGAATTTCAAGCAGAATATTTTAAATGGGGAAAGAATTTCTTGTTATTCACATTGTCGACATATTCAACATCATTCAACAGAGTTTTCCTGGAGATTGGACTACTAGTCTTGCAATAACTGTTTTTAAGAGTGGAGATGTTAACAATCCTTCTAATTATAGAACCATCATGATCAACCCTTTGTTTGCAAAGTTGTTTGGCAGCATGGTGGAATGCAAAATCAGCAAGTGGGCAGAAGGAAAAGGCAAGAGAACAAAAGGGCAAGCAGGGTTCAAACCTAAGTATTCAACAATAGATCATGGTATCACTTTAAGGCACATTATTGAAAAAGTTTGGAATGATAAAGAGGAAGCTTACTGTTGTTTTGTTGACTTCAAGAAGGCTTTTGACAGTCCCTAGGAACAAGCTATAGGATAAAATGAAGGAACTTGGTATTCCAATGCAAGTCAACACCAATAAGACCAAGATTATGATCTTCTCCAATAGAAAGAAAAGAACTCAGTATGATTTCTATTTCGATGGAAACATTTTAGAGGAAGTAACGGAGTATAAATATCTTGGGTTAGACTTTAATAACAAGCTCAGTGGGAGATTTGTAGCAAAAAGATAACTTTAGGGGGGTGGAGAGCTTTTTATGCTTTCCAAAACAAATGCAGAGAGGTGGAATTATGGGATTGGAAAACTATGCAGACTTTGTTTGGGATTTTAGTGACTCTAGTGGTGCTTTATGGATGTGAGGTTTGGGCTAGCAGCATTTCAAACTCAAGATGGAAACAATTTGAGAGGATTCAAAAAAGCATGATTACTAGCAAGTTCAAATTAAAGATCTTGGTCCCATATGAGATTCTTCTAGCTGAAACGAGGGTTGTACCTCTAGAAGCTATTGCTATGGTTCGTCTCATAACATATTAAAAAGGATCAAGCAAATGGAAGGTAGTAGATGGCCTAAGGTTGTCCTCAATGAGTTTTGGAGAAAAGAAAGAAGTCATGGATGAATCAAAACAACAAATGGCTTTAAAAATGGAACATTTACTTGAATGCATGTCCTAATAATAGTCAAGAGATAAAAACTTTTGTTATAGACAAATTCCACCAAGTTATGTGGGGAAAGTCATTAGGGAGAAAGAAGAGGTACTATTTGGAGGAATTTAACTCTACATGTGATCATCAACAAAAGGCTTTTATAGGGGTTAATATCTCATGGAAAGCAAAGATCTTCATAGCTCAATTGAGAACTAATTCACATCATCTTCGATGTGAAACAGAAGATGGAAAAGACCTAAAGAGGCATGGGAAGAGAGAATTTGTGTCTTTTGCATGTCTAGTGCGGTGGAATCGAGAAACATTTCATGTTGGAATGTAATGCTTATAACGACATTAGGGCCCAGTTTGCTAGCACAGTGGCTATTGCCTCCTTTCAAGATATTTTCAACGAGAATATGGTTGAAAAAATAGGAGAGTTGATCATCAAACTCACCAACAAGAGATTTGAATGCCGAAAGATTTTTAGCAAGATTTGTTGTCCCATAGGCTGTCTTTGGTAGCCTCGTGGACGTTAAAATATCTTCTTCTTCTTAACCAAAAAGGCTCGAGCCCATAAGAAAGAAATTAGAAAATATTAGATAGAGGGATTTGTTGTATTGGAAACCACAAGATTTTGGAAACTTGGAAAATCAAATTATCAAGAAAACAAAAAAATGTAAAAAAACACATTGTTACAGGCACGTGAGTGGAGGTTGCATAGCCAGTTCGGCAGCAAATATCTTTTGCATTGGTTAATTTAGAAGAAGAGAGAATGAAGACAGTTTGGGGTCAAAAATAAGAAGTGTGGGGATGAAGAGAAATAAAGAAGGGAAGAGAGGGATAGAACAATGTGAGAGAAAAAGAATAACAAACACTAACTAGAGGCACAAGCCCATAAGAAATAAATTCAGATAAATATGCAGACACATTCTGTTGTGGCGGCAACACAATATTTTGGAACTGTAGAAAATCAAATTATCAAGAAAACAAAAATACAAAAAGAAGACCTTGTTATAGGCACAAAGAGCAGGATGCAGAGCCAATACAGGAAAATTCATATTTTACATTACTCAATTTAGAAGAAGAGAAATCTTCAAGGTCTCATATTGGAGAGGAGATCCAGGAGGAAGCTGCAGTGATTATAGATGGAGACAAAGTAGAGGAAAAAGAGGTCACCCTGATTGAACCATCACAACCAATAGCAGTAATTTACCATTGCCTCCCTTATAATGAAGACTCAGATAATTCTATTTTAACTTGGGAAGAACCAAAAGAAAGAAGGAATGAGACTCTAGAAACTACAAGAAGACTGGTTCGTAGTAGAGAACCCCATAAGAACAGCAACAGAGAAAATTTATCAGATCAAGATGAATCCCCCAACCCAGCATCATCCCTCATGCCGCTACACACATATAGAGAAGAAAACCGAGTATTACTTCAGCTGCCCATATGATTTAACAAAGTTTTTGCACACACATATGCAAAAAAAAAAATTAGAAGATTGGCAGAAAGAATTTAGTGTGGTATCAAGAGAGGTTGTGTAGCACCCACAAGAAGCAGAAATGACATGCAGAAACAATCTGAAATATCCAGAAATCTAAGGTAGAGCAGGTTGATGATATTATTAGAATACAGATATTTTGAGATTGAGCTAAGTGGACATAATGGAAGAAAATACCAGGTGATAATATCTATCGAGGGGACAGCTGCCAGATATAGATAGGGCCTCCCACCCAGTATATAGTTCTGAGAGGGAGGCCATCTATCCCGCATATATAGAGAGGAGAACCTATATGTCTTCAGAGTCCTGGGGCAGGTATACAGGGAGGAGCGAGGGGGTCACCTCTGAATCCAGATCCACGGGACTATCTACTCTAGATGATCTGTGATGATCCCACCGAGCAATTGGGTTCACCCAGCCTGGATTCTTGCGAAGAAAAGGAAGACAAGATGGCAACTCTAAATAATACCATCGGAGGTGGGAATAATAATAATGGAGAAGGAAGCAATAAATATGGAGGTAGCATTAATACTAGAGGAATGAACAATAACAAACAGCCTACTCTACCAAGCTCGCTTGCAGCACACCAAACAAAATGAAGTTGTTAATGTTTGGGAAAGATATGAGCACTTATTTATCTGCACTCAACTAGAGAAGGCATGGGATGACATATCCAAAAATCAAGAATTATGACTTTGTGGGCACTTTGAAAGAAAACACTCTGCAATGGTACATAAAGACCAGTCCCAATTAAACCCTGAATATAGGGGTAGAAAAGTAGAAAAGCAATGTGAAATTATTGCAGTTCTTAAAAATACAAATTTGAACAGATTGTGGAAATATATTTAATTTACAAGGTAAAATGTATAGAACTCACAGAGTACTACAATAAAATTGGCTACAGATAACTTGAGAGGAGGAACATAAAAACGAACAGGCTGGTTTGGGAACAAAGGAATCATGATAGCGACATGAGATTTAAACAAAACAAAATGAAAATAAATATCAACGGTTAAATGATGTACAAATTGATACAAAAAGAATCACCATAATGGAATAATAAAGGATGAAAATAGTTGTAGGACAAATTGCTCAGTGGTGAGATAGAAATTGGAACATCAAGCATCATGCATGGTATGTCTGCATAACATCCTTGCACGTTTTGTCAAAAGAAATTTGTTTATCCATTTACATGCCCAGAAGATTCCCTGATATACCTTGAAAAGACGTCCACAGTGACATAATTGTGACCACAATTTCAATCCACGTCAGAGAACCCAATCATACAGCTAAATACTAGAGAGACATTGTTCAAACAATAATTCATTTGTGTTAACAGGTGCTCAAACTATTCATCACTTACATCTGCCTTCTCCATTTGGGCTGCCGAGCATCAATTCCTACATATGGTTTCTTCAGAGTATCTCCCTGACAAACATTAATCCAGAATGGTGCAATTATTCTGAACTATTATAATTGAGCTGAAACAATCCATAAGTGATAGGGCAAAAACTTGTAGTTAGTCTTCAAACAATGCTCAAAAAACATAATCAAAAGACACTATGAATAGATGAGCTTTCAGTTATTAACAGTCCTAATCCACAGCATTTTTATATGGTAAGTTCCAAAATTGCACATTCAGTTCACATCAAATAATACTAGCTGCACTCATCCAAACTTCTCGTGCTGAAAACTTTGAGAGTCCCAGCAAATAAAAACAATTGCAAATGGAAAAATTGCTTTAAACAACTCGTATTATAATTATGTTATCTCCGAACTCTTCTTGATTGTGTAGTACAGCATTCACAGCAGAACAATGAAAAGCAATTGCATATTGACAAGATGAACCGAAAAAGCAAAGAAATTACTGGATGCTGCTAGAATTGAGAGATCAGTAAATCATGAAATAAGATACCCTTTACGAGACAACTGCAATGAAATTCAAATGCCTATGGTCGATATGTCTCTGACCAAGATCGTGAAACTGGCAAACTAGGTCCTGAATAAATTTGAGTCCGCTGGTGAGATGCCTTCAATAGTGGATCATCTGCAGAAAGGTCTAACTCTTCATTGTGGTGATTGGTTGTTGTGGATATGCGACGAGGAGGTACCACATATCTCTCTCCTTTTTTTCGTGCCCAGGTTACAAGGTACAAACCCCCAAGAATACATGTTCCACCAATGATACTGCACAGCATATGACACAGAGAATGGTTTAAGCAATCAACTCCTTTGTTAATACAAGTCGAGAGAACCTGATTGGAAAGTGATTGAAACTCACTTGTTTAGCTAATTTAAATCCAAAATAGTAAACAAGAAACCATGGAAGATTCAATTGCATAACAAAAATATAAAATGTGTTGCAAGTAATATGTCATTCTATTCGCCAGTTTGGTAAAATTTGTATAAATCATAAACTAACTCCCATTACAAGGAGAAAAAGAAATTGGGTGATCATCAGATTCTCGTGATCCAAGGAAAAAAGGATGCTAACATGCAAATTTGCTTTTCTAAATCTAACCTTTCCTTTCAAAAATGACACTAAGTTTCCTTTTTTCGAATTTCAATTACCTTGTGGCTTGTGGAGTTCAATAAGATTATAGCATGGATATGGACAGAGAGACACATATCTCTTCTATTAATATTTTTGTAGTTCAGATTAGTTTTTAGCAAGTTCCCACATTCCATCCTTCAACAAACACAACACTTCCTCCTAGCTGGGAAGATTCTGCTTCAAGAGTTGGAGATATTCTGATGGTATACCATGCTTCTAAGGATGCGGATCCTACTGGCAAAGGAAAACTCATATAAGTTTTGCCATGGGCGTATCAGCTTCTCCATGAATCGGTGTTTTCGTCCCTCTCACAGATTTCTTATATCTAGCTTCACCATATATCTCTGTTTCTATTTGTATCTGCTGCAAATCATTTAGTTTTTCTTCGGATGATGGATGGGCATCTTAGTGTCTGATTTTTGTTGTCCTCGTGCTTCATTTTGGAATGTTCTCTGTTAGCCCTGGGCTGCCAATCCATTGCTATGGCTCCGGAAAATTTTTGCCTCCACATCTTTGGTGAAGGTCTCTTTGTTATTGCTGATGTTCTCTCTCAGCAGTATCTTTCCAGCCTAGGATTATATTGTATCTCAATCTTACGGCAGTTTTTGTAATACTCTCGATATATTAATGTACAACCTTTTTACTTTTTCGTAAAAAAAAATGAATCTTGATGGATACAGAAACTTGAGCAAAGTTTCCACTTCGGCTTGCAAAGTGCTGGCATATTTCATGACTCTAAACTCCAAAGCAAATGTACATTGCATTCCTTCTATACAAAGCATGATTTAGTATGTCCTAGAGCTGACAAATATCAAGCTTTTATTTAGGACATCCTCAAAAACATCTTGATGAGCATAGGCAGTGACCACCGCTAATATCTTTTAGTGTTTAATAAGTTATCTCCAATAATGTTAGAACATTAAGCGCTCAAACATAGTAGACATGTAAGCCATCATGTACCATAGAGAAAAATAGGATATTGTATGGCTAGTTGTCGTTTAAGATAACATGCTTACACCGCACCAGGAATTTTGCAACTCAGTTTGTGCATTCTCAAGGTTCAACTGGGGAGGATTGCCTCTAGTATGAGCTGTAGGTTTCTTTGGTCTCACAAAATGCCACTAAGTTCTAGCAAATCTAACAGAAGAAACTGACATCAGAACACAACAAAGAAAGCTGGAAGGTATATGTGGTTCAACAGATGTACAAGGCAATCTTCCCCATGCATTTGTCTCTGAACAAAGTAGCCTTGTGCTTGAGGACAAATATACATACGAAACAAAATCAAGGAATTAGCTTTCTTGAAATTTTATGTATTAAGGTGGTATAACAAGAGAATGCAGAACGTAGAGCCTATAATAAACATAAAGATCAACAAATGTATCACCCCTGCAAAATATGAGGTCTAGTAAGGACTTTCTCCATAGACAAAACCACAAAAAAGGAAGAGACAATGTTAAAAAGGCATAATCGTCATCCACATCAAAATAAAAATCAACGGAGTTATCAATCACTTTGTAGTCACTAACATGAGTGACCTATGTTAAACTAAGAATGCGAGATGATAAAAACTTTGGAAATGTAAGAATATGAAATAGGAAGGCTAGGCCAGGAAATGGAGAAAACTTCTAGGTAGACTTCATAAGAAAATGGTTGGAAATGAGGAAATAGCAGTACACAGTACTGGACAGTGTGGAATGGAACTTTAAGAAAATACATCCAAAACCTTCATAAACGCTTGGAAAAGGAAGGGAACCTTCCAAAAGTTAAGTCCCACACTCACAAAGTGTTTCTCGGTTTGGACACGTGGCAGCATCTCGTAAGCTCAGAGTCATCAGACACTTCCTTACCTTCTCTTTTTCTGTGTGACCTCCGTAAACTCCATGAGAGACTCGCAAGGATTGTGATGTGTGTCAAAATCTCATTTCACTCCAACACTTCCCCTTTGAGCTTTGACTCGAAGCATTTTGGGATGATGGCACATGGCATCATCTCAGTCTTTTTACACATGGACCTTTGTCTTACAACTGCTTTGTGATCTCAATTTTGTGTGCCCTCCATGAAGTGACTTGCCGGGATCGTGACAAGTGCCACCATAATGGGCTCCTAGTTTAAACACTTTTGTGAACCCAAAGTGAACTTTATGATCCACTACCCGACTATGTTAGAACATAATATTAAGTGCGTTATAAATCTTAGTTTATAATTAAATAATTAGGAATATTTATATTCTTAATTATTTAATATAAACTATGTTGTTTATGGTTATTTGATTATATTTAATCAATTTATTAAATCGGGGTGCTTTGTAAAAAGTCACGTCCCATCACTTAATATTTAATAGACTCGCGGGGTCAAATGATTTTCAGATCATTGTTTATGGAATTCACCTTTGAGAATTACCGGGTGGAGAGAAGTGAGGAGAGGAGATTTACTGGACTGTAATTGTTTCTCAATAAACGGAAATATCTTTATTTTGTGGTTTTTACACCTCGGGGTTTTCCACGTAAAATTACTGTGTTTACGTGTTCATTTCATTTTATCAATTATTTTTAATGTTTGTATAATATTTAATACAATTCATATAACCAATATTCAATATGGTTAATTTATGGCTAACCCCTCGGTCCTAATATGGTATCAGGCGTGGTAAATTAAAAAACAACCAATAATTTTTTTGGTTGGTTAAATAAATTCTGTACAAGTGGTTGGGGTAGTTCAACTTCCCCACCTTGAGTGATAAATGTGCCCCATCCAATAATTCACTCTCTCATAGATTAGCTCTTGAATGTTTTTTTAACCTCCAAACCTTTAGTACAACCTTGGTACATTTGAAAAATGTCTATGGGACCACTCTTCATACAGAGGTAAGGTTGTCTTTAAATATTTTTACAAAAGTTAAATTATTTCTAAATTTTGTATGGTTACAGAAATTAATTCATCCAAGATTATTGGGAAGGTTTCAAGGTAGACAACATCCATGATTATAGGCATTCTATTTTTTTCTAGTGGCTGACACTCATTAATAGATGGGACCATCTTAAATTAAAACCTTTACAAGGGGGCCATCTTAACATTATAGTAAATGTCTCTGCAAACCACTTCAACCCTTTCACAGTCATTGAAAATTACATGGCATTTACCTTACATTTTCAAATTTACTTGAAAGTTGGAAACACTCTCTCAAAATGTCATACCCTCACGTGAAAAGTTTAATTAGTGTGGTGAAATACTTCTCCCGGGCACTCTACAATAACAAGTATGGGTAAATAAGGTTGAAAATTTTTATTTAATTTGTATAGTTTTTCAATGTGCAGGGAAAAAATAAATTTTCCAAGTTAAAAACTAAAGTCTCCCAAGTGGAGACAACCTCCATGGAACTAGGGTTTTGAATTTTCTCATTGGCCGTGTGAAAACTTATGACAAGGGGTTAATTTGGAAGCATTTTTTATATGGTTGAATAATCTTATTCTAAACCTATGTACAAACTTAACGCCCCTTTCAAACTAAAACTTAAATCTACCCTTGGACCCCCTTAGTCTAACCTATATTTATATAGTTTAAAACCTATATTTTCACACTATATGTTTTATAACATCCCAAGATCTTTAAACATTATATTTACCGCTATATTATGTATGCATATTTAAAATATATAACTTGTTTTCTAACCTATTTAACGCAGAGGAAGAGTGAAAGAGACAAATATTGCAGAGACATAAGTGGGATAGTAGGAAAGGGCACTTTCAATGTCTTAATCAATACAACTACTCGAAATAAAAGATAAAGAGCAAGAAAAACAAAGTGGTAGCTGTCGTCTACCGCGAGAATGGTGTTGCAAAGGTTACAGTGCACGTAGCACAGGTGCTCGAAGCAGAAGAAGCAAAATCAATACAGCTAGACATTATACCCGAATGAAGCGCCTCCTAATCCTCAATCTTTTTCTTCTTCTGCATACAACAAACAAAACAGCGGCAGGCAGTAGTTTCCTCTCAGAGACAATTGAACCCGCTTCAGATACAAATACAGATCCAGATCAATCAATTTGTATATAGTAAAATGAGGAGATATTAGGGTTACAGATTTAACCTCGTAGTTCTATATTGTCCCCTTTTCAAAATTCTGATGACTGATAAATCTGTCTGACCGGAAGCGTAATGGGTAATTTCTTTGTAATTTTCATGCAATTAATTTTTGTTTGCCAGGTTTTAGCTTCTATTCCGCTTAAATTCCCTGTAAAGTGTCCAACAAGTCGCAGGTTCTAATCTCAGTGAGGTGCTGCTAAAAAAATTCCAAGAGCTCCATTACAGATTTATCTCTGTTTGCAGGGCTGATTTAACCCATAATGGTACTGATTTTAGGATGACTATTAGCAAGAGCTCCATTTAGCACAGTTCCCGAAACGTTTTGTTTATTAATTTATGAGAGTACAGAACCCTGCTAGTAAAGTAGAGCTCCAACTTCTGCACTTGTTGCAACTATCCAATTACTGCTAAATTTACAACGTTAACTGGGGTTTCAGCGTGGTTAATGCCTTTGGATCTCAAATAAAGTGCTTGCATTATTATGCAAGGAAAATGACAAGTCTGAAAGGCCGTTTAGGATGCGTTCAACTTTGGTTTTGAAGAGCGCTTAAACCCGATTGGTGGGTTTATTTGACATGGGTCTATTTTTTCCCACTCAACTTTTATTTTGTTGTTAAATACATGGAGAAACAAATAGCAGATACTTTTGAAGCTATATGATTCATATCATATCTTTTCAACCGGAACCTTTAGTCCCACATTCGGGGCGTTGGCAAAACAAAAAGACTTTATAACCCTTCTTATCGCCATTACCCAATGTGACTTTGGTCATACTATGTCTATGTTTTGTTGGCAAATCTAATAATCCGTCGAGCGAGTTGTGGTTAGTATATATGTGACTCGCTGAGTTGGTTAGAATGGAACATGGCGAGTTTAATGCATTAGTATGTATCGTGAGTTGGTTAAGAATTGTGGTAATTTCATGCGGAGCTTATGATCTAAACATATATAAAGGAGCTGGACTCCAAATTTTATTTAGAATACCTTATAATTTTTTATGATTTATTATAATTTCTTTTATCTAATAGTAAAAATTGTCAAAATACTTTATAGAATGAACAAAGAAATTTCTTATGTTTCTTTTATGAAATAAGAAATTATACTCATTTTTACGACAAGACAAGTAAGTCGTATTCTTGCAAAACTAAAAAAATTCACTTACATTTCAACTAAATATGCCTTACAGTCAAACTAATATATTTTTGTGTAAGTATTCGTTTGACAGGTCAAAATTTCGACGTGAATAAGGGAAAATCATCGAAATACGACCGGCATACTTTGAACAATGACTGGGAGATTATTTCTAAATTCTTTTTGCAATGTTTTTTCTCGGAAAACCTAATTTATTATAGAACAGATTGAATAAAACCCCACCTTTGAGTCCTTGTGAAAAGTATCAATAGATGATGTTATATTGAATTTGATTTCTTGTTCTTAGCTAACTCAAAATAATTACAGATATAATTTTGTTATAAGATAAATGAGTTAGATGTTACTAGTTGAAGGCATACAAAAGAATGGATTATATGTGTTTAAAAGGTTTTGCTTCAGCTTCTTGGTTGTCTACTCAAAAATAGAAGTGATGTTCAATTGTGGCATGAAAGACTAGGTCATTTTGTAGGAACATGTATGACATGTCTCAGCTTAACCTAGTTTCGATTTGCCACCTATTGTCGCCCTCAAAATTGCCCTCTTTGAAGTCAAGTTTTGAAAGTTTTGAGTCGGTACCTTGGAGTATTGGATGGCGTCGAGCTGGTATCGTTGCGCTTTTCCATTCCATGGAGAACAATTTGAAATTCGGCGTAAAGGTGGAGTTTTTCCCCTTCTTTTTATTTCTTCCCACAGTCGGGAATGACGGGCGTATCCTCCTCGTCAATGTTTGCCCCAACATCCACGGGTAGTACGTGGACATCTCTAATTGGATGTGGCATGGCCATGTTTCAAGCGATAGCAGAAGCCTCCACACGTCCAAACGGCGCAACTCCAAGGGCAGGGCCCAAGGGACAGTCCTCAAATAAGCGCAAGCTTTCCACGTGTCTTGGGTCCAAAATGAAGACAAAACAAGCCTAAATCGGCTAAGTATGGAAGGTTCAGCGGACGGCGCCACGTGCCTCATCGGTGCAACTTCAAGGGTCGAAGCCAGGGCGGTTCCCAAACTTGCGCCAATCCTCCGCATGTCCCAGGCCCGAAAAGGGACGGAGCGGTTGTTCAAATTGACTAAGTATGAGCGGGTCGGCGAAAGCCTCCATGTGCCTCAACGACGCAATTTTAGAAGTGAAACCAAAGGGCCAGTTTCCCGAATGAGTGCCGATCGCCACGTGGTCGAGTCGAAAGGAGAGATCGAGTTGGCCGTTGAAAAGTCCAGGACTGGCGGAAGGAGCCACGCGTCGCCGGCACAATTTCCAAAGGCGAATCAGCGGAAACTCAAATGTGCACGGGCTCGCCACGTGGCCAAAGTCAAAGAAAGGGCAGAGCCGATCGTTGAATCGCTTAGTATAAAAGGGTTTGCGGAAGCCTCCACATGTCAACTTGGCGCAACTTTAAAGGCAAAATCTGGAGGCAAGTTCCAAATGAGCGCCACTCTCCACGTGTCCAAGGTCAGCTATACGGCCCCGCCAAACAAAAGGGAGAAAGTCAAATATTAAGCCCGCATCGAAAGTCAAAGCGGGAAAGTGGGCCGTCGGGCGGTTTGAGAATTTGAGCTTTGTTTTCATAAAGGAGCTTAAAGTTAAAAAGTGACCCGCCCCACCCATGCCAAGGAAAAAGTCAAATATTAAGCCCGCATCAAAGGTCAAAGCGGGAAGCGGGCCAACGGAGCAATTTGTGTTTTTGAGCCCGCATTGAAAAGAGGTAAAATTATAAAAGTGAACCGCGACTCTGTCCCCACTTAAGTAAGGCCACGTGTCAAGATTGTATCAAAAGCGGGTGGGCGAGGCCAAAATGTTCCAAAGTGCCATTTCTCCAAAGGGCACAAAATGCAAAAGGCGTCCTCAGGCCCACTTCATTTTAAATCTCTCCCACGTGGACGGCTCACATTCAAAGTTTGCAAGGGTAGATTGAACGGCTGCAATTCAATGCGTCTGGTTTTGTGAGACATGGAAATGGCTGAGGCATTGGAGAGACTCAGACATCGGTTTCTCGAATCAGTTTTCATCATTTTTGTAACCGAATGTAACCATTCTTAGAAACTATTTAATGGCTTCTCCACGTTGTTGTTCGGGTTGGATCCGAGACTCTATAAAGGTAATAGATTCGAAGTAATCAATACAGAAGTTTTCCCCTTTCTTCCTCTACTTTTCTTCTTTCCGTGTCTAAAACTTGGGAATCATCCATCTTTTATGATAGGAAACTTTGTGTTCTTGTTTATATGATTTCTGGAACTTTGCGTCTGTGGAATTATATTGGTTATGAAAGTGAATGATTCTATTCTGTAACTCCCTGGTTCAATACGTATAAGGTGATACTCTGCCATCTATATTTCCTGAAGGTATTGTTATGTTCTTTCTTCCTCATCTCCTTAATTCTTCCATCCTTTCGTATTGATGATCTTTGGGCATAAAACGTTTCAAAGTATCAAGACTCCACGCTTTGAAAGTTGTACATTTGTATATAAGTTTTGTTGCTTGCTTTCAATAAGGGAACCTCTCCCATTAAAGAGGAGGGACTTGTTGTCCCCTGACTGTGGTTTGTTAAAAGGATCATTTTAAAAACCCAACACCACCTATTTCTCATGAAATGTGTGAAGGGTGCTTACATGGTAAGCTATCACCAAAAACCCTTCCTCGGTCATTTTTGAAACAAACTCCACATAATCCATGGAATGTGTCCACATTTAGATTCTGAAATGATCCCATGAGGCATCATCTCGTAATTTTTTTCTGTGCAAAAAGCACTTGGGACCATTTTCAAAGCATTTTCACTTGTTCTGAGCCATGTGACCCAGAATGCCAATCTGCCATTAACAAACCTGTGAAATCAAGAACTAATCACAAAATTGGTTCTCAAATTCATTGTCATTTAGTTTGCATCTGTCTTCACTATGTTGTGGCCCCAATGAACACTATAATCCCCAATTCTCTTGATGGCCATTATACCTGCATCTAAGGGACAAAAACATAAAATTCGACAAAACAAAATCAAAGGAAATGTTTCTGGATGTGCAGGATTGTGTATACAAACCTCCCAAGTAATTTGTGATGTGAACACCCGCTCACATTCTTATGTTAAAATTTAAGAAATTGAACTATAGTTGTTCAATCTTAGCTTGGCTCAACCATGATGCATCCTCTATAAACATGTTTCTCCACCTGATCAAATATTCTCTGTATTTCTTGCCTCTCGTCTGCCCAGTCACTCTTGAGTCCAGAATTGACTCAATTCCCTCTTGTTCCCTCTCTGGAAGTTGTTTCTGTGACTGCAATTCTTGTATTTCATCTTCTTTTTCAGCTCCTTGTAATGTTTCCCCTTTATAATAAGCAACAAATTAAAAACATTAAAAAAATTGAGAAGTATCCAATTCAGCTGGCAACTCAAGCTCAAATGCATTTGGAGAAAACCTTTTGATAATTTGCATGGCCCTATCTTCTTCCCTTTCAATTTGTTGTGGCTTCCTCTTGGAAACCTTTTTTTCCCTCAAATGAGCAAGCACAAGATCTCCAACCTCAATATTCTTCTCCCTTCTTCTCAGGTTTGCATGTTCTTTGTAGCTTTGCTCAAGCCTCTCTTTTACCTGTCTGTACAATTCTTGCATGTAGTCAGCAAATCCTTCACCCTCTGCACTCTTCACCTTTAGGTCTACAAGCTCTCTTAACTCTGACAAGCCTCTTGGGTTGTGCCTATACACAATGTGAAAAGGTGAATTGCCCGTACTCCTACTGACAGTCATTATACGCAAACTCTGCCTGCGCTAACACCAAATCCCATTGTTTTGGCTTCTAACTTATCAAACATTTTGGCAAGTTGCTTAAGCTTTTACTCACAACTTTGGGTCTGTCCATTAGTCTGTGGATGGTATCCAGAAGTGAGCCTCAAATTTGTATTCAATTTCTTCCATAAGGTCCTCCAAAACTGGCCTACAAACTTAGTATCTCTGTCTGAAACTATGCTCTTTGGCAACGATGTAATCTGACAATCTCCTTAAAATATTAATTAGTTGTGTGTGTGGCATCATTTGTTGTCTTACAAGCTATGAAAAGTACAATCTTTGAGAATATATCAACAAAAACCAATATTGAATCATTAACTTTCTGAGTTCTAGGTAATCCAAGCACAAAATCCAGAAAATCAAGCACTGGAAGTGGTTGATAAAGTCCTGCATTCTCACTTCTTCCCATGGCATGCAGACAAACCCTACAGTCGTGAACAAATCTCTTGAGAATGACCACCCACTGAGGGCAGGAGTCGTGAAGGGGTTCCATTTGTCGGCCATTTGCATCTGCCATCTTTAACCCTTTGCGTCTGCAACACCTTCTAACATCACTGAAAAATCATAGATGTGACAGTGTAAGTAGATATTAAGGCTTCAAATTCAGCTTGTTCATAGCTCTAGAAACATTCTTGACCTGGATACATTCCTCCTCAACGGAATTTGTGACCAATTTGATGGGATTATGAGCAGTTTCAACAGGGTTCATGTGCAGCTTGACGGAGTTCATGAACAGTCTGACCGGATTTGTGAGCAATTCTAATGGGACTTGTGGGCAGTTTCAGACAGGACTCAGAGCATTTTCAGACGGGATTGTGTGGTAACATGAGCCTTAGGGATCCGATTAATGAGATAACTAGTGTTTGTCTCCAATTATCTGCCATGGAATCTGTTCAATATTAATTTCAGTTGCTATCCGAAACTTACCGCAGAAATTTCAGCAACTGTCAAGAGTTGGACACAATGCATTGAGCATTTTTGAGTTGACTGCAAAGTGTTTGACAAAAGTATTGAGCATACTTTAGCTGCAATTCAGAATATGGAGACCTCCCCTCTGAATTTGGAGGCCCTTTTGATGCAGGAATTACAAACTACTACATCTCAATTTCATCCCAACTTTCAAGGACCCAAAACCTGAGTTGTCATGACCCCCAAGATCCAATGCAGCCGACTAAGCAACAGGATTTCTGCTATTAGAAGGATGGACATGAGTTTCAGGAACTCCTTTCACTTTTCAAACAGCAGCAGCAAGAGAAAGACCAAACCATGTCACTCTTCAAACAACAATTGCAAGAGAAAGACCTTATCATTGCTGATTTGGGGTTACTTCACTTGCGCAGTCCCGAGGCCTGACTCTAGATGTTACCTTTCAGCAGCTTCAGGATTTGGTTAAGGAGATCAAAAACAAACAATCTGATGTACTCGCCCAACAGGTGAACCTGAAGCAAGAAACTGCAACTCATCAACACTCTATCCAAAAACAAGTTGATGAACAAAAATTGTGGGTCCAAATAGTTAAAGGGAAGAAGGCTCTTCCAGTAGTTAAAATGGCTATCCAAGCCAAATTGACTGAGGAAAGAGCACGACAAGCCAAGGCCCTTAACCTTCAGGTTCATGCATTGTCTAAACCTACTCATCCCTTGCAAGCCGAGCAAAACGTTTTACGGGAATCCCCAGGCTTGACTGACATCTCCCTTCACTGTGCATGGATAACTGTAGATAACACTCTTATTATCAAGTTCCAATCAGCAGAGGATCATTTGAGAGCTTTAAAATCTAAAAGGAAGCTCTTTTCTCCCACCAAAGAAAGTTTATCTAGATGCTGATCTCATTAGACTCCAAGTGGAGGAGCTTTAGAAAGTTCAGGCCTTAGTTGTCGTTGCTAGGAAAGAAAACAAATGGGTGGTCATTCGGGATTGCAGGGCTGTGATTCGTGCTTCCTTACTCCCAAGGTAATCCCAGCCTGTACCAAATAAATGACAGAACACAAGGGTCTCAAAAGGTGATAGTGGCATCTCCATTGCTTGCTGGAATTGTACTGGTGCCCTATGGTATTCTCCAGGTATCTTCTAGAATGTGATTGCACTGCAAGATCTTGTCTTCCTTACTGAGACCCGTGAGACCCTAGTGTGGGACCTCCCTCTAGTTATAGATTACTTTTGGATCTTGGCTTATCGCCGTGAGAGCCATAGATCGGGTGGTGTCCATGGTTCAAGTGGAGTGGCTTGCCTCATTCCTGACAGCCACAGGTCCAATATGTCATTAGTAGCTTCCAATGTTGATTCCATATACATGTGATTGCATGTTCAAAGGGACCAGCCTCCTATCCATGATGTCTTCATTGCAATATGCTACTTCCCCCTACTTCATCACCCTTCATTGTACATGATGATGTGAAACCATACCTTGACCTTTATCCAAAGATTTTCATTATTCTTCAATGGGCAATGTTCTTCTTCCGGGGACTTCAATGCTCTTACAAGGACCCACCATCAGTCACCTATTCAAGATCTTTCACAGGAAAAGCTATGCCTTCAGAAGTTGAATCTTGAGGAGTTTGGCTTAGTCCGCAGATGGAAATACACAACTTATGGGAGGCACCTTCTCCACATGGGGGAATCACAAAGTCTCCACATTCTCAACAAGCTTACTTGTTTCATTGATTCTAGAAGATTCGTTTGTTTCTCCAATTGGGGGAGTCAGCAAAGTGGACTAGCTTGCAAATCCCTCATCCTCCAAATCAAGGACTTCCTTATTTCCCATTTGTTCCCACTTGTCGACCATGTTGCCTTGACTTTCATCCTGCATGTTGCTTCTCACTCCTATCCCCACCGCCTCCCACCGCACCCCTTAACACTCGCCACACCACAATCCACTTTAATGAAGAGTACACTATTGACTATGTTGCTTGGCCTCCACCGCAAAGTCAAAGTATGAGTTTTTAAGTCATGCTCTCTAGGATGTAGCCCTTGACTCTTGCCCCCACATCATGCACTAATCAAGCTCACCTCACCCCCAACGGTTCTTCCCTATGAATCATTGGTACAATAACGAGTGAAAATTCCTACATTAGAGACTTCGTTTTGTCCTAGCCCATGACCCGTCCTCTATATCCACCATTGATGGAGATTATTGTTGTCTTCTCTGATAAAAGAAATGTGAGTTTCTTACATCTATATGACTTTCTCTCCTTGCTGCCTTGTGCCTTTCCCCTAGGAACTTTTGGAACACTCTCCTCACAAGGAAGACCCCGCTTCTAATATCGATCCACAAGCACGGGTTTTCCTATGCTATCTCTCTCTACAACAACCTAGAGCATCCTATTGTCATTGTCTCCACCTAACCATCATCCTCGATTGTTTTATTTGAATATACAATCAAGAAGACTACTTAGAAGTTATGTACTAACAAAGCAACAGATTGGGAGGACCTTTAGGTTGAGTTCCTCAAATATGGTGTGTATTCCCCTGCCTTCCCATTGGAAAAGCTTTTTAATGAGGTTTTTCGCTCAGATTTCCTTGTTCTTGGCCCTAGCACATAATCCATCCCATTCTTAAGTTTGGGGGTAGCTACAACCCTAGCAACTACAAGACCATTATGATTGCGCATGCATTTGCCAAACTTTATGCCACAGTGTTAGACATGCACCTTTCAAAGCACTTGGAGCGAGGTAACCTTAGAGAAGGGGGTCATGGGCTTCACAAGGATTACTAGACTATTGATCACATCTATACACTTCGGGTTATCATTAAAGGGGCTCGTCATTGGTCTTCAAAAGTCTTTTGTTGTTTCATAGACTTCTAGATAGCCTTTGACTCAATTCCACGGCATATGCTCTTCTAGAAGTTATGTGATGTCGGCATTCTTGGTTCATTCATTACCACTACTTGGAGATTCTATGAGAGTTGTCGAACAGTTTTGCTCGTCTCGCAGTCTTTATAAATTTGTGGCGAGTACGATTGGGGTCAAACAGGGATGCCCTCTCTCTGACCCTCTTCAACACTTACATCGATGAGCTAGAGGATTTTCTTCATTAGCATACCTACGCAAATGATGGTTGCAGTAGCTTTACTTGATGTGGTGATAGCCATACTCCTTTTTGCTTTTGACGTTATTCTCCTCTCTCACTCTAGTAATGGTTGACAAATACAACTCAATGTCCTTGCTCATTGCTACGAGCTTTGTCATGGTATTCATGGTATCCAAAATTCAGGTGAAGTGGCTTGTCTCGACGTCATGGATCTTCTCCTCAACGTCGTGGATTTGCTTCTTAGTAACCAAATACCAAGCGATGGAGGCAACCACACATTACAAGTTTCTTTCTATCATGCAGAGCTTTTTGACCTTGGATGTTAGGAGGGATTCTAGGGGAGTGATTTGCTTCCTCCTAGGATTACTCAACCTAGCCCCCTCAGCCCTAAACCTTCCCCAAGGAGCATTATTATTTCCTATATTGGCCCTTTCATAATGATAGATGATGACACAGATGACTGATGAGACTACCATCAAGTATTTTCAACTTTTGACTTTCATTTGCCCATGCTCTTTGGAGTTTCTTACTTCCCCACATGGCTATTTGTATTGTTACCCTAACCACATGGGTTGGGAGATTTATTGCATTGGGTTTACCCCACATTTACTTTCAATGCTTTTGCACTTCTTTTCTAGTTAGTCTATGTTCCTAGAGTCCTTTTATCCTAGCACTTTCTGTTGTATTTGAGTGTTTTCTCGAGTCTCATTGACCTACTTTTGGTCATTCGTGGACATTAATATTATTTCTTTCTTTCTTTCTTTCCTTCTTCCTTTCTTGACTTCACTTCCCATCCTTGGCCAAAAACTCTCATTTAGCTAAGACAATGTTTTATCTACTCCAAAATGTCCAGTCAATCCACCAATGTGCTTTTCTTTGATCAGATTCTCCCTCATTGATCCTTGAGATATGCATAGTTGTTACCCTCTAAACAGCAATCCATCATGTATGAAGTAACTTATCCGTGGTAATCTGTCCATGCTAGTTGGCTCAACACATGCTTTTCAAGCATCCTTGAAATCTGCATCCTCCTTACACAACACTCTCATTGCATCAAAACCCAAGAACATTAATTTGTATTGCAGTCAACAACATTACTCTTCTGCTCGATGCATATGCCACCGTGTTACATTTTCCACTTCTATGTTGAACAACAAAAGAATAGCTCTGGAGAAACCTCACCCACTTCATGTGTCTGAAGTTAAGCTTATCTTAGCTATTAATGAACTGCAAGGCCTAATGATCAGTGTACAATACAAATTCCTTGGAAAGCAAGTAATAGCTCCACTTCTTCAATGCATGTACAATGGCATAGAACAACTGGTCATAGACAATACTTTTTCTTCGCCATCATTGACTTTCTCACCAAAATAAGCTAATGGTCTGCCATCTTGGCTGAGAACTGCTCCAATGGTCGCTTTCACTTGCATCAGAATCCACTTCAAATACCTTGGCAAGGTCTGGTAATGCCAAAAGAGGCTCCTTGGCTACCACCTTCTTCAAAAGTTCAAAACTTTTGTCTGCTGCAACAGTTCATATGAATTCTATTTTGTCTCCTCTCATAGTCTCAGTGATTGGAGCACAAGTTCCACTAAAATTTCTTATAACTTCCTGTAGAAGCTTGCTAAAGCATGGAAACTTCTTGCCTCAAGCATTGTTTTGGGGTAGGCCACTCTACAATTGCCTTCAACTTATCTAAATCCATTCTCGTCCCCTGATTTGAGATAGCAAATCCCATATACAAAGACTCAGTCTTCATAAAACCACATTTTTTGAGGTTAATCAGCAATTCCTCCTCTCTAAGCCTCTGTAAGATTTGTCTAATGTGCAACACACATTCCACTCTGCTGTCACTAATAATCAGAATATCATCAAGATAGACAATTATAAATTTTCCCAAATATGGCTCCAATGCTTCTTTCACCAACCTCATAAATTTGCTAGGGGTATTGGTTAGCCCAAATGACATCACTGACCATTCATATAATCCTACCTTGGTCTTGAATGTTGTTTTCCGTTCATCTCACTCTCTTATCCTGATCTGATGGTATCTACTTTTCAAGTCAATCTTCCTGAAGTACTTGACTCTTCCTAGACAATAAACGAGATCATTCATTATTGGCAATCGAAACCTATATTTGATTGTAATCTTGTTGATTGCCCTTGAGTCAACACACACCCTCCATTCTCCATTCTTTTAAGGTGCAACTCGTAAGTACAGCAGGTACTGCAAATGGACTGACTCTCTCTAATCAGACATCTTTCCAACAGCTCGTATACGTTCTTAATGACTTCCTCATTCCATGCAAGAGTTAACCTATAGGCAGCTTTGTGATAAGCTTGATCCAGGGATCAAGCTTATATATAGTGATTTAATACTGCTCATTAGGGGTAACCCTTCAGGCACATCTTTTGACACAATTTCTTCAAACTCCTTTAACAAACTTTGTACCTCTAACACTATCCCACTATGGTCGCTTGTTAGTTGTTCCCACCTATAACACCTTGGGAATGACTGCAAAAAACACTTTCTCGTGTTTTAACTCCCTAAGGAACTGTTTACCACTTACTAACAATAGCTTGGGACTGTTCTCAACCTCCTCATCTTTGCTTTCAATGGACTAAGGGTGTATTTCCTACCATTCTTCTCTAGGGTATAAGTGTTTTTCGTACCATCATGGATAGCTTTTCTATCAAACTGCCAAGGTCTTCCTAAGAGGACATTACAAACATCCATGGGCATTGTATCACACCATACTTCATTTTTGTGGAAACCTATTTGGAAACTCTCAAAGCATTGACTGTCCACTAAAATTTTGTGACCTTTTTGCAACCATGAAACTTTGGAACTGTTTGAATGGTCTACTCTTTTTAACCCTTGATTCTCAACCATCTCACCCAAAACTAGATTGTCGATACTTCCACCATCAATTATAACCTTACAAAACTCATCAGTATAACTCTTAACACAGAGCTCTCTTTACCTCAAGTTTTGCAGCCTCTTCAACAAATCAAGTTGATAGTCAGCTAGCAAAAACATGGCCTTCATCCTTGCCACCACTCTCTCCTCTCTCCCATTTGTTGATCTCCCTTTTCTCCTTCTCTCAACTTGCACTTCCTTCCACCATAGTGCAGCCTGTCTCTTCAACGTTGTCTGTGCCACCTTCACTCTCTTTGGGATCTTCTACATCATCACAGTCAAAGTACTCATCAATTTCAGTTAGCCAATCAATCAGTTCTTCAGGGTCTAGCAACCGTGAGAAACATGCTACTTCCATTTTAGTTCCACAGCCAACTTTGGAGATTGCTCTGAGTAGCCTATCTCTGCTAGCATCCTTTTCTTCTTCAGCATTTTCTCCTTCTTGTCCTTCAACATCAGCCCTTGGTTTTAATTTTTTCCTGGCCATCACTCATATCACCAACAAGCATAACACCTCTTCTTCCATCTTCCTCGTAGACATCCATCCTTGGTTGCATAGCACTTACTACTTCTAAGACTTCATATAATCTCCCTACAACACCTCCTGCCACAATTGCACCAGCAGCCATTCTCCTTTAAGGCATTTTTGGCACACTCTTGACAGCCAATCCTACCAATGCAACTCTCCTAGTCACAAACTTAGGCAGGAATTCACGCACACAACCTAGTTGACCTCACTATCAACCACAATGTCAAGACCTATACACTCCTTTCCACACTCTCCTTGAGCTTTAGCCTCAACTCTGAAACCACACTGGTGCAGTCTAGAATGGGGCTTCAAGTTAACAAAGACCTATTTAGGCAGCCAACTCAGAGTATACACAACACAGAAATTGCCAACAATGTTCAAGCAAGGGAAACTACGGGAGAATTATAGACACAGTTTTCAAATTGTTTTCATGAGAATATGAGCTCGCAGTCTCTAAAATAATAATAAATGCTAGAAGAAGAGACTAAAAATACACTATAACCGATCTATGCTAAGAACAACAAATTACAGGCTACAAACTACAACCCCAATGATTCTTGCTCAAATTCTGTCCATGATAAATTCTATATTGATTTCAGCAGCATTTCCCCATAACAGAGCAAGCTCTCTCAAACAATAAAACCCACAGCTTTATATAGGCACAGGGAAGATTCAAGCATCACCAAAATCAAGCCAAAATGCAGGTCAATGCCATGAAGAAGGTTGGTGAATGATTTAGAATAGATTTCAGTGAGATTTTGCGGCCCCTTGGAATCTGCAATGAACTTCATTTATGAAAATTCTCCAAGACACCCCAAATCGGATTTTGCAGATCCTATCACGCTCCCCAAGATGATTTTTCTCATTCCGAGAAATTCCACTTCAAGTCACCCCATGTGTTCCATGTGCCAGCCGCCTTTCCATTAATTTTCCACCCAACCTTGTCTTAGTGATTATATGGTTGTCCTCGTGGCTCTTTCCTAGTGCTCTCTGTTGTGGCCTCTTAAGACTCTTTTCCACATGGCCTTTGTGTTTTTCAAGCCTTCATGTAATTCCCTGTGAAATTTACACTCTCAAAGTGCTTCTCTAATGCTTTCTCAGTTTGGGACATGTAGCAATTTCTCGTAAGCTTGGGGTCCCACACTTTCTTACCTTCTCTTTTTCTTAGTGATCTCCATGAACTTTGTGAAAGACTCGTCAGGATTGTGACATGTATCACAATCTTGTTACTTCACTCTATCGTTTCCCCTTTGACCTTTGACTTGAGGCATTCCTGTTAGTAGATGATTAAAGAAGAAATGTGTATTGCAGAAGGCACTGTCCATAATGGACGTAGCAAAGATATATTTATTCATGAGGGTGGTTACATTTAGTTGTGATCAGTTAGAGGCAGTTCCAACTGCATAACCGAACCATTCAATATAAATATTCAACACCCCCTCTTAATGACTAACCCAGAAACAACACCAAGTTTGTCTCAAAACTTTACAAATAATAAAGGACCAAGGGGTTTAGTCATTATATTGGCAGGTTGTTCCTTAGAAGGACAGAAATGAAGAGAGACATCACCCGAATCAACCAACTGTCAGATATAGTGATGATGGATTTCAATATGCTTAGTGCGGGCATGGTATACAAGGTTCTTTACCATTTTTAAGACACCTTGATTATCACAAAAGAGTGAAAGAGGTGTAGCAGTAGCTTGAGGAAGATGAAAATCAATCAGAATCCTATGAAGCCATACTGCTTCACAACTAGCACTAACAACTACCTTGTATTCTGCTTCAGTGGAAGAGATGGCTACAATGGGCTGAAGCTTACTCTGCCAAGAAACAACTCCTGAACCAAAAGAGATGTATCTAGTGGTGGATCTCCGAGTATCCACTGATCCTCCCCAATCAAAGTCTATATAGCCAATCAATCTGAAATCTGCAACTCTCTAATACAAAATGCCAAAGTCAAGAGTTCCTTTGACATATCTTAGAACTCGTTTTGCTGCTCCCCAATGAATGAGTTTTGGTTTAGACAAGAACCGAGAAAGATAGCTGATAGCAAAACATAGATCCAGTCTTGTGGTTGTTAGGTATATCAAGCTACCCACCAACTGTCTATAGAGAGATTCATCGACTAGTGGTGAATCATCATGAGCTGAAAGTTTCAGCCCGACCTCCATAGGTGTAGAAGAAGAGTTACACTCAGACATCTGAAATTTTTGTAAGAGATTTGTGGCATACTTAACTTGAGAAATGAAAAGCAAGTGATCACGTTGCCAGAATTCTACACCAAGACAATAGTGAAGGAGGCCTAAATCAGTCATGTCAAAAGCAGCACATAAATCTGATTTTACCTTGTGAATCGCAGCAATTCCACTTTGTTTGTGATGGCAAGGTCATCAACATAAACAATAAGAAGCACAATGTCATCACCATTGCTTTTGACATAGAGATTCGGATCAAAATGACTTCTTTTGAATCCCAAATCTCGAAGATGTTGATCTATCTTAATATACCAAGCTCGAGGAGCCTGCTTAAGTCCATACAAGGACTTAATCAACCTACACACCAGATGTTCATGACCACATGCCTGAAAGCCCTCAGGTTGTGTCATATATACCTCTTCCTCCAAATCCCGTTCAAAAAAGCACACTTGACATCCATTTGAAATACTTTCCAACCAAATTGAGTAGCAAAGGAAAGAAGTAAGCGAAAAGTGACCATCTTCGCAATAGGAGCAAAAGTCTCCTCATAGTCTATTCCCTCCTATTGCGAAAAACCTTTCACAACAAGACGAGCCTTGTACTTATCCAAAGTACCATCTGCCTTGCACTTGATTTTGTATACCCATTTGCAGCCAATGGGGTGTTTCCCTGGAGGCAATGGCACCAACTTCCAGGTATCATTTTTTATCAAGGCATCATACTCTAGTTGCATGGTAGTTTCCCATTCTGGTATGCCTTTTGCCTCAGAGTATTTATGTGGTTCATGAAAATCAAAGAGCAAATTGAGCATGCTTTGATTAATCAATCTTCTTACCAGTTCTGCAAGGTCGGCCATCTAAGAGAGTAGACAATTCTCCATCTCGCACATCCTGGATAGTGGAGTAAAACCACTTAGGTCGTCGCTAAACTAAAGATGTGGGATCCGGTTGTGGTGCTTCCGGAGAAGAAACCAACTCAGGTTGGTGTCTTTAATACACAAGAGTATCAGTGGGAGATGGCATAGGCTGTATTGGAGTTCGTGGAGGAGTATGAGAAGAACTAGACTCATCATTGGGCAAGGGAAAGGAAACATTTTCCATTACCACTTGCTGATTGCTGCCCCCTTGCTGATTGTTGTCCCCTTGCTGATTGTTGCCAAAGAAAGACTCTTTCTTTTACATCAACATCCCTACTAATAATTATCTTATTAGTAGAAGTATCAATCAATCTATAGGCTTTAGATTGATCACTATAACCAGCAAAGAAATACCTGGAACTTTTAGAGTCTAACTTACTCTTCTTTTTATCATGAACAAAACAATTTGCAATTGAACCAAAAATGCAAAAATTTGATACCTCAGGTTTGATTTTGGACCAAGCTTCTTCATTAGTAATGTCTTGCAAAGCTTTGCAAGGACTCCGATTAAGAATATATACAATCGTGTTTACTGCTTCTCCCGGTATCTATATGCATAGTTACGCAGGACGCTTCCCCCCATTTTTGACACGTCCCCACGTCCTAGGGATGTGGGGATGTGGGGATGTGGGGAAACGTTTCCCCCACGTTTCTCATTGTACATGCTTGATGGGAAACGTCCTAAGGACGTCTAAAGAGCCTAGGAAACGTCCTGGGGATGTGGGGGACGTGGGGAAGTCTCAGTCCACTGCTTACAAAAATGCAGTCATTTTCTTGCATTTCCAGAACTGTATGGTGGCACTTGTGACAGATGCAAGTTGGTTGAATCGTGGCTCGTTTCTCCTGGTTCGTGGCCCCTTTCTTTCGATTCGTGGCTTGAGTTTGTGACTACAGTTTTTGGTCAAGCGTTTTGCTTCACGGTTTTGCTGGTTCGTGGCCCACGATCTTCACAGGGCTTTCTCTGTTGAAGGAGCTCTCGATTCCTACAATCGAGGCCCTAAAATTCGTGATCTACAGTCGAAATCGTGGCTCGTATTCATCTGACCACGTCTTTCACAGGTTTAGCTCAGTAACCTCCACGAATTCGTGGGCTCCTGTTTCGTGGTTCACGTAAACTCGTGTCTGGTCGTGGTCGTGGCCCTGTACTGTGGTCATGGTCCAAACTGCATTGTATTGTACTGTACCGTGGTCGTGGCTCCCTGGGAGTGATTCGTGGCTCTGCACCTTACACAGAACACGTCTTCCGACTGTATTTCCCTTCATTTCGTGAATGCCCTTCATGGAATTTTGTGTTTCCTTCTGGTTCGTTGCATAGACTCCTTGCTCGTGTTTCCTTCTGGTTAATTTGCAAAGGCTTTGTAGCTTCGTGGCTCTACTCTACTGAACACTAGAGGGCACAGTCAAACACCACCTGCTAAAAATTGTGGCTCCTCCTCTCACTCTTGGGCTCAAAGTTTGCCTCGATCTCTCATCGTGACTTTGTTAAATAACTTGCTAAGAGACTTGTTAAATAAGGGCAACACATGGATATATTTCAGCTTATTTATATAATTTAGTCACTATATCTTTATATTTTAAATATTTATATATTTTTTAACTAGCCATCCCCCCACCGTCCCCAAAATTTAGAAATTTTTTGCCGTCCCGGAAACCCCGTCCCCGTTTGTAACTATGTCTATATGGCACTCCTCTACTATGCATCATGCATCGTGCCATCTCCATGATTGTTCTATTCCACCTCTCTACCACCCCATTCTGTTGTGGGGTATATGGGGCTGTCAATTGATGATGGATTCCTTCTTTACCACAATAATCCTTGAACTACTTAGAAGTGAACTCACCCCCATTATCGGATCTCAAAGTTTTGATCTACCAGCTAGCCTGGTTCTCCACCAATGCCTTGAACTTCATGAAAGAGGCAAAACAATCAGACTTCTTTTTCAAGAAGTAGACCCACATTTTTTTGGAATAATCATCCACCAACGCAATAGAAAATAATGTGCACCAAGAACAAGTGGGAGACTTCCACGATGGCTCACAAAGATCTGCATGAACAAGATCCAAGAGCCCCTTCGCACGCCAAGCACCTTCAGTAGGAAAAGGCTTCCTCTTTTGCTTCCCTGCAAAACATCCTGCACACATATCTTGCTTCTCTTGGATACTAGGCAAACCAAGTACCATGTTTTCTCTACTTAGTCTGGCAAGATATTGAAGGTTGAGATGATTGTATCTCTCATGCCACAAAATGTTGGTATTGCCTTCTACAACTAAGGCATGTAGGTTGATCGTGGCAGGATCAACCAACTTGTACAAACCTCTCGTGCCCAACACCCAAGGCAACAACCTTATTTTGTTTTATATCAGACACAATACATTGTTTTCCAAAGAAATTGACAGCAATATTAGGATTTTCCGTTAATTGACTTATAGACAACAAATTTTTGTTCATGTTAGGAACATATCTAACATTTTTAACCATAAGTGTTGGAAGATGTGGTTGGAGAGAAATAAAAGGATCTTTCAAGAGTAGAGGCGTGATGTCCCTTTTTAGGGCTGAACTACACAAAAAAGGAATCCACACAAACCCCGAGTGAAAGTAAACTCCGATTTTTATACCAGCTATTAACAAATATGCAATATATCAGCCTTATGAAATATGAGAAGTCAAAATATCAACTTGGAATGTTAATTTGTGCCCTAGAAGACACCCAATCACACTCCTATACAAGTCTCTCCCTAGTAGACGGGCTCCAAACAATGCCAAAACCCTTGATATTTCTTCTTCTCGATACCTAGCTGCAAACCAGCAAGATTGTCTTCAAAGAATGTCTTAAACACCACCAAACTGGAGGGTTATTGTCCTCCAATCTTCAACAAGGAAGGTTTTTGTAATGTCCCCAAATTAGGGCAATTCAATATTCACCCAAATTCAATGAAACCCTTATGCAAATTATCCTGAAGTATTCCAATGTCTACTATTCCTAACCCGGAGTGGATTAGAACTAGCAGAGGTAAGTGGAATAAATCAGAAAATAGCTAGAGCGCACTAAATTAACACCAATCTGATTATACACAACTGAATGTAATTAAATAATCAAACCCCAAACTGCTGCAATCTTCTAAAATTAATTCCCGCTCAACCAACCATGCAAAATACTTCAAACTTTGGATATTGGGGTTATAAAATATGAAGTTTATGAATGTAAAATCAGAATTAACCCAGCTTTCACCAAAAGTGCAGAAATGGCCCTCCTACTATTTCGCCCAGCACAATTAGGGTTGATTATGCATGCAACAACACCCCACTAATCACCAAACCTTGTGCACAAGCTCATAAAAATATATAGAATCAGATCTGAATCTTTTATGCAAGTTTTATGCACCCAATATGCTGAAAATACACCCTTACCCAGTCGCCTAGGGCACAAAAAATACAACAGCTTAAAGCATCAAATCAATACCAAGACAAGTGAGATCCAACTCGCTAGGGCATAAACACATTACCAAAATTACCACCAAGCAATTCGCCACCAAAGAAGGATAAGATCAATGCACAATATTCAGATTTCACATTCACATCAAGTTGCTAGGGCACAAGAGAAAAACAGACCAGCAATCATGCATGAATGGATCCTTCAACAACTTGCTTGGGTCTTCAATTTGCCAATAACAAGGTGGTGTTGTAAAACACCTTTAGTAGAACATCAATGGGCATGCATCCCTTTTCTTCAAGCATGAAGAAATAACAATAATCATAATCAGCATACCCCCACAATGGAAGAGGTGATGTGACTTTATATTCCTCCCTCCAAGAGTGGCACTCCAAATGGGCCCTTTCTTTGCCCAATGCTCCCTTAGAATGGTGACTCACTTTAAGGGTAAGTGACCATTAAAAAGGGGGTCTTCATCATGTAGAACATATCTCCTTTTTTAATATTTAATTCACCTTTTTTAACTTAATGATTAAAATCACAAAAAGGTAAATTTAATTCTTTTTTAATGAGCTCAAAGGAGTTAACAAATTAGTGGTGAAAACCACTTTTATAATATTTTCCCCAAATTTATCCTTTAGTCCATGGGGAAAGAATGGACTAAAGGTCTTCAGTACCTGTTTAGAAATGTCCCAAAAGGGGACATTACAGTTTCTATCTCCCTTGCTTGCCACACTAATGGATTGTCGCCCTTAGTGGAATTGGATTAGAGCACCGTTCCAAAACCGAAGTAGATAAAAGTATATATTCCAAAAAGATGTCCAAATAGACCCTATGCAACCCCTTTTGTAGCTTAGTCTTTAAAAGCTTGTCTTAATTTTAAATTTCACTTTTGGGAGCTCTCCAACCCAGCCGACCTGCCTTAGAGGGGAAAACACAAAATAAAAGCTTAAATGTGAATAAAGAAAACTGAAATATAGCTCAAGTTCTTCCCTTGTTCAACTTCTTCTTGCCCACGAAAGGAAGATGAGCAAGAAGCCTTCAATTTATATTATTTCGAAAAAGGGGACATTACAAGAGGAGAACAGCAAAGAACACTTGGAGGGAGGCGTAATGGTCAAAAGATGAATTTATGCATCCTCATAAGCATAAGAGAAGAGCTAAGTAGGCTCCTAAGGACTACCAAGCTCTCGAATCCTAGTTAGAAATCAGAAACGACATTGTTGACTTGCCCTTGGTCAAGAATCTTAAGAAGACAGGGAAACAACATTGACTCGACATCAATAAAGAATCTTAAGAAGAGGGGGAAGGCTAGTGGTCCCCTCCGACGAGAAGATGAATGTTTAACTTATTGCTTCAAAAGGAAACCTAGGGCTCTCAAGTGTTGATTGTATCATCGAGAGATTCTAAAAGGAGGGTTGTTATTGAGGTGTGCTTCACAAGCACGAAAACCAACAATGCAACGGAAGCAAAAGGTTTGGTGGCAGGCCTAAAATGGAAATTAATTCAATTTTTAAAGGATTATTGTGGATGTGGATTCTAAAGATATCATTGAAGCAATGCTTAAGGGTTTGCGCAAGAACTGGAGGATTAGTAGGTTGATCAATGAGGTGTTGTGATTAAGAGATAATTTTGAAGAGATCCTCTTTATCCATTGTTTTGGAGAAGAAAATAAGGCAGCTGGTTGGCCAGCTAATCCCGGAGTCATAACCAAGGGAAAAAGTTATAAAGGCTCGAGTGAGGATATTAAACAATTTGAGCAGCTTGATGAGATCGTCAATGAAGAAATAGGACTTGATCTTCATATCATAGAATAAGTTTAAGTTGGATTCCAGCCTCGCAAAAATTGATCAGAATATGGTAATATGGAACTTGATCATGTAGTTTCATACAGCATATTTTTTTCAATCTTTGATTTTACTTGTTGGTATAGATAAGATGTTGGCGGTGGTTGGACTTCTAAAAATTAGGTGGATCATAGAACCACTCCTCTTCTCTTAAATTATACCGGCTTTTGTTAGCCAGCTGGGTTGGAATAAGGGGTCTTTTATAAATTGGAAGGGGGCAGTCTAATGAAAACCATTATAATTAATTTGTAGTTTTCTCAATCACATTCATTTCTCGTTGAATACAGTTTTCACTTGACCACTTTGGTGTGGATATTATTAAATGCTTGGGCAGTAATGCATGCCTAGGTAACACTCCTGTTGAATTGATAGGGCTGTTTGACATTGCATGTTGCTTAGGAAAATTTGAATGCATGGATTAGTGGGGTTAAGACTGCCATTTCAGCACTTGTGGGGGCATGGACTGTGAACAGGTGATTGGTTTCTTTTTGAATCATGCCGATGCTTTCTTCTTTGTCCGTATTTTTCTGTTCTAGGCTGTGTTCTTTTTCCCTTTCTTTTTGGACGCTGATTCTTCTGCCACACCATTAACGGCCTGTGTTTATCTCTTGTTGATCCTCAGCTACTTCTTGGGCATAGATTGGGACAGGCATGCCCTTCTTTCCCACGGCTCTTTCTTAATTGGGAGGTCCGGTGTGACTAAATTTGTCAAATGTCTCTTTTCTGCACAGCCTACCTCTGTCAGTTGTTGCTCATGCCTTGTTGGGTGGGCATTTATGTTGTGTCTTTCTCCTTCGCTCCTTCCCCTCTTGTTATACCAGCTCTATGGTCTTTTTCTACGAATGCTCTTGTGGCTCTCTTTACCCCCTCATACATCCAAGTCAGAATTTCCTATTGTCTTCTCGTGTCATTTTTGTGACTAAGACCTTCCCTCTTCTGCGTTGGGTGTGTGTACGTCTTTCTTCCCCTTCACCTTCAGTGCTCCATGGAAATATATATTTCTTTGCTGTCTTTTGTCAAGACGTCTATTTTCTATTTATTTTTCTTTGTATTGCTCATCTTTGTGATCAGATAGAGCCATGTGATAAGAACCATGCATTTATCAACACTTCCAATTCCTCAGGTGCAGAAACTACCTATCTCAGAAGCATTATTAGTCCCCACAAAGTAGAAGCTATGGGTGTTGATTCTCAACATTTTAACGTTCAAGCAGAGAGTGGAGACTAACGAGGATAAGGAAAGTGGTGACAAGAGGAACGCAAAGCCATCCAAGAAATATACAACTTATTTCAGTTTCTTCAAAAGGGACAAACAAACCACTACTTTCCCCTTCATTTCTAAGGCAAAGTGAGATAAGGAAACAAATGATCTTAAAGGCGATGAATATAAGCAACAAAGAGAGAATCAATTTTCCCATGAGAATACTTGTTGTTCATTTGAGCAAGGAAATCCTTGTAGTAAGTTGTTTACTTTGAGTTTGAAGTATTTGAGACCAAGCTCTCTATATATGTGTCAAACCATGGATTTGGAGATTGAGAAGTCTCCCTAGATCTTAATGAAAGTCCCTATCATGAGAGCTCTTATGAGACGAGAAAGAACAAAGAGGGCTTAGTCCGATGAAGATGGCAAAGATTTCCGAACTTGTTGAGATAGAGGCTATGGAAAATAATCTAGGATACCGATACGGCGGAGAGGGGGCAAAAACAAGTATGAAACGTGCATCGGGAGCGGGTACGGAGGGGATACAGCGGTGGGAGCGGGCAGGGTACAGCTAGTACCCTGCAAATACGGCCGGGTATGTCTGCAGATGTACCTGGCCGTATCCAAGGGGGTGCTAGCAGTACCCTGCCCACTCCCACCGCCATATCCGCCCCTAAAACGTCTTTTTTGTTTGTTTTTTTAATGTTTTTAAACTCATTCAATAATAAAAAGTGTAATATTCTTTTAATTTAAACCTTAAAAGTTAACTACAAACAATAAAACAAAAGTAAAACACAAAAACAAAACATAAAGCAAAGAAACTTACCTCTCCTTCCTCATTTCATCTTTGGCTCTCTAAAATTTCATTTTCCCTGTCTAGGTGTAATACTTCAACAGAAAACATTGCAAGCATTTTCCTAAGTTGGTAGGAGTGTGAGGAGCTGCAAAGGAGGATGATTTATGGATTATTAAGTAAAGGTAATGTTTTATTTAACTTCTAAGTTTGTTTTTCTTTTTTTTTTTCTTTCAATTTTTTTTTGCTTATATTCATTATTTTTTTTCCATTTTTTTTTAAACCGTTTTTTCTTTTTAATTTTTGAAATTTTCAATACATGCCATTGTTTTCTTTGCTTATGTTGTTGGTTTTGAACCTCGTAGGTACTTCTACAATAGCAACAAGTTCCGCCTTTTCTGGGCAATCTTTGGTCAAGGAATTTGACCCAAATTCACCATTATGGAGGCATGTAACAATACTTGAACAACTTCCAGGTGGTGAATGTTTTGTTTGGAAATGTAACGAGTGTGAATCAGTATTCAAAGGCTCTTATAGTCAGGTGAAAAGCCACTTGTGTGCGATAACGGGTAACGTTATAAGAATATGCAAGGGGAAGAATAATGTTGGAGTGTCAAAAGCACAAGTTTTGGCATATATCAAAGAGCAAGAAGATGCAGAGATAGCTTTGGCTTTGAAAGCGGGTCATCCATTGGCCAAAAGAGAAAGTTCATCTCGATCAACGGCCGAGGCAAGTAGTGGATCCCCAATTGTGACCATGCCACATCCATTTGTGGCTCCTACCTCCATGGATGATGAGGATTCACCCCTTTCACGAAAGAGAAGTAAGACAAAAGGACCATTGGAAAAGGCCTTTCAAAATGAGAGCAGGGATATTGCAAATGAACACATTGCAAGATGTGTGTATGCAAATGGACTTTCATTTAATGTTGTGAGGTCACCATATTGGCATGAGATGGTGAAAGCCATCAATGAGGCCCCAAAAGGGTACAAATCACCAGGCTATGAGAAGATCTGCACCACCCTATTGGATAAACAAAAAAAAATGTGGAAACCTCCTTGCAACCAATTAGAGACTCATGGGCCAAAACAAGTGTGTCCATCGTTTTTGATGGATGGAAAGATGCAAGAAACCGCCCTTTGATCAACATGGTTGTAATATGCCCTAAAGGGGCAATATTTTTGAAAGCGATTGATTGTGAGCAACAAGTGAAGGATGCCCAATTCATTGCAAACATCCTCTTCGAATCCATTGAGGCAGTGGGGCCTCGAAATGTTGTCCGAGTCATAACGGACAATGCCAAAAATTGCAAAGCTAT
Source organism: Taxus wallichiana var. yunnanensis (assembly GCA_018340775.1). Lineage (NCBI taxonomy): Eukaryota > Viridiplantae > Streptophyta > Pinopsida > Cupressales > Taxaceae > Taxus > Taxus wallichiana. The sequence goes on from CM031235.1 coordinate 810,798,880, forward strand.
GGGGATGTTAGTTGAGGCAAGGTATGGGCATATATTTTGGACACCATGTGTCCTGCATTCACTCAATTTAATGCTAAAAAGATGGCCAAAGACAAAATAGAAAGGATTCAACAAGTGTATATAGAGGTTTGACAAGATCCAAATGTTTGTTACCAACCATCACCTGTCGCAGGGCATTTTTAGATCATTCTCGCATTTGAGCTGCTAAAGGTAAGGGAAGCTACCTTTCTTTTTTCTTTAATTTAAATATAAGTTTTTTGTTTTTAAAATATAGTATAATTAGTATTCAAAAAAATTCAATTTTCTTTTTAATTTTTGTTTCTCATTCTTATTAGGTTGCTGAGACTCGGTTCGCATCACACACAATCGTTTTGAGATGACTTGTGAAGGTGCGACAGAACTCAGCAGGATGGTGACTTCCAACCTATGGGCTGTATGGAGGCAAGCAAACATCAGACAGCTCAAAAGTGAAGACCGTGATCTTAGAGGACACTTGGTGGGATCGAGTACAATATTTGTTGAGTTTTACTAAGCCCATTATGAGCATGATCCGCTTTACTGACATGGATCAACCATATCTATGAGAGATATATGACAGTATAGACTCAATGATTGAGAAGATAAAAACCGTCATAAATGAAAAAACAAGATCCAGAGGAAAAAAATTTCAAAGATGTGCAATCAATCCTCATTGAGCAGTGGAACAAAATGACCACCCCGCTAAATCTACTTGCTTTTGCATTGACTCCTAGATTCTACAGCACAGAGATCCTCTCCTTGCCAAGGAGGATTGCACCATCAAGGGATGCAGAAGTCAATGAGAGATATATGGCGGCATTGTCTAGGCTCTTCCCTGATCCTGAGGCCCAAGACATGGTTATGATAGAGTTTGGCAATTTCATAGCAGAAACAGTCATAGCCTTCTCACTCTTCGGAGCAAATACAAGATGGATGCTCATATGTGGTGGTACCTCCATGGTCATGCATTGGTTTACTTGCAACCTCTTGCAATCAAGGTCTTGGCACAAGTAATTTTTTTTATTCTCTTTCCTTTTTTTGTTGTAACTTTTAGTTTTTAAAATTTAAGTTTGAGTGTTTAAGTTTGAACTTTGCATTGACTTTGTGTTGCCTCAATAGGTTGCAAGTTCATCTTCCTCTGAGCACAACTAAAGTACATATAGCTTCATCCAGTCACGAAGCACAACAAGTTGGGGCTAAAAAGGCTGAAGATTTGGTATCAAACATTCCAACTCGCACCTTTTATCCCACAAGCAATGTGAGTCAGTACAAGGGTCAACAAAACATTGGGATATTGATCCAGAGATAGTTGACTTGGATGTTTTTATTTCCCACCTACCATTAGATGATGAGGAGACTTCTTTGGCACCACGAGACCTACATGCACAAGGGGTGCAACTGGCAGTGGCCCTAGTGGGAGTGGTTCGAGTCCATGTGGTTCTAATGAACCACCTAATGATGATGATGTTGATGTTGATCCTCTTGATGAAGAGGAATATGATGAATATTGAAAGATAGTTTGAACTTTGATCATGACTGATTTGGTGTAATAAATTGAATTTAATATATCATGACATTCACATTGTGTTTGATTTAAGTATTTAACTTTTAAGCTTTTAAGTTTCTAAGTTTTAACAAATTATGACTTGTTTGTTGTGGTTATTCACTTATTTAGCTTATAACTTATAAGTTATCTACTTATCTTGTCTTTCATATGCATAATATGTGGTTAATAACTTAATTCCTATTTAGAAGGCTGAAATTTATATATTTTTAATTTTATATATTTTTTGTACTGCCGTATCCGGGGCCAAAAAAATATTTGCCTTATCGGATACTCCGTACCCACTCCCGTATCCAAAACGTATCGGCTACTTAGAAAATAACTAGAAGATCTTTGAAGTTGTAGGGGAAGACAAGGGAAAAGTGAAGAAATTGTGGAGAATACAAAGACAAGTCCTTATCGGTGGAAGTTATTGGGATTGAAAAGATGGTAAAGGAAGCTTATTTCAACATTACTAAATGGCTCAATGATGGGGTTGCCTGTCCTTATCTTATCGATGAGGACGAAATTTACATGATGGGCAAGGTTCGAGTATAATTAGCACTGTTCGGAAAGTTATGCTGAAAGCAAGTATGAGCATGGACAACCGTGGCAGCCTTTTGCATCAAAAACTCTACATCCAATATAATGGCAGAAAAGGAGAGAAGATTAAGGTTCACTTTGGGAATGAATGCAATCTTAAAATAGATGCCATGATGGATGTCTAGGTTAGATTTTAATCAGTGTATTTGTTGAGCTCTGATGTAATTTGTCAATAAGGAGGCCTGACACAGACCTGACCTCTTAACATTTATTGGTGTTGTGTTCCCTGAGGTGTTTGGTAAAGATCATCCCGAGGTGAATCTTGGTTTCAAACTTTCAAATTGTACTTGTTATTTAAAATTTAACAAATTTAAACTTTATTAAATGTTTACACACACAAAGCTATTTGGATGAACCAGTATGCTATATATATAACTTATTCAGAAAGAAGAAGAAATGATGTCATATTTTTTCCTCTATTCATGGGGGTATGGATGTTTTATCCAACCCCAGAAATTTACAAATTGGCCTATTTAGAGAATCCCCAAGAGTTAGACTTAGGCAATTGAGCTTGACTCTTGCTTTACAAGAAAACCCACAAACAAAGTGCCCTATAGCCGCAGGCTGCACCATGTTTCACTAACAGTAAAAAAATATCATAATTAAACAGATTAAATTCTTCAATCTAACAGCAGCAAGCATTTTCACAACTAAGAATAGTGACTCCTAGTGCTCTATAATGGCGAACACGGATTACATTGTTGCATGAGAATAATTTTGTATATTAAGACAATTATAGGTCTCGAGCTTGTAAATTTGTTGTAAGATAGCATTTAAAAGAAAATACGAAACAAAATTCTATAAAATGGGTAAGGTAGGCAGATTCACCACTCGACTAAGACCAAACATTTTCACTTGAGAAAAGCTATGTTTCCCATTAGAAAGTTTGTTTAAATATATGCAATTTTGCCTTGCACGTGAGCAACCTTGCAAACAATCATAGTGGCTTATGTAAGAGCATTTTAGACTGAATCAAACAGGAAATCTATGTGCAGGTTTTCAAGGCTGCATTTGGCCAAGAAAGAAGCTGTGTGTTGCCTTTAGGATGTCCAACATGCCAATGAAGGGCTCGAGGATGCCCTTGAGAAGGCCAGCAACCTATTCTTGATGGGCTTAATTATGTGCTTGTAGTTTATGGCCTTGTTCTAAGCCATCACAATCAAGGAAAAGGGCTGTAACAGCATTATAAGCATTTAACACAAGGTTTGAAAAAAAAAAGTGCAAAAATGTTAATTATTAAAAATATATTAAAAAGTATACATATATAACAAAACACAAATATCCAAGTAGTTTACAAAGTTTATATGTATTAAAAAATTTATCATGTTCTTTAATTATATCCTAATGTAGGTGTATTTAAAAAGACCATTTTAATTTAAATATAGTTCATGCATTTAATGCTGCTTCTATGTTGCATTTGTTTACATCGATGAAACAACCAAAGATAAATGGGAGTTTAAGGTTCTAGTCCACTATTTATAAAAAAAATCATTTTTGTTTATGAAGAAAACTAAAGAGTTTCAAATAAAAAGTTTAGTTTTTCTGAATTTGAATATCTCTAACAATTTTGGACCTTTGAGCTCATCACAGGTCAAATGATCCCAATTTTATATTACTGTGCTTTACATGTAAAGCAAAAAAATGGTGGGATGGTGATAGAAAAAATGACATAAATATATGGGAAAAACTCGAAAACCCATTTTTCAATAGATGATTGGGAATAAAGTATAAACCATAGCTACCTAAGTCCCATGGATGGGGGACGGGGCACTGTTTCTACTATGACGAAAAAAATTCAAGATTTTGGGGACAGCTAATGGACATTGGGGGTGGCTATTAAAATAATACATAAAAGATAAAATTTTCATATTTTAACTTTATTCAATGCAATTCAAGGGTTTAAACTTAATTTAATGTTTTTAAGGTACTTTTGGGATAAGAATTCCACATTTTTGGTAAAAATAACAATTATTTTGTTTGGGGTGGCAGGGGAGGAGGAGCAATATTGGGATTCTGTTTTGAAGTAAAAGCATACAAAAAAAAACTAAAAATTGGGACATCCACGAAGCGTCTAGGACTTTCAACTAGTCACCAAAATCTAGGGGACACGTCCCCGCATAACACGGAATAAACCCAAATAAAGAATACTTGGAAATTCAAGTATAACAATTAAAAGATGAGATACATGAGTTTCAAGAATTAATAAAATAAAAATATGATGAGATATTTTTCCCTCATAAACCCAATCAAACTCTTCTCAATCAAATCAAGCATCTCATGCAAATAAAGAGGAGTTTGCACAAATGAGAATTAAATCTTCTCGATAACAAGATATCAACTGCTTTTGTTTAATTTTAAATAAAGTATTTCAAACCAAATAACTTCTATCAAATGTTACAATTTAAATTGATGTAACTGTCTCTTTCAAAAACAAAATTCAAACTAAAGCAAAATTAATGTCAACAATGTTGGAAAATGGGCAAATGATAATTATTAAAATGTGTTACTTAACACTTAATGAACTATTAGTTAACTATTAACTAATAATCAGTTATAAACTTCCCTAACTACAATGTAACTTCTTCCAGCATATTAAAATGAAGGGCACACACATCTTGGTGTGCCTTCCAGTTTCGCTTCATTCTCTCTCTCATCTTCTAACATTGGTATAAGCGCAATTGGTGCTCGAGGATCAGAACTGTTCAAGGGAGCCCTAGCAAAAGGGTACAAACAGCAAAGTACAGATTTTGAGGAAGCCCCAATCAGGTATGAACTGTGGAGGAGATGCAGAGAAGTCCAGAACAGCATGATAATTGCACTACGGAATCATGATTTGCAGTGAAGGCAGATTTTACATGCAACTGAACAAAATTCCCAATTTTCAACAGCCATTCGCATTTTTTCACTGTTTTGTAGGGCACAGGACAAATGCAGACCAGATCATGAGAAAAATATAGTTGCAGAAAAAAGTCAAGAAATCCCTGTAAGGGCACAATGCCACTGTCTGTCGAAGGAAAAACAGACCTGCAGTCAAAAAATGACTGAGCAGAGGTCCCAACTCATTATGTCGTCCCGTGTTTTAGCAGCCTGCAAACACGACTGAAGAATTAAGCAAGCAAAACGAAAATCAGGAGAAATAGTGAGAAAAGAGTCACAAAAATCGACAGAAAGGGCACGCATTCGCATTTTTGCAGTCGTTAATTGTTGTGCTAGTGCACAGGAGACTGCTGCCTGTATTTGCAATTTTGAAGACTGTATGTCTAAACTAGGGCACAGGAAACACATGAGCAGAACTGTATTTTTGCAGGACAGACCCCCTGTATTTTTGTAGTCCAGACCTGCGTTTTTCAGTTGTAGACCAGCATGCTAGGGCACGACAGTCCTAGTTTTGAAGTCATTTTTACGATTTTCTCAGTTTACAGTTCTAGTATACATTGTGCTGTAGAATTTTCTGAGTTTGCAATTCTAAGCATCATCTGTGCTAGGGCACAAACATATCATACAGCACATGTACAATTTTCTGAGCGTGTATGTAATTTTGTTGCATATATTATAAGCAAATTCAGAATATAAACTGTACTTTTTCATTTTGCATTGATTTGCAGGTCAGAAGTCAAACACTCAGAATATGCCGTATCTTCCCCTGTTGCATTGATATGTGGGTCAGAAGTCAAACATTGTGTATTATGGCCGATATCCAGAATCTTGATCTGCCGGAGGCATAGAAATTGACTGGTCAGAATTACAATGTCTAGAGTCACAAGATTTTGATAATCGTAAAATGGCAAGATTGAAATTATATCATTATTGACAATGAAGGACTGCTGCGGATTTTGCTAGTTATGACAAGCACTATAAGGAGGCCTTGTTGTCATTGAAGTTGTTTATGTCAGATGATTTAATACCCGAAGTTCGGAACACCACTGAGGTATGTGTACAATGGACCAATCTGAAGAACAAGTATCTGACTTCGGAGAAAGTTCAGGTTTTGTACTTGAACTATATGTAGTTTTCAGCAAAGTTGCATGAGGGAGGGTTCCTGTCAGAACGTCTTCTTTGAATGAAATATCTTTGAGACCAGCTCAATGCCATCAACAAAAAGGTGGATGACAATGACCTGGTTGCTCTTGCTCTGAACAGTTTGATGCCCTCATATGAGTCTTTTGTGAAAGCTTTACATTTGATGGCTGAAAGTCAGACCCTAACTTTTGATCAAGTTAGTTCCTACTTGCTGCAAAAAGAATGCAAGCAGACTTAAGCAAGTGAGTCTACTTCTGAATAAGCAGAGATTGCATTTGTTGCTCGGTCAAAGGGTAAGTGGAAACAATTTGTTTGTGAATCTTCCAAATATCAGGTGAAATGTCATTACCATCATAAGTTTGGGCATATCAAAAAGGATTGCCAAAGCGACAGTATGATCTTTCCCAACACAACAAAAAGCCATGGGATGAGGCAAATGTGGCAGTTGTTGCATATGAACAGGACTCGAGGAAGAGAAAGCCTCATGTCATCATGCTCAAACAATAGTGCTACCCGTTGCTAGACCATTGACTCCAACGGACCCAGACATTTTTTCGTGTCTAAGGGGCTGGTATGTAACATTTATTGCACATTTATTGCAAATACAAATTGTTTTGATTCAGTTGTATTAGTTGTTGGGGAGTCACTTGTTGTAGAAGGGATAGGAGATATTTGTTTAGTCCTAAATAATGTTCAAAAACTCTTAGTAAAGAATATTAGGTATGTTCCTAGCATGAATATTTCAATATTGTTATAAATTTCTCTCAGCAGAAGTGTCTTGTGACGGATGTGAAACAAGAAAGAGTGATTGCCCTAGGCATTGGGCCCAATGGCTAGTATAGGCTTGTAGACTCTGCTATAGTCAACATAAATGTACTTATGGAGAAAGACTCTACCATAGAGGATGTGCAAGAGGATGAAATTCCTCATAGGTTTGTTGATCATGCTTCAACAACTTACATGCACTAGATGTGGAGGAAATATTCACTATACAAAATGTGCAAGTAGATGAAATGGGACATTTTCAAGATGCGCCAAAGGCGCATAGTGAGCTGGCAGGACAAGTCACTCAAAGTACTGTAGAGAATGACTCCACCATCTAGGATGCGCAAGAGATGTATTCCAATATCAACCACTCAATCAAAGGTACTCACTCGGAGGTCAATAGAGTATGGTCATTTTGCTCATCTTGCCTTTTTCCAACAAGAGGGAATAGATGAGCAATAAGAGGGAATCGATGAGAAGGAGATGATTGGTTCTCCCACTACAACGGAGTTGGTTTTTACTTCTATTGTGAATACTGCAAAGATAGTCACATTTCAGTTAATTCTCTCCGAAGATTTGTATGAGGTCTATATGGTGTTGCCTAAAGATTTTCGAGTACTTGAACATAATCATTTGGATTATAGTTTGATTGAGTCCCTATACAGACTCAAGCAAGCTCCACAAGCCTAGTACATTCTCTCTTATCAGCATCTCCAAGATTATTATTTCATAACTAAGGAGATCATGCTGAAGTTATCAACCAATGATGATTCATCATCAATCAATGAATCACTCTACAAAGAATTGGTGGACAGCCTAATATATCTTATGTCCACATGACTGAATCTTTGTTTTGTTGTTAGCTATCTTTTTTAGTTTCTATCTACACCAAAGCTCATACATTGGACAGCAGCAAAATGTCAGAGGACTGCTGCAGATTTCAGAGTAACCGTAATATCTAAGGAGCAGCCTACAGATTTAATGATTAACTTCTTGGTTTTATTGTATTTGTAAAATTTTGGGACAAACATGTTGTCTCCAGTTTAGTCATTAAGGGGGTATTAAAATATATTAACACTTAATGAACTATTAGTTACCTATTAACTAATGTTCGGTTATAACCTTCCCTAACTACAATGTAACTTCTTCCAGCATAATAAAATGCGGACATGCACATATCTTAGTGTGCCTTCCAGTTTCTCTTCATTCTCTATCTATCTCATCTTCTAACAATAATCATAAAATGTCAAGAGTCTTCAAATGTGTCAAATCTTGATTATGGTAAAAATAATAATGATATTGACCAAAGACGATGAAATACACCTTAAATCTAACCCTACCAACAGATTAAGTAGTATGCAGATTACAATGCAAACTGGAAAACAGCATGTGAACTTGGAAGACTCGGAGAAGGGAAATGCTAAGAACTTCCTCACGTCGGAGAGTAATGTTACAAATGTAATGGATGATGACAGAAGGAAAAATGCCATTGTCATAGTCAGAATATAATGACACCTTTGGTGTATGTCAATAGGAGAGACACTACAGTTGATATGTTTCATGAGTGAAAAACAGACGAGATGAAGACTGGAATGAAACAAACATTGCATTCGAGTTCATCTGTAGCACCATTACCTGCAAGATCAGCCTATAGAACACAACCACCTCTGGCTCTGGCATTGGTGACAAAAATGCCAAATCAGCTAACCCCCAATCTGCAGTTGATCAGCAGCAATATTCTACTGTTGAAGATTAGATATGCTCTCCCAAACCAGATTTTGAAGGGCGTAGTTAGAGAGGAATAAGAGGTAGTTCGACAACTCTATATTTCAATTTACGCTTTGGATTTATATTTGAAGACCTGATTAAGAAGTTTAATGAGGACTTGATTATGCTGGTGATGGTTTCGGAAAGTCACACCATGGGGTTTCAGTTATGCTGCCCGTGGCAGCACCTTTTGACTTATGTACCTTGAACTTCATTTTGAGTATCATGGCAATCATAATCTCATATACATTTCCATATGTTCGATGTGGCTCTTCAGATATGTATGCACAGTAGTATAATCTGTTATCTATTCACTTAGCTGTTTGAATAGTTGGATGCAAACTAGTTTTACATATTATCGTCACTACCATGAAAGTATTCAACACCGATGACCAAGTTCCAACAATAATTGTACTCAAAATTACGTGAGATAAATGTGAACTCCAAGTCACCAGATTCTCAAAGCAATAAAATAAAAGTGTCAACCTACAAAGACATTCAATGTTTATTAAATTGATCTTGACTAGAATGATCTAGATTTAATGCATCCTTGCTCTAAGGTTTTAATGCAATCTTATCGCCTATCTTCTTCATGTGCTTTGAGGATGATCCAAAGGGACTAGGAAATAGAACCTCTTCACCATTCAACCAGAGAACAATTGGGATCGATTGACAAACAGGACTCACTTTAAATTTTCTTGTACGGTGACGAAACTGCAGGTATATGCAGGGGTGGTTGCATAACCACCATTTCCCTAAAGGGACGATTGTATAACCATTTGTCTCTGCATAGTCGGTTTCATAGCTGCCGGTTAACTCAGGTTCGGTTACGTAACTGCTGGTTTGCTTGAAGTTATGGTTTCGCCAAGGTTAACTGAACAATCGGAGTAACAGTAGAATGACAGTCGCTTCAGTTCTGAGTCATTTGGGAATCCTTCAATGCACAAAAGGGCAGTCCTGGAGGCACAAATCCAGCTGCAAACATGAGCATGTGAGAGGCAGAGATGGTGTTCCTTTGGTTGTAGGCGGAAGAAAGGTGCAAGAGGAGCTGAGTGAGCAAACATCATAGTTCTTGTTGTATTTGTTCTATTAATCTCTTTGTAGATTGTTATTCGCCATACGAGGATCAGGAAGTTTGGCTATTGTCACTTTCAGCTGGTTTTCCCCAAAATGGGTTTCCAAGTTAAAAGTCTCGGTGTCCATTGTTGTTCTTGCTTTCTCTTTCGTTGTTCATGGTTATTTACATTCACATTTCAGTATTGCAAGTTCAGTCTATGTTTCAGGCTTCAGCAACACAGTACACTGATTCTAAGTACTTAAGAGCATTCAAATCTGTCAATTTGAAGTAAGATTTCAAGTTGGATAGTATGTTGTGATTCAACAAATTCCATTAAGCAATCACAATTGAGAGTTTACAGAACAGAGGACAAAGCCTTTGCAACCCAAGAGGGCATCTTATAAACTTACTTAACACTCCTATTTGTCAAACAATGGTTTTTGGCCGGAGATGACCACTCAAAGAATGCTTATAATCGACCAACAAATCAGTCACACTTGAAATTCACCCAATGGATTTATTTTTTCTCCCTTCTTGATTATTTTTGAAGAAGAAAATAAATATAAATATTGATAATGAGCTTCTGATACAAGGAAATTATCCAAAAAAATGTTCATGCAGCTTAGTTGTATATCAATCATTTCGAACTTTGAATCTAGTCCTGAAAAATATTACGCACATTGGTCCTCTAACGCTTTCTTTTGGGATATAGTTGAACAACATGACACTGTTAAGAATCAATTTGGTCAGAATTTGCATTAACCCGGATGAATTTAATGTCATGAGTTTTGAATGCAACCTTCCAAGGTATATTGGACTGCCAAGAAAAACACGTGAGAGAAATGCCGATGCAAGAGGTTGAAGTGGATTGTAAAGAGAAACCAATGCAGGCCCCAAAATTTTATTGGACCACGTAAGAAGACCATAGTTAATTGCTGATGCCACAACACCCTGCAATCAGTGACACAATTAAATTCATTGCATAAGTGTGCTAACTGAAATAATAGTTGGTAGATATTCACAAAACATTTTAATAAACTAAAGTCACAGCTCTCTCATGAAATAATGAAAGAATGTGAGAAAATATGAATATAAAGAGAATGATATCCATGTCAACTTACAGCAAATAGAACAGCTACCATCTCAGAACGTGTCAAAACCCAGTCTGAGGATTCATTAGCTGCAATTATTCCAGTCAGGAGCATTAACCCAAAACCAAAAAGGTAGGCATATGCAGTTAGTGACAAGCTAGCAGGATACCTGACAAGAATTGGTGCCTGCAAAAGCAAGAAATTATAAGGTCTGTGTTGCACATGATACACCTTAATATTACTTGATATATGCTATCACATAATTCTTAAAAACTTTCAAAACTGACCTCTCTCAAGGCATTAAGCTAAATAAAAATATGGAAATTATATTTGATCGAATAGGCATTATGAAACAAAGGCAGGTTCTCCACAATAGCTGCTAGGTATTTTCAATGCACAAATATAAATTGAAAAGAAGGAAAAAGTCTGTTAACATGTAATCAAAATCATTATGAAGTTTGCAAAATACTAGCCTCGATCTTACATATAGATATATAAAGACCAACCATTACAAATTGCAAATAAAGTATAATTTCGCCACACGCATGCTTTGTAAAATTTGGAAAATACCAAATTACTTTTGTAGTAAAAATTTTACCAAGGCAGCAGATAGTCATATAGACCAATGCCTGAATTACAGATTAATTTGATATTCCTAAGGATTTACAATGGTAGAATCACAGACAACAAGATTGAGACATGAGAATGTGGAATCTGTTTCTTAGCAGTTATAAAATCAGTGCCTTTGAAAATGTTAAGATATATCAGCAAACCAAAGAGTCGTAGCGTCCCCCCACCCTGGTGACATCCTGGACGTACGTGCCCCCTTTCCCCATCCCCGCATATCAAAATGTCGAAAAATTGGGGATGTGCCCTGAATTTTAGGGACATTACAGGGACTGACCCAAGATGTCACCTTAAAAGGAGGATGTTTCAGAGACCATGACACCCTCTACATTTTTTTATTCTTAAAAATTTCTTTTTAAAAAAATTTAATATATTTGTATTTTCAAGATTTGAATATTAATTTTTAACTTCATATGTATTATTTAATATTTTTTAACAGTCCCCAAAATCGGGAAATTTTAATCGTCCCAAAACCCTGTCCCCAAGACTCAAATAGCTATTGTCTGGACTCTTGAAACAAGATATCGCTTTCCATGTGGAGTTCACTGATGTCTAGACTCTTATCTGCATGAGAGTATTTGTCTATAAAATGTAGATCAACAAAAAGAATTAATTATTCCAACAATTTTATCGGAAGGTCAGATAATTTATATTGGAACAAGTGCTATCCAGGCGCGCGGTCACAAAGGACTTCCAAAGATGTATATGTAAACCCCTAACCCCACGGACAACATTAAAAAAATATGGAAAGTACATAAACAATAACTAGAAAACATAGAAAAAAATATGGAAAATACCAGCGGGAGGGAAACCAAGGTTTGAACTTAATACAATTATAAGACAAAAAGAAAACTAATATATATTTAAAATACCAGACAGCTTACTTCCTTGCAAGAAACGCTTTTCCTCTTGGCACTTATTTAATGTATTAATACAGGGCCACTTAGGAATACATGGAAGTAACATCTTTTAATTTAATAAGTATTTTGTCACTATGCACGGAAACATTATTGAAAGCACAATTTGACAAAATTTAGTAAGAACATTCTTAATGGCACAAAGTCATACTCACTCTGGATAACATCTTTCTACGCTATTACTTCCAGGAAAGCAATTGTAAATACATAGCTACAAGATTGAATATACCTACCAACCTGTAAAGCCAGGTAAATTGCCATGCATAAGCAATTCCCTATAAGACAAACAATACCAACGTGCCAGGTCTCAAGACCCCACTCCATTAACCCTGTTGCTAACCAGCCAACAGGTTCTGGCTGAGGCTTGCCACTTATTTCGGCTTGTGCCATAATATCCATGTATGCCTGCCCAAATACAACTGGGCCTCTGACAACAGCCATATATACAGCGCCAAAAATGCAAAGAAGTGTGCCTCCAATCTTAACTTTACCATCAATTGCATGCAAGTTCACAGACTCTGTGCTGCTTAGGACAAGTAACAATATCATATTTTATTGAATTTGACATAATCCCAAAAGGAGTTGAATCATCAGAACATGAGTATCAGGAGGTCAGTGATTCTCACCCCATAATGGCAGCTAAAATAAATGTAAAGACAGGAATTGCAGGCTGTATGGCTGCAGCATAAGTTGGATTAGTATAATTGAGACCCATAATGAATAGAAGCTGGTTTCCAAATATCCTGTTCAGAACGGCAATTAAAACTTTAAATAATTTTCAGAGACAAGATCAATGGAATATTAAAAATGCACACTATAATTTGAAAATTTGGTCATCATCTTTACCCAGTTAAACCAAGAAAGAAGAAGGATTGAAGCAGACGACGCGTATTGGTGGACGAATTCTCCTGCAAGAAACACAGAATACTTTTAGTTACTCGTATCATTCAAAAATTATGTTTGTAAAACAAATGATGGTGCAATTTTATGGCTTGAAAATCAAACCACTGAGTTCAAGTAATGAGAATGGTATTATCTGAAAGTTGACATGAAAAAAAGATAAACCATGGAAATTGAAGTACAAAGGATTAAGGCCGTGTAATATGAAAAGGTTGCTGTAAAATAGACTAGTACCAATAGAGAAATTAGATGCAGAAATAATTAGAGAATCGTGTCAATGTAAAACCAAATGAAGAAATTCTATGTACCATCAAAACGAACCCTGATTTGTACATCCTATATAGAAAACCATAAGATTATAATGGCCACTTCTAAAACATGAAAGGAAAAAATTGAGCTTGAACTCAATGTGGTCTCAATGAAAAACAAAATGTCAAGCAACTCAAAACAAAATATGCATTGAACAGAACAAAGGAGATCCAAAATCAAGAGAGAGAGAAAATGCTGAAAAAATGCACCTAAGATGATGATGATGATGATGATGATGATGATGATGTTATCAAGGTCCATACAAGAAAAAAACGCTAAAAAAATTTGATAAGCATCTGAAGCTAGGGATTTCAAGCACGACATCCTACTCTAGAAATAAATTGCAAAAAGGGAAAGATGACAGTTCTCGAGCTAAGGGTTCCATAAAGCCAACCTCTACAATACAGGAAAAAGTAGAATAACAAACCTGGGAAAATTTTGTACCTTAAAATAAATAGATAAATGAAGTTACTCTACTTCAACGCCCAAAGCAATGGATAGGACTACTGATAGAAAAAGAGGAAGCGAAACTGTCTTCAAAATATTGAATTTAAGAAGATATAATTGTAAAAGATAGTAAGCAAGTCCTAAGTAATCATGAGATTGACTTCAGTAAGTTAAATCTGATGAAAACAAAGACAACAAATCCTAATCATCAAACAAGGGAAAGATCATATAAAGAGTGAAGATGTGCAAATGGTTAAATATAATTTAGAGCATTCTAACATAAACATACTCACGGGCTTCAAATTACAGATACTCAATATACACAATATGAGAAACATTGTTTGAAATAGACATTGCACATAAAAATGAGAAATAAGAGTGCTTTCATTATTACTTGAAGACAATATAGTATATTGTCTCGAAGTCTGACCTTTCTGTTCATGAAAAGCTCCATGAATATTCAATACCCAAAGAAAGAGATAGATATATATAGGATGATACCATAAAAGGTACAATTACCGGTCACTACCACCTGTAACTATCATAACTAAGGCTAATCTATGAAACTAAAAGAGGTCTAAGCACATTAGACTTTCTTTAATCATTCCTTTTATTTAGACCATGTGCTTTTAGTTATCCACAACACATGTAGATAAGTTCAACAAAACATTCTATTAAAACTTTCACTTACATCTATCCCTCCTTTGAACAGGTCGGTGCACCTTCAAACACCTATCAAGTGGTAGTGTGGGGTTCAAATGTAGTCATAGACTCAATAGGAAACCACATGTTAGTGGCTGAAGTCTGAACAGTGAGTGTACTAGGAGATATCAATAGAGATGGCCAAGATGATACTGGCAGCCCTAATGAATAAGAAGAAGAGATCCCATGACCCAGACTGAAATGAAGCAGATGCAAATGCAAGTCAAGCTGAAGAAGCTGTTCCTGTTCCAATGGACTTTGAAGCTGTTTGTGATCCCATCCAAGCTTCTTCTAGGCTTTATGCTTGTTCTACTAATTTACATGTCATGTAATTTCCTTCTCAGCCACATGCTTGGGTTCAAGCTAAGCCCAAATTTTTACTCTGTACTTCAAAAGCCGACTTCTAATTTTCCAATGCCTCAAACCTCTCAAACATTTTATGCCATTCTTCAAGCATGCTCTTCATTTTGCTGGTCTTAATTCCAAATGAAAAGTCTTCTGCTTCACTCAACAATCTTGTCATCGTATTCTTGAATATTTCCATTGATCCTCCAACCATTTGGAATGTTATTCTGCCTCCATGGTAGTGTATTCATCTTTTCCTATAGCTGTTCTATTTTATGTTGCAATTATTTTTCTATTGAGATTTCCTTAACCACTAGTTGTAAGCCATCATACTCAAATTTATCCACAACAACTTCTTGGGCTCTCAACTTCTTTGCAATATCCTGTCAAAACATATCACCAACGTCTTTATGTGATCTCATCAAAATTTAATTGTGTTGGCTTTGGAACCGAGCGTATATAAATTATTTGCTGTTTGAATACAAGCATTTTGAGCATGTTTACCCTGTAATATTCTCAGCTTGAGTACTTTCTTAAATACAGTAATCTTATTGATGATGGTTGTACCTGACAGCATGTAATGATGTTCTACTGCTTTCCACTGACAACATGGTCCTCCTAGCTTATCTTCTCGGGGGGTTTGCAGATCTTCAATACCTTCAGATATGTTTTTCCTAGAGTTTGTAACAACCTTTGCCTGCTTGGGGTTTAGATTCATGACTTTGTAAGGGATGTGCACATTTCTGTTCCAAGTGTACTGCTTGCAGGCACATTTCCAGAATATCTCTTCATAGATGGATCTCTTGAACACTATCATTAAACCCATTGTTCTTTATGGGTCAAAGTTTTAGGGCTCCAGTATGGTCCAGCCTATCTTGGTTCAACATATGGTGTGTTGCAAATGTATCGTGCCTTAGTGCATTGTCCACGAAGAATTTGTCTTGAGAATGTGTTCACGCCATAGTTACCTAAGTCTTGGGGATGGAGGAACAGCAGTACGGTGGGATAGGGTTTCCAGGATGGGAAAAATCCCGAATTTTGGGGACAGCCGAGAGATTTTAATATATAAAATTTTAATTTTAATATTTTAACTTTATTCAATGGAATTATCGATTTAAACTTCATGGGTTCTTTCAGGATTAGGGTACTGTGATTTTGGTAAAATTAACAAAAAAATAGTGTCAGATTTTTTTAATTTAAAAGTTGGGGGGACGCCCCTTCCAACTTCCTAAGTCACCAAACGCTTGGGACGTCCGAAACGTCACCAAAATTTAGGGACACATCCCCACATAACACTCGCTCAGGATCATTTTATATCATCGAAGACTCATGTCCCTAGGTGACAACCTCAGGTCAGGAGAGATCCATATTTAGCTCTTTGTTCTTTAGGGAGGGTTGCCTTCCCAGGTCTCCCAGGACAATGGCTATCTTGCTATTACAAGACATCTATCAACAAGCTATTCAGGTCACTTGGACATCTCCCTAGTAACCTCTCAGCCCCAAGATGGATTTCTACCCCGAACATTTCTTGGAGAATATTGATGGCACTATTATTCATCCCAGAAATCTCAAGCAGCACTGCCAAAACATCATCTTAGATTTCCCCTTCACCAATTGAGTATGTTCCCACCATTTATGAGTGGAGACAAACTACCATATTCCACAAACGTATAGGATTTCTTGCCTCTGTTTTCTCCATGAAGTGGAAAGAGAGGGGCGCTTTATTTTTAGGTGTCCTATCTACTGCGAGGCCTGAGAGAGATACCATTGTTTATACGGAAACTCAAGAGATTTCGTTGCCACATTTTCCCATTATCCTGAGTGTTTGGCCCTTTAAATTTGAGAGGTTTCCACTTTCAGATATTGGCTTTTCAGGGAAATTTGTACGACTACTAGCCTTACTACCTCCCTCCTTTTTGGCATTTTTCCTATTATTGGAGATGCCATGGTGTGAAAACCTTCCATAGTAAATGGAAACACAGGTGTAATCGCTGTTGTTTGCTGTTCCAGCAAGGGGTTTCAGTTAGAAGTATATCATTGGGTATAAGATGACAGCCGCCAATAGCAATCTGATACATGGAGTCAAAGTCCATTATGTTCCACAGAAAATGCTTCTCGGTATTCAGATGTAACAATTGCTCCCCTAAGATGTAGCAATTGTTAACCAGGTCAGGTCGAATTTCTAAGTTGCGGCAATCTATGTACCACAGCCCTGTAGCATTTCAGAATCATCTCTGTAGCATTTTTAAATCATAAAGTTGTAAGTTCCATGGGCAACAAACCCTTGAAACTCTGTTTTGATTTGCACCAAGGTGGATAAAACAACAAGCAGATCTTTTAAACCATGGCATTTTATTTCCTATAGGGTTTCTCCATACGAAATTTGGTGGCTATCTTGTGAAATGATTACCATTTATTGTATTGTGGTTTTCCACATCTTTTTGTAGATCTTACCATTGCACAGAAAAATTATTTCCTTCATATAGTTGTTAATACTAAAGGTAAGGTTGGCTTTTTAGGCCACTGCCAAACGAGACAACAATTGTGCAAGCCCCCCTTGTGGAAGCCCTCAAGGGGATGGTTTTCCATTTACCTTACAGGGTGTTTACATCTAGTGAAGGCATTTATGCAATACACATTACAGGTACAGGTTATGTCAATAAAAATGCCTAAGAGGACCATACACTCTGCAGTGATATAACATGCATAGAACTGTCAGTTAAAAGTCAAATTGTTATGATCCTAAGTTGCATTTAGGTAAATTATAATGTTATTGTTTGCTTGTTTTAGAAAGTGTTCTCAAATATGTGATTCAAAGAACAAGGAAATTTGTGCATTGAGAATGTCACGGGCATTGCAAAGAACCTTATCATAGAGGTCATAAGGAAGAAACCACAAGGATTTTTGCCAAAGGAGTTATAAAGTATAATCAGGAAGTTATAAAGCATCTTAGGTGTGATGGGAAGTTGCCAAAAATAATGAGGGAGTTACAAAGCTTCTTAGGTACCATAGAGTGTTACAAAGAATAAAAAGGGAGTTACAAAGTATCTTAGGAGTCACAGGGAGTTCCAACACATTTTAGGTGTCATAGAGTTACAAAATGTCTTGTCAAAATGGAGGAGTTACATGCATTAAGCATCCCATATGCAAAAGAAACAAGTTATAATAAGGCTTTAAGCCTTAAAGAAGGGTAGGGCTTTGAATGTTTGTCTATATATACTCAGGGAAGACTATTCTTGGCCAAGTGCAGAGCCCGTACTACCCTTATAGGTTTACTTGACCTGAGTAGGCATTCTTATTTTCTCGAGAAGGTTATCTATCTTATGTACTAGCTAAAAATTAGTTTAATATAATTGTCTCGAGGATTTCTAAATATGTCGGTGTTTTTAGTCTCTACTTCCAACAATCCTTATCTATTTTAGAGAACAGAAACTTAAGGAAATGGGATAGAATTTGATTTCAAGATTAGTATTTTACATTTCCAACTTAGATTTCTAGATTTTCAGAAACATTTTTAAATAAGCAGGTTTCAATCCTAATTCTTCTAGTTGTCAATTAACATTTGAAAGTCATGATTAGGCTGCACTTATCTACTAATTATTGTAATATTAAATATAACAACTTGCTGCTGCATTTATCAGCTCTTATCTAGTGTGTTTTTTTGGTCCTTGTCTGCCATTTTCCAGTCACAAAGGCATATTTCGGTCAGTAACACAGAAAATATTTCCCAGAGTCCCGATTTTTCCCATATTTCAGACTTTCGATCATGAGACAGATCTGGTAACAGAGAAGAATTTTCAAGGTCTTGTAAAGGGTTTTATCCAGGATGCACTGCTCTTTACCACAGCAATCAGTTTAAAGCCATGGGTAAGGCACACAAAAAGAAATTTCATGAGTGTAATTTTAAAATTCAGGAATTCCTACAAAAGAATCAGAAGCTAGTCAAGGAGGACCAATGCCTAAGGGAAAGGAACCAGCAATCGAAGACCAAGCTTATCACTCCAAGTGATTTTGTCAGCTATGTTGTGTATAAATGAAAATGTGAATTTCCCAGTTTAAACATCTCTGTAACACCATTTTAAATGTTTAGTCCAGGTAGAAGCCGTGTATAGCAATACCATGGAGAAACAGTGATGAGAATTGGTTGCAAAAGAGAAATTGTGAGCTCCAAGCAGATTGAGAAGGAACAGACAACAACAAAGAATGCCCAGATACTGACTAGAGAAAGCATTGTAAGCACCTCTATACACGGCTTCTGAGTTATTTGGAAAATTTGAAATCGTCTTAAAAGAAGGGCTAAAATGTACAAGAACTAAACAAGGCCAAGGAATTACGAACTTGTTGAGGTTCACGAAAGAATAAGGAAGCAGCTTTTTACATGAGTAGACAGACTTCTTGTGTCCCATCGATGTTCAAGTGTTGGAAGATGTGCACAAGGAAGAAATAAAGAGAAGGCGGATTGCACACATTTGAAATTGTGTCCATCTATTTATTATGAATGATGTAGTTACAAAACAGTTGATATAGTTACAACCGGTTACAACCATCTCATTAGTTAAATAACTAATGAAGTCCTTATTTAATAAGCCTTACATTCTAATACCCCCTCTTAAGGCTTATCCTACATAAAGCAAAAACAAACATTCTAACAAAACAGAACTACGTAATCTTCAGAGGCTTTCACTTTGAAAGCAATGCTATGACTAGGTAGGGCTCCATCAAGCTGCTTCGTGACCTTCATAAAGGTGTAGCTCCCGAGCTGAATTCCCGAGTTCCCAGATTCCACCTCCCGAACTCCCGAATCACGATCTCCCAAATTATTGGACAACCATCCATATTGAGCCATCCACAAGCTCCATCAAGTTGTCTCATGACCCTCATGAGGGTATAATTCCCAAGATCCACAGTCTCTCGAACTATCTGAGCAACCATCCATACCGAGCTTCATCTACCTTGTATCCTTTCTTGCCTTCAAATTTTAGAGCATCTTTATATTGCATATTCGTCATTGTCCTCGCTACCTTCTACATCCGGCGGGTCTTCAACCATGGCTATATTGGCTATATTTGATATGCCTTTACCCTTGAGTACATCATTGGCTCAAACACGACAATCCCATGTTGTGTGACCTCTTTTCTTACAATAATGACATTCAATCTCCCGATTATCTTTATCTAATCTTCTACAAGAGTTTCTGGTTCTGGAATAGAATGCACTTTCTTACTGAGAATGACCTTCTGCATCTTCTGTAGTTCGCTTTTCTTCAGCTAGAAGAGCTGCAATCATATCATCTAGAGATTGAGATTGAATTTGACTGAGGGTAAAACTACATTGTTGTATTTTGAAGACAAACTATTTAATAGGATAGCTTTGGCATCCTCATCCTCAATCGCAACTTTGACTTTTGCTAGTTGTTTGATCAGGGA
Source organism: Taxus wallichiana var. yunnanensis (assembly GCA_018340775.1). NCBI lineage: Eukaryota > Viridiplantae > Streptophyta > Pinopsida > Cupressales > Taxaceae > Taxus > Taxus wallichiana. The sequence goes on from CM031235.1 coordinate 810,819,417, forward strand.
CCTCAGATTATTGATGTGGCTTGACATAGAGACTCCATCCATTTTGAACCTATATAACTGAAATTTTAGAGAAAATTTGGCATTAATAGTTTTCGCTCCAATAATTTTTTTAGAGCATCCCAAATTTCCTTGGATGATTTGTCTAGGTCTACATGATGAAGATCAAAGTCGGAGAGAGCAAGGCCAATAATAGCTTTCGCTCTATCATCTTTGTTTTGCCAATCTAACAATTTTGATGCATCGGTGGGTGTTGTCTCTTTCCCGTTTACAATGCCCCACAAATTTTTATTCATAAGTTGCATTTGTATTTTCACTTTCCATGTATGAAAATTTAGACCTGAATATTTTTCTACGGAATTTCCATTTTAATAAAATAAAATAAATACGACTACGTATTTTACCGAAATGAGTAAACAGAGAATAAAATATTGGTTCTTTGTTGCACAGAATCGTGTGATTTACACAGCTTCGTGCCCTAGCACAAACCATCCAAACATTGTTGTGCCCTTGATTTGATTCGCGAATGTGATCGTATTTTTGCCTTTTCGCTAAAAATGTGATCAGATGCTTCTTGGGTTCGTGTCCACGACTTTGGCTTTGTTTTAATGGCGGAAATGCCTGTGAAATTTCAACGAAATGGGCGGAAAATGGCTCGCAGAGTGTATTTTCCATAGTTACCTAAGACTCCGAGACAAGGGGACGTCGGGACGTAGGGACGGGGTTTCAAGACGGCAAAAAAATCCAAGATTTTGGGGACTATAAGGGAACGGCTGGGGATGGCTATTAAAATAATATATAAATATTAAAAATATATAATGGGTCCCCTAACCTTGGAAAAAACATGAAAGGTTATAATTTCAGCACCATAGCCAATAATGTTACCAAAGGGCCTGTAACATGCCAACATCTCTTTATCATGTCACTTACATGATTATATCCTCAAATTAAAAAAAAAAGCGGCTAAGGTAACTAAAAACACTAAAAAATTAAATACAAAGTTGGCCTTTAGAACATCCTAATATACCGGTAAAGCCTTCAATATCATACAAAAAGAAGCAGAACGACTTGCACAACAAATTTTGAAACTAAAGAAATCCTTTAAAATATGCATATGAATTTATTGATCCTATTGCTATGTATAAGAAAGGCTTTCAAATGTAAAATAACAACGACCTCTCATGAAAATATCTTCTTTTGGAACCTACATAAGATAGTAAAAATCCATTTCTTGGGAAGGTAAGTTTGCATGGGAAAAGGATTAGTTTTCATTTTCCTCTTTTCAAAGTCATAATCCTTTATGTTTTATATATTTTTATTTTTTTGGGACTCGGGGACTTGGGGGACTTTGGGGACTTTGGGACATCCCCCAGCCATCCCCTAGCCATCCCGGGACTTCATGGCGTCCCCGTTGGAGTCCCTAAAGTCTCAAGCACCCAAGACATCTTGAGTGCGTTCCCTAAAGTTAGGGACATCCCGAGACGCCCCTTCATTTTTGCATTTGGGGGTGCGTGGGGGGCGTTTCGTCCCCGTCCCCAAGCACCCGGGACATCCTAGACGTTCGGGACGGCTTGGGAATGGGGGTGCGCGTCCCCGCAGCATAATCGTATTTTCCTTTGAAAGAAAAACAAACAGTGAAACCCAACTATAAATGAATGGCTCGCGGAGTGTATTTTTCTTTGAAAGAATTCGAAGAAAACGCGACCTCGATTAACTCATCAAGAAGCCCTTTCGTGACTTTGTTTGCTCCTAATTCATGACTTTAAACTTGGTTTTTCTCCTTGCACAATTGTGATATTGTGATTGATTTATGCGTCCTCATAACTCGTGAATTTTACACAATCTTGGTTCCCCTTTCAACCGCCTGAGACTCGTGACTTTATTTCGTGCCCTAACTGGTACTCGCAACTACTTGTTTTTTGCCCTCACAAAAATGTGAACTCGAAAATCAAAATGAAAATCTTCACGAATATGCCCTTGCTTTCCGACTGTGCCCTTGATTTCATTCACTTCGATTCACACCTGCATGCCCTAATGGGACTGATCTTCTTCCCTTCTCTCTTTCCTTGCATGTCTTGCTCTGATACCAATGTTGGAAGATGTGCACAAGGAAGAAATAAAGAGAAGGCAGATTGCACACATTTGAAATTGTGTGTCCGTCTATTTATTATGAATGATGTAGTTACAAAACGGTTGATATAGTTACAATCGGTTACAACCATCTCATTAGTTAAATAACTAATGAAGTCCTTATTTAATAATCCTTACATTCTAATATCAAGTGCCTATCCAATTACATGAGAGGTAAACGGGAACTTATAATTTGAACCTTGTCATTTCTCATTTTCTCTCTCTAAGTGTCAAGCGGCACTCCCTAGATTGTTATTGTCGTCGTTGTATTCCTTGAAAATAAGATATGGAGAATTATGTTTCTTTATCATAAAGGAAGCAAGTGCAAAGTTGATGGACACAAACCCAGGCCAGCCAAAAGTTGTAGTATAGGATGACTTCTATATAAGTAAACATGGATAACTAAAGAAGAGACAACCATAAAAAGAATCAAATTCTGATTTTGTAGCTGAAGAGGTACATGTAGCTCTTGTAAAACAGAGGGGACCCCTTCTTAACATAAGGCCCCTTCTGGTGGACATCTAGAACCACAGAGGGTAGAAGCCCAGGCGACATCTTCCCTTGTTTGTTGAACAAACTCAAGCTTGTGCTTTATGGGCTTTGAACATAGAAGCCACTGGTAGGCCCACTCTTGCACCTAAATCCATATTTGTAATTGGATCACAACATCCCCTCCCTTCAATATTCCTTTAACATCAAAGCATATGATCGGACCAAGCACAATGACTTTTTGGAGTTTCAGCTCAAATGTGACGATGCTTGATCATCAATCCATTCACAAAGTACTCTGAATTCCTTCAGTTCGCACTCAAATGTTGCCATTCTAGATAATCCATCCATTCACAGTTAACATGTATCAGTGTTGGCTTTGGATAATTTGTTATACAATCTGCCCTAAAGGAATATACTCGCTGACAGCCAGTGGAAGGAATTGAACCCAGGCCCTTGTTTTGATCAATTTGGTCATTTCATATTGGTGTTGCCAACTAGACTCCATATGTACTTGTTGCTTCTGCAATTGCCATTGGAGAAGGTTGGATGTCAATAATCATTTTGCATTTCTAAACCGTTGGATTTCAAAATAGTGAGAATGTCCATAGCATTTGGTCAACTTTATTGTTGCCTTTGTAAACTATTGCATCCAACATACTAGATGCAGCCTGCGACAGGCCAGATGCAAATCCAGGATGTATCTGATGGGAGATATACTCCTCCGGAATGTCAATTTAAAGGAAATCATATCCCTAGGTGGCAGCGGCTAACCCAAGGTTGCCCACTAAAAATCCAAAAAATAATAAATTAAAAAAATTCAAATAAAAGAAATACTATTAATTTGCTTCTTTAATTCGAGGTCCTGATGAACTGTATCCAATCAGAGGCTGATTTTTTCATTCTGGTTTTTTTGCTGGTCTTCGGCCCTATATGTTTATCAAAAAAATAAAAATTACAATTATTGATAATAATAACAGCTAATGAAGTGTTGATAGGTTGGTTAAGTAAGTTGATTGTGTCCAGCCCTATTCAGATTCAATTCTTGCTGGTGGTAATGTGGTGGTTTGATGCAGATGTGAGACTGGACAAAAGCGTTGAACAATCAAAATTAACATATAATAACCAAAAAAATTCAAGTTTTTAATATGAAATTGTGAAATTTACAGGAAAATAGTTGCTTTTAAATTTATATTTGGTTAAATATACAAGACACCCAAAGAAAAAGTGAAACCTGGGATGCGCACTTTTCTTTGAAATAGGCAACAGGGCCAAGCAATAATATCGCGATAAGGTCCCTACAGACGCAGAACACCACTTGATTCATTCCCACCGTCAGCGCCATCTTTGTTATAACGTGATACCCGCCATAATTTAACTGGACTAAAGCCAGCGCGGCGTGCGCCTTCAAGCCATCCGATATCATAGTTTTAACTTTCAAATTGCAGCTCGCAGGATCTTATATTTTGCAGTAAATGCTTCAAAAAGACCCAGATTTTGTCGCGGTGAGGTCAAATGAAGCAGTTATGACAGATGCATCTCCTGCAACTGCAAATGAGTACTTATGCGCTGGTTGACTAATTCTCACAACTCAACTGACATAACTAGGGTTGTTGCACCTTTCGTCAATTTGATTACGTAACAGTTGGGATACCGAGAAGGGGTTAAATTTGACGGCCGTTTAGACGTTTTTCATGATTTTAGCCGTAAAATACTTGCAAATATTTGGAAAATGTCACTTGCAAATTTTAAGAGTGGCCGTCATTTTTATATAGATTTATAGGTAAATTATACAAAAATATATTTGAAATAGTTAAATATATATAAAATAATATTTTATATATTTTATTAACATCATAAAAATAACACTATTTTGTATTTTTGAAGGGCAAGATTTAAAATTTGCCGTCACCTAAAAATTGTTTGACAGGCATAGGTGGCCGTCAAATTTAACCTCTGATATTACCGAGTGCGAACATCTTTTGTTTTTTTACTTTTTCATTCTCTCGGGTGGCACTGCCCACCCAAATGTTGTTTTCCTAGAACCAAATTTACTAGTAAGCCATGGCATATTTTAGTAAATGCTACGATAGCCCTAGGGAGATGACTCCATAACCACGCACCCTAATTTTAGGGGTATGTACAATTTATGACGAGGTCTCGGTGAGCGTTAAAAATGTATCACTTTGTAGTGTATGATCGTGTCACATCACTATTTTTGTTTTGTATGTTTATTTGGAGGGAAAAGTAGATTTTGAATTGATTTAGTACACATAATTTTTATAAAACATTTAAAAGTGTACCAATAATCGAATATCCTATGTGTCACATTGTGGTTGGCTCTTTAAAAGTACCATTAATGAAAAAGTGAAAAACTATTGGTACTTTTTCCATCAAGTTATGGTGAAATCAAATGTACATGTTTTGGTACATGCACAACTATAGGGTCATGTCACCCTATAGATTTGTTGAAGATTATGGTAGCAATTGCTCTCAAGCAAGATAAGGGTACACCAAGTTGAGGAGTCCGGAGGTGTATAATTGTGTTGTAATTACACCGAAAGACGTGTTCCAAATGGGAATAAACCCACCCATTACTAACAATTGATGTGATTTAATTGACGGTGGAGCTTATGGTGCGAGGCGACGTTGAAGCACAAACCCATTCAACCATTAATTGTTGGTTTCGTGTCTTCCAAGACGAGAATGAGTTATGGGTTAGACGCAAAGAAGTTGATTGTTTTTCGATAGCCACTAGCGTGTCTCACAAGAGAGAAAGGAGATATGTATTGTGGGTGCGTATGTGGAGACATGGGGGAGGAGGCACACAACTTGGTAGGTTGCAAGTTGCATATGGTTTTAAAAGAGGCACTGGTTTTTGCAGAATTTTGCTAGATATATAAAATAACCATTTATTGATATTTTGAGTGTGTAGGTCAACCCCTATAATGGCTTTGTTGTGATCTATGGACGAACGGATACATTCAAGAGCTCATTTGAATGTCGCCGCTAACAAGTTAAATGGGTCGCCTGCTTTTCTATGCATTGAAGAAGGGTTTATGTTTGTTTAAAGATAATGCTTGCTTGGAGACAAGACACATATTGTTGGGTTAGGTGTTGTAGGTTATTTAAGCTTTGTTTTGTGGGCAAGGACCTTCTTTGTCATGTACACTTGTGCATTTGTTGTTTATGGTGTGAGTTGCCTAAGTTTCATATGTCCTAGCATGTTGTTCCTTGGTCTTCTTTGTGTCATTTTCCTCCTCGCAGTGGTTATGTGGTGTGTTGGAGGAAATTACTAGGGGATTTGGTTTTAACTAGGTCTTGCACTCCAACGATGAATACGACATTTATTTTATCAAATTCTACTCGTCGTTACATTTGTCTTGGTCCGCAATGGCTTGTTTTTTTATTTATTTGGTCTAAAGTATTAACATTTAAGGCATTTATGAACATTGACCCGTCCCTCACTTATAAAGGGTTTATTTTTGTCTCATGGACTTGTCTTCGCTTTAATAATATTTTGTTCTAAGACTTTATGAATATAACTTCGAATTTCTGTTCTTATTCCAATGCTAATGTGAAATGTATAGTACTCATTATATCAAGCATACTACTCTCTCGTAATAAAGCGTATTGTAGAGATTTATTCCAGCGATGCGAGAATGGATTTGAATTGTCCAATTGTGTTAAATCCGCTTATTTATGTGATTATAGTGATATTTTGTAAGTTGTTTGTATGGATATGCCTTAATATGTTCCCATTTCGAAATAATAGGTTTAACACTCTTAAAACTTGTCTTAAGAGATACATAATTGTGTATGTTGGTTTCTTAGGCATCACTAGTTATTTATCAATCTGTTTGTTGATGTTGATTGTGACCATGTCGAAAGTTATAATCTTGTCTAGTGTTCGCTCCATTCACTTATGTTCATGTTTCTCACAAAAATGGCAATCATTTGCATACAAATCATTTATTTTTATTGAAGCACCAACAAAAATTTTATCAAACAAAAACAAAAACACTTCAAAGTGTATTGAAGTCCTAACAAATCATTGGATTTGCAAAATCGATACAAAGCGGAGCTACTTGATGCATAAGTGTTGATGGTGTTACTCCGGGGTTTTTACGTATTATTCGTATTTTTGGTATTTTAATCTTTATACTTTTATGTATAGAATAAATTGTCAATTTAAACAATATATATTTCAACATCATTTATGATGCAAAGTTACAAAGCATATAAAGACTAAACATTGAGCCCATGGTTCATATAATTTTGATTCATTGTTCACATTTCTAAAAGTTATAATGTAAAAATTATAATATCTAAGTTTTATTCCCCGACGAAAGAGTTCAGTAATTGTGACTCGAAATGTCATTGTAAAAGCCTACGTGGTTGTTTTCCAAAAAAAAAATTCAATAAAACTTGAGCTACTAAAAGCTTCTAACTTCAATAGTCCACACGATTTCATAATCACCACTTGCAGCATTTTAAAATGCATACCAACCTTGTTTGTTAAAACCCAAGATACAAGAGATCACAAAAATAATTGTTTTAGTAAAAAAATCAATAAGGAAATGAGAAAAATTGACACGTAGTTTTGTTCAATCAGATATCCTAAAACATATGGTTAAAATAATTTCTATCATATAAAAATTATAAATCAAGATAAAGAAAAGTAGATATAATTTTATCAAAGTTAAAAATAAGGTTTTAATACATACGGATGAGAAAATGAGAAAACATGGTTTTTAAATTGGAGGTTTTTGCTATTATTGTTCAATGTAACATTGTGTATGATAAGGTTAACATGATAACAAGAAGAACACAGGTTGTCAAGATATGCAGTGCAGTGCATGATATCTTTGAAACAATTTTTTTAAAAAGCCATGGGTGCAATAGGTTGTGGGTACGTTCATACACATATATTTTTAAATTAAAATATATATATATATATATATATATATATATATATATATATATATATATATATATATATATATATATACAAAAAAACAAGCTTATAGTCTTAGCAACCTATAAATTATTAGAAGCGAACAACAAGCTTATTATGAATTAGAATCCGTATAAAGAAATATTTCTTTGGGGCTCACAAACATTCCACTTATTGTTAAGTCCCTAGAAAAGGTTTGGGGATAAGGCAATCTTTTCATAGAGTTGTTTAGAGGCGGTTGTATGCCTAGATTTGGATCACTTGCAAGATGGATTAGTCAAATAATAATAACCAAATCAATGTTACTAGACAGACAATTGTGATTTCTTTCATTGAATAAAGTGGGTAAAACTCTTCAAATCTAAATCTAAACCTATACATAAGCACACTTGAAAAATGTTAGTTATTTTGTGGTTAGGGGACCTACCTCGGTCAAATCCCTAACCCTTTTAAGGAGATAAAAGACATTTTATTGATGTAAAATGACAAAACAATAAATAAAATAACAATTACACTTGAATCAAATCGTAGGACAATCGCAGTTGTGTTTCACCAAGAATCACACGGAGATCGTAAGCCAATCACAATTGTGATTCCCGCCTATGTTGATATTTTGTTAAAACAATGTTGCATCGAGTTGAATTGTTCCTTTGTGCTTTGTTTTTCCTTCTTCAAAACCTGCAAAATCGAGATATGCGAGCAATAGAGCAAGAAAACTCAAGTATAGTCTTTGTGCACTAAGAGTCGTTCAAAGGTTGGAATGAGGGGGTGAGGGTGATTTTATATATTTCAAATGCATAGGGCAGTGAGACACACATGGGTGCAATGATAGGGACCATAGTGCATTAGGCATGCACATGGGTAGGTGTGATGGGACATAATTAAATGTGAGTGGGTGAGGTTAGTAAATGGGTGGTGAGGTGTCTTTTAGCTCCATTTTATGGGGTTTTATGATTTTTTTGGTTTTTTTTGTGTTTTATAATGTTTTTTTGTTTTCGAATAAGGGACCTTATGCGCAAGGTGAATTTTCTAGTGTCACATTTAACCCCTTTTGGGTTGAGTGTTTCAACAAGAAAGATGCAACGCAAAAACTAAAGATGAGATGAGGCTCGCATAACCCTATGACGGTGGTTATGCAGATCATCGCGGGCTTAAATGGTTGATTGGATATTGTTATCGCTAATTTTGACTTTGCAAAATTATAATAAAAAATGAAAAATTTGAAAAGTGTTATCTTGCATGGTTCATTACCCTCATTGCAATCGTCTCATTTTTGTGATCGTTTCGGTCTTTGTTTCATCCTTTTTGGGCGAGAACTCTTCCCACCAGGCTTTAAAACGCATTAAAATACGTTAAAATTAATTAATTAATATTTAATTACTTAATTGTTTCTTGTTTGATACAATTGATTTTTAAATAAAGAAGTATTTAATTAAATAAATATTAATTAAAAAGTTCATTCGACAAATTTTAATGACGAGGAAGTAAGCTTACGCTTCCAACTGTCGGGAAGCCAATCTGGGTTCTCAAGCCCAGATTTCCCTTTCCTGACAATTTCCTTCATTTTTCCCGCACGTGGGATTTTCTCCACCAATTGCCAAATCCTGGATTGGCTAACGGCAAGAAATTCCCCAATTTCCCACATGGGGAAATTGAACGGGGATTGTCAACCCACTTTGTCATTCCCGTTGGCAATTATCCGTTGCTTTCCCATTTCCCCTTGGTACTCAAGCCACTACGCAGAAAGAGAGAAAGTTAGATTAATCCCATAATCTCTGTCAAACCCGTTGGAAAAATTCATGCAAAGCTTTGCTTCTTATTTCTTCTGAAGGAAGTAATATTTTATCACATTCCACAATATTGTGAACGCCATTGTGAAGAAGAAATACAAGAGGTTTTATGCAAAAAGAGAGAACACAGCCCTTGGGATAGCCAACAAAAGGAGTAGTTCCACGTAGCTAAAGAAGGAGAACTCCACGCATGCAAAGGGAAATAAGGAACAATCAAAGTTTCCCACGCTGGAAAAAAGGAAGAGAAGAGGCATAAGGAGCTACACAATTTTTGCACAATGAGAAAACCAAAATTCCTTTTCCACGCATTGGGCAAAGGCCGCGCCCAGCTGGAGGAATAGAACAGTTTTTAATATAAAAAAAGAAAGAACAATTTTGAAATAATATAAATTCATGCGCCCAGGAAAGGAGGTGGAGCAAATTGTTTTTATCCACGCCTAGGAGAGAAAAGGAGACAGCAAATACAAGAAAAAGCACCTCTTTGGGCAGGTCACATTGGAAAGGAAAAATTGGTCTACCAGAATCCACACATACCTAGAGGTAAAAGAAAGGTTCACGCATGTTTTAAAAAAAGGAAAATTAGCAGCAAAGCCACGCCCAGCCTGAAGGATACCACGCATTGGGCAAAGAAAAGACACGCAGGAAGAGAGAGAAAGAGTAGGCCGCCCCAAGAGGAATCCACGTAGAAGGGAAAGGGACAACAAACTATTTTTACTCCATGCATTTGGTCACTGGAGACAAGTATGACATGAGAGTGGTATTTCAGCTTGTTTCATTATGGTTCAATTTTTCAACAACTCAGGAAGTAATTGATTCCACGGTCAACGCAATAAAAAAGGTTCAATCGTATAAATTTCTTCCATTAGTGTATCAAATTGCATCAAGAATGGGTGGTTCAAAGGATAGTCAAGGACCCCATAGTTTCCAGTTTGCTTTGACGTTCCTTGTTAAAAAAATGGCACTTGATCATCCATACCATACGATATTTCAGCTTCTAGCTCTGGCCAATGGAGACCGAATCAAAGACAAACAAAGAAGTAAGAGTGCATTCGTGGTTGACTTGGACAAAAAGCGTGTTGCAGAGGACCTCTCGAATGACCTTTCATCTCATCATCAGGAACTTCTTCAACAGATGAGGCAAATGGTAGAGATCTACATCAAACTGGCAGAACTCGAAACCAAGTGGAGGAGGGGAAGGAGCACATCTCAAGAATTTCTCATTCCAGTCATCATTCGTCTTTGCATGATTGCCCTAATTCTTTAGGCCTAATCAACAACACAACACTATAATTCAGAGCATTGGTTCAGGCGCAAGCACCTGTAATCTATATCACACAATTTCTAGAGGTGGAACTCGCTAATGAATTACCTCAAAATATACCAACCCAACTTGTGAAAGTGTTGGTCCGAAAATCTGTCGCTTGGGCAGATCTATGGATAAACGAGCCAACAGTGTGCAGGGCATAGCCCCTCTTTGAGTCAGCAAAGTGAAACTGGTTTATTGCTATTCTACCAGCAGGAATCTATGCAAGTCTCACAATATTCTGCCTTCGGGGGTTTGGGATCTCATCCCAGTAGGGGTGTTTCCGACTGCGAAAAGAAAGGAAAGGAAGAGAGGATGAAGAAAGAACAGGTCCAAAGGAAGAAAAGAAATGAATTCCAAAGCAGAAAGGTCAGAAGGTTTATGTTTTGGGATTGGTAGTAAACAGAGCCAAACCTACTTGCATAAACGAGCAAAGCAATACTGATGAATAAATGACAATAAAACAGAAGCAGATCCAACAGAATGAACACACAGATCTGACGTAAGAAAGATCTAATGCACATAACACATGTATTCAGCACAAAGTCTAAATATTGTATTAATATTTCCTTCTATTACAAAAAGCTCAAAGTCTTTTCTCCTCACTTCTATTTTTCATCTGAAAGATATTCACTCATGCCCAATACAACAAGTATTGGGGTATTTATAGAAGAAGGAGAGAAAAGAAGGCAAAAAGGAGCCAACCACTTATTTACAAAGATATTTACAAAATATCTCAAAGTCATGTTGACTTTTGACAACTTGATGGATGACATCATCCCATGGTGCAACATGGATGATGTCATCGTTTGTGCCAACATACTTTAGATATTCAAAAGAAAGTCGAAGAAGAGAGAGAAGAAGAAGAAGAGAAGCGAAGCCACTATTCATCATCGTCATCCTACGGCCGAAAGGGGGTAGCCTCGCTGCTTTTGCTATTGTTCGGTGACGAGATGTGGAACTCGAGCGCGCATTCCATGAACTTGTTGATCATGGGCCCTAGTTGATCCTGGGAAGGATCCTTGTGTCACTCACTGATCGCCTCGCAAGTCTCCCGCTCGCCTATGAGCTTCTCTGGGAGTTTGGAATAGTCTTTGGATTTGGTAGGCCTCTTGCTTGATGTTGACATATGTTCTTCTGAGTTTAATTGTTGATCTACAAGAATAAGACGTGCAACCCAACCGAGAAAGTCGTGTCACCGTATGATTTTCCATTGAAATGCTAACAGAAGAAAGAGTTAGCAATTTAAAGGCCTCGGGGCGCATGGCGCACGGATATTGCAGATTGCAGAGCTAAATAGGTAAGGCGCACAGGAAAAGGGTGTTGCAAGGGTTAAATCAGCGCCAAAGGGCGCATGGCGCATAGACACTGCAGGATGCATTTTGTGTTGCTGTAAGGACAAGTGCGCCCGCACCATATGGATGTATTTTGTAAAAGGCGCATGAAATCTTTGTGTTGCACGGGAACAGGATGCGCCCGAGGCGCATGTGTTTTTCATGTTGCACGAACATCGGTGCGCCAAAGGGCGCATATAGGGTTTATGTAACATGTGCATTTTGCGCGCTTAAGGGAACGCGCGCGCATGGAGGGTCCGCATGACACAATGTTGCTGCGATGAGGGACGCGCCTGCGCCTTGTATAGCTTTGCATTTGGCGCATAGAAAGAGACTGTTACATGGATGCTGGGTGTGCCAAAAGGGCGTAGGAAATCTTTATGTTGCATCCAAGTTTGATGCGCCAAGGGCGCATGGGAAGCATTTGCAGCATGCGAGGAAGTGCGCCATGAGGGCGCAATCGCTTTTGATGTCGCGTGGCGAGCTCATGCGCCAAAGGAGAAAACAGCTTTTCTTTTTTAGGTTTGATCTTTCTCCCAGAGGGGTTTCACATATGACTTAGCTTTTATAACAAGGTTCATTGTAGGGTATGAAGAGGTGCTATACCAAAAGGGTTTTCAAGCTATTATTTTTTAGGATAGAGCTTCCTCTACCAGCAGATCTGGAAAGAGGAGGAGGAAATGTGGAAAGACAGCAGGGGGGAAGGAAGCAAATTGATGAATTTTATCTTTCTTTTCAATCCAAAACACACCCACAAACAGCCAAAAACCACAAAACAAAACGCACGAAGGGCAGAAGGCCACTTACCCGGATATAAACGATGAAAAAGCATGAGAACGGGTCCACAACGTGATCGAAAGCGATAAGGCAGGTGCGCTGACAGGGTCAGAGAAAATAATGAAAATAGTCACGTGATTGCTCCGGTGACAATGACAGCGCAGATGTGCCTATATATAGGCGAGGCAGTAATAAATGCGCCACCAACTTTCTAAAGGGGCGCACCAAATGAGCTGTCGACATGAGAAAGCATGCGCCCTTTGGCGCACCAAAAGACTCGTCAACATGAAGATATGTGCGCTTTATGGCGCACCTAAGTGGTGTTTACAGAGGGAAATGTGCGCCTTTGGCGCAACAAAAGATATGTCGATAAGAAGGCGCATGCGCCTTGCACGCGCAAGAAGCCTCAACATAAAGAGGCGCACCAAACGCCTTGCGACATGAGAAAGCATGCGCCAAAGATTTTAAAGGGGGCGCATCAAAGTTGATGTTGCATAGTCATTCTATGCGCCCGGCCAAAAAGACCAAAAGCGACTAAGTTTGGAAAACCATATTTCCTGGAAGGGATTTTGCGAACGCTCAACATCTTTGGATCCCCGACGAGGATCGGAACAAAATTTCAAGATGGTTATCTCAGAAATTTCCTTGCCAATTTTACGTGATAACAGTAAAGTAGTCACAACTTCTCAACCAAAAGTTGATGATCCGGTTCTTTCCCCACCTACACTTGAAGAACCACCACCAAATGGAGAAAATGGCGACAACATCTCTCTCACAACAAGAAGATCCAATTTCAAAGAACACCCGAAGGTGATCCCCTTCACGTGATGAAGATCAATTCCCGAGTGAACACAAGAACCATGTCCAATGAGGTACTTGTGAGAGGTTCCCACTGCTACATGATATCTTGAAGAATCGAAGAGGGTCGTCAAGCCAATAGTGATAAACTTAAGCGATTGCGTCCAATGTTAGAATCCATCACTTCAAAAAGACCAAATACTACACTAAGGTGTGTGTCAACGAATTCATAAATCACTTTGATGATATTTCAACACCACTCGTTCACAATGGGGCAAAGGAGATGGATTTCCAAGACTCTGAAGTCTCACGAATTCTGCTCGGGAGATCAACACTTTGGGATGGTGACAAAGACAAAGGACATAACTCCAGGCAGTGAATTGTAATTTTGGCTCCTGGAAGATCTTCTCAATGGCAAAAGACCAGAAGCTAGATTCTAACAAACCAAGGTGGCGTAACGACTATGGTCTCGCGACAAATGAATAATTCACCATGGAAAGGTATTCGGAGCATGTGGAGAATTGTGCGTAATTGTGAATGTGAATACGAATGAAGACAAACTTTCTTACACCAGAATATTGCTCAGATGGAGGGGTGGATGAATTGCTCAAGTTTCAAGCTCAACACTCTTGTCATTTGGAGGATTGCAGAGCATGGTCAATGAGTTCATTCTCGTACGACCAGGATAGGTGGACTCTTGGCCCAATGGATAAGGCACTGACCATAGGTGTTTTGATCTAGGTGGTGCATTGTTGACTAGGATGTCTATGTGTGCGTCCAAGTCATTTAAGTGGGGTCCACATGTACCCATTTCTTTTATTTATGTATTTTTCCTTAAATGACTTTTTAACTTAAGTGGTTTCTATTTTTAGTCACTTTTAAAAAGTTGGTTGAAAAATTCAAAGTCACTTAAGTGCCCTATTTAATGATCATGTAAAACCCTAACTACTTTGTAACCAACTTTTGGGTTATAAAAGGAAGTGAGGGGCTCATTTGTAAAGGGTGACTTTGAGAGAGGAGAAGAAAATACTTTTGTGCAAGCTTTGTTTTAGGAAGAAACTTTGTGTTCTTTTGTGAAAAACATTTTGGAGTTAATGAAATATGAACTTTGTGTCTCATTCATTGTCTCTTGTAACATTTGATGTTCTTATGTTCATTAGATGTTAGGTGTTTGAATCTTGCATGCAAATATTATCTTTGATCTTATTTTCAACATTATTAATCGGTTGTTCTAGTTCACAGTGATCAAGCTCGATTATCTACTTGCTCACCGTTGCAAATCCATATGCTAACAGATATAAAAGAACATGGAAATGTGATCGATGGGCCACTTCTTTGCGATGCAGCGAAGGGATCGATAGGTTGATTTCACGAGGCGAGACTATAGATTTGATTGGTTTGATGATTGTTAATCGGTTCTCATAGAAGGGTTATGCATGATTCCCCCTCGAGTGATAGTTTTTGGAATAACAAGTTACCCCAACGTGACATAAGATGAAAAGTGGCACTTGAAGATGATAAAAAGTGAACCTTGCAAAGGCACGTGGAGGAAAAACAAGGACAGTGTTGCCCCAATCATGTGCACGTGAAAAGTGTGATGGGTATGTACAAATGTGCATGGAAATGTTGAGAAGTTGTGTCAAGTTGGTTGGTTGAGGTTGATGATGAACAGGTTTGGTGGTTGAGGCAATGACCTATGTGGTGGGGGCAAGGTGGCAAGCTACATGACGAGCGAGATGGGTGGCACGCTAGGTGATGCGTGAGCTGGCCGAGTGAGTTGGGTGAGTTAGAGGTGATTTGGTAACTAGTTAGGGGAATGGTTAAGTTGGATGATTTGTACGAAGGTTAGAAGCAAGCCAGAAAAATGGTCGGTGAGCTAGAAAGTTAGGCGAGTTGGTTATGGAATTGGTCAAGTTAGGTGAGTGGCCGAGTTCAAGGGTGTGTTAGGCATGTGAGGAACATCTCGGTTGCAACAATGAACAAGGCTGGGAGTAGCAAGTCGGGTGGGTGAATATAGGGTAACACGGTGAGCCGAGTCGAGGAAGGGGGAGTTGTGTTGCATGCAAGCATGAGGTAAGGAGTGAAGCGAAGGTCATGAGAGTGAGTCGAGGGAGAAAGGATTGGGACTAACAAGGGATATGGGTTCGATCGGAAGCACGACCAAGTTAGAGACTATAGTGTGGGATTAGGGATGACGCGAGAAGGGTTATTAGGTGGGGCAAGATCGATTGTGTTAGGGATGAAGTGGTAGTAAGTCATGTGCATGAAGGGGAAGGGGAGCGTTGGCAAAAAGAGGGAGAGCTCGCGAGTAGAAGCGTGGGGAGTGAGCTTCGATGCAAGTGTGACCGAGATGGGTCAGCACAGATGTGAGGGAGCTGGAAAAAAAAGGAGCACGACCTTAGATAGCTCTCAGTATCGGCACAAGTTAGGGGAAAGGGTGGGTCATGGATGACGAGAAGCTTAGGTGTGGTGTGTGGGGAAGAGTTCACAAGGATAGATGGAGGAGTGAGCTCGATCGCGAGCGTGACTAAGTTGGGGAAGCAAGTTGGGAGCTTGGAGTGTGACAGGAGAGGTATCGGTTAGGAGTAAGCGAGATGGTTGGGATGGGGCACACGGGGAGCATGGAGGGTGGCGGAGGGTGATCTCATAGTGTGGGAAGCAAGGTAAGTCATGTTGGGCAAGTAATTCGTAGGGATACATCATCGGGGAGAAGGGGTTTGGGCACATAAAATGAGGGTGAGTCACAATAATGATAAAGAAGGGGTGACATGTCATGGGCGAGTTGGGTCGGGAAAGGGTTGTCGTGACAAGTCATTATACCTACTCATTGAGTCGTCCAAGCATATTAGGGGTGGATGAGGTCATTCGATTCACTAATGCGACTCGACGAAGTTAGGCCGGGTGGGTTAGTTGGGTCAAGGTAGGTGCAAGCTCACAAACCGGGTGGAGGGAACCGGGTAGCTAGGTCGTGGGCATGAAGTTGGTAGGTAGTGAGTTAGGCGTGAGCTAGAGTGACTCGATGAGTTAGGGGTTAGGTAGGAGTTGATATGGGGTGGTGTAATTTTTTTAAAAATATTTAAAAAATAATGTTTTATTTTGTTGAAATATTTGATATGATGGAAAAAAATGTTTTTTTTTATATGATGAAATTTTTGAATTTTTTTATATGATGAAATTATTGAACCAATTTTCTCGTACCTATTTCAAATTAGTGAAATTATAACAAAGAAAATGAGTAACACCAAGTATGAGAGGGTTTAAGGTACCTTTGAATGGGATGATGATGGATATGGGTGCAAAAGAAGACTCCTCCTCGTAGCGAGCTAGATGACCTCCACGACAAAGACAACTCAACAAAAATGGATTAGTAGATAAATGGGTGGGTTATCTGACAATGTCAGTCTCGAGAAGTGAAAACTTCCTATGATGGATGTCAACCCACATTTTGATAAAGATAAGTAAAGTAAATGATGGATATGATATAATACAACAAAATCTGAGATAAAACAGAAAGCTGAAATGACAAAGATAAAGTAATAATGCAAATCTTATCTAAGTAAATGTAAACTAAATCAAACCTCGGTGGGTCAACGGCGACCCGAGATCGCAAATCCCAGTCAACGGTGACTATAGCAGATCAAATCAAACAACAACAAAATATGCAGATCTGAAGTCCTTAGAGATAGATCTAAAGTTGGTGATGAAGCTTATATCAAGTTGAGATAAAAGAGGAACACTACAAGAGATCTAGATCTAAATCTGACAAAAAGGATGTAAGAAAGTTAAAGAAGAAGATATTTTCTTAATAGGGTCTACGTACAAATGGTCCCGATTGATGGCAATTGGATCTAATGAATTTGGGATTTGAATTTGCAAGTGTGCGGGATGGTAAGATTGAGGATTCAAGGACCGTGAAATCGAAAAGCGAGATGAGGGATAGTGTGGATGATAGAAAGCTAAGTGAACACGAATTGGATCAATGATGACTGGGCAGGGTTGGTAGTGACTAGGAATGATCTAGGGTTGGATGGAAAAGGATGGGTGAAAATGACGATCTACAGATGATGATGAAGCTAGGAAAATGTAGAGACTAAGCTCATATATGACCGATGAACCCGCAAAAATGATGGTGAGGAAAAAGTGATGGAATGGCAAGGGTGGATCCAAGCATGCAAGAGAGGAATAAGACTTCAAATCTCTAAGGGTGAAGTACAAGATCTTCAAAATAGCTCTAAGATGGGGATAATGAGATGTAAAAATAAACAAGAGATGAAGGCAAGATCGTAAGAAAGCTCGAAATCTCCAAACATGCATCCCTGAAAAATGAGGGGTGTGGTCGTATTTATAGGGTCAATGGCGACACGATGGGTCATCGCTAATCGTGGAGGCCCTTCCATTTAGGCGGTGGAAGAGTGACAAGCTCGAGACAATGAGCCCTTATGAGATGTTATTAGGGTTTTTAATGATAAGGACGAGCTAGGGTTGTTTAGGATGATGGGTAGGTGGGAGGTGGAAAATATTAAATAAAGGAAAAGGGGGGTGAAATCATTAAATGAAGACCTAGGGATGGTAAATGGAGACATTTAGGGAAGATAAATGGATTAAATGGTGATTTAGGATTAATTAATGGTGATTAGGATGATTAGGAAAGATAATTTAATGGTGCGATTAATATGGGATTAGAGGTGGGAAATACCAATTAAATGGATAAATGGATTTTATGAGGGAAAGTGGGATTTAAATGGGAAGAAAGTTATGTATGTGAATAATGACAATGAAGGGGATCGAGATGCGGGGTAGTAAGACAAGGATACCAAAAATTGGTGTCTACATTTGTCCATTTTTGTCAAGTGGTTTATGTTGGGCAAGGCATGAGACAAAACAAGAAGAGATGAAAGATGATTATTGAGGTATTCCCCTTAAACTAGGGATCAATGACACATAGGGGAATTGATCACGAGTTTGAAAGAAATGGATGAACGGGAAATATTGAAAAGGATGAGAAAAAGAAAATGATGATAGAATATTTCCTAGGCGAGGAGAAATAAAAAAACCAAAAATAAGCAAAAATATGGCGGGGACTTTGGAATCACTTCGGTAGGAAAAAAGTACAAGCTCAATGGATACGGCGACAATGTCCTAAAACCCGTGAATCTACAAAAACCACCGTAATATGGAAGGAATCCAATGGGAATCCACTTAGATGGATGCTCGAGTCGTGGGACTAATGGATCAAAGGTAGATATCAAAAATATGCACAAACAAATGCGAAAATGGTCGAGACAAGGGCCACAACAAAATGGAGGGGGAAAAGTGAATGTGATATCCTTCATACATGATGAATCGAGAAAATATGCATCCGGGTAGGATGAGGATGAAAAAGAGGAAAATAATGGTGCACCAATAGGGAACACGAAGATGGCCACAAAGGTGAGATGTGAAAATAGGCAAGCCATGTAAGGAAAGAAACAATGTGTTATAGGTGACACACAAGAAAAAAAAGAGTGGAAGAAAAGATAATTTAATGAAGAAATGGGGGAATGGTGAAATGATGTAGATACAACTTAACAGAGAGAGAGGCAACGCACTAGGAGGCGACGTGATTACACCAAGAGAGAGACCTAACCATCCAAAGAGAGAGATAGATACAATAGGCAAAAGGAGGCCTATAAGGCCGATTTGGAGATCTTGGTCCCGTAGTAGTCGCAGAGTCGTGGAGCGGGGCACCAACAACCTCACAGGAGTAGGGCAAATGGCCACATCAAATATTATTCATTTAGATCGTTCTAAGGCATTAGGAGCGGAGGCACGCTATTATAAGCACATCAGAACATCGAGGTTGTCATGTGTGCCGAGGTACGCGACATACCTAGCAGAGAAATGAGGAGCAAGGGGCTCAATGCGACTAGAGCCATTCGGGATCACGACTAGTGTGGCACAAAGAAAGGCAAGACCTGTGACTGATGGAGGAGATGATAGCCACAAAGATGTACATGCACCTACCCTAGGGGCAAGATTTTTAGATTTTTAAATGTTCAATTCACGATTTTAATGATGTACAATTTTAAGATAGAGTCCTTAAAGCAGCCTATCACATATGTATTTTGAGATATTTTGATATATATATATATATATATATATATATATATATATATATATATATATATATATATATGAGTTTTGTCATGATTTATCATATGTTGTGTGTTGTTTCATATGTTTATGGTTGATTTAGATGTTGAATTATGATTATGGTTTGATGATATCATGTATGGATTAAATGTATGAATAGAATATGGATTTTTAAATGTGATGTAATAATATATGTGCGTAGTTTAGATGGATGTATGTGAGATTAGATATGTATGGCATGATGTTTATGTGATGGAACAAAGAAATGTTAGATATAGATGAAATAACATACACATGTGTGATATAACAATGTGACGAATATTATTTGGAAAATTAAAATAGATGAAATGGATCTAGACATATGTGTAAATGACATGATTAGATTTTGGATAATTTGATATGAATAATAGGGTTAGAAACGAATGTTAGAGCAATAGACAATAAAAATATGACACAAAAGCATATTAGATGTGAGAGGAGGGACACAACTTGATAGGAAGTGACCAAAAGATAAGAACCACATTGGGCACAAAGTAAGGAGTGCGCAAAGGATCGATGCTTCAAACCGGATTGGAGGTAAACATGGAAGGGGACCAAATAAAGCTATGCACTTGCAGGCATAACATGTGTTAACACATAACCAACGATAGTTAGTTATTCCAAGGATCGCGAGGAAAATATAGGAGATGAGCTCATGAACCTAATGTCATCACGACAAAGGGGTTTAAATGTAACTTGTACACAAGGTGATAGATTTTTTTGTCAATATAAATTAGACCAACAACTAATCAACCCTTTCACCTAATGCAAAAGGTCAAGATGGAATCAAACCAATTTAATCGTAATTATACTTAAGAATTGACTTAAGCATGGGTAGTTTAACATAGGTTCAACAATGAGTCAACCTAAGATCTGGGAAACTTCTATTTCTTGGCAGCAAAGAGGATATACATACTCTAACAAAAGAACTAATAAAAAACACCAAAGACACAACAAGATCACATAAAACTTAATTAGATTGATGAAGAGATCTTTCATAAAATTTATGATATCATATAAAAGATAATCACTTATAAATCAAATTGATTTCTCACATGAAAATTATTATCAACTTTATCTCGACAGAGTGAAACCTATTAATTAGGTAACCTCTTGAAAAGTTGAAATTTATAAGTGATATATTTATAATATTTTTCTTGTCCATAAGTCTATGCCCCAAATCTAAGCAATATGGTGCAAATCGATGTGAGAAGTTTGTTATGGAAGAGAAAGATGATCAATACGGAAGCTTTCTTAGGATGCATGCTTTTAAACTTTATGCTTTTGCTTTTATTTGCTTTAAAAATATTGATCAATGTGGGAATCCTTTACTACCATTATATAATATGGTAGCCATCCTATGATGGAGTGGTCTACATTTTTATTTTTGCTTTTGGATTTTGGATTTTGTCTTTTTTAGATGACATGATATATGATTGTTGTCCTTTGAGGGAACAGTCTATGCTTTTGACATTTTGTTGTATATGAACAATTGTCCTTCAAGGGAGCTGTCTATTTTGGGTAAGATAACATTTAATATGAGCATCTAGAAATTTTGAATTTTTATGGGAGAGTTGGGGATAGTGTTAGTGTGAAATCACAAAGACCCCCAAATGAGTTATAGACCTACTTTTCTAAGGAAGGGTCCATTGGTATGATTTGCAGATAACATTGGATCATTCCCAAGCCGTGAGACTTGCAAATGAGAATGATCCTCTAGAGAAGGTTGGTTCCTCTTCCCGATCCCGATGCTAAACTACTTCTAAGGAAATGTGACTATCTACTCCTAATCTAACAATGCCAAGGAGACAGGGAGAGAGAAAGTGCATAAAGAGGGAAATTCTACACTAACGAGGTGATAGCACCAAGAAAAGGGAAGTGCTGGTCACAATCTCAGCTGCTTGAAGTGGAGAGAGGTGAGAAGAGGAGAGGGCGGACAAGATGCATCATAGACCAGAGATAGATTTCACACAGAACACCACTTCAAAACCCATTAAACAAAGCACCCAAAACTCGTAATGGACATCGAGATATACACAAGATACCCTGATAATGGTGAGAGGCGAGAAGAGACAAAAAAATGAGCAAAGGATGGACAAAACACATAATGAAAACAAATTTCATTGCTCCAGGAGTTCACACAATACACCATTAATGGGCAAGAGGCAAGAGAATGCCATTACAGAGCCGTGAAAGGAGGTTTAGACTCCATTTTTGACCCTGGGGAAGAAAAAAGAGAGGGGGCATAGAAGAAGAATGAACAACAACCCTTTACAATGAATCATGCCCTTGTATTTATAGATTTGATTGGAGAGAAAAAAGTGAGAGGGAAACGGGAAAAGTGGGTAGAAGCTCAACCACTGTTGTTAATGCCTCTGATGATATCTCTCCCCAAATTCATCTTTACTACATCAATCCTTGGTTCGGTGCCTTAAAGGAAGAGGAAATAACGAAAAGATCAAATCTGATCTGGTTGTTGAGGCAAGAAGATCTTGCATTGAAAGCTCAATACGCTTCCTCCTCCTTTTCTTCACCTAACATCCTCAAAATTAAAGTTTCAGACCTCCATGGCATGGGTGAGGCCGAGATATTTCCAATGACGTCAGATTTGTAATATTTTGAGCCTTGAGTTGAAAGATATGCCCCTTCAAAGTTTGTATCGGGTCCGTATAGGAGGGCGGGAAAACAACTTGAAAAATGGGTCCCCTTTTGATATGGGACACGTGGCAGTTAGATTGGAACAAAAATCGGGTCTGCGGGTCCACAATTTATCTTTTGCCCCTTTCTTCTGATTCTCGCTTTGGCTTTGACTCGGCCCGAGATGCGACTTTTCCTCAAGCGGAGTTACAGGCCATTTTATAACTTTTACCCCTTAAAACAACGCCATATTGACACTTGGCATTCTCCGCTTACACATTTATACTTAGCCAAATTTGAGGCTATTTTCTGATCCACCTTTTGACTCTATTTTCTATTATGCAGGATCGTGGTCGATCCAATATTTGGCACCGGGGTGAAATATGGATAACAAATAGCTAAGTAAACCACTTATGAGGGGATGTAAGGCATACACGTGACACCTATGGACCATTGCCATGGTTCGAGTAGATAAATAAGAAGGAGAATGGATGTACTGATTGTGGGGTTCCCACTTGGAAGGAGGAAATAATCCATAAGGGAAATGCTATGAGCAGAGTCGTGGTGCCCATATTTAAGGTCGTAGATAGGAAAGTGATGGTAGACCACATAGTTCCAAATCATTACAATAAAATATTGAAGAGGCTAATGATGGATGTATGATCACTGAAATGACTAAGCCCATGTTGGTGGGTATGTTAACAAAGAGAAAGGCCGTAAGTTCAATGCGTTAAGAGGTTCTATTTCCGGTTTACCATCGAGAGAAGCCAAATGATAGTCTCTAGACCCGTACTTATGTGTGATAATGTATAATCTAATCTAGTTGGGAGAAAAATTTCCACGTTGGCTCCTTTCTAGAGTAGTGATGTTTTGATTTTCTTTAAGGACAAGGTCACCGATATTAAATTCGTGTTCTTTTAGATATTTTTATAAGTGTGTTTGATGCACTATTAAGTGCATACATGATGAAGCTCAAGAAAATAAAGGTGACATTTGTCTAACAACTCAAGTTGTGTTATATGCCCTTGCGATAGTCTTTATCGAAACGAAGTCGCGAAGGGAAACATGCAAATATGGGATGTGAACTTCTGAGGGAGGATGGCCTCCGAGACATAGATAAAAGAGAAGGGAGTGGTGCCCGTAGAGGTGTGAATGCTATTCTGATAGGCCCAAAGGGTGAAAGGGATATGGAGATGCCAATTATAACCTAATTTATCAATAGTTTTGGCAAGAATGTTGCAAAGGGTTTTGTTATTTGCTTCGGCTTGGCCGTTAGCTCGAGGATAATATGGTGAAGATAATTTAATCTTAATTTGAGTTTAATATTTAAGAAATCACAAAGCTTCTTGAGATCTTCAAAGAGATTTTGGCAATTATCATCCTAGTTGAAGTTGATGTCTTTGCGAAGATGATGATGGAAAGGTTGGCGACGGTAAAAAGTTGTGAGATGAAACGATGAATTGATTGAAGTCAACCTTAAAGACCGCAAAATTGCTTTACATTAGAAGGAGGTGTCTCAATGATATCTTTGATTTTGGTGGGGTCAACTTCAATACCCTTGATTGAAATGATGAAGCCAAGGAGCTTGCTAATTAGAAACCAAAAACACACTCGATTGGATTGAGATGAAGGAAGAAGCGGATAAGATGCTTGAAAAGGACTTTAAGGACATAAAAGTGATTGTGTTGATGTTTGATTTACCCAAGAGTTCATCAACGTAGTCCTCTACTATCTTATGGATGAGATCATGGAATATGTAAGTCATGGCCCGTTGATAGGTGACTTCGATATTTTTCAAACCGAAGAGCATAACACAATAGCATAAAGTACCTTAAAGAGTGATGAAAGAAGTCTTATGTTGGTCCTCTGGTGCGATGAGCATTTGATTGTATCCAGAAAATCCATCCATGAGAGAAAGCATCTCATGGCCAGTGATAAGGTCAACGAGTTGGTCGATATATCTATAGGAGAATCAAGGTTTAAATCTCAAATGTCAATGCGAGATGCGGAGTTTTCGAAGATTCTGTGACAAGAACAATGTTGGAAACCCATTACGGATAGTCGATAGGAATTATGAAGTTAGTTGAAAGGTGTTGTAACTCCTCTTTAACAAGGAGGGCAACTCGAGGATGCATGTGGAGAAGCTTCTGCTTAACTGGATTAGCATCAGGAATGGTGACAATATTGTGGACAACGATAGAAGGGTTGAGGCCCAACATGTTGGTGTATGACCATGCGAAGGATTGGCTATGTCTAGAAAGGAATGATGTGAAAAACTCAAGATCCTGTGGATCAACGGATTGACCCACATTGAGGATGTGGGGCTCTTACAGAGTCCTTATATTAACATCGATGGTGGATCCGTTGAGAAGGGTGGATGTGTCAGGCGTAAGGTCCTATGAAGATAGGAATCTTCTAAAATGTAAGTTTTGGGGTTAGCGCAAGGTTGTATAAATAATATATCATATCTAAGCATAAATGTAATAAAAGCAAATATTCTACTAGATGAAATATACAAAACAAGAGATATAAATCAACACCAAATTTAACGTGGTTCACCTAGTGTGCGCTACATCCACCAAGAAACAAGTCAATCTATCATCCAAAGCTTTCAGAAGATATACAATATTCCACACCTCTCACGATGTACAATACTTTCTTTCTCTCAATCTTCTCCTTCTTTTCCTAGAATTCTCTTTCTTACAATTATTCTCGCAATAATTATCAATTCTTACAATCCTTTACTTCTAAACCCTAGATTTCATGCTTATATAGGCATTTACAATCTTAGGGCACTTAGCCATGCAATTAGAATAAATAGATCTACTTTAATGCTAAAATTAGATCTAATTCCCATGAGTTAAATAAAACACCCACAAACAGGTAACCGACATCGGTTAACCCTAACCGATGTCGATTCCTCCTTGCTTGAGCGATGTCGGTCATAGGTGATCGATGTCAGTCCCTCATCCATAACCGATGCTCTTCTGCTTTCCTGCAAGTTTTAATATATCATGCTAATTTGAAGTAATTGAGCTCCACAACTCAACAATCTCCCACTTGGAGATAAATTACTACACTTGTTATCCCGTAAAATTGACAAGGGCAATTTTACCGATAACCATACCGAAATTTTGTTCCGATCCTCGTAAGGGGATCCTTGCATTCAAAACGTTGCAAAATCCCTTCCCGGGAAATCTGGTTTTCCGAACGTAGTCGTTTTTGGTCTTTTTGGCCGGGTGCATATAATGACTATGTCACATCAACTTTTGATGCGCCCCCTTTAAACCTTTGGCGCATATTTTCTTGTGTCAACAGCGCGTTTTGATGCGCCTCTCGTGCCGAGGCCTCCTGCGTGCGCCAAGGCGCATGCGCCTTCCTGTCGACATATCTTTTGTTGTGCCCCTTTTTGGTGCGCCAAAGGCACACATTTCCCTCTATCAACACCACTTCCGGTGTGCCATAGGCGCACATATCTTCATGTTGACGAGTCTTTCGGTGCGCCAAAGGGCGCATGCTTTCTCATGTCGACAGCTCATTTGGTGCGCCCCTTTAGAAAGTTGGTGGCGCATTTATTACTGCCTCGCCTATATATAGGCGCGTCTGACTGTCATTGTCACCGGAGCAATCACGTGACTATTTTCATTATTTTCTCTGACCCTGTTAGCGCACCTGCCTTGTCGCTTTCGATTGCGTTGTGGACCCGTTCTCACGCTTTTTCATCGTTTATATCCGGGTAAGTGGCCTTCTGCCCTTCGTGCGTTTTGTTTTGTGGTTTTTGGTGTGGGTGTGTTTTGGATTGAAAAGAAAGATAAAATTCATCAATTTGCTTCCTTCCCCCCTTCTGTCTTTCCACATTTCCTCCTCTTTCCAGATCTGCTGGTAGAGGAAGCTCTGTCCTAAAAAATAATAGCTTGGAACCCCTTTTGGTATAGCACCTCTTCATATCCCACAATGAAACTTGCAAAGAGAGCTTAGCCATATGTGGAAACCCCTCTGAGAAAAATCTGAACCTAAAAGAGAAAGGAAAACTGTATTTTCCTTTGGCACATATGTCGCCCATGTTACACAAAGAGCAGCCGCATGCGCCAATGGCGCGCATTCCTACCGCTCACATCATAAGAAGATGCGCCCTCATGGCACACTTCCTCGCATGCCGCTGAAATGCTTTGCATGCGCCCTCTTAGCGCATCAAACTTGGATGCAACATAAAGAATTCATGCGCCCTTCGGCGCACCCAACATCCATGTAACAGCCCTTTCATACGCACCAAGTACAAAGCTATAAAAGGCGCAGGCGCGTCCCTCATCGCAGCAACATTATGTCATACGTACCCTTCTGCATGCATCGCGCCCTGGTTCCCTTAAGCGCACAAAATGCACATGTTACACAAACCATATACGCACCTTTGGCACACCAAAGTTCCGTGCAACATGAAAAATACATGCGCCACGGCGCACCCTGTTCCCATGTAACACAAAGATTTTGTGCGCCCTTTACAAAACAAATCCATATGGCGCGAGCGCACTTGTCCTTATAAAGAACACAAAATGCATTATGCA
The DNA here is from genome assembly GCA_018340775.1 of Taxus wallichiana var. yunnanensis. Lineage (NCBI taxonomy): Eukaryota > Viridiplantae > Streptophyta > Pinopsida > Cupressales > Taxaceae > Taxus > Taxus wallichiana. The sequence goes on from CM031235.1 coordinate 810,846,362, forward strand.
GTGTCCATGCGCCATGCGCCCTTTGGCGCTAATTTATCTCCTGCAACTCCCTTTTCCTGTGCGCCTTACCTATTTAGCTCTGCAATCTGCAATATCTGTGCGCCATGCGCCCCGAGGCCTTTAAATTGCTAACTCTTTCTTCTGTAAAGCTTTTCAATGGAAAATCAAACAGCTGACACGGTTTTCTCCGATTGGGTTTCACTTCTCATGCTTGCAGATCAGCAGCCTAAGATCGAGAACATATGTCAACATCAAGCAAGAGACCTGCCAAATCCAAAGGCAAGGCCAAGCTTACAGAGGAAGAAATGAAATATAAATATCAGAGGGTCAGAATGCCCGACTCCCAGGCCAAGTGTGACCTGGACATCAGAGACTCAGAGTTGGGGCATATTGATATGGAGGAATTCTGGGTCAGGACTCAGAAAGTCACAAGAAGTCCATGGATGGACAAGCTAATAGGCAGTGCCCTGCACTTCGCTGGAGGAATCCCAGTCAGCGCCGTTAACAATGAATTCATGATGGTGGTTGCCCGGTGCTATAACAAAGACACAAGATGTGTCGTAAATGAGAAGGGCGAGGTCGTAATCAACCTCACTGCCCGCCACTTTGAGATAATACTCGGCATTCCTCATCACCGGCACTTTGTGGCCGTCAGCCAAGACGACTGCATTAAGGCATGGGACGACAATGAAGATCAGTGCATGCAGCTGATGAACGAGGTCTATCTCAAGAATAAAAAGGTAGTGACCCGTTGGCCACAAATCATTCACCGCAGTGATTTTTCAGAGGAGCTCAGTGACACCATCACGTTCCTGAGCGGGTGTTTGGGCTTCCTGACGCCCACTTTTTCCACAAATGGATGCTGCGGTACTTAGAGACTATGAACAAGAATGTGCCCGATCAACGCTTTTGCTTGGCGGAAATAATAAGCAGCACGATCTCTGAGCAGCTACAACAATTTACCACAACTGGGAGATTCTACATGAATTCCTATGTTGTTTACGCTGCAGCTTCAGAAAGGGACTACCCAGCCCTGATGCGGAGTGGGGTTTGGCCCCAGGTCAAAATTTATGAATACTATCCAGAATTGAAGCTGGAAAATAGCATCCCCCAATTTACAAAGATCAACGATGCATTTTTCTACTTCATCATCTGCCTGTTGAGGCCAAATATGACTTACGGTCGCACGACCAAGAGCATAGTGATGCAAATGACTGAGAAATGGGGGGCCCTGTTCACCCAATTCCCCGTTCACTTATATGAGGGCGTGTAACTTCCCGTGAGAGCCAACTAGACTACCAAGGTATCTTTGGACCCAAGTTGATTCTGCTAGAGCTGTCAAGACAGCTAGTCACCTACCATGAAAAGTGCCAAAAAAGAAAGAAGGGTGGAACTCCTTTCCCCCTCACAGTGGGTAGATATACGTGTCTAACTCACCACAAGGCAAAAGACATGTTCGCAGAGTGAGTCGCTAAATCAAACATAACTTCTAGTAAGGCCTACCTTCGACCCGAGAAATTGTCTTCCTAGGGCCAAGCTCGATCCAATCCACATCCCTCAGATCGAGGATGTTTACATTGACCTATATCATGAGGTGGAGCTTAGGAGGAAGGACCATTCTCGGTTGGCCTTGGCAGAAATCATCCAGTATGGGGTAGCCATTGTCCCCAAAGGCTACCAAACTACCGAGGAGGAAGTAGATCAAGTATATCTTGACACAGGTGGGGACGATTGGCCTTTTGCGGCAATTGATAGAACCAAAGCTCCTCAAACAATTGAGGAAAGGGTCAAGGAAACTCTGCGCAGGACAGAGCATTGGTGCCGAATGAACGGGCTCATCTACCTCAGAGTCGATTTCACAACCTCTCCGTTGGGTAACGCACCTCCTAGATCAAAACAATGACCTAAAGGCAAAGGAAAAGGCAAAGAGGAGAATCCAAAGCACCACTCGTAAAAGAAGCTCCCAAATTCCTCCTTCCGTTGCACCCGAACAGTCATAACTCGGCTTCTCGAGAGAAAGAAGCGAGAAGAGGATGTTCCAATAGGCCCCGTTGTTGCAGACTCACAAAGCACCCCACTGGATGCGATCGGGCTTCTAGGTTGATGTTCGAGCATCCAGTGTGATTGCACAACATGGAATCCTTTCTCCAAGTGTGGCACTTGTAAAGATGAGAAAGGATTCTCCAGAGAAGGCTGGTTCCTATTCCTCTGTTCAGATGCACACAAAAATGCAGAGGGTTTACTAAAACCTAATCTAACTTGTCAAGGAGACAGGGTGAGAAAATGCATAGAATAAAACCTAAACTACATAGGTGATGCACCAAGGAATGTTAGACACTTGTTTTGCAAATCTAACACAGACCACATAGATGCAATACAAACACTATGCACAGGTGACCAAACTGCAATAAGAGATCAAAATAACAAAGAATGAATACATGAGAGGGTTGAGAATCAATCACAAACATATATATATTGCTCAAGAGTCGATACAGTACATTGTAGTGGCCAAGAGGCAAAAAGGCATTACAATCCATATGGGAGGTTTGAAAAGCTCCACAAATTCTCTTGCGAGCGGGAAGAAGGGAGGATGCAAAACAAGAATGTCCAGGCGACACATTAAAGGAGCTCCTCTTTACAATATATACTAAGAATGAGAGAAGAAAGAGAGAGGAAAGTCGAATCTACCACAACCACTTCTAGATACATTTAAAATCATCTCATTATGGTAGAAGCGGTGGCTTCGCAAAACGCGAAATGCCTCTAACAGAGCGTAAAATGAAATTTCTTTGCATTAAAGTTGTTGTTGAAGCATTACTTCTGTCTATCACCACGCGTCAGAGACATTTTCTTAATTTTCTCCCTCTAAACAGCACCAAAATGCAATATTGATCCCATAATCATGTAGAGAATTTCAACAGCTTTCCGTTGATATCAAGAACGTGCAAATTTGAGCTCTGGATCGAAAGATATGAATGTCTGAAGATTTTGGGCACAAAACAAAGAAAACAGTTTTAAAATCTTTTCCCACGCTCTGCCATCTAGACGACACGTGGCAAGCTCTGATTCGTTGAGCAATTCCTTCTCTCCACCTTTTCGTGGGGTTTTCTTTTGGGTGCCTTAAACTTGGACACGTGGCACTATTTCATTGGTTTGGATCGGTGCTCGAAAACTTCGCCCCTTTGACTTTTGGACTTTTTCCTTGGTGACACGTGTCATGCCGTGATTCGTCCCACGGCCTGCCGGATTTTCACGTCCACCGCGTCCTTTTGTCCCGAGATGTCCCAAATGCATCTGGGATAAATTCTTCCGGTTCGCCTAAAATGGGCTTCCACGTCCCCTTTTCGCCAAAGTGACACGTGGCGTTATCGATTGGATTTTGGCTCCTTGGCTATCCACGTCCCGCGTTCCTTTGTCCCACTTGTCCTTGTGCTAAAATTTTCCGTTTCGTGCGAACCGGCGGTTCGCATCCTTTGCGCACTCACGACCCGGATGTCCCGGTCACGAAAGTTTCTTGTTTCGCCGAACCGGCTTCGGTCTTCCGCGTACTCTTGTCCAAACTTGCTTCTCGGTGAAGGACTTGGACAAATTTTCTTTCTTTCGGCCGATTCAGACATTTCGCGTCCATTTGTCCCAGATGTCCCTTTGCTGTTTGGGCCGCCTGTAGGCTTTTCGGCCGATCCGCGCCTTGACGTCCCAAATGTCCCGACTGTCCCGGGGACTAGGACTTAGCCGATTTTCACAATTTTTCTGGCCCAAGCTTATTTTCTGCAACTTTCTCACATTTTCTCAGAGCTTGTTCTTTTCGACCTAGACAGGGGAGTTAGAAAAATTTCTGAAGGGACCTTAGAAACATGATTTTTGCCCTGGATTAATCAATTTTCCTGGGACTTGAGAATTCTGATGTATGTTATCAATTCAACCCTGAGGGGGTGAAATTGGATAACAGCCCATCCACTCGGGATGTCGACATCGCTACAACAACCGAGGTCCCTTCTGTCCCTTCTTCTCCTCCTCCTTCCCCTCCTCGAGTGACTCAAGCAACCATTCCTTTGGTCGTGTCCTCTCCCCCTTCTTCTACTGTTCCTCTCGCTTCTTCATCCATCTTCTCTTCTCTCGCGGATCTGTCCCCCTCCATTTCTTCCCTCATCTCTGAGCTCCCTTCCCTTCCTATGTCTTCCTCTCCTGTAGTATCTGTTCCTCCCGTGAGCACTTCCTCGGCCTCCCTCTCGATGCCACCTCCAAGTGTTTCCACGTTTTCCCTTCTCTACTACCGCAGCCCCCTTCTCTGTTTAGGCCCTTCTCCCATAAGTCCACTGGATCTCCCAAAGACTTAAGTCGCGAGAAAGGAAAGTTCCCATCGCTCCATGGACTTTTCCGTAATCCGTCTAAAGGGGAAAAGAAGCGAAAGCCCGTCACACGCTTCTCTCGAGTGCTTCGGGAGAAAGGGTAATGGAGATCGCATACCCAAATCCCCTTAAGGATAAAAAGATCTGTCTCCGACATATTATAAAGTGACCCAGTCACAATGGGTACATCTTCTCGAGAGCCTTCGGGAGAGGCCCTATCTGCGTCGACGCCCTCTGCAGAAGCTTCAAGAAACAAAAGAAGAGAAAAGGCTATTGAAAGAGCAAAACAAACATCTGCTCCAAGCCTTACAGAAGATGGGCAGTGCACCTCCCACAATGCCGCCGAGACTCCTGAGCCTCTAAGCCAGGATAAAATTAGTGAATATGCAAAGATCGGCGAGCAGGGCATGGCAGTTTCCGCTTGGAGGAGCCAGATCCTCAAAGACAGTGAAAAAGTGATCGCCGAGTTCTTTGGTTTGTATTTGAACATCAACAAGGCGAATAAAGAGCTCCAAGCACTAGCAGGACCCATATCAGAAGAGCTGGACCATGCTAGGCTGCAGCATGAGACCTTCCAACAAATGTTCGACTGTACAATCGAAGATCTGGTCAAGTTCGGTGTCTTCGGTCATCCTAGAGCCCTCAACAAAGTCATTTCCACCTGGACTACCGGATGGATCAACTGGAGTTTGTCCTTGAAAAGATTGATAAGGTAAAGGAAGAAGCCCTGGACGCGATGCACCAAATGGAACAAATCGTTCTCAACATGTCTCCAGGGTTGCTTACTCCTTCCTTCGCCTTAAGGAAAATTGATGAAACCATTCAGATCTTCAAGGAGATCGTGTCACGAGGGCTTGGGCCAGAGGTCACTTTTGACGCAGAGTCCATTAATAACCTGCTGGCCTGTCGGGATTTTATCGGGTTCCTCATAGAAGCAGAGAAAGAATATTCCAAACTCCCAGAGAAGCTCATAGATGAGCGGGAGACTTGCGAGGTGATCAGTGAGTGACACAAGGATCCTTCCCAGGATCAACTAGGACCCATGATCAACAAGTTCATGGAATATCGTGCTCATTCCACATCTTGTCACTGAGCAAAGCAAAAGCGAGGCTACTCCCTTTCTGGTGCGGGATGACGATGATGAATAGTGGCTTCTTCTTCTTCTTCTCTCTCTCTTGACTTTCTTTACGTGAATATCTAAAGTATGTTGGCACAAGCGATGACATCATCCATGTTGCACCATGGGATGATGTCATCCATTAGGTGTCAAAAGTCAACATGACTTTGAGATATTTTGTAAATATCTTTGTAAATAGGTGGTTGGCTCCATTTGGCCTTCTTTTCTTTCCTTCTTCTATAAATACCCCAATGCTTGTTGTATTGGGGATGAGTGAATATCTTTCGGATGAAAAATAGAAGTGAGGAGAAAATACTTTGAGCTTTTTGTAACAGAAAGAATTATTAATACAATATTTAGACTTTGTGTTGAATACATGTGTTATGTGCATTAGATCTCTCTTACGTTAGATCTGTGTGTTCGTTCTGTTAAATCTGCTTCTGTTTTATTGTCATTTATTCATCAGTATTGCTTTGTTCGTTTATGCAAGTAGGTTTGGCTCTGTTTACTACCAATCCCAAAACATAAACCTTCTGACCTTTCTGCTTTGGAATTCATTTCTTTTCTTCCTTTGAACTCGCTCTTCCTCCATCCTCTCTTTCATTCCTTTCTTTTCCCAGTCGAAAACACCCCTACCGGATGAGATCCCAACCCCGAAGGCGAATATTGTGAGACTTGCATGCATTCCTGCTGGTAGAATAGCAATAAACCGGTTTAACTGCTTGACTCAAAGAGGGGCTATGCCCTGCACACTGTTGGCTCGTCTATCCATAGATCTGCCCAAGCGACATATTTTCGGACCAATAGTTTTTGGCGACTCCGCTAGGGAATCGAATGCAGACCTATCGATCTATGATAGTGGAAGGATAAAAAATCGGAAAAATAAAAAAAAATCGGTGCCTGTTTGCAAATCTGCGCTTTTTGTTAAAAATCTAAAATTTTGCAAAAGTGACCCGAATTGAAAATTTTCTTCTGAGATCCATAGATCTGGCCTAGTTGGAGGTCTTTAGTTCGCTGAGTTTTTATAGAAATTTGTGCTTTGCCGTAGATCTCGAGTTTTATTTGCTTACCAAAGTTTGAAACCCTTTGAAAAAGTCAAAATTAGATCCGAAAATCAGCTTGTTAATCTTCACTGTCATTTTATCCTCGCTGTTATTTTTCATTAACCGCAATCGGTTCTCAAAAGAGGATAGTTTTTAAATATTCAAAAAAGTGCATCTTTGCTGGTTTTGTTAGAAAAACCAGAAAATCAGCAAGTACACCCAAAAATAAATTTTAAATCTACACCACAGCGTTCCAGATCTGGAAGGTACGCTGGCAGGTGAGCCATTTACGCGTGGCAGGCGAGCTCGTGGAGAAGTCGATCCTACTTTCGATCGGCTTCAAAGGCACAATTTCAGTGTAGCACCGGCGTGCTTTTCATCACTAAGTTCAGCTGATCGGTCAACCAGAAGCGCCTCACCCCCACGTAAGAGCCGGTTTTCACAAGGAGCCTCTACATCCCTTTGCAGTGCTTTATTACTCGGTGGAACCGCACTCCCACCCGCATTCTTTTTCCAAATGTCCCAGGATAGGCGTGCCATGGGGAAATGCTATGGGTCCTCTCGCATTACCACATCTTGTTCACGCGCTCTCCTCACGGAAACCAAAAGAATTTTCCCAAATTCGATGGGAGCGCGAAACCAAAGCACGGATTCGCACATATCTCGCATTCATCATGTCATGCGGTAAGATCTTGGATGTAACTCATGAGGATGTGTCGGTTCGCCTTTTTTTGAAACTCTACAGGACTGCACCCGAATGGTTTCAGTGATTTGCATTTGTCGGCGGATCTATTACCAGTTGGGCCACCTTGCATGGATGCTTTTGAAGACAGTGCAAAGCCTTGAAGATGCATTTGCATTATTATCACGATCACTCACATGAAAAAGGAGGCCAATGAGACCATGCGCGATTTTATCGCCAGGTTCAATGCGTTAATTAACCGTGTCCCTATTGCCATGCTTCCAACACTGGAAAATCAAAAGTGTTTCTTTGTGAACGCTATGAGCTCGAAAGTAAGTTTCTTGCTCCTGCAAGAGCAAGTGGCTACCCTGATTCTCGCCCAGGCCGCTACCATCCGAATTGAAGATAATTTGATAATATCTGGCGAATTGAAAAGGGAATCCTCCAAGCCTAAATCTTTGGGCCCTTCTTCCACTACTTCGTCTGATCCAGCATTCTAAAAAATGGCGAATGACTTGCTTGCATTGAAAAAGCAGTTGGCCCAAGCTTCCCCCGGTTCCTCATATCGGGATATCCCACGGAGGAATTTTGTTCCCAACAATGTTTCACAAAGGCCGCGCTTACCTGCAACTGCTCCATAGTTGGCGCTTGAGGCTCCTCCGGTCAACGCTCTAGCCAAAATCGAAGAAGAGGAACAAGATTATGAAGAACCTTCGTCTCAAGGCGAAGATGATCAAGACGTCGGTGAGCCGACTGGCGACTCTACTATCGGGTATATGGAATTTGATGAGGAAGAATCTGATGAAGAAGAGGGTACCCAGGGCTATGCGAGCGGACAATCATATGCTGTTTTTACCCGCTCGTAAGGAAAAGAAGCGAGAGGTCACTTGCCCATTTGCGAAAGGAGAAGGTCGTGTCAAACGCACCTCTAACCATTGCTAAAAGAGGTAATCCTCTTCCTACTCAGCTCCCTGTTAAGTCTTTTACAAGAAAACCTTTTCCCCCCATCTCTCCTCCAAATCAGCCCTCTCATATTCCTATCAAGACCAGTACTCCTACTCCACCATCACGAAGTGAAGGACTCATTCCTTCACCAACGCAACCCTTGGCCGCATTTGATATCATAGATCATGCAAAGAAGACCAAGATCCAAATGTCTGAAGCTGAGTACCTTAAGTCAAATCCCGAACAACTTTTAAGATTGACTAAGTATATTCAAAGCCAAGCTGTTATATCTAATCAGGTCTCCCCAAAAGGAATCCTTTCCACTCCTCCTGAATCCCGCATAAATGTTGCCTCAACATCTGCATCAGGCAAGATAGAGCCTTTCTATCTCTCCCTCCTAATCAATGGCCACAAGTTGAGTAACTGTATAATTGATTCTGGGGCTTCTGATAACATCATGCCGGAAAAAGTCGCCCATGCTTAGGGCCTCACCCTCACCAAGCCTTTTGGCAGATGTTATTCCTTGGAAACCAAGCAAGTTCCATTGATTGGTCAAATCAAAGACGCACAATTTACATTTGCGGCGTTTCCAGAGAAAAGTACAGGATGACCGTCCTCGTTGCCGACATTCCAAAGAAATATGGAATTTTCTTTGGGAAGAAGTTTTTGCAGCGAAGTTGGTGGAGAGATTCATATGGACTGGTCTAAGGCTAGAATCCCGTCAAAGGTGTAATGCAGACTTTGGAGCCAGAATCACAAAAGAAGTACTTGGTCACTAACTTTGAGGACCCCAAAGCTCAAATTCTTTTTGAATCATCAGGGAATGGGGAACTATTTCTTGTCTACCGAGTCTGAAAAAATGGTTGTTCTCGTTCAAGAAGAAGATCTTAATAAGATCTGGACTTTGCAGTTCGATGGCAGTTCTGCAAACCAAGTGGATGTGGTGCCGGAGCCGTGCTAATATCTCCCGAAGGGGAGATTATTCCTCTCTCTTTCAAGTTGCAGTTTTTCAACACGAATAATACTACTGAATATGAATCTTTGCTACTTGGCATGCAAGCCGCAAAGGAAAGAGGGATCAAAAATCTAAAAGTGCAAGGTGATGCAGAGCTAGTTGTAAATCAAGTTAAGAGGATATATCAAGTGAAGAATGAGAGGCTCAAGCACTACCGTAATGTGGTGTGGGACAAAGATTGAAGAGTTTGATGTTTTTTCAATTGAATCCATTCCAAGAGCTCAAAATGACATGGCCGATTCATTGGTCAAGCTTTGAAGATCCCTCATGCTCCCTCACCCAGGTTTGAAAACAAACAAATACACCATTGAGGTGGTTTTCCGCCCAAGTGTGCCAGATAATTCTCAGCATTGGCAAGTATTCAACGATGACAATCAACTCATTGCCTTTCTGGAGAAGGCGGAAAATTTCAAAGAATTGCATTTTGAAGGATCCGCTTCTATGTGCCGCGAATCGGTCACTGATAAAGAGGATGAATCCGGAGGAAACGACGGCATATGTCAGCTCAAAGGAAATAAAATTCCAAAGGGCCTGGTTTCTCTGGAACGGTTGTTCGACAGGCATGACCGTTTTGTGAAAAAGAAAAGGCAAGATAGTCCCGACTCATCCCCGAAACCGAACCTGGCCGAATTTAGGTTCGGTAGAACATCCGCAATTTGTGAACATTGGAAAATGTTGCACGCCAAAAGAGAAGCGGAAGTTTGTCAAACTGCTGAAGAAATACATGGATGTATTGGCATGGTCCTACGCCGATCTAAAGTCTTTTAAGCCAAAGGACGTCCAGCATGACATCTCGTTGAAAGAAGACGTTAAAGCCTTTCGCCAGAAGCAAAGGCATTATAATCCTAAGATCCCACGTACTATCCAGGCTGAAATTCAGAAAATGCTGGATGCGAGAATCATTTTTCCTATCCATCACAGTACTTGGGTAGCAAATATTGTGCCAGTGCGTAAGAAGAACGATGAAATACGCATATGTATAGATTTTCGAAACCTGAATCAGGCTTCCTTGAAAGACAACTACCCACTTCCTATAATGGATCAAGTTTTGCAAGCAAGAATCGGATCGAGATGTTGTCCATCCATGCTACAATCGATTGAAGTTTCGCTTGAAGATCAATTTAAAACAACATTCACTACTCCTTGGGGTACATTTGCTTACAGCAGGATGCCTTTTGGCCTAACCAATGTTGGTGCCACTTTTCAACAAGCCATGGACTTGGCATTCAAAGGTACGATGGGGAAGGTCATTGTTGTTTATCTGGATGACTTGATTGTGTTCTCTAAACAACGAAGTAATCATTGTGATCACCTAGAGCAAGTATTGGCGGATGCCGAGAACATGGGATTTCCCTAAACTCAAAAATTCCGCTTTGGAGTAACGGATGGAAAGTTGCTAGGGCACGTTGTTAGCAAGGAAGGAACGAAGATAGATACCGAAAGAGTCAAGGCTATTGAGCCTTACTCGACAACAAGTAAGACTGGCATTCATTCTTTCTTCTGAAAGGTGAACTTTCTCGGTGTTTTGTTCCCGACTTTCTTTGAGAAGACTCGTCATATATTGGACATGATGAAGGGGTCACCAACTTTCAGATGGAACAAGGAAGGGAAAAGGTCGTTTGAGGAAATAAAAGCTTCCGTTGCTCACGCACCAGTCCTGGTATGTCCCGATTTCTCCATGGACTTTATCATGTATAGTTATGCATCTGAGCATACTGTGTCTGCCATCTTGATGCAAAAGAATTCAAGAATGTTGAATCTCCGATTGCATTCATGAGCTCTCCCCTTAAGCCTCACGAACTAAAAATGTCTCAACTGGAAAAACATGCCTTCACCGTTGTCAAAGCAGTCAAAAATTTCAAGTATTACATTCTAAATTCTCATACGGTGGTCTTTGGTCCCACACGACACGCCAAATCAATTCTAACTCAACAGAGTTAGGAAGCTTGCGAGGAAATTGGATTGCAAAGGTCCAGAGTACAACACGGATATAAAACCAACCAATCGGTAAGTGGCAAAGGCCTATGTCACTTATGGCTGAAAACAAAGATTCAGAAAGCCCTGATGAAAAGGATGATTACACCGATGAAGCACAAGACCGGCTGGAAAAACCCGATTCGCTACCTCTGGTCCTATTTGTCGTGACCAGCGATGAGTGGTATTCCGACATTGCTCTCTTCCTCACCTACGGCGAATGTCCAGCTCACCTAACTACCAAGGAGAAGCGCACTATAAAGCTCAGAGCAGCCAAATATGTCATCTGGGATGATGGCTTATACAAACGCGGGATAGATGGTGTCTTCTTGCGATGTGTCGACAAGCCACAACGCAGGTAAAGCTACTTGAAAGTTTTCATAATTCAGCCTGTGGAGGCCATTTCTCCTCCTCTTTGATGGAACACAAGATCATCCGAGCTAGGTACTATTGGCCGACGCTTTTCCAAGATACAACCACCTGGGTAGCAAAGTGTGAACCTTGCCAGCAGTTTGTCGGCAAGCCCAAGTTGGCTGCTTTTCCCCTCAGGCCAGTTGTTGTCAACGAACCATTCAGGCAGTGGGGAATTGATTTTATCGGTGCACTCAATCCCCAATCGAGTGCTGGACATAATTATGTCCTTACAACAACAGATTACTTCACCAAATGGGTGGAAGCCATACCTGTCAAACATGCCACTTCTGAGGTTGTTTGCAGTTTCATTAAAGAAAATATCATTGTCCGGTTTGGCGTTCCAAACAAAATTGTTGCTGATAATGCTTCTAACTTCTCTTCACGGGAAGTTATTAGTTTTTGCTATGAATATGGGATAACTTTGGCTCACACCTGAGATTATTACCCTCGGGAAATGGTCGGGCGAGATCCAAGAATAAGAACTTGGTGACCATCATACGAAAACTGGTGGAGGAAAATCAACGAATGTGGCACAAGTCTTTATACGACGCTTTGTGGGCAGATCACATTACTCCCAAGAGGTCCCTCGGTATGTCACCTTTTCAAGTGTTATATGGCACTGATGCCGAGCTTCCCATTTCTGCTGAACTCCCTGCTCTGTGCTTGGCATGAGCTATTGAAGATGAAACTTTCCAAAATTCTCTTGAAAAGAGGATCATGTATCTGACAGAACTCGAAGAAAAGAGAGTAAGAGTGATCGACAAGATCACCGAACATCAGAATCAAGTCAAGAGACTGTTCGATAAAAAAGCTAAGCAAAGAAATTTCCAGGTGGGGACCTCGTCCTTCTGTGGGACAAGCGAAGAGAGCCAAAAGGCATGCACGGAAAGTTTGATTCCCTATGGAGAGGGCCTTTCAAGATCAAGCAGCTCAACGGAGAAAATAGTTTCTATCTCTCATATCTGATAGAACCAAACTCCCGCTTCCCTACAACGGCAAAGATCTCGAAAATTTTCGGAAGTAGAGCTTGCTCTCTTCTTTGTCAGATCTGATTTGTTTTTGTCGTGTGTTTGCTTTTTTTTGTTTTGTGTTCTCCCTCCCACGCCCTTGTTTTTGACTCTGTTACCCAATGGATAGGCACATGAGATCTAGGATTCTCTACCCCAGTTTGCTCGGGATAGTCCCCGAAAGAGCTAACAGCATCCCGTAAAATTGACAAGGGCAATTTTACGATAACCGCATCAAATTTTGTTTCTATCCCTCGTAAGGGATCCTCTTGCGTTGAGCGTTGCAAAATCCCTTCCTAGGAAATCGGTTTCCGAACGTAGTCGCTTTTGGTCTTTTTGGCCAGTGCATATAATGACTATGTAAAATCAACTTTTGATGCACCCCTTTAAACCTTTGGCGCATATTTTCTTGTGTCAAGAGGCGTTTTGATGCGCCTCTCGTGTTGAGGCCTCCTGCGTGCGCCAAGGCGCATGCGCCTTCCTGTCGACATATCTTTTGTTGCGCCAAAGGCGCACATTTCCCTCTATCAACACCACTTCCGGTGCGCCATAAAGCATATATCTTCATGTTTACGAGTCTTTCGGTGCGCAAAGGGCACATGCTTTCTCATGTCGACAACTCATTTGGTGCGCCCCTTTAGAAAGTTGGTGGCGCATTTATTACCTCGCCTATATATAAAGCGTCTGCCATTGTCATTGTCACCGGAGCAATCACGTGACTATTTTCATTATTTTCTTTGACCCTGTCAGCGCACCTGCCTTGTCGCTTTCGATTGCGTTGTGGACCCGTTCTCACGCTTTTTCATCGTTTATATCCGGGTAAGTGGCCTTCTGCCCTTCGTGCGTTTTGTTTTGTGGTTTTTGGCTATTTGTGGGTGTGTTTTGGATTGAAAAGAAAGATAAAATTCATCAATTTGCTTCCTTCCCCCTGCTTGTCTTTCCACATTTCCTCCTCTTTCCAGATCTGCTGGTAGAGGAAGCTCTGTCCTAAAAAATAATAGCTTGGAACCCCTTTTGGTATAGCACCTCTTCATATCCCACAATGAAACTTGCAAAGAGAGCTTAGCCATATGTGGAAACCCCTCTGAGAAAAATCTGAACCTAAAAGAGAAAGGAAAACTGTATTTTCCTTTGGCACATATGTCGCCCATGTTACACAAAGCAGCAACATGCATGCCAATGGCGCGCATTCCCTGCCTGCTACATCATAAGAAGATGCGCCCTCATGGCACACTTCCCTCGCATGCTGCAAATGCTTTACATGCGCCTCTTAGCGCATCAAACTTGGATGCAACATAAAGAATTCATGCGCCCTTCTGCGCACTCCAAAGATCTATGTAATACCCTTTCATACGCACCAAGTACAAAGCTATAAAAGGCGCAGCGCGTCCCTCATCGCAGCAACATTATGTCATACGTACCCTTCATGCGTCGCGCGAGTTCCCTTAAGCGCACAAAATGCACATGTTACACAAACCATATACGCGCCTTTGGCGCACCAAAGTTCTGTGCAACATGAAAAATACATGCGCCACGGGCGCACCCTGTTCCCATGTAACACAAAGATTCTCGTGCGCCCTTTACAAAACAAATCCATATGGCGCAGGCGCACTTGTCCTTATAGCAACACAAAATGCATTATGCAGTGTCCATGCGCCATGCACCCTTTGGCGCTAATTTATCTCCTGCAACTCCCTTTTCCTGTGCGCCTTACCTATTTAGCTCTGCAATCTGCAATATCTGTGCGCCATGCGCCCCGAGGCCTTTAAATTGCTAACTCTTTCTTCTGTCAAGCTTTTCAATGGAAAATCAAACAGCTGACACGACTTTCTCCGATTGGGTTTCACTTCTCATTCTTGCAGATCAGCAGCTAAGATCAGAAGAACATATGTCAACATCAAGCAAGAGACCTGCCAAATCCAAAGGAAAGGCCAAACTTACAGAGGAAGAAATGAAATATAAATATCAGAGGGTCAGAATGCCCGACTCCCAGGCCGAGTGTGACCTGGACATCAGAGACTCAGAGTTGGGGCATATTGATATGGAGGAATTCTGGGTCAGGACTCAGAAAGTCACAAGAAGTCCATGGATGGACAAGCTAATAGGCGGTGCTTCACGCACTTTCTTTGGGAATCCCAGTCAGCGCCGTTAATAATGAATTCATGATGGTGGTTGCCCAGTGCTATAATAAAGACACAAGGTGTGTCATAAATGAGAAGGGCGAGGTCGTAATCAACCTCACTGCCCGCCACTTTGAGATAATACTCGGCATTCCTCATCACCAGCACTTTGTGGCCGTCAGCCAAGACGACTGCATTAAGGCATGGGACGACAATGAAGATCAGTGCATGCAGCTGATGAACGAGGTCTATCTAAAGAATAAAAGGTAGTGACCCGTTGGCCACAAATCATTCACCGCAGTGATTTTTCAGAGGAGCTCAGTGACACCATCACGTTCCTGAGCAGGGTGTTTGGGCTTCCTGATGCCCACTTTTTCCACAAATGGATGCTGCGGTACTTAGAAACTATGAACAAGAATGTGCCCGATCAACGCTTTTGCTGGGCAGAAATAATAAGCAGCACGATCTCTGAGCAGCTACAACAATTTACCACAACTGGGAGATTCTACATGAATTCCTATGTTGTTTACGCTGTTACTGACTTGAAAAAGGGACTACCTGACCCTAATGCGGGAGTGGGGTTTGGCCCCAGGTCAAAATTTATGAATACTATCCAGAATTGAAGCTGGAAAATAGCATCCCCCAATTTACAAAGATCAACGATGCATTTTTCTACTTCATCATCTGCCTGTTGAGGCCAAATATGACTTACGGTCGCACGACCAAGAGCATAGTGACAGCCACTGAGAAATGGGGGGCCCTGTTCACCCAATTCCCCACGTTCACTTATCTGAGGGCAGCTAACTTCCTGGGAGAGCCAACTAGACTACCAAGGTATGCTGGACCCAAGTTGATTCTGCTAGAGCTGTCAAGACAGCTAGTCACCTACCATGAAAAGTGCCAAAAAAGAAAGAAGGGTGGAACTCCTTTCCCCCTCACAGTGGGTAGATATACGTGTCTAACTCACCACAAGGCAAAAGACATGTTCGCAGAGCTGGAGCTGCTCAATCTGAAACATGACTTCCCAGCAAGGCCTACCTTCGACCCGAGAAATTGTCTTCCTAGGGCCAAGCTCGATCCAATCCACATCCCTCAGATCGAGGATGTTTACATTGACCTATATCATGAGGTGGAGCTTAGGAGGAAGGACCATTCTCGGTTGGCCTTGGCAGAAATCATCCAGTATGGGGTAGCCATTGTCCCCAAAGGCTACCAAACTACCGAGGAGGAAGTAGATCAAGTATATCTTGACACAGGTGGGGACGATTGGCCTTTTGCGGCAATTGATAGAACCAAAGCTCCTCAAACAATTGAGGAAAGGGTCAAGGAAACTCTGCGCAGAACAGAGCATTGGTGCCGAATGAATGGGCTCATCTACCTTGGAGTCGATTTCACAACCTCTCCGTTGGGTAACGCACCTCCTAGATCAAAACAGCAGCCTAAAGGCAAAGGAAAAGGCAAAGAGGGTGAATCCAGCACCACTCAGGAAGAAGCTCCTGAAAGTCCTCCTTCCGCTGCACCAGAACAGGTTGTAACTCTGGCTTCTCCAGAGAAAGAAGCAGAAGAGGATGTTCCAATGTCATAACAAGTGTCATAACCATTGTCTTGTAGCTTGCTTGAGTCCATATAGACTCTTTCTCGGCCTGCACACTAATTTCTCCTTATCCTTGACTTCATATCCAAATGGTCTGCATATAAATCTCTTCATCCAAATCACCATGAAGGAAAGTCATCTTCACATCTAGTTGCTCTAAATGCAAATCATGTACTACAACTAAACTCAATACAATACGAATAGAAGTCATTTTTACAACAGGAGAAAATATTTCACCAAATTCAATACATGTTTTCTATGCAAATCCCTTTACTACAAGCCTTGCCTTGTACCTTTTATGTCCACCCTCTTCTTCCTTGATCATGTAAACCCACTTGTTCTGCAATGTCCTCTTACTTGCTTGGAAACTTAACTAAATCCCAAGTTTGGTTTTGTTCCAAGGAGTCCATCTCCTCATCCATGTCATGCTCCCACTACACGTGAGTCTTATCCTACATTGCTTCTTCAAAAAAATTTGGTTCACCATTATCAGTCAATAATAAATAAGATAGAGGTGGTGTAAATCTTTCTGGAGGTTTACTTACCCTTTATGACCTTCTCATAGAAGTTTGGGGTACTAGAGGCTCATTCTAGACCTCCTGGACATTTGTTTCCAATTCTAACTAATGATGCTGACCAACACTAGTCACTTGTAATCGATGTCGGTTTGGCTAACCGATGGCTCTCTTCTATAACCGATACCAATTCGATTGACCAATTTCGGTCGGGGTCATCCGACACCGATTATCGTGTAACCACAGTAGGTATGAATTTTAAATCCAAGAGTTCATTTTCATTCACAAACTTCTCAATTGGTTCGTCCTTGGGTACCAAAATTTGATCCTTGTAAATTCTTTTT
Organism: Taxus wallichiana var. yunnanensis; assembly: GCA_018340775.1. Lineage (NCBI taxonomy): Eukaryota > Viridiplantae > Streptophyta > Pinopsida > Cupressales > Taxaceae > Taxus > Taxus wallichiana. The sequence continues at coordinate 810,863,481 of CM031235.1, forward strand.
CATTCCATTCAATGTCACGACTCCTAATAATTTTAGAATTCTCTAAATCTCAAAAACATAATCTAAAATCACCAAATCCATAACCAATGAAATTATATCTCTTGGATTCGCATCTAACTTTTTCTTATTTTCCTTATTAATATGCACAAAATCTTCTAAACCAAAAACTTTTAGAAAAAAAAGATCTACCTCTTTTCTGGTTCACGCTTCCTCTGGTATTCCTCCATCTAGTGAACTCAAATGCCCACAGTTAATCAAATAAACCATTGTATCAATCGCCATCGCCTAAAACTGTAAGGGCAATCCAACATGTATCCTCATACTTTTAACATGTATCATGATTTTTCTGTTCATTCTTTATGCAATATCATTCTCTTGTGGTGTTTTTGGAACCATCCTTTCTCTACGTATTCCATTCACTGAACAATAATCATTGAAAGTATTACTACAATATTCACCACCATTGTTAAATCTAAGACACGTTAACTTTGACTTTGATTCATTCTCAATAAGGTCATGTCCATCTTTTAAAAGTCTTAAAAACATCATATTTATGTTTAATATAATAAACTTGTACCTTTTTTGTAGCATCATCAATGAAAGTAACATAATATCGGGATCCTCCATGAGAAGCTACAGGTTGGTCCCCACACATCCGAGTGTACAAACTCTTATTTCCACTCCTTAGTTGCGCTTAACTTTGAGAAAGCTCACTCTCTTTTACTTTCGAAAGATACAATGCTCACGTAAATCAAGATCTAAACATTTCAAATCTAATAACTTACCCTTAGCCTTTAAGATATGCATTCATTTTTTACTCATATGGCCCAAATCGATTATGTCACATGCATGCATCCGAATCAAATAACTAATATAAAAAAGAATTAATAACACATGTAGATAAATATAAAGTTCCTACCTTCTTACCTCTTGCCACAACAAAAACACCCTTGGTGACTTTCCAAGAGTCTGTTGTGAATGTAACCGTGTAACCAAATTCACCTAGTTTCGATGAAGAAATAAGATTCCTCTTGAGGCTTAGAACATGCCTCACATCTTTCAATACCCGTGTATTTCCATTCTACAATTTTAGATGAATTTCCCATTTACTAGTAATACTACGAGGTTCTTCATCACCTAAATAAACATGCCCAAAATTACCTTGGACATAATTTCTAAATTAACCCTTATTAGGGGTTGCGTGGAAAGAAGTTCATATATCTAAAACCCATGATTTTTTTATATTATCCAAAGAAAGAATAAGATTATCTTGCATTACCTCTGTTGCAATCTTTGCCTCTTTATTTGACTATCTGGGTGTTGGTTCTCTTTATCCTTTGACCAATAATCTTTCTTTGCATGTCCTTTCTTTCCACATTTCCAATAGGTAATTCCCTTACCTCTGGATTTAGATCTGTCATCCCTTGACTTTGATTTCCCATTATTCTTACTCTTGAATCACTCCTTCTGTTTGTCTCTGCTTTCTGCATTCAAAACATTCCCAAATGATGATTCCTTTGTACTTTTTCTGTGAATTTCTTCATTCAAGATTATACTAACCACATCATCAAACTTCAAAATAATATTAGAAGATGTTGTATTACTAACATCCAAAGATGCAAGATATCCCAACTATCAAGAAAAGAACATAATAATAAAAGTGCTTTCACTTCATCATCAAATGGAATATCAACTAATTTACAATAGATCAGAATCATTCAAATGACTATATGTAGATCCACCTTCATGCATCTTAAAACTAATTAGTTTCTTCATCAAATAAACTTTATTTGAAGCGCTAGGTTTTTCATATAAATTAACAAGAGATTTCATTAACTCTACCGTAGATGTCACTTCTGTAATATTGGAAGCCACGGATGTTTCCAGGCTCAATATTATAGATTCCAAAGCCTTTCTATCAAGAATCTTCCATTCTTCATCAGTCATCTTCGTAAGTCTAGACTTTTCATCCAACGGTAAGTAAAAATCTCTTTAATACAGATAATCCTCAATCTGCATCTTCCATAATTGATAATTTCAAGACTTAAACTTCTCTATCTTGTATTTTTTTCTTTTGCCATTGTTGTAGCTCCCACTCAAATCGAAAACACTCTGTGAGTAAATCACAACACACAAAACCCTCAAACAAAGCTCTGATACCAATTATTGGGGTTAGCACAAGGTTGTACAGATAATATATCAGATCTAAGCATACATGCAATAAAAGTGGATATTCTACCAGAAGAAATATACAAAACAAGAGATATAAATCAACACCAGATTTAACGTGGTTCACCTAGTGTGGGCTACATCCACTAAGAAACAAGCCAATCTATTATCCAAAGCTTTCAAAAGATATACAATTGAAGATCTACAATCTTCCACACCTCTCACGATGTACAATACTTTATTTCTCTCAAGCTTCTCCTTCTTCTCCAAGAATTCTCTCTCTCACAATTATTCTCACAATAATTATCAATTCTTACAATCCTCTAATTCTAAACCCTATATTTCATACTTATATAGACATATACAATCTCAAGGCGCTTAGCCATGTAATTACAATCAATAGATTTACTTTAATACGAAAATTAGATATAATTTCGTGAGTTAAATAAAACACCCACACACAAGTAACCGACGTTGGTTAACCCTAACCAATGCCAGCCTCATTGTATCGAGCGATGTTGGTCATAGGTGACCGATTCTAGTTATTGTGTCTTCCCCCGCAAGTTTTATTATATAGCATGCTAATTTGAAGTAATTGAGATCCACAACTCAACAAAGAAGAAAGGATGGAATTGTTGTTGGTGCATTGAAGAATGTCAATGGTAGGAGAATATTCTTATACCATATCAAGAAATTACTAGCATATGGATTTACACGCATGCAAATGACATGCAACATGGGAATGAAGTTCCTCCTAAATGAAGGTGAAGCTACCTTTATTAAAATCCAAAATCGTATTTGCATCTCGTACATTCAAAATTGTATGTGGGGGTGTTTTGGAACATCAATGGAAAGAAACGTGAATGACAGAGAGATGGAATGAAATGAGGGAATAAAATGGAAAGGAATGAATGGAAGGAACATACGATAGTTAGGTAAAAGCAGAGCCTACTATTGTATAGAGAAGAACGATAAATAACTAACACAAATAAAAAGGAGTTTACATAAGCTAAATGAGAATGAGTAAAAGGGAACACACGTGAGCAAGTAGATAATCAAAGCTTGATCATTGTGAGCTAGGACAACATATTAATAAAGTTAACAATAAGATCAAAGACAATATTTGCATGCAAGATTTAAACATCTAACATCTAATGAACATAAGAACATCAACTCTTACAAGAGACAATGAATGAGACACAAAGTTAGTGTTTCATTAACTCCAAAATGTCTTCACAAAAGAACACAAAGTTTCTTCCTGAAACAAAGCTTGCACACAAAAGTATTTTTTTCTCCTCTCTCAAATTCACCCTTTATAAATGAGCCCCGACTTTATTTTACAACCCAAAAGTTGGTTACAAAGTAGTTAGGGTTTACATGAACATTAAATAGGGTACTTAAGTGACTTTGGCTTTTTCAACCAACTTTATTAAAAAAAAACTAAACATAGAAATTTCATAATTTTCCTCAAAAGTGAATTTAACAATAACATCATTTAAAATACCACTTTGAAAATATTCGACAAAAACTAGTGCCTTATCCATTGGCCGTAAGGTTTTCTTATCTCAATCGTATGAGAAATGGACTCTCCCACTCATGAGAAAATATAGGAAATCATCCTACCATGTTCTGGCAAAACAAGGATCCTGATTCTTTGCCAATTCAAAAGATTTGAGCTTTTACAATGTCTAGTGCATCTTTTCTTCTTCCGGAAAACAACTCGGGAGAAGACTAGCCTCACAAAGTACCTGCATTTCGAGAATCTTACCTGGTATGGTATGTAGGTCTACAACTTTAGATTGGATCTCCTCGCACAGGTGTTTGATTCTGAAACATTGATCCATAGAAGAAGTGGAAAAAACATCAACAGGAGTATACATTTCATGTATCAATTTTGTAAACTACTCCACCAGATGTTGTATTGAATTCCTTTGGTTGTGTTCATTGTTTAAGAAGGTGCAAGGAATCTCTTCGATGAAGACTTGAATGGAAGAGAGTGCGGTATAGGCTTCATTGTACAAACTATCAAAATTAATTACCAAGTCTTCTAGAATCATTTTCCCGGCCTTAGCATGATTTAGCCATAGAATTCGTGTCATACAATGATGAAACTTGAGTATCCTCCGAGGCTAAGAATGTAGATTCCATGCGAGCAAGATCCTGAAGACTTGGAAAAATCTGATCCAGTGTGATTAATTCTATAATGAGGCACTCCTTGAATGGAAACACTGGATCAAGGTAGGCATAAATATTCTCAGATATTTTTATCACCCCAACAATTGTTTTCAACCCACCACTTTCTATCTCAGAAACCCATGACCTTAAAGTGTGCCCTAGAGTGATCACATCCTTTTATTGATTGATAATTTCTTGATCCAGAATAGCCACCATCTCTGGAACATGAAAAGAAGACTCAATTGGGCTGATCAAATGTTGAACATATGAAATCAACTGATTCTTTTCTTCCTTGAGTTGGGAAATTTGAGATTTGTATCTCTCCAACCTTTTAAGCACACTATTCATCAATCCTTTGCCATAAAGAACATCGCTTTCAAAAGTGGTCTTACCAAGGGCTATCTTGGATACTTCATAATCAGTGATTGTCATGTCCCCACGATCCTTCTCAGTAGTAGGAACTACAATTTCTACAAACTTATCTTCGCTATCCTCAATCACTACTCTAGAGAATACCTTAGGCTTTTTTGGCACAACTTTATTGGAGAGGGCGAAAGAGACTCCAAATCAATGTTGACCATTTTGACCAATCTCTTTCTATTTTTAATTTCGTAGTCAACCTGGTTCGGTGTTTCATTCATTAATTCGACACAAAAAGTTGAGATCTGGAAGAAAAATCATCTTTGCCTTTCTCATGACTAAAAATAATAGGCAGTTGTTCTATGGCCTCAATCCTTGGTGAAGTAGCATCTGCAACAAATTCTTGATTATCCTCATGTTCTTGTGGAATACCCTTATTACCTAAATGTTTGAAAGAATTATATATTTGTACCACTGGGATTTGATTGGACTCTGGTGTAAGACATTGATGATCTGGATCTTTGGTAGGCCTATTGGAACTCTCAGTGATGTGAATAGATGAGTTTGGGGTAGAAATACTTGAAACATGTTCTTTTCCTTCACGAAGATGCACACTTTTACCGATCCTTGAGACAACTCTTCTTTATTAGAGACAAGTTTGGGTAACCACCACTTTTCCTCTGAGATGTGTGTGATGATGTTGGTGGGGACTGGTGTGAAGAAGATCACACCACCTTTTATGTGTGTCAATCCTCCTTTTCACGATAACCTCTCGTATTTCCGACAAATGTGCCTAAAATGGGAGAGGATTGACTATCTGATTCTCATACCACATTATAGTCCTTTAAACACAAAGTTGATTCATAACATCTAGAGAAGTTTCGTCTCCTCTACTCCAATCAATACCAGGGGAGTGGAGTGAAAAATATCCGATCATAGGCGGGATCTATAAGACCAATCCCATTATCAACAAGGGTCAAGGGAGGATCCTCAATCCGTAATTTTCTATTTGGGCCAGCAGAGATGAGAAAATTGTCGTCGTCATCTTACCTCCCCGTCATCCGCACATTATGTCTAATAGTCTTCTATGTTTGCCTTGTGCTTATATCTTGCCCCTAGGGCTTTTTCCATGGATCCATTAATATCGAATTGAACCCCGCTTTATGAAAGGATGTATAGTTATGAGAGAAAATTATTTTTCCATGAGCTCGCACTATGGGAATTTGGACATTTGTATTCCCCAATATGAATTGGGAAATGAATACCTCCTTTGCGTTTATCCACCAGTAGGCAATGGATTTTGAAAAGATGACATGAAAGTTCCATCAATGCTATTTTATCACTAACATATTTAGGAAGTTTGTAATGAGCTCCCACAAATCCATCAACTTTTATATAGGAGTAAGAGGGAAACTGGATAAACCAAGTTCCCCATTATTTTATCACCACCTTGGCATCTTCTGAAAATATTTCCTCTGGGTTTCTCCTTAGTGACAGGATTATATAGAATAGGAAAACATCGTTTACCCTTCGGAAATGGTGAGAACCGTTCTTGAACTCCAGCTGTGGGTAAAAGTGAAAAACACTATTCTTGTCGGACCCATTACACCTCTAGTTGTTAGCCCTAAAATATCCTCCTTGCTACAAAGATAATCAAATAAGAGGTCATATAAAAATGACCTATCATCCTTACCTCAACCAATTGCTTATGGAGAGTATTGCTAATGATACTTGCCCAATCAATAAACATCTTTTCATCGAGAATGATACAAATGAACTTGTACATCCAAGGATGAAAATTTTTGGCAGAAGGAAGACCAAAATCCTGCTGAGGAGAGTAATCATATCCCCTATTTCTTCATGAAATTATACCTGAAACAACTCTCTGGGAATTCTTGAAGTGTGATTTTTGGTTTGACCAACCAATTTTTATCAACCATCTCAAAGGATTTTCATCCCAAAACTGTTGTGTTGATTCTTGTGTGATGTCATCATTTTCTTCATGAAGTGGTACTCTTAGCAAATCTTCCATATGATTTAGAGAATTGAGTAGGAAAGGTTCATTTCCGTCATTAAAAATTCCCAATGCTCGTGGATCATAATGTTCAACACAAGCTAAGACAAATTTGGGGCATTATATGGCAACAAGAAATGTTGTTGCTTGGAGTAAACAACAATGATAAAGCCTTTTTGAGAAAACAGTCCTCCCTTCCTGTCTTACCCTGTCACATAATTGAACCATATCTACGTGACCCATATCGGTATCTAAAATATTATCATATGTTGAATTTAAGGATGATGTTGGAACTAATCCTTGATATGTGTATTTTAACGCCACTTATTGGAATGTTCACCCATTATGAATTTTGTTTTTTTAAATGGGAAGCGAAAAGAAGACAATACACTGGAAAGGTGTCGGGTCTAAGTCTCCGGACCACCGTCGCCGCAAGAATAATACGACTCTTTTTATTATTTCATTTAAAAAAATAAAATAAAAATAAAACGGTGCCCGAATACAAAATGATTATACAAACAAAATACAAAGACAAAGCTCAAATCACCATCGAGTCTAAAATAATACAATTTATATCACTTTTATCACTTCCTAATGCGTACGTGGGTTGCGTACGAGCCTAATATTATTACGAATAGTCTTATTTCTCCTTCCCTAGTGAATTGATCAAATTTCTCCTTCTTAAGCATGTGTAGTATCCTTGTTATTCTTTTCTTAAAAAAGAATAATAAAATAAATAAAACATAATTTTAATGCATGCGTGGGTTCTTGTTTTGGATTTTTTGCCTATCTTTAGCATGCGTGGGTAGCTTGTTTTGGATTTGTGTTCACTTATGCATGCATGGGTAAAACCGATCAAATTCCTCCTTCAAAACCGGCGTGGACTTCTAACATATCAAATTTCACCTCCTTCAAAACCTACGTGGATTTTCTTCGCATGTTGTTTTGTCTTTTCTGCAGTTGCATGTAGGCACCATCCTTAATCGCTAACAAGTGGAATTTGCATTCAACCTTCGTGCAATGAGATTTCGAGTGTCAAATCAAGCATGGCATGCATGCATTTCTATTTTGGGTCTACATTTGGTATTATTCCTCCTCTCCAAGAATGCATGTAATCTTCTCTTTACCTTCTTCCTTACCTCGCATGGATTTTCTAGCATGGATCTTCCGACTGTTGCATGGAATTTGAGAGAAAAATGTAATGAGTAAGCTCAGTTATGGGAAGATATCTCCTCCTGGTGCATGGAAACTATCCTTGGGCATATATGGAAAGATTGTTCTCTGCCTACAAGCCACATGGAAGATCTTGATTGGTTTCTAGCTGCTACACAAATCAACAACAAAAACAAACTACCAACTATGTGGAATTTCACCTTTTCCTCTTTGCGCCTACTAAATTTGTTTGGGATTCCGTATCAACCTTTGCACATGCATGAAATTGCCTTCACCTTTACAAGCGTGGATCTTATAAATTTCTTGCTATTGCTTCCCTCCAATGGAGACAACTACCTAAAATTCTCAAGGTTTTCTAGCTCTAGCTAATGCCCGTGCCATGTTTCTGTGTGAAAGCCGGTGTAGTGTCGTAGAGATAAGCTTTTCCTTCTTTTCGCTCTAGATATCCAGTAATATCTCCTTGTTTATCCTTCTTCCCAAATTCTTCTACTTTTGCAACCTCTTGTAACTATCTCCTCATCAATTCCTGGATGATAGAAGCAAAATTAAAATTGTCTATGGAAATTGGAAGCGGAAGAAAAATTGCCCCTGGCACTTGCTCACAACAGCTTAATAGAAAGAAAAAAGTTCTCCCAAGTTTATCAAACAACTTCCATGAGTATTAAATTAATATTTATTAATTAAAAACCCATAAAATTTAATAAATATTAATTTTATTAAATTTTAGGATGAATATTAATTAAATAATTAAAACACGGTTTGTGGCGTAACAGGAGAATGGCTTATTAAAAATGAATGAAACGAAAGCCAGAATGACCATGAGAATAAGACGATGGTGATGAAGGATAAAAATTATGTGAAAGAACACTTTGAAATATATATATATATATATATATATATATATATATATATATATATATATATTTATAAATTTGTGAAGTCAAAATTAGCCGATAACATAAATTGAAGAGGGAGGGACTTAATTTCATTCTCACACTGATAAGTTAGTGGTCCCAAAGTGATTGTGGAGATTAAAAAAAAAGCTAGAGGAAATGGACACGGTGTCATCCATATCCATAGGTTGATGGCATGGAGAAAATGGGGTCCAATTTCCATAAGAGCTAAAGATGGTGAGAGAGGGTCGGTAGATTGTTCCTTAAAACCCAATCTAAATTTTTCATGGGGCTTGCGAGATTGGTCAATGACGAGATCGTGCATGCCTTGTTCATAACGCCCCATTCCAAATCCTTTCCATGCACATCAATGGAGATAAGTATAGGAAAAGGATTTTTTGTAAAGAAAGTTAAAGTTGTTGGTATAAGTATTGGTGTGTGGTTGAGCGTCGATGTGTGAGGAAGGGAGATCAATTCCACCATAGATGAGATTGGTTCAAGATGAGGCAATCCAAAAGGAATGATATCCCCGACATTAGGTTGATACATTGGATCTTTATTAGGTCTACCAAGTCGATGAGGTGTGGGAGAAGCATTAAGAGTGGGAGATGATACTCCTCGAGTGAAAGAGGATCCATCACTTTGTCTATAATGTCATCATTAGGAAGCTTAAACGCAAGAAAAGATGAGCTAGTGGATGCTTAAAGAGAATCTTATTTGGGTATGGGCACATCGTTAGGTTGATAAGTCACCTAACATGCTTTAAATGGAGGAGTGTCTGATGGAGAGAGTTAAGATTTCCCCTTATGTTCATATTTGATGCATCGATGGAGGGTGGAAGGAACACACCACATGACACAAATCCATGGTCATCCAAGTAAGATATTATATTAGAATTCCCATTCTATGATATATATGACCTTATGGGGGAGTTTTTCACCAACACAAATATGAAGAATAATCACACCCAAAGTGGGAGCAACAAAGTCATTCAATACGCAAAGGACCGTGAGTGATTGGGTGACAATGGAATTAACGAGCTTAAGATGATCAAATGTGTGTGATGAGATGATGTTTATACTAGTTCCATTTTCTATCATGAAATGTTAGATGAATTTAGCATTGATACGCACAATGATGAAAAGTGGAAGGTCATGGTCTTCAGGTGATATATCAGGGATTTCAAAATTTTCAAAAGATATGGCAGCAGTAAGTAGCAAGTTCTCTCACAAGGGCCGTAAAAATACCGAGTCTCATCGCTAGGGGTAGGAATACGCATAAGATCTTCAATGAGAGCTTGTCTATGATTGGGGGAGCTTTGGATGAGCTCATAGAGTGACATCTTGACTAGGGCCTGATGAAGTTGTTTCACAATACTTTGTTCAATGACAACACACAAGTGGGGCAAAATAAGATAAACACTTTGGATTTTGATGAAGAAGGGAATGGATTAGGCTCACTAGAGGGAGCAATGAAAACAACCTTTGATTTAGATTGGGTTGGAGGTTGAGAATCATGTGGGTGAGATCGAGTGATAATGCAAACAACATTGATAAAGAGAGGGGGACCTTCTTTAGGAGAGGTCGTGTTTGGAGGAGGAATGATGACGAAGGTCTTGGATGAGTGAGGAGACTTAGAGATTTTGGTGGATGAAGATTGGGGTGAAGAAGTGGGATTAGTAGATGGAAGAGGGTGATCCCCTTCGATGAGAATATCATCTTCTTAATGAGATAATGGATGATAGTTTGGAGGGGCTTATAATATTCAGATCCTTCCTTGGGCACAATGATATACGCCAATGATATTAGAATCAAACCATGAAGGTCTTGGGCCACGTGAATCAAAATACTTAATGGGGGAAGGGTGATTGCAGATGCTTGAAGTAAGCATTGGAATATTTCACCGTAGGAACCGGCGGCGCTTGTTGAAGAAGAGGTTGTAGATGGAGTGGTTTTGAGAATGATGGATGAAGGTAGGAGGGATGGTTTGCTTCGATGAGGATTTATGGGAGCCTTTGATTTTATCTTAGACTTAGAAGAAGAAGGAGGTGATTGTGACTTGATTTCAATTTTGATGATTGGTGACTTAGATGGCTTGGATTTTGATTTGACAATTGGGGATGTGGATGATTTTGAAGGGGGTTTGATTTGGAAGGAGGATTAGATTGTTTTGACTTGAATTTGTTTATAATGGGGGTCTTGGATGAAGGGCCTGGCCCTAAGATGGATGGGGATGCTCCTAAGAGTGATGATGTGGCATTAGATTTCTTAGGAGGGTTAGTCTTGGGAGGAGTGAGCTCCAAATTTTTGTGTGGATGTGTGAGGGATTTTTGAATGGGTATGCCAAGGTTTTTAGACTTTGGTTGTGAATATTTTCATTTGGTAAGGATGACAACGATTTCAAAAGGGGGTCTTTTGAGATAGAATTAGATGATGTGGATTGTCTTGTGGATGGGGATTGTACACACTAAATCACACATTTTGGGTACTTATCTAGTCTTGATCACATACTACTTTTCATATGATTCCTAAGTAAGAAAAGTACTAATTGACCCATGTCTTTGGCCACCTGTGCTAGCTTTTTGTTGCCTCTTTTGATCTTACACTCCTTCTAGCCCTCTTTGACTTTTCATACTTCAACATTTCTCACTCTAGACACCAGTGCCCAGTCAGGACTCCAGTGTCAGGCGCCCCATCCCCTCTGGGCACACATGACCACTTTGTACTTTTCTCACATCTTTTGCGTCCATATTAGTCATTTGGGCATCTTATCTTTTTGCTAGTCGATTTTTTAGGGTTATTTACAAGATTCAAGCAAGGGAACCATATAAATATAAAGTTATGTGACCATACTAAAGGACCAAGCAATAAGCATTAGCTATCACCACCTAAGGTTGCATCCAAAGGCATTATCAAGAGCATTCAAACATCCATCTAACATCCACACAAGGGCAAGGGAATGCATTTTTCTACATACACTTCATAAGAGGGGAATTTCATTCTTTCATGCACACATCTATTTACATCTTTTACATCTAGCTACTTTCTCGCTATCAAGTGTGACACGCACAAGAGCCACCTAGGGCATGATCTCTTCACACACACACGTAACTACATTGGCTCTAAGATATAGTGCAGCGCTCGGTCATAAGTTCACTTGTTTGATAAAGGATAGTCTAAACCCTCATTTGTATTGATTTCTTTTCAGGATTTGATGCACTTTTGAGGGTTTTGCACGTCATTTGTTCATTGTAGGTTATAGTCGACATTTGTGAACATGATGCGATATAAGTAGCGGCAGCTTAGCGAAGGACAACAATACCTCGCAACCCAAAGTAGGTTTGCAATGCCCGTAGGTGCCCCTGACCCATTCCAGCTCCCGCCTAGGAAGATCTTGCGGTTGCACAATTTTACGAGCTTGTGTGCGACACTTCTCCCTCTCTGTTCATTAGTTTTTCACTTTGGCATAGTCCAAGATTGATCGTGAATCAACTAAGTATTTTATCCCTTGTTTCAGCAACTAGGGTTTCATAATTTCTAGCTTATTTTTCTTGGGTCAAATTTGTATTTCATTGCATATTTAATTTACAGTGCTATTACATAATTAGTGTTAGGCATCTATTTATTTCAATATTTTCTTAATCATTTTGGTGAGCCTAACCCGTTCTACAAAATTGGGGAACATGGAGCTTTTCTATTGCCCACGCTTGATTGTCAATCTAGGATAAAGAAAAGGTAAAATGTGAAGTAAGTGTGGAGATTTCTTATTGGCTCATGCTTTGTAGTGGTTAGTCAAAGGAAAGGACAATCGACAAGGCGGGAGAATGTGGCATTGATTTGTTGACTCACTTTTTAATAATGAACATACCGCCGCATAAAGAAAAGAAAGGAAATGAAAGAAAAGAAAAGAAGCAAAGCCCGATCCAGCGAACCAATCAAAGACCGACACATGGAAAATGGAAAAGTAGCACACATGTTCGCAAAGGCAATCCCCGAGATAATCAAATGTTGCCACGTGTCACATTTTTGTGCATCTCGACATGTAAAACTTTAGAGGGCCATATCTTTCGATCTAGAGCTCCAAATCTTATAAAATTTATATCGTTGGAAAGGTCTCTTCAATCCCTTCACTTTGGCATCATCAGATTCATAAATTGATGATAGTTTGTGGGAGAAAAATAGAAAAAATATTTTGCATTAAAGATATAATTGCAATATTGGTTAACCACCCAAATTGATGAAGTACGGTGTCTATTTTTTTTTTCATTTTGCACGCAAGATAAAAGGAATGAATGATTTTCGCAAGCATCTCATGCTCCTTTATAGAATTTTAACGCTTCTTGTTGGTGTTTGTAAAAGGAAATCATATTTTTCTTCTTTCTTTCTCCTTCTCATCTTTTATATAATGTAACAGTCTTTCATTTTCCCGAAGAGGTGAATTGGGGGTAGTTGTAGAGTTTTTTTATGAAGTTCAGTTTTCTGCTCCAATTTTTAGCTTCTTACAAGCGATTGTTTATATCCATAATGTATGGAATATCTAATGTGGTTGTGTTGTACATCCATAAGCGGGTTTTGAGTGCACTTGTTTATGTCTTTGTTATCGTGCAAATGTGCAACAAGGAAATTGACAATTTCCAAGCACGACAACGATACCCCAGTGTTAATTTTTTAAGTCCCATCATTCCAAGATACCTCGGGTCTGTCCAATTAGTCCAAATGACCTCCTAAATAATGTAATCTCATCCCCTAGGTGATTTAGGTAAGTCTATTCATTCCCCCTAGGTGATTTTAGGGAGTTCTGAAAAGATACTATCTTCTGGCAGTATTGGGAAGGGCTATCGTTGGCCTTCCTAGGACTGAATCAACCCCTTGGAGCAGAAAGGAAGGGTAAAATTCAACATGGAGGTGAATTTAAGACCTTAAAACATCATGGAAATGGTTTTGGAATATTTTGGGAAGTTTTGAGAAACTTGGAGCATTTTGAGAAAAATTAGGGTTCACAAGCCTAGAAGCAAGATACAGTCTAAAACAACCGTTGGACTTCGTAAGATGATTCCAGGAGCTCTGGATGGAGTTAGAATAAAAAAATACTTATGGAAATAGGATTTAAATACCTACATTATGGTGAAATAATATTTTCACAACACCTTGGCGCATATGATTGGAAGGCAGTTTTTATTAGGTACAAGTGGAGTCTCAAATCAAAAATCCACTTTTTCAGGGATCATACGAATGAATCAAGATATGATAACCACATGATTGGATTCAAAATTAATTTTATAGTTAGGATCATATAAAATTTCACCAAGAACTTCCACCAGGATCTCGAGTTATCACTATCACAAGTTCAGACTTAGCCAAATTTTTGGGAGGACACGTGTGAGCTCTAGGAGCCTCTGGCGGGATTTAGTGTCCCCGACATCCCTAAACGTCAGGGACATCAAGTTTGGAAAAGTTTTCCCAGCCCCATTGAATCCCTCTCAGCCCCCATATGACCTCTTGGACCCTCATGAGACCTCCAGACTTGATAGTTCACCCCAGGTGCATTTTAAGAGCATCCATTACCTGTCGTCGATCTCTGGTGCAACATGTCGGGCCCATGACCACCGTGGAAACTGCTGTCCCTGAGGTGAGGGACATAAGACATGGAAAAATTTTCCCAGGCCCTATGGGGAGTCATTTGGACACCCACGTGACCAACTTTCAGCTCCCAGGTGCATTTTTGGAGCATCAATTCCCTCTTGTTGATCTCGGTGCCACGTGTCACTTCTAGAACCACCATGGAAATTGATTTCCACGAGGTGGGGGCATAAAAATGTAAAAATGTGTGCATCCCCTATGGGGAGCCTTTTGGACATCCATGTGACCTACTTTCAGCTCCTAATGCTTTAAAGCAGCTTTTCTCACCTTCATTCCTTGATGTTGGATCACTACCATGTGTCATCATCTTGATCATTATGGAAATTGATGTCCATCACATCCCTAAGGTCAGGGACATCAAACATGAAAAAATTCACCCAACTCCAACTCAAAAATTTATTAAAAAAATTCTAACTGTTAGTTGCTTCTAGTTGTTTATCCATTACCAAGAAAACCGTAGAAAATGCCAATTCACCACTCCACCATTACCAAAGCTTGAACCAGATCCATTACAGCACATCATCCTTCACTCCATGATGGCACCTAGGTATCATAAGAAAAATTCATCGAGATAAGAAGAATAAACGAATAACAAAGAAAAAGGAACAAAGGAGATCCCCATTGCATGAGACTAAAATTCGAACATATCTAGAAACCTAAGGTGCTCTGATTGACGAACCGTTTGTTGCTAAGTTTTTATCTCTCAAGGCCATTAAAAACACATTTTAAATCCTTCCTAGAGGTGCATAAAACATTCATAGTGAATAAATCTCATTTCTGGCTCAACGAAGGAAAAATAGAATTTCCCGAAAATCGTTTGTCGATTGACGAGAAATTTCTCCTGAAGCAATAAGAAAAAATCTATCGCAATGGAATTGATTTCATAGCGAACAAAGACAAAAACAAGACCTGAAATTTTAAAGCTCCATTAATGGCCATCACGACACAGTAATGGAAAAAATTAGTGAGCTACCTCTCCGCTTCTCAAAGTTTCAGTGGGCGAAATCACCCGAAACTTGAAGGAAACGATCCTCAAAAAATCTAGTTTCGCGCGAACTAGTTTTCACACCATGAAGTACCTATTTTTTATGGATATGGATGGATGTGTTTTTATCTACATTCTTCCCTCCTTGTAGAATTTTTCAAATTCCCAAAGATCCAACAGAGAAATCAAACAAAAATTGAGGGAATGATCGTTGAAAAATCTAGTTTCACGTGAACTAGTTTTTGCACCATGAAGCCCCTATTTTTTAGGGATATGGAGGACTGTGTTTTTTTCCAGTATTCTTCCCCCACCGAAGAAAACATCATTTTCCCACTTGTTTAGATGAAGGAATTACTCAAAATTTGGAGCGTGGAACCCTGGAATAAAACCCAGAATTTCAAGACCTGTTTTGTTGCAATTTGACATTCGTGGCGCACTTACTAAAAATAGCATGTCTCCTTGCATATGGGTATGTTACTTCGGGTAATCCACCATTTCAAGATGCCATGAATAAATTAGAGAACATAGAGGAAGCATTGTAGAAAAGGTCATCAAAAAGGTCATCTCGGCTCACAATTCACACTTACTAAAAATAGTAAGTTACACTCAAAAAGTAGTTTTGGCACAATGGGTCGTATAAGGATAATCATTCAGGGGGACATCATTGTTCGAGAGAATCGTAGTAATTTTTCATAGGGCATTCAAGATCCATCTTAGTTCATTCAACTTGGCGAGCGTTCGTGAGCTAATTTGGAGGAGTTTCATAGTGTGTAAGGAGTTCAAGATTCAGAGTTTCACTGCATTTGGAGTTTTCCATCAACGAGGATCAACATAATTCATCAGGAACGATGTCTCCTCGTATATTCTCTCTCCTCTTTCCCCCAACTTTCTCTCTTCTCAAATGTTCTAATTTTGTGTTGGGGTTGCACTTTTTCATATGTCTTAATGTTCATAATGTAATAAGTCACCTTTATGTTATAAAAAGGGACTTAAAAGTTTCCTAGGAAGTTGAAAAGTTTTAAGTTGTGTGAGGACATATGAAAAGGAATTGGGGGTAGATGAAGAGTCATATTATACTCTATAAATTGTAATGTCATTCCCATTTCAAAGGGTTGGCAATTGATCTTGTAAACTCAAGAGTGCATTGTACCTAGAGAAAGCAAAGGAGATAGCCATTTTCTTCTACTTTCCCCCCTTCTCAATTTCCTCCATTTCTCCACTATGTACAACTTTTGTTTGAGAAATTAATACAAGAAGGAGTTTATAGCTTTCTTTGACTAAGATATTTCTTGATACTTTGTGTTCATCAAATTTCATTTGGTCTTAATGATGCTTACAAAGTTGTTTCTTCTCTTAAATGCATGTGATGATACTTCTGACTAGTGTGTGTAGGAATCTAATTTCCTACCTATAACATTAGTTCTCCTACCTCTTTTCTCACTCCCCTTTCCCGCTCTTCGACGAAGTTCTCTCTTGCAAGTATCTACAAGCTTTGTCGTAGGGTCAGTGGAGTGTCCCCGTTGATCCCCTGGTCGAAAGGCCACCAGAGAAATCTACCTTTTCATGCGCATGCATATACGACACCACCTGCCGGTTAAGTAGAGAGACTTAGATTCCCAAAGTGCATTGGCAAGAAATCCACAAGTCCTGCTCCACCCGAAAAATTTTCTCGCCAACAATCCCCTAACCAAAACTTACATGAATAAGATTATGATTATTTTGATAAAGCTATAATTTGCAATTTCTCATGTTTTGAACGAATAAATGAGGAAATATTGGTTTGTTACTATCTTGCATTGGATTTACTTTGTTAAGTGCACAAGGTTCTTTCTTAGTTATTGTTTTCTTCTGGTCACTATGAGACTATTGCAGAATATTGTAGATTTTGCAATAGTTCAGTCTGGTTATAAAATCCTAAAGGAAAAATCACTTTTGAAGAGCTTTTGTTATCCTTTAAGGGTATTTTGGGTGTATAAGACAATAAATCAAGTTCTTAATCTCATCTCTAGCTCCATGATTTGTAGTTAGGATTGTGAAGATTATAGATGACATTTGTGCAAATTGAGTATCAATGAATGCAAATGTTATTTCATAGATCATGTTAAATTGATTGTTCTTTTCAAGCATCACAATTAAGGATGGATTCATTCCATGGGAGCACTAGTGTACCAAGGTCATAAAATTATTTACCCTTCTCCTTCAAATCTCAAATTAAAAACAACCAATGATCTTCATACCAACTAAACATATCATACCTGCAAACCATACATATGCTTATTATGCAAAGTTGAGCTTAAAATTTGTTCATTACCAGTAAGCTTTGCTAAAAATCCCACCAACTTTGTGATCTAATATCATTTAAAGCATCCTCATCAATAATGTTATGAAAATGTAATATCTGAAGATTGTTCATTATCTACCTTTTTGATCTGTATTTGACTATCAAGTGCTTACAATAAATTGAGTGACAACTCTTTTGAGAGAAGTATTATATCTGTGGTCTACACTTTCTTCAAATTAAGTTGCACTAACCATAGAGGAAACCAAGCCATGAAATATTTTCCTTTATTCAAATCCCCCAACTAGGTTCTCTCACCTTGGTCTAGGAAGATCCAGAAGTAACAGGTAAAGTCATCCACTTTGTGAAGGTGCCTCCTAATCACCTCCTTGATTTGAGTCATTGAGTTAAGTGTTGAACAAATCCTTGGCTATCAACGACAAGAAATTTTCATTGTTCATAACTCTCTCAAATCCAACCAACTGAGGTTATTTTCTTATTCTTCCAAGGGTGCTATTTTGGGAGCCAACACCCGAGTGACGCTGATGTCGGGATAAAATAGTCTCAGTTCACTTTTGTGACCATTTCCCAAGTTATTGATACAAGTTGATAAGTATTTTGGCTTTTAAAGTGTGAATGCCCATAAATAACACTTGAGTGGCACCATTGTCAGGGAATTCATTGTTATATTTGAGTTTTGTGTGACTCAAACTATTTATAGACATTATAGAAGTTAAAGGTTCCATCTATTTCTATAATTTTATATTCTACTGTAGAGACTCCCTAAAAAGAAAAGATGGGATGGACTCATTTTATCCTATTATAACTATTGATTTGATATCTATTTTGCTAAACTGGAAGGATTGTGGTCTTCTTTCAAATCTGATCCCACAAAGAAGTTACTTCTTGAGTTTGAATATGTTAGGCAAAAGAAGCAGATCTAGAAGCTTGTAATTGATCAAAGTTCAAAGAGCAGTTACAGTCAAGATAATAAGCTTGATATTCCACTAGTTGAGGATTGCTCTAGCACATCTAACATTTTTGAAGCATCTGGTAAGCCTAATCCTATTATTTCATTTATTAAGGAGAACTAGGAATTTGATCTAGAATTTATTCCTTCCTCAATATTTCATCATAATTTTCAAAATCCATTAAACCAACAAACTCTTGTTCAACATTGGCTACACCATCCTTTACCTTCAATTCGTGAAGAATAACATGGTTGACCCACCTCCTAGAGAACCTTTCAGAATTAACACATATAAACCTATTAATTTTGATGACATGGAAGGTTATCCAAATGAAGTCCCTAATGAGATTAGAATGAGATTGCCCAAGTTTCAAGGAAATAATGCTATCGAGGTGACCATCATTTGAATCCATTTTAGAATCTAATGGAAGACTGTGAGGTTTAGTTTGAGGATGTATATGTGAATTTGTTTATACACACTCTAGAAGAAGATATTGGTGATTGGTTCAAAGCCACGCCTGATGGATCAATTGATTTATGACAAGAGATGAAAAATGCATTCAGAGTTTCATATGGTGATAGAATTGATCCAAGATTTATGTTATCTGAGTTTGAGAACATTAAAAAGAATCCCAATAAGTGTGTCCAATACTTCAATACAATGTTTAATAAAACCTTGGCATGATTTCCAAATAGTATAAGAACTAGTGACGAGCCTTGTCTTATTAAGTATTCATATGCATTTGATAGGAAAACAACATACTACTTAAGGGATAAAAATTCTAGAAGTCTGAGACAAGTTTTTGTCATGGCTCTCTAGATTGATAATTATATCGAAGCTACTAGAAAGCCACCAAGGAGATAGGGTGTGAAGTTATTTAACCTAGAAAAGTCTCATACCAGCAAAATTGTTGACCTTGAAGAAGTTGTCAAGACTTAGGTAGGGGTTGTTAAAGAAATTTCTTATAAATTAGCACGTGCTGAGGAGGGATTGTTTCCCAATCCTCAGAATAAACATCAAATTATTGGAAACAATATATTTGGCAATCAAGATAGAGGAAAAGGGCACATGGGTTCAGTAGAAAGCATCAAAATTTTAGAGATAAAAAGTAGTCCTTGACCCTTTAGTGGGAAGAGTAGTTGTTATTGAAGAAGAACATGTCATTGATTGGTGCGACAAATGCTTGCTACCCCATGTGCCTTGTACTCCACCCGCAGATGATGATGGTGATGAATCTCATTTCAATGATGTATATATGATGGAATTTTAATCAGAATGTGAGAAAGATGTATCTTCTACTGACCTCCTTTATGCCCGAATTGTGGTTGATTTCTGGACTTGTGTTGAAAAGATTAAGTCTCTCCTGTTGAAATTAATGTTGAGGCTGATATGGCCCAAGATTTTGAATTTCCTAATAATGATTTTGAGTATCTAAGAGCTTTGATGATCAAGAAGTATGATGGTGATGTTCCTTCTAGTGAGGATAGAAAGTTATTGATCAATGTTGCAGTTGCTCAAGAAAAGGAATACAATCTTAGAAATAGAAAAATTAAAGGACCAACTCCTGTAACCAAAGCTAAGATTCCTATTCTTTCTAATATCCCCAAAGATGCTCCTCAGAAAATGTGTTGAATAGAACTCCTATAATTCATCCTAAACCAAGAAGTTATGCCCCAAACCCCACTAAGAAGAACCTTTTGCCATATGATAAAATTGTAACAATGCCTTCCAATGCTCCTCTCCCCAAATATAATGTTTATGATATGGCTCATATTTTAAGTCAAATAAAGATTACAATTCCCATTATAGAACTGTTAAGGATCCATGAGCATAAAAAGCAAGCCTTTGAGTATTTGGGCTTTAAAGAAGATGATATTATTACAAGTAGAGATCATGTTAATGAGAAATCATCCCCCACTATTGTTGAAGATGAGATATAAGAAGCTGAAGAAGATATGGGAATCCCCCCTGGGGTATATCTGGGAACTTCTTTGGTAGAAACACAGTTTGATGTTGACCCCTTTTTCACATCACTTATTATAAATGTGTGGGTCTTGCATAAACAGTATGTTTGATTCTCGATCTTCATGTAATATTATGACTCTTACAAATCATGAATGAGTTAAACCTTAAGATAAATTTTTATTTTGGTAGATGTTATGTTACTTGATTCTAGAGAAGTACCCGTGGTGGGCTATGTGATAGGATTGATTATACAAATAACAACACATCCAGGGAAGTAATTGACTATGAATGTTGTCATTGTTGGTATGCCTCTTGCCAAATGGGGGATGTTGTTGTCAAGAAGGTGGGAAAGTAGTATAGGAGGAAGTGTCCAATCGATATGTCATATGCTTCCATACTATTGGAAGTTAAATTGGTCAAGTCATACATGGAATATAAGTTGTTAAACCTCATCAAGATCCTAATAATGCTTCTTATGAAGTGCTTTTTCTGGTGTAGACATGGATAATTTTATAGCGAATGTTGATTTTGAAGACCAGTGTCTAGATGCATATATTCAGTTTGAAGACCCTGAGGTCCCATGGACCATGACCTTTGATGGAACAGGCTCAAGTGTTGAAAATGGAGTTGGAGTTATTCTAATTTCTCCAAATCAAGATTCTTTTAATTTCTCTTTCAAATTGAAGTTTGAATGTGCTAACAACATTGTTAAATATGAGGCCTTGCTCCTTGGTTTAATAATTGTATGGAAGCCTAGGATTTCTCAAGATCCCATAAAGGTTTGGCTGGGATGTAGCATGAGTAAAGAAGAAAAGCAAGCTTGTGCCAAATTACCAAAGAAATATCAGGATTGTTTGGCATGGTCTTATCCAAAGGTTCAGGTATGATTTTATACAGTGTATAACTCTATTTTTGATTTTTGCTTCTATTTGTGTTGTTTTTCCATTTTTTTGTGTTGATTTTTGCTTTTGTTTGTGTTGTTTTCCCCCTTTTTGTGCTCTGGTCTATAGTGACCAAGTTTTTGTAGTTGTTTATTTTGTCCACAACTTGTTTTGCATCTATTTTGGAAGACCTATGTGTTTTAAACCCATGACTCCTTGCCCAATGGACTAGGCATCTAGTCTTTGTTCTTGTGGCACCCACATGGGGTGCCCATCCCCGAGCAGAGTCGTTGTTGGATCTCAATCCAGTTCCTTGGATTGAGATGGTATTTTTCATAAACTCCCCATGCATTTAATTGATTTTGTGTGTTTCATATTGTTCCCGTGCTTTAAAGATCAATTCAAGTTTAAAAAGAAGTGTTTATTTGTAATAGATATTATGCCTTAGCAATATAAATGAAAGGATTCAATAAAAATGTCAAGTGGATTGGCTCAGCTTACCATAGAGTATAATAACTTAGTGTTTTGTGGGTTCTCCTAACCCGTGAAACAAAGGAGCATTAGTTGAATTAGGCAGGATTTAATTAAACCCTAGGAAAGCAAGTAAAAGCCGCACAACAAAGAATAGCCACGAGACATCAAAGGTCATGCCAATGAGGGATCGACACATGGTGGGATTCTAGGGGTCCTTATCACTTTTGGGCTTCAATCGACGCCAAGCCCCGAGATGAGATACAATTCATAAAGCTTTTGGGTCCAGGTTTGGGTCAGCGAGGGTCAAAGAAACGTGGTAGAGTTTGGAGGTGACAAGTGACACAAGAGCAAGGTCAAAGCACGAATGCATGGCAAGCTTTTTAGAGCCAAAAGTTTCTAAATCCCCAAAAAGGAAAATTTTGCATGACGCGAGGGATGAACCAATAAAAACAAGCATGATGCAGGAATACCGGGCAGACTAGAGGTGATATTATTTCCTTTTTTATAGCACATTATTATATCGATTATACACGCTTTGACATACTTCTTATATTTCCACATGTTAACGGTGCTTCATGTGCAACATTTGTCTTGAATGCATATTTGCTTCCATGGCTTTCTATTACATTGTTTATTATTATGTCATCATTGCTTGCCATTATTTATGGGCTTTGCCCTTTGTCTTGTGTGTACACTTTGTTTGCTTTTGGCTATATCGGCCTTGCGCATGTCTAGTGGCATCATGAGTGACGTCCTATGTTTGCCATCCACTTTTCATGGTCTACATTGTATTCTTGCATATTGTCTTCTTGTGTGTTAGCTTACACATTGTCATCTTGTCTCGTTAGCTTGCATTTTGTCTTTTACATGCGTTTTACTTGCACTAACACTTGTTTCTAGCCACTTTGATTACATGTACCTTGGTTTCTACCAAGCACACTCCCCCTGCATGGCATCAATTTCAGTTCAATGGTTAGTCCTCCTTTGGTCCACATACTCCTCAGAAACGTCGCATGCACCCCAAACAAGGGGGCATCTATTGGGTTAATCACTCACCCCATTTAACAGTCTATAATCATAGTTCATTATAATTCAACACAAATTCAACACAATCTTCATTCTCAACAATTACCCACACCTTCTTTTCTACTTTTGCATTGGATTTGAATTGTTCGAAATGGATTGAATTTTTACACACCATTTGCAGTGGTGTTCACACTTCAGGAAGTAGTTAAAGGTTGGAGGATGACACTAGACTTTTCTCCCTACACTTCTTCCATTTTTGGTGTGAGATCGCCCAAAAATCGCAATAACACAACCGGCGTGATATCACCTAAAAACTCATTATTCTACATCATCATTAGGATCCTTTCCATATCTTTCACTCATCACAGATCAGGTGCACATGTTCCTTTTTCATTTTCTTGTATAATTTTACACACTTTTACACATTTTGATCATATATACGCGTATTTGACTACTTGTTCGTTCTTCTCTTTTACAAGTTCATCCTTATGGGAAGCGGTAGTCACATCAATCACACATCAATCACACCACATCAACAATAAATAGACATCAATAACAGATATAATCGCGACATCTACACACA
Source organism: Taxus wallichiana var. yunnanensis (assembly GCA_018340775.1). Classification (NCBI taxonomy): domain Eukaryota; kingdom Viridiplantae; phylum Streptophyta; class Pinopsida; order Cupressales; family Taxaceae; genus Taxus; species Taxus wallichiana. The sequence continues at coordinate 810,887,067 of CM031235.1, forward strand.
TGCTCTCACCCTAGGGTCATCATCATCATCACTTATTTTTCACTTCCTCTTCTCTAGCTTCCATGCTTCACTTTTTTATCACTCCATGCTTTTTCTTATTTCTCAGCATACTTTTTGCCATCAATCTACATGGTTATCAAGTACACATATCTTATCTACTTTATGTTATCAAGAATTTTCTCAACAACATAAAATGGGGCAAATGTAGACACTAAATCATGCACTTTGGGTATTTATCTAGTCTTGATCACATACTACTATTCATATGATTCCTAAGTAAGAAAAGTACTAATTGACCCATGTCTTTGGCCACCTTTGCTTGTTTTCTATTGCCTCTATTGATCTTACACTCCTTCTATCCTAGTCTATATTTTCATACTTCGACATTTCTCACTTTGGACACCAAAGGCCTGGCTACCTAAGGCGTAAGTGTCAGTGCCCCCATCCCCTCCGGGCGCCCGACCTCTTTGTAATTTGTTCACATCTTCTAAGTCCTCGCTAGCCATTTGGGCATCTTATATTTTTGTAGTTAGCCTTCTCGGGTTAATTAAGAAATTTAAGCAAGGGAATCATATAAATATAAAGTTATGTGACAATAATAAAGGACCAAACACTAAGCATTAGCTATCACCACCTAAGGTTACATCTAAAGGCATTATCAAGAGCATTCAAGCATCCATCTAACATCCACACAAGGGTAAGGGACTGCATTTTTTGCATACACTTCATAGGAGGAAGTTCATTCTTTCATGCACACATCTATTTACATATTATACATCTAGTTACTTGCTCGCTATCAAGTGCGACACGCACAATAGCCACCTTGGGCACAATATTTTCGCACACACACCTAAAACTACATTGGGTCTTAGATGTAGTGCAGCGCTCGGTCGTAAGTTCACTTGTTTGACAACCGAGGATAGTCTAACCCCTCATTTGCATAAATTTGTTTTTGGATTTGATGCACTTTTGAGGGTTTTGCAAGTCATTTCTTCATCATAGGTTACAAAGCGACATTTGTGAGCTTGATGCGACATACCAAATGATAGGAAAAAAAGGAAAATGAATACCTTACGACCCTCCAAGGTTGGTTTTATGAGGTTCTGAGTAGTTACAGTGCCCAGAGCAAGTTCGCAACACCCGTAGGTGCCCCCGACCCGCCCCAGCACCCTACCCAAACAGATCTTGCATGATCTCACAATTTTCCAAGATTCTCAGGTGAAACTTTTCTCTCTCTGCTCATTAGTTCCTCACTTCGACACAATCCAGATTGATTTTGAATCAACTAAGTCTTTTATCCCTTATTTGCAACTAGGGTTTCATAATTTGGAGCTTATTTTTTGGGTCAAATCAGTATTTCATTGCATGTTTATTTTACATCATCATTACATATATAGTGTGTCGCATCAATTTATTTCAATATTTGCTTAATTAGGGATATCATAGGTGGAGTTGGTTTCTAGATGATGCGCTTGATGAGATCAAGAGGGGTTGTACATTGTATAGGTTTTAGATTTGTTGGTGTAGGAATGATTGGACTTGTCTATGGGGCAAGAGTATCATTTGCGTTTTGTTAAGTGGGGATGTCTTTGTGGTAGATGTTTCAAGGGATGGTATAGATGTGGATATAGATTCAAGATGTTGATGTGGGTATGATCATAGTAGTATATGTGGTTGATATGGGAATGGGTCCGGGTGTAAGAATGTGTGATGAAGATGTTAAGGTGGGTCTTGGGTAGATATAGGTGAAGGACTAGATGAGATAGGTGAAGATGTGGTAGATATAGATGGGGAAGTAGGTGTAATTGATATTTATGTGGATGTAGTAGTTGTGGATATAATCGATGTAGATATAATAGGTGTAGATGTCGATGAAGTTGTGGGCATGGGAGAAGAGTCTAAAATAGACATGGGTGTAATGGATGATGAGATGACGGGCGTAGGTACTGATGTTGGGGCTCTTGGTTTATAGTATTGATTGTATGGGCATTAGGTGTTTGAGATGTGGGTTGTGGAGTTTGATTAATGGGTAGATGATTAGGAAAAGGTTGTTTGAAGACATCAAGAGGATGATTAGGTGGTGCATTAGGATTATCTACTTAAAGGTCACCACTCCTATGAGTTTTTGGACAAGGTCTTTAAAAGTGCGACACTTCTCAATGTCGCGACAAAAAAATTGATGATACTTACAATAATGCTCCTCATAATACCATGTTAGTTTGGGTCACAAGTCATTGAAAGGTCGATGGGAGGAAGTTGAATAAGATGGACCACCATTAACTTGTCAAATATTGAACTATAGGATTCCCTGAGAGGGGTATAATTAGGAGGTGATCTCGGGAGCTCTTTATGGGGGCTTTGTGTGAAAAGCATGTGTAGAGGAATATTTGACCATGATGGCGTTGGCAAGTGTTCTTATATTTTTCACCATGTGTGGAGGACTTAGTAAATTCAGATTTGGGCTTGTTTGATCAAAGTTTGAGGTGGCCTTGGTCAAGGGCACACGCTTTAAGTTTACTGAGCCATAGTGAATACCTCTCCAAAGGTTTGGAATGATCAGTATTTGAAGAGTAGAAAAATACGCCTTCGCACAAGACCGTGAGAAAAGTTTAATTAGTTCAGTCTATGGAAGGGAGAATGATAGTTGGTTGATTATGTCATGCCATCGAGCTACAAATTCTACAATAGACTCGTCATCAAATTATCTAATGGCGTGGATGTTTGTGTGATGTTGTTTTTTACGCATGATATTGATTGAGAAATGTTCTAGGAATAATTGTGCGAGTTGGGTGAAGGAAAATAATGAATTTTATGGAATGTCATTGTACTAATCCAACGCAGGTCCAAATAATGACATAGGGAATGTACGAAGCATAAGGTCTCGATCATGAGCAATGAGGTAACATGCATTTCTAAAGGCACGAAGGTATTATTGTGGATCCTCCTTGCTATTGAACTTAGAGAATTTTAGAATCTCCCAATGTGGGGGATAAGGCTTTACGAGAACCAAATTATTGATGGGTTCATTGCAAATTTGTTCATATGAGAAGGTGGTTTTGGATCCCAATGTAGCAGCTTCAAGATTAGCCATTCTACTCAATAAATCATGCATGGGATCATTGGATGCATGGGGATGAGAAGTTGAAGGATGTGGTTATGGAATATATGAAGTAGATGGGTTAGGTTGTTGATATGTGTGAGGATGAGTAGGTGTTTGTGGAAGTGGTTGATAAGGGGGAATGTAATTGAATGGTTGTGATTGAATGGGTTGAGATATAGGTTGTTGTTGAGAGATGGGGATGTGATAAGATTGATGAGATTGTGTTGGTTGTTGAGTGATGGGGATATTATATTGATTTGGTATAGGATGAGTTGGGATATAGGTAATAGGTGGTTAGGATGTTTGAGTGGATTGATTGAGAAGTAGGTAATGAAAAACAACCCAAAGAGGAGGTTGATGGTTTTAGTTGATTCAAAAGGATGGGGTTGTAAAGTGCTCATATTTGAATGAAGATGGGAAGTAGAAATAAGGAGTAAAGTTGGATTATAATGTTCGGATGGAGGAGGAAGCAAATGAGATTCTTGTGATGATTGGATAGGGGCAAATGACCGTAGTGGATGAAGAGGTGATGGGGATAGATGAAGTGACAATGGTGTTAATGCGAGACAAATTAGGGGGAATGGGCACCACCAATTGAGTTGTTTGGTGAGTGTGTGTGATGTGTGAGGATTATGGAGGATGATTGATGAGGATCAATCTCACGTCGTGCCATAACAAGTTCATTCGTATCTCTAGGAAAAAACATGACGAGTCAGTGGTGTGAGGACTTGGGTGGACTTCAAATGAGAATGGTAAGCATAAATTTTTTGAATATGGGGGCCATCAAAAGGGAGGTTGGTAGATTTATGAATATGTAATCATGAAAGAGTAACTGGGTTGGCATTAAAAACTCCTGGAATTTTGTACATCCGTGAGAGATGGTAGGAGGCCCAAAAGATTCCATAGAAGTGGCGGATGGGGGTGTAACTTTTCTAGATAGGATGGAGTGATGATAAAGAAAGGGGTTGGTCTCAACATGGGTGTTAGGTTGGATGACTTGGGATTATTGAAGAGGGGGAATGGAAACAAAAGGTTGAGTAATCATGGAATAGGTGACCAAAGGGGTGGAAGAAATGATAGAAATGGCATAAGTTTGTTGGGAGATTGTTATGTTGTGGAGATTTTTTTCATGCGTGGAAGTGTTTAAGACCGTACACTAAAAGTATTGTACACTCTCCATTGTTTTCTCCAAGTTTATGGGGTGGTTTTGGCCCATGGTTTTAAGACCCCATGGTATTATAAAATTTCTTAATCAGCTTGCCTATTGATGTGTTTTTGTGCATATGATAGGGTAGACATAACATTGTAGATGTGTGTGAGTTCAAGTGTGAATTCAAAAGAGTTTGTTGAGCACAACTCCAAACAGATCTGGGTATTATATTGAGAGAAAGAGGTGGCTTGTAATAAAAATATGAGCAAGTGATTCTTGGTGGACGTATCCCAAATTGGGTGAACCACATTAAATATTGTCTATGTGTTGTGTTCTTTTATTTTCTGCACTTTTATTTCATATTTGTAATTTTTTTGCATATTAGTTTCTACTATTGTGATTTTGTGTGGGATTGTTCCGCATATTTTATCCCTTATTTCCTAATAGAGACAATAGTAAAAATGAGGATGTTGTTGGATGACATGGTTTGTTCCATTTTTCTTGCTTGGGAACGTGTAATAATGGGCATGAAACAAACAATAATACAAGAAACTATGTTGATTTTTAATTACTTCAAACAAGTCACACAACAGAGTTTTGATTATCTTGATTATTAAAGATGTGTGAAAAGAAAGGAAAATGGGCTCAAAGGGAACCTAAGAAATGGCCAAACTATGGATGGTTTCAAGTTATTTTGATGGAGTCCTTGATATACCCGAAGGTACATGAGGCACAAATCTATGATGACTACCAGTACAGGGCCTAATATTGGGGCCTACCCCCCACATCACACACTACAACAATAAGGGTGTCGAGCGCTTAGCCAATATACCGATAGCCAAAAAAATTATAACACGGCCAAAACATTGTGGCGGATTTCCTATTGGGTGATGAAATCCCAATAGTTCTACCTGGGAGGAGATGTCTAAGATGTGCAGTTTTGATGCGTGTGTTTTAGATGTGTGTGATAAAAGTGTGTGCAAAGAATTAACCCCTAATTAGACTAGATTGTCGATAAAATATGAAGGTTCTTTTTAGATCCAAAATGAAGTGTTATATTCCATGAATTCAATAAAGCAAGGAAGGGGAAAATGATGCAAACAGAGCAAATAGAGAAAAAATGAAGAATACATGGATAACACTTTTCCTTTTTTATTTTTATTTTTAAGCAAGCAAGAAAATCCAAGCAAAGCAACCCACACACGCAAGAAAGCAAGAAATGCTCCTACCTGCGAGGTTAGTAGAATATGGATAAAAGAAAATGAAACTGAAAGATAATGAAAAGACTCACCAAAGAAGAATGGGTCCCACTAAGTGTGCCGAATGTCGAACCGATTTTCTCGTTCTCGTTTTAAATTAGTGAATTTGTATCAAAGAAAATGAGTAACCCTGTGTATGAGAGGGTTTAAGATACCGCTGAATGGGATGATGATGGATACTGGTGCAAAAGATGAATCCTCCTCGCAGCAAAAGCTAGATGACTTGCACAACAAAGAGAACTCAATAGAAAATGGATTAGTAGATAGATGGGTGGGTTGCTTGAAAATGTCAGTCCTCGAGAAGTGAAAACTTCTTAGGATGGATGTCAACCCACATTTTGATAAAGATAAGTAAAGTAAATGATGGATCTGATATAATGTAGCAAAATTTGAGATAAAACATAAAGTTGAAAAGACACGAGATAAAGTAGTTATGTTGATATGATCTAAGTAAATGTAAACTAAATCAATCTTGGGTGGGTCGACGATGACCTTAGACTTAAGAGCTTAGTCGATTTACTTACTATAGTAGATTAAGTCAAATAACAACAGTAAAATACATAGATGAAGTCCTCGAGGTAGATCTAAAGCTAGTGATGAAGCTAAGATAAACTAGAACACTACAAGAGATCTAGATCTCGAATTTGATAGAAATGATGCAATAAAATAGAAGAAGAAGAGATCTACTGACAAAGATCGATCGATGATGATTGGTCATGATCGTGGCGAATGGATTTGATGAAGTTGGAATTTGAAGCTACAAGCGTGTGAAATGGCAAGATTGGAGGATTCTAAACAACTGTGAGATCAAAAAGTAGATGAGGGACAAAGTGGATGATAAAAATCTAAGATAATACAAACTGGTTTGATAGAAATCGTAGGGTCGATGATGACTAGGAATGATCTAGAGTTGATGGAAAAGGATGGGGAAAATGACGATTTGTAGATGATGAGGAAGCTAGGAAAATGTAGAGACTACGCTCCTATATGAATGATGAACCTGCAAAAAGGATGATGAGGAAAAAGTGATGGAATGGCAAGGGTGGATCCAAACATGCAAGAGAGAGAAGAAGACTTCAAATCTCCAAGGGTGAAGCAAAATATCTCCAAAAATATCTCCAATATGGTGATAATAACTACAAAAACAAGCAAGAGACGAAGGCAAGATCGCAAGAAAGCTTGAAGTCTCCAAAGTTGCATCCTTGAAAAATGAGGGGTATGGTCGCATTTATAGGGTCGACGGTGACCGAATGGGTCACCACCGATTACGAAGGCCCATCCATTTGGGTGGTGGAAGAGTGACGAGCTTGAGACAATGAGCCCTTATGAGGTGGGATTAGGGTTTTGGATGATAAGGATGAGTTAGGGTTGCTTAGGATGGATAAATGGGTAGGTGGGAGGTGGAAAATATTAAATAAAGGAAAAGGGGAGGTGAAATCATTAAATGAAGACCTAGGGATGGTAAATAGAGACATTTAGGAAGATAAATGGATTAGATGGTGATTTAGGATTAATTAACAGAACTAGGAGGATTAGGATTGATAATTTAATGGTGTGATTAAGATGAGATTAAGGTGGAAAATACCAATTAAATGGATAAATAGATTTTAGGAGGGAAAGGGGGATTTAAATGGGAAGAGAGGTATGTATGTGAATAATGACAACGAAGGGGAGAAGACGTGGGGTGAGGGAGAAGGGATACCAAAATTGGTGTTTACATAAATGTTATGATGAAGGGTGTGAACTAAAATGCAAAATATTGGGAAAATGGGGGAAAATGCAATGCGAGATGAGGTAGAAAGTGACAAAATGGTGTGTAGAAGGAAACAAGTGCCTATAGATGTTTAAGCGCAAGTGAAATGGGGTGTAAACATTAAAATGTTTTGTTGCGAAATGGAGCACAAGATGTATGTAGGTGAGATACATGTAGTTTGAAACATGAGCTTTGGTGAACACGTGATGAGACCAAATACACGAGACACGAGACAATGAGTACACTAAAATGGAAGCTTGAACAAGGTCTAAATCGCATAAGATAACATACTAGCCTAGCATCTTAGTGAGATATTGTGTGTGCGCTTGAGAGTTAATTGACTATTTTAAGTTGAGACCCATGAGATAATGAGTGAAAACATAGGCCAACGTGTAGGTGTGATTGAAATAATCGATTGACAAGTAGTGAAATAGAATGTAATTGTAAGTCGTGCATTTCTCCACTACCAATGAGGCGTTCTATATCCCGACGGATATACATTTGATTGTAGTCACAACATTGCTCTACTTCTAGCCAAACATCCATAGCCCCAATAGAGATACTTTGGAAAGAACCCTAAACAGAGTGATTGATATTGCTTTTGCTTTTTGAATTTTGAATTTTACTTTTGATTTTTTTGATTTGTTTTTTCACATGATATTTAGCTCTCTTAGTTTTCCAAGGGGTTTAGAACCATTAGTGGCTTGATGGAGGGAGTGGAAGTGATTGTGGAAATGAAAATTGGAAAGCATCAACAAAGAATGCCTTGGGGTCTTCAAGACAAGTTGTTAAATGTGTAAGTGTGCATGGATATCAAAGAGGACAATTGTTCTTAATTCACCAAGTAAGGAGATACCAAGTTCAAACAACTATAGTAGAGACTATTGACTCATAAAACATGACAACAAGATGATCAAAGTGTGCACCAAAAGTTGTGAAACAAACCAAAACATGGAATGTGAATGAACTATAAATTAAATGTGTATAAGTGCACATAGAATGGGAATGAAATATGGTCAAGAAAATCTAGAAGAGCATCCATGGGCAAGTGATGTTTATTGAAATTTTTGAAAGATGTTTTGTTGTGCGAAAGTGGGTGTTTTTATTTGTGAGAAGAATCAAGTCGTGCTTCAAATCAAGGCTTGATGAAAAGAAGCGGATATATGGATCATGCGAGAATGCGACAGGTGAACCCAAGCAAAGTCTCCCTAGTCCACGTAGGGACTAAATACGAGAGGGAAATGAGGTATAAAAGTAAGTGATATACGAGTTAGATAATTGGAGGGATGGGGATGACATCGATGATAAGTGAAGTAATAATGTTGAATAGAAGCCACATAATGGTGGTGTGTGAAGAACACAAACATGGAGATGAATCACATAAGAAAGGTGGTGGATGTGCAAGAATGTCCTGGTTGAGGACATGAGAATAATTCAATGGGAGAATATGAAGTGTTATGAAGCGTGGCGCTAGTGTTGATATCAGCAGACGGGGTATGGAAAATATAATGATGTGCGAAGAAAGTGTGATAGTCAATGGTGTATTCTTGTGACGAGTGGGTGTGATAATACTAGGATGTGATGGAATGGGAAGATGCATGTAAGAATGAATGTCAAACAAATGAGAATGTGGGAGAAAATTTAAAGGACATGAATACGTAATGGAAGGTGGAGAAGGCTTGTGAGGCCCATGCATAAGAACAATGGGGCATGTGAGTGTGATTAATGATGTGGAATCAAAAGGAGGAGTGGATAACAAAAATGGTTAGTGAATGAGTGGTGATGACTACAAGAGGGTAAATGTGAAAGAAAACTCCAAAGGAGGTGAATTGATGGGAGCATGCAAAGGTGGATTGTGAGGAAGAGGTGAAAGAATGTGTAGATATGTATGATAGGAAAATATATGCAATAGGAATGTAAACAATTGTAATAGATGATGGAGGATGTAATAGAGGTGGCGAAGTAAGAATGTTGATTAGATGAGTGATGATGAAGTAATTAAGATGCATTGGGATGAGATTTCAATCACAATGTTCCAACTCAACAGGAGGTCAAAGGCACGAAACTTCATTCATGGAGCATTCACTCAAGATCAATCGGAAGCGGGTGTTCTTAACCAATATAATTTTTACCCGTCTCTGGATTCTCACTTATCTCTCTTCTTCTCTCCCTCCCTCCCTATCTCTAATATTACATTTCTTCTTTGGGAGTGTACTTTTTCACTCTTTCATCTTATTCACGTAAGTTACTTGAATTTACATTATAAAAGTCCCCTTTCAAAACAAGAAAAGGACATAGTTTCATTCCTAGGGAATTTATAAAGTCACATGGTGGTGAGATGAAAAGTCACATGGGAGGGAGAGGAAGATACATTCTTGTAAGCTATAAATTGGGATGGCTTCTCCATTCCAAAGGGTTAACATTTGTTGATTGTTATTAGTTGTTGGATTTCACTTCTACTACAAGCAATAAGCTACATTCTTCTATCTCATTTCCTTTCCTATGTTCTTCCATACTCTCTACTTTCCAACTTTACAAACAATTGTGATCTTGTATAACCAAGAAGGAACTTTGTGTCTTTGATTAATGAACTCATAGAACTTTGTGTCTCGATTTATTAGTCTTACTATTGTTTACATGGTTGATTTCTTCCTATTGAATGTGGACCTACTCTGGCTAATGTGTGTGAAATTTGTAAATCTACTCACAATATTAACCCCCTCTCTCTTTACCTCTCTTCAAAGTAAAATCCTCCATTGTACATTATGCAAGCAATTTTCCATATGTTAAGTGGAGTATTCCTTTGTGATTGTCGTCCTAATGACCACTTCACAATTTTAGTTAGTTTACATTCAATAATGAGAGTCTCCCCATACCCAAGAAGGAGGGGCTTAGCCTCGTGATTGTTAGTGAAACTAATAATCTACATCGCGACAAATTATTTCACCAATGTAAGGATATTCGCCATATGTTCTTTAATTATAGTTAGAATGGATCTTCCTGTTTCACTAATGCACATATTTCGACAAATGCACAATATTTGATAGACACCTTTTTAAGATTTAGGGTCGGGGGCCTTTTATAGACCGGAGGAGGTTTTTGATGTTGTTGGGTGGTGAGAAGATTGTCCAATTCTCATTTTCTTTAGATGTTAAGCAATTTCATCGCTTACTCCTTTAATATACGGTAAGAACACCTTTTTGCTCCCTTAAATCATTAACAAGTCCTCTATTTCTCATATGTTACCTCTCCACTTTGGCAAAGGCCTTATTGACACGTGGAAGATCCATTCTTAAAGTAATTACGCTAAAATTAAATCCAATTACTTAAATAAATACTCTTAAAGGGGGTTTAAGAGGAATAGTTAAGTTATCTTGAATTTGCAAACACTGCTACTTAATAAACAATGTAGAGAAGGTCTAGATAATGAGGTATACAAGACCCAAAAGTTGGGTCAAGTGAGAACATTCACCAAAATTGAATACTTTATGTAGGGACCATATAGTTTCACCAAGACAATAGAATTTTACGAGGACCATCAATGTACTCTCTTATGATTGCAATTTTAAGAAGTGCTCAAAATTAAGATTTTCTTTAGAATCTGAGTCACCCCTTTTGCCTTCCTCAAAACCTTGCACACTTTTATGAAATTCTTCCCGAATCTCTAAGAAATTAATCATATTCTTTAAAACCTCAATAACACAACTTGTAAAAACACTATAAAAATGGGTGATTTTTTTTTCGAGGGGGTTGGGGTCAAGTTATCCCTCTAATATTATCAAGTCCCTGAATTTGAACGATTCTTTGAAGCCGACACACAAGTATGGTACACTTTAGAAGGTAGTCTAATATCATGCAACTACCCAACCCTTATCAATTTTAATGCTCTAATAAATGTCTAGTGTAACACACAATAAATGCCTGATACAACACAAAAAATACTCAATGCTCTTCAATTTTTGTTAAATTTCTAAGTGATTATTGTAAATGTTTGTAATGGTTGACTTTGGTATGAGGATGCTTCTCTACCACTCAATTATTAACTCTCCTAAATGAACTAATGTGCCTACATTTTTATAGACTTATCAGATCGAAGCTTGACCTTATTTATACACATATATTGACACATTAGGTAGGAAAAGCTAACAAAGAAAGACCCAAAACTCTAGGATACCTAAATATAGTTTAAACATGCCTACACAAGAAAAGGGCCCACTCAAGAAAGGACTGAAACAATATAGTTACGGTTTTGGAGAACCATAATTATATACATATGATTCATTGTTCTTGATTATAGAAAAAACCCGTAATAAGAAGGAAAATAGTAATGAAACAAAAATAGGAAAAGAGAAACAACAAAAAGAGAGAGACGAGAATAGAGGGAAACATGTTAAAAGATGACAAAAAACATGAGATATGTGCCCCAAACAAACTTAATTTGAACTTTAATAGATAAAAAACAAGTATACTAAAACAAAACAATTTTACAATAAACAAGCATTGCAGTGCAACAACAATACATGTAGTTAATGTGGTATATAATTTCTAAAGATTATACGATTAGAAAATGCAATGTCTAACCTTATTCCAAGGGCTTTATAGTTATGTGGAGTTTGTTTAAGGTCACCATTTTGTTTTAAAAGCTACATTAGTCAATAGAAAAACAGAATGTCCAAGCACGTTTATTGACTATAACATTATATACTCTATGCACAAAGGCACAAATGTGATGATTGGGGATTACTCCTTTGAATATCGGCTAGGCTTTGAAAATAGGTGAATATGTGGATGTTAACTTTTATACACATATAGTGCTTGATTAACGTTGCATTTATAAAACAAAATTGAGGAACTTGGGTAAATTGAGAGACCGATTCCCCAAATTTTCTAATAAAAATAAGTTTAACTTGACTCCATGGAAATTGAACTCAATACCTTCGACTCCAATTCCCGGGAGCCTAATATGTACCATGATCGTATGCAAGGATGCAAGTGAGGAGACTACCAATGACTCAAAATACTAACCACTATGGCAATTATAATAGAACCGTTAGTGTAAGGGTTTATGGACTAAGGATATGACGAAGGTTAAAATCTACCCCATTGAAACATCAGATACTAGTAAACCTCCATAATTGCGATCAAGGACACCGATAAGAACATCACATAGGGTCAAATCCACTCACCACAATAAGACAACATGTAGCAAATATAATCTGAGGTTGTGGTAGCATAATGTAGGTTACTAGGCATCGACAATACATAGGTCAGGTGACCCAAAGTAGGTAGATTAACAACACAATGGATGCAATGGTCGAGTGTATATGGATCACCGAAGGATAATAACCCCAACTCATGGAATACAAAATTTAAACAATATATATCGAGGTAGAGAGAAATAGTTCCTCTATTCCCACAAAGATAAACTTATATGCCAAATTAGGATTGTAGGTAAGATGAAACCCTAAAAATGACCATTGAAACATAACCCAAATTTAATTAAATATTAAACTAGATTCAAATGGGTACCACCACCTCATTCGAAATATCCATGCAAAAACCCCAAAAAGGCAAATAGAAAAAGCGAAAAATTACTTACCAATTCCGAGAGACCCATATGAATGTTTTATTTTTGATTGATAAGTCATGTAATAGTGATAGATTTTAAATACACATCAAAACAAATTGCTACTAGAGCAAAGAGTAAAAAAACAAACATTTATAGCTCTTATGCAAAACATTATCATTTACAAATAAAAAACAACTTTGTGGTGAAATCAACCACAAACATCTAGTCATAATAACGAGTAGAAGTTGCAACTTCTTTATAAACGATGGTGAAAGGTAAACTACTACCCACATGCACCACCATCAACAAGTGGTGCATGTAAGAAGCCACATAGCTTGGGGTTGCAAAAACAAGTCAGATAGAAAAAAATGCCATCAAAATTTATAGGTTGCACAATCAAACTAATAGTTTTAACCAATCACCGGATTCAAAAATAATATTTGCATAGGAAAAATGTCTTAGGACAAATATTCATTTTCGTATTATCCTCGCACAATTCACCAAACAAACTAATAATCAAGGCAAAATCAATACTAGTAGTTAGGGTTAAATTCGAATCGTCATTTTAGACGTTTTCATGATTTTAATCGTAAAATACTTTCAAATATTTGAAATAACCATCACATACAACTTGCAATTTTTAAGTACAACCGTCTTTTTTTTATATAAATTTATAAATAAACTATTCTAATATATATTACAAATAATTAACACACACACACACACATATATATATATATATATATATAAATAATAATCTTTTATATATTTTATAACACTATTTTGTATTTTTGAAGAGAAATATTTAAAAATTACAATTACCAAAAAATTGGATTGGTGGTCGTAAAATTTAACCCTACTAAGATCACGGGCCGGTACTAATAAGTACCAAACTAGCAATCGCATGTGTACAATGCAATGTGAACGCCGAACGATATATGTTATTTGATTTAGAGGAATAGTTAAGCAGCTTAAATCTTGGTGTAGGGTACAAAGATGATAGGGCAGAGGCTAAATTCACAGAAGAAAGTGTCAACTAAACCAACTAAGGATAAAAAATGAAGATAACACGATGAAAATTAAAAATTAATACGCATGGGGGTTTGTCACCTATTGTGTCCATTGAAATGTTTCCTGATTCGTAGCTATTAAATATCAATTTTTGGCATATAGTAAAGGAAAAAACTGTTGGACATTAGTTACTTGAAATTTGTTAACTCTTCATACGCAACTGTGCCCGAGCATTGGTACCTAGCATCTTCACCAAACTTGTCATGGTCACAGGTTATATAACCTTGTAAAGAAGAACAATATAGGTCAAGATAAGACCAAGAAAGTGAGTCACCCACCTATACATTCCTTTTAATATTGTCATTCTCTTTATACAAAAATGTGCTCATCCAATAACCACATCATATATCTTCTGTAACTTTCGGATTCTCTTGTATTATACCTGAACTGCCCATCCTTTGGAATATCATAACCCCCTTCATCCAAATCATCATTTTTTAGAATCGGCAAAGGTTTTGCAACTCCATACAATTTTACCAATGCCTTTTATGTGTTATCTTTCTTCTCGTGAAATTTTATACTCGATATGATATTATTGATCACTTTTCTTTGGACATGAATTTCCTCTTTCTTATTGAAATGCCTTTCTAAATATTTTGTATTATCTTTCATTGGCAATTGCAAGTTTGATAGAAGGTAAAGCTTTAGTTGCCTGGGGAAGTGATGCTGCAACAAAAGAAGAAAGAGGAAAAGGATAATTTACTACACATTTTGTCCTACCAGCATTATTTCCATATTTCTTTTTAAGGTTTCCCAACAATCTAATACTTTCCAGGTATAATCCCGCTGCTTACTCCATATTTTACGTTATTTTTCCTTTATCGGAGGGATTTTGTATCTCACAAAGAAGTAGTTATTTTGTGTGTAGATTTTTTTGGATTTGTTCTTTTCGCAATGAGCACGTAAATTTCACAAGAGATTAAACATTATTGACAAAACAAAGACATTTAATCGAGTTGTATTTCTATTCCAACTATGGTCGTGTCAATGAAAATGAATTTCCAGAATGTGCTTATCATTTCCCAATGCACATTCCCATAGCCCTACGGCTAAAAACACATAAAAACATCCAGACACTCATCACATCGCCTGTCAAATTTAATTCAGTGTTACTCCCGTTAAAATTAAGCCAACGTCGTGAACGACCGGAAAGGCCTTTCCTATAGGGGGAACACATTCTTCGTAATTAACAACCATCCAATGCCAACTTATGGGTTGTTTAAGGTCTTCCAAACACTTTCCCCTTAATCAAGCCCTGTAACTGATATCGATTGAGTACAAGAGCCTAAAGCCTTTTTAAATTTAATTAATAGTTAGACAAAAGGAAGAGCACTCAGACACTTCATAAGTGAGAATGAAGGAACTACTTAAGCAATGGAGATAAATATTATACTAATGAAAATGTATATAACCTGGAATTTCTCTTTGTAGAGTTTGCATGCGTTTCTGAATGTGATAGAAAAATATGATGGGCAACAATGTATGGCTCCATCAGTAGAGTCTCTAGCACTACAGTCGCCAGAGAACCCAAATGGATAAGAACAACTTTGAGGTGGCCACCAACCAATGTCATAACTTAAAGATGGAAATGCATTTGGTTATTTGAAAGTTGTCCAGTATTTCACTCTGTCCCCAAATTCTCTAAAGCAAACTTCAGTAAAGGCTTTGAAATATTCTTTGTTCGACATCATGCCAATCAAAATTGTTAGGCATATGATTGGTAGTGAATTTGAAGCATAGTTTCATAAATTACCACAACCAATTTTGAGAATACATAATTTGGTACTTTTTTAACATTGGATATAGCTTACAACTCAGTGTCATGTTTAGTATATATTATAGATAGAAGTATTACATTATTTGGGTATTGATCCATCCTCCATAGGCATCTTCAAAAGGATTTATTTTACCCTAATATTATCTATTTGTAACCAGTTGTACTTTCCGCTTCCATTAAACACTTAATATAATTTCATTTCATTTTGACACTATTACAATTAATGAATGAAAGAGTCTCAATTCAAGTGACCATTAAAGAAAGTTCAGTACCATGGAGGATGAGTTCATTAATGATATTATTGTAGTATTTCGATCCCTTTGGATTGATGGCCCCCTTTCCATCTGTAGAAAACATCCAGAAAGTTAGACAAGAAGTATAACTATATAACAAACAAGTTTTTTTCCCCTTTGTCATCAAAGAAGACTTTCTTGCCAGGTATTAGTCAAGACCATGAGAAATTCTCCAAAAATTCTCAGAGGAAAGCCGAAAATTTCTCCCCGATGCTAATTGGCTCCATGAACAAGTTGACATAGCTCAGGCTTCCCACCGTCGTGATCTCGGTTTGAAACTCGTCGTAACCTTACGAGGTATCCTCCAGTTGCTTCACGGCGACCAGGGTTCCATCCTCGAGAGCTCCAACGTACACTGAACCAAAACCTCTCGACCCAAGCTTCTCACTAAAATCATTGGTTTTGACTTTTAGATCATTAAAGCCAAATCTTAGAGGCAACATTGGTAGTGCCTTTAGAAACATGTCCTCCTCTTCTGGTTTCCTGAGTTTGATCTTTCGCTTCTTCAGACGAGGAAAGATGATGCAAACTATGGTGACCAACAAGGGTTGAGGAGTGCAGCTTACACCTTCCACACTTTTGAATAAAATTACAAGTCCATTTAAACAAAACCATTGCAATTGTTCTATTTATGCCTGCATTAATTTTTATCAATCTTCACTAGGTATATTATGGTAACAATCATTTCTAAAACATAAGTCAGATTCCTGACATCCAAAACGTTGAAGTATCATCATACCACATACTAAAAACACTCCAATGTAAAATATAATCTGATGTGCTACACACATGGAAATGGTCAGATGCATTTCTTCAAAATTATGCAATGTTTGTATCTGGCAGTTATGATAGAATATGTATATCATGGTTTAGTTGTTCTATATATGCCCACATTAACTTTTAACATTGTCTTCACCGGGTATATTATGGTAATAATTGTTGCTAAAACATAATTTAGATTCCTAGCATCTAGAACATTCAAGTATCATCATACCACATACTAACATCATTCCAATGTATGTACATCCTTCATGTGAACTTAGTGTTTTAATGAACTTGCAATCACTACAATCAATCCAGTAAGTTGTAACTGATAGAATTTGATATTAAGATAATGGAACATAATATTATGGTGTTCAATTATCTGGCATTCAACTTTAAAATGTGGGCCAACCTCATCTTTTGGAAATAGATCAAGAAAATAGTGAACCTTAATATAGACATCGTAAGGACATGTATGATTTTCTTTGCAATTACAATTATGAGTTTGAATCTTAAGAATAGGACCTAACTGGATTCTAGCTGCCTGTGACGCAATGACATCAAGGGAAAACTACATGCCAAATAAGTAACAAGCATAAAGGCAACAACAAAGGAGAAATAGATAATAATAGTGTAGGGGAACATTTTGGAATTTCATTATACTTTATAGTTAGATGTGTTGGACAAAAAATTACGGTTACAGATCTTTATGGGAATGATTAAGCATTTGAGTAATGTCTATGGGTCTTGACTCTTGATTATTTATTGTATTTTTAAATACTAATTAATCATGATGGTTACATACGGAAGATTGTCCCCAGCTAACATAGGCATCATCACCAAATTTATATGAGTGTCTTACTAACAATAAGAGATTTCTCTCTGTAGCATTTTCAAACATATGATTATTGGAATATGGTACATTTCCCATGAATGTTAATGATGACATTTCAATTTCTAGTATATGTATCTTATTTATGACTTGGTTACTTTTATGTATTATACTATCATGTGATAAATGCAAGATAGAAGTAAATTTTATAGCTTTATTATCAATAAAAGTTGTTGATTTTCTCTGTTATCTACCTATATTTTGGCACCACTGTTGTTACATACTCATGTAATCTATTTACAATCGCAACCCATGCACTTGTCAAAGTACCATTACCTTATAATGGTTGTCGCCATTCTCTCCTTACGTAACATTAAATCCACCATATGTACTACTTGATCACAAAATAATATCCCAAAAAGATACTTGATATCTGTAGAAAATAACATGGGTTAACCCGAATATCCATTCCAATTTTCATTTCTGTATTTATTTACCCGAATCAATTTCGTCTCTTTGAACAAGAAAACTCTTTAATTATAAATAATTCATGATTCCCCCTATTGTCCGTTTGGTGAATTAATCACCCACTTGTTTCTTAATTAATCATCTGTCATTTTTGAAACAAAAAGCAAGGTAGATAGTCAAAAAAGCGACATTTTCCTATACAAAATTAAAAATGGATTTGATAACCATTACATACAATTACAAAGAAATAGCTCACCATAATATATTAATCACGGCTCAAATATAGTGAACGATAATTTCTAGCATGGAAGCACAACGTCCAAAAAAATAGGGGAAACATATTAATTCCTATATGTATCAAAGTCTATCACGATAACACTTGAGCTTAAGAAATCCACCATAATATATTAATCATCTCAAATATAATGATACTCCTCAGGGGAAATTTTTTGTATAATATTGTTCAGAATCACACTCATAAAAGTCAATAAATACAATCAAATTGAATATATTTTGAGTGTTTCAAATGAAGGTGAAATAGGAACATGTAGAACATATCTTAATTATCTAAATAAACCTTGGTGAGTTTTTTGTTTTCTCTATAACTATTTTTCACATCGGGCACTTATTACCTATATTCGCCAATGTATTTATTAGCTCGGACCAAGGAACAAAATCTAGTGAAAAATAATTTGAAAAATAAAAAAATGATAAAAATGACGATTTTACGAAGTCTTTGTTTCTATAAGATGCGTTGGTACTAAAGGTTTGCCCTGTTTGTAGAAATTTTTCCATCAACATCTAATACAACTTTGAATGCCCACATAGATCATTGTGTTTCTGTTGAGCCAAATGCTAAAAAGGATGGAACTACATCTACAACGCATAAAGTAAGGCCATAAAAAAGAGATCACTTGCAGACATATGTGCCAAGGCACCTTATTGCACATTAAAGGATTTGGAGCACATGACTGCATCACTATAATCAATAACATGGACTGCAGGAAACAATGTAATTTGATTTACCGGCAGGTAACATCTAACTGCTTGATGGAATGTTTGAAGTGGAGGGAAACCCATGGACTGCAATATTCACAAAACAAGTGCATATTCTCCTCACAAAGTATGATGACTGTACAACTAAGTATCCATTGTGTAGCTTCTAGTAGATGCATATTTCCATTCTGATGTGCAGGAAATGTATAGTATGCCTGTGCAGAACCAAGATACGGAGGCCTCTAACCTGAAGCTTGCTTACTTCACTTACAATCTGGCTCAAAGCCTATGCGCTTACAAGTGGGTTAAATAGACTCCCAAGGAGATAACAAAGATCACAATACAAGTGGGTGAATTGGAAATGAAAAATACCCTAATTTATTGAGGATCAATACTAAATATACTTCTGAAAAGGTATGGAAAAGTTTGGGAAAGCCTCCTTTCATACCAACAGATTTCAGATTGAAGATGGTTAACCAAATACGGTCATTATGATCGCAACAAAACAACTATCCATAACACTTGCTACAGTAAGTATTTAAGGAGTGTTCGAGTATTATGATGCAATATTAGAAGACCTTGGCTATAGTACAGATATACTGAAAGTGAAGTTATAGTGAAAGAGCATTCAAGATCAAGTCTTATATTTGATTTAGAAGAAGAGGAATTTTGAACCCAACAATGAAACTTAATCATTGAAAAGAAAGTATTTACTCTAACCAAGGCCGGTAGAATGGCACACAAAAAGCATAATGCAAATACATTTTACTTGAACTTTTTGAAGCTTAAATACAATTCTGTTTGGTTGCAAAATAGATTCCTTTCTTGCAAGAATTTAAATAGTAAATGTTTTGATTTGACTCGATGTATCCTCGATAGGTGGTTGGGCATCAGACTCAACACAATATTAGTTTCCATAAAAGAAAAGCAATGCACAATTACAAATAAATGTAACTTGGCCCTGAAGACAAGAAAGAAAAAAATCAGTCAACCAATCTGCCTTCTATTATATACTGAAACAAAGTTATATCAAATCTCCAACATTAAGTCCAATTTAAAATTTGAAACTACATCTCAAACTTGAAAGTTGATATACATTGAGAAATGATTGCAATTCAATTTTTACACAATTGAAAGTAATCACTGCAGGCAACAAATGGTTGAAAAGTCATCCGGTTCATAGGGCTCATCAAGAAGTAATAAGATGCATGGAAATATACACTCTCGGATAATGAAACGGCATTAGCAAAACCTTTAACAACACTGTCCTCGGATTGTATTAGCCAGCCTTTTCTAAGGCTCCGATTCGATGCAAGTATTTAAAGAGTGTTAGAGAATTATGATGTGGTATTAGAATACCTTGGTTCTAATACAGACACATTGAAAGATGAAGTTATAAGGAAAGAACATTCAAGATCAAGTGTTGTATTTGATTCAGAAGAAGAGGAATTTAAACCCAACAATGCAACCTGGTGTTTAGATGATTGTTGAAAAGAAAGTATTCCTAATAGTAGTTTAGAAACTTCTGGTTATAATTCAAGGCAACCAAATACTGAGACAAAAATTGAGCAAATTGAAGGCAATTCAAAGTTGTACAAGATCAAAGAGCCAAGCATTTAGATTTGGAGGATCAGGGTATAAATATTTTTGAAAATCATGCAGAAATTGAAAAGTTGAATCCTCGAGACAACGTGGATTTCATACATATGAGAGTTTATATGGGCAATGATTGTGACACTTTCCTAGAGGATTAGTTGTATCTATTTTTGTGATCATGTACATTTAAGAAAAATGTCGGATGGGGTATGGGGTTTGGCATCCCAACTATGGGCATGACAATCGCACTCACCGTTTTCTTCTGTGGCACAAAAATCTCGTTCTAATAAATCTACGGGTTAGAATTTTGAATATTAAATCTCGTTCTGCCTTTGCAAAAATATAATACAGATCTTGCACGCTGGAGGTAAATAACCTAATTCCCGTAAGACGTCACCCATGATCTTTATCCATTCCGCTTTGGCCGATGCGGTCCCTGCCCCTGTCGCTTCCTCTTGCTCAGGGCCCTACCGCCTTTGTTATTTCTCGAGGTGAATATGTTACGGTGGACGATTTAACTTATGCCGCACTCACTCTTCCACGCCATTCCTCTCTCTCAGCAGCAAAACATGCAACTGCCATTTCACAGAAAACCCTAAACTAATCGCATATATATCATGCAACTACGACGCACAAAAACTATCAAAATAGACGTCAAGTTTAATCGCCTCGAAAAAACTTCCAAATGGACGTCAAATTTAACATATGCGTGGAAACGTCCGGAGGTCCTCTACCATAGGGGGAATGCCTTCGGCGTAATTAATACTTAAATTTATGAAAACTAAAAATAGTCTATGAAACAGTGTCTTTTAATTTCATCAATTCCGATCTTCTTTTCTTAATCTAAGTCCCCATTTTATCACTTTGTGATGACTACCCTCCAAATGCTTACTACTATCCCGACGCGTTTGAAAGCGGGGCCGACTTAAAGGTCGGAAGCGCCCTAGGCAATAGTTTGAGTGGGCGCCCTCCTCAAAAATTTATTTAATATTTTTTTCCATAAAGTAAATAAATAAAATATGTCTATATTTTTGTATTTTTAAATTTACATCATGGTCATAATAAAAAAATAATAAAAATATATATTATTAAATTATCACTGAAGGATAAAAATATATTGTGAATGGAAAAATTTAATCGTAGGAGATGCTCAGAATGCAAAAAATACAATACTTTAAACAATGCTTCTTACAAGTCTAATTCAACCTTATAAAGTAGGTGACATGAACTCTATCCTGAAATAAAGCACCATTTTTTTCAAAGAAACACAAACATTTATGTAACTCCCATGGTTTTGTGAAGAGTCGTATTTGGACTAGGCCTACAGATTCCTCCATAAAAAAATAGAAAATTAAATAGTTGTTTCCTTTAA
Source organism: Taxus wallichiana var. yunnanensis (assembly GCA_018340775.1). Classification (NCBI taxonomy): domain Eukaryota; kingdom Viridiplantae; phylum Streptophyta; class Pinopsida; order Cupressales; family Taxaceae; genus Taxus; species Taxus wallichiana. Next base: position 810,909,065 of record CM031235.1, read on the forward strand.
TTATACTCACCTCTACTAGATACACCAACGCAACATTATAAAAAATACATTAACCTTTTTCTAAAACAAATTACACACCTATATAATCTAGAGCTATATCAGAGAATGTGTAACAATACCAAAAAAATCATGTGCTTATAAATATGTGATATTTTCTTTTACTTGAAAAAATATTACAAAACTTTTTTATGTGTATGCGTGAAATTTATGTTACTATACAATAATATCTATAAATGGGTTGATCAATATTAAGTCTTCAAATAAATTATTTTAAAGTTAAGTTCTAAAATTAACCAACAAAAAGGAAATTTTTAGATTCAGGTACCCCCTGACTGCTGGCGCCCTAGGCAACTGCCTAGTTTGCCTAAGGCTTAATCCCCCTCTGCGTATGGGGTTGGAACCACTGTAATGATATAACATCTCTAGCGAGGTTAAAAATCTTAGCGGTTTTTTCTCATAGCAAAAACACAATTCATTTTCTATCGTATTTTTAGACTGATACTGTTCAAAAACCATTCAAATGTTTGCAGCAAGCGAATCCTCAATTTGTTAAACCATCGCAGGCTGCGAAGAAGAGAAATATGATGAGCATTACTGTTGATGCCCTCCCATGCTCGAGAATACACATACACAGGGGAATTAAGGCTTGTAGAACCAGCACTAATTTATTTGAGAAGCACAATTTGTGCGTTTGTTGGAGCTTCCGACATCTTCAAACTCTGCATCCGCATTTTCTCAGGTTATATAATTATCTAAAGATTTTGTCTTTTACTTCAATTTATAATATATTCAAGGTTGCCAGTTTCTTTCTGTTCATTTTGGTTTTTTTAAAAGGTTTTAAACTGTTTTCTGCCATTTAGTTACGGATTCAGTCCTTTTTTATTTGTGGGTAAGGTTATAGCTTGCCTTTTACCCTTTGTGGGGTGAGCTTGACGACACGAAGGTTCCATAGTTGGACACAGTTGGTAGGGGATTATGGATATTTTTACTGGCTGGGTCCTTAATATAAATATACTTGATTCTTAGATCTAGGAGTCCATTGGCATTGCAATTCAACCTCCATTAGAGCTACGTGCTGCTTTTTTCTAACACAATTCATACAATTGGGCACAATTTATATACCAGTAAAATATAGGGATGAGCTTAGTTATATCCATTCCTATGGCGAAACATAATTAGGTTTAGGTCCATGCGTTGCCATAAGTTTAACCCCACATTTATGTAGATACTACAAGGTGCCGGACAGACCTTGAGGATGAAACTTGGACTTACATTGTGAAACTCATGATTCCCACCTCTTATTTCTTTTAATTTTTTAGTATTGAAGGTTGGGAAACTTTCCTCTTTCTTTTCCAGGATTTTTAATTAGATAATTGCCGAGCGAGTGGATTTGTCAGTTTGGGGAAGCTATATTGCTTGGATGGTGTGTAATTCATCAAACCCACCCGCTACACACAAGGCAAAGGAAAAATCAATTATTAGTTGTGAAATTAACAAATACCATCTATTTATCAGAATCATAAACACATTGATGTTTCAAGCGATTCTATGTTGATGTTAGTGCTGCAACACTGCCATTTATCCCAGAGCTAATTTCCCCTCTTTATTTTGTATACATAAATACAGTGTTTGGACATATATAGATGCACATATACATATAGATATATGCACACGTACTTATGTAAATGTACATGTCATATATATACTAATAGTAAATCTCAGGTGAGGTTTTGGGTTGCCTTAGTACAGTGTGGGGGCAAGCTTGGACTGCATTTTTAAGATTTCTATAATCGTTAAACTACAACCTCTGTACGTGCCCTCTGGAGTTATAAAATACCTTATTGCAGTGAGAATATAATCAAGCAATAAGGCACTACTCCTTTCATATTTAAATAAAGGATAATAAACTCAATGAAGAGCATCTCTGTTTATTTTATTCCTATTCCTATCTCTATTTCTGTCTATGATGAAATTGGGGACATTGTTGAGAGTGAAAGAGCAAAATGTTATAAAGAAATGAGTAAAGAGACTGTAATGCGAATAGAAGATCTCCTACCAGCAAGGTTTGTTGGCCTGCTGGCAATATTTTGTAACCAAACATAAGTTATTGGGAGCTTCAAACTTCATTACAACAATGGCACTCCTTCCACCCGCTACAAACACTCTCAGGAAAGCTACAAGATGTTTGAGAGGTCGTTCAGAGAGGCCCGATGGAGGAGCAACACATAGTGACACTATTTCAGTCCCAACATTCATTCTACTGTTCTTTCTTCTAATTGTAGCCTCATTCAAGTCCTTGCATACTTGTCTCAAATACATTAGCGATTCAAAAGGAAATTAGATACAGTTCCATCTATAACTTCAAACAATGAATTTCATTTTTGATTCTTGGCCAAACACAATCTGGACCAGCAGCAGGGTATGAGATCTAATGGAATATATAAAATCAGTGTAACTAAGTCCATGGCCAAATTCATAGACTGCATCTTTTCCATAAAATCCGTAAGTTAGGTCTGAAAATTTAGTTAAGGGATTGGATCTCTTGTTCATATCTGTCATATTGACCTTCTTTATGTAATCATTGGGATACCAAGACATTAGAAGATGACTTCGTGAATAAATTTATGGTGTAGTGTTGGTAAATTTCTAATAAAAATAAACATAAATTAATTATTCCCCATGCAATCACACCATTTTTGGATTGTACGCTCCAAAACGAATTTTGCTATGGCATCTCCTTCTTGGCCAAGACAACTGATTAAAAAATCTCTGTTTTTTTGGTCTGAAATATGTGCAAAAGTGACATTGACAGCAGTGGCCGACATGATAACAAGCGTAACAGGACCTTTGGAAGCATCTGCAACTTTAAATACATAGTTTCTTTTGACACCCTGGCAACAAGAGGCCATCTTGTTTGTGCCCTTCAACCTCTATCAAATGATTAAGGCCCATGACTTGAACAATTGCATAAGCTTTCTTGACTGCCTCCGCTATTGAAGGTACTAAACCAGGCCCCTCACAAGCCGCACCAGAACAACCAGCTTGATATGCAGGCTTGAATATTTACCTAAACAATGGGCAGGCAAAGTATACACACACACATATACACCAGGAATCGCTGCAATGAAATCCTTCGGGGCAAAGTTATATTATTATTGTTATTATGATTAATATGATAACCCCAATCATATCATTCGTTCAAGTCTAAGTACCTTCATAGTTGCAAATCATAACCTCAGTGACATCCCCATTATGTCCAATGTATGAGAAGTTTTTAATTTGTGCTGAAGATAACGCCAATTACCATGGTTTTTGAGAAGCACATTACCTTCCCTGGATATCTTGACTGCTACAGTTCATGATGCTCAGGGGTACATAGGTCCTTGGTGCCAAAACTCGCATACTCTTTGCTTCCATTAAAGAAAACCAGCCCCACTAAAATAGCACATGCATACAAGAGCTTGTTTTAGATTAGTTGATATAGAATGTTCAATGTTCCAATCTTGATAGATCACCATCGCCAGTAACTAAAAAAATTTAAGCAATGAATTGCAGCTGGATGAGCCAGAACAGGAGACTGCTAGTACATATGAAATGGCTAAGCTTTATGAGCACTAGCCCATTTGGGATCTCTTGATATCTTAATATTTGGACTCCAATATGTCAATCCCACAGCTCTAGCATTGTGCATTGTCTGTGCCTACATTGACATCGCCTGCATCAACATTTATTGATCACCATCACCAAAAACAGCTTCTCTTAACCAATTTTCTAGTCCTATTCATGAAAAGAAACATCAGTTCATTTGAATTCACCTCTCCCATGGTTCTCCATAGAGTTTCATTAAAAGAAGCTGCCATTAGATTGACAAGAGGAACCTGGTTGGAGCAACATGTGTCAGTTAGAATTAACATCAGAACCAGTGTTAAAAACTCCGCACATTGCTTCTGACCACCATTTGTAGTTGGTTGCTCACAATCTGGGGTCTCTACTTGCACTACTCTGCATCTTTTGTAATTTTCTTGGGGAAAGTCATATGGTTCAACATGTCTTTGCATGGTCTGCAAATTCAAGTGACGGGTTGCATTATGCAAAATTCTTATATCGAGACCCAAAGCATGGAACCTCAAGGGATTACACACATATTTCAAGAAGCATTTGGATATTTGTGCCACATGGCATCTACCACGACAATCATGTGGTCAGAAATTACCAATCCATGATCATAGAGATTGCACAAAGCAAAATCGAGTTAAGCCAAAAACAGAACCATAATGGCGTATCTTTTAATACAATTTTTTTCCAACAGCTATCTTCGTACCAAAGACAGATTCTACTTTTCATGAAGAAATGACGTCAGACAACCTGATGGTAAATACTCCCACATCTAACTCTAATGGCAGTGAACACATTCAAAATAAGCAACTGTTTTTGTGCTCTACCAAAGTAAGGGAGGCGCCAAACCTCCTACACCTGTGATCTAAAATTCAATCTTTTTATGTCTTCCATGAAAGTGGTTAGGTGGAATGTTCTTGGATTAGAAAGCCATGATAGGAGACCTATTGTTAGGCAATTTAGGAACTCTAGGGAGCAACTTGACTTCCTACTCCTTCAAGAAGATAAAGACATTGGTACTTGCCTTGAATTTGTCTTAAAATACATCTGGCCAAAGGCAATACGTTTTTCTAATAAGCATCCCAAGGGTAAGGGAGGATCTTCCATCACGCGTGACTATAAATAGGCTGATCTGGTGACTAAATCTGGCATTTCTCCGTGTAACAGAGCCATATGGGTTACTTTAAAACAAAATGAGCAACAATTTGCTCTTTGCTCTGTTTACATCCTAATTAAATCTATGTTATGGAAGTGCACAACAATAAAGAGGATGTAAGGGTTTGTAATAGGGGATTATTCTGATCTAATTAATTTACAATTAACCATTCATAACCAGAATAATGCATTAATACTTGCAACAATTAATAAACCATAAAGTGACTAAACAATAGCTCAAATATACAAGAGGAGAAAAAGAGTTAGTTGTACATGTCAAAATAGAGATGATCCGAATGTGCAGATAGGTGTAAAAGGCAGACCAAAGGCTGGAGATGCTTTGTTGTGAGTTCTAGAACTGGAAATTGAGTAGGGTCAAGACCGTATATCTTTCTATACGGTCCAGACCGGAATTGTATAGTCTTGACCTAAATTTTACGGTCTTGGACCCTTTAGCAGTTGTGATCTAAAACTTCCTGAGTGCTTCGCTTGATTAGGAATGCTCTTCGTTGTATGCCGCTCTTACTTGCCAACTTCGGGATGACTTGTAATCACCTGCAACAAAGTGGAAACCCTAGAAACCTGCAATACCCTTCATCAAAGCATTAACAAACCAAAAGGAGAAATTATGTGTGTGGTGAGGTTGGACTACCGTTGGCGGTCAACCCCAACTGTTGAACCAATTCAATTGTTGCACTACATGGCCTCATGCAGGATCAAGCCTCGTGTAATTCTAGATGCTTGTGCAAATGTGAGTGCAATATAGGCCAACCCACTAGGGGTGCACTCATGTCTCTTGACACAAAGATAGTAGGCTAACTGTACAGTATATAATATACCCAATGCGGTAGTTTTGTGTTGTGGTGTGCCTCAACTACGTGACCTAATCCTTTGTTCCTTGAAACCCTTTGACAATGCTCAAAGTGACTTTGCTCTTGTTAAGACATGGCTCTATGACCTTTGCATACTTGGAAATGGAGGAAGCTAGACTCTTTGACTGGTTGAGTGCTTTAGACCTATAGTAGGGATTGCTTTAATTGATGTGTAGTTGATTTGGGCAGATTTAGGAGACCCTTGAGTGCTTTTGGAATGATATTTGCAATAGGAGCTTGTAAGAATGCTAGGTGAGTTATAAAGTGATATTGACTTGCTTATATAGCCTTCCATAGGTGAAATATTCTAATAAGGCCGACCCTAGGAAGATGAAACGACACAATAAAGATATTCAAATTGAAAACAAAGTTAGAGAATGCAAAGTGGCAGGACCGTACATGTCACTTGGACCGGACCTCACATTCTATTGAAAGTGTACGGTTTTGCCTAGAATGTGATGCAAAACAAAAAGTTGTGACACGTATAGGGATTGTTTATTGCTTTGATTTAATAATATTTCTTGAATTGATGTTAGAGCAAAGTGTAAAGATATAGAAGTCATGGAAGAGCTAGATAAATGAGCTGATTTTATTCGGAATGTGAGCATTTGTCTTAGCAAGAGAACATGGCCAAACTTGGCATTAAAAGGATATGTTGCAGATGCTAGTGTTTACATTTGCCTCCCCTTTAAGTCCGTAATTGGAAATTGGATGCTTAAAGGAAAAAAACATATCTGAGTGTGCACACGCACTTTGTCTTTGCTTGATAGTTGTTTTCTGATGTGTTGGTGTTGGCATGCTCCATAATGAAACTTGCAACATAGAGTGCAATCAATGTCTATGACAAAAGTTGATCCGTAACTAGAAAATACTTGTAACTTTGAACTTGAAAAAAGTAAGCAAAGGAGATTCAAAACACGGAGGAATGCCCCTGTTCATCAGTGCGGATGGAGGAGCTCCCATTCTGTTGTGCTCTTGTAGATTTGGAATTTGTTGTTGAGATGTTGGAGGATTGGGGTGATCAATCTTCAATTTGTGTTGAAAGAGAGACTAGAGTGTTGAGTGTAACTCAACATCGGAGAGAGAGAGAGGAACCGAAGTACCCCTTTTTAGACTTTGAGAAAGAGGAAGGACAACCTATGAAGAACTTAGCTGCTTTGACACCGTCCACATTTTAAAATCTGGCGAGAGAAGAGGAAGGACATTGTGTAAGAACATAGCCGCTTCGACACCTACCACAAAACCCACAAACCACACTGATGCAAATGGATCTTTCCAATTTTGAGTAGTTGTAATTGTTGAGTAAGATAGAACCATAAAGAGGAATGGATACAACATGCCTCCCAAAATATGTTAGATCTTTGCTAAGATTGAGTGTATACATTTTAGAATATCGCGGGTAGGAGGCTCATGCCCCCAAAACTTTGTTCTTGCAATCGTGTGCTCGAGTAGTGTAGAGGAGAGAGAATGAAGTACCCATGCTCCCTATATCATGCTCTGAATTGAGTAATCAGATCTGAAATTGTATGAGAACCCCGTAGATAGCTGATAGAATATGAGAAAACTGAAAATTCTTGAGAATATGCCCCTTGTTTGGGAACATCCATGTTGGTTGAGACAATGCCACGGTCCTAATTGTACTATACGGTTTTGACCTTATTTGGATTATGCGACATTTTAATATCTGCTGTTGCTTTTTGAGGATATGGACCTAGTAAAAACCTATTCCTGTGTTTGTAACCCGTCTGTAGATGTAGAATATATCCCGATGAATGCCCCCTCTTTTGAGGTGCGTGTGATAAAACATTTGAGCATGCGACTCAAAAGAATAGATGTGTACCAATGTGTAATACTTTTGGTAATGTGCGTAGGATTTCCTATAAGGCTGCAACGGTGGTCACCGTTAAGAACTGTACCTACAAAACGGGTTGCGCATGGTGGAAACCATAGCATGCAGAAAAGCAACATGTAACAAACAATAATACATGTGTATAGAAGTAAAAAAATAGTAAAAAGTTTCAATCATGTCATAAGCTAGAGTAATAATGTCATAGAAACATTATAATATAAATCAAGTGTGCCATAAACCAAGGTGGTAATAAGACAATAATAGAAACGATAATTTAGATACATGTAATAAATAGTATAGAGACATAGAAGCATAATCACACGAAGGCATACAGCCAAAAACATAGGACACCCACGGTGTCACAAAACAATCACAATAGAAGGTATGATGTGCCACATACAGAGAAACAAGTGCATACACAAAATAGGCATAGAGCCACAAACATGGGACACGACGGTGTCACAAGACAATCAATCAAGGCACTCAAGCCATATAGAGTAAGCAATCAAAGAAGTCTAATCAAGCAAGGTAATGATCCACCATAATTAAGGAGTCAAACAACGTAGTAGTCAAACAAGGAAATAATCCGTATAGGCAAGTAGTGACAATAATGTATCGAAAGTAGTGACAATATTGTATCAAGCAAGTAGTGAAAACAGTGATAGTAAAAACAAAGATAGCAAGATGGGTTAGTGCTGCACAAGATATGTGTTAGTCTTGTTAGCTCAAGAAATGACATAGACACTATGTATATAATCATGTGTGATGAGGAAATGTTAAATAATTGTATTGAAACAAAAGCACAAGGATTTAGTGAAGTAGTTCATAGCATAGTCTTATGTGCGATGGCGTGAACAAGGCATGCGATGTATTAAGTTTCAAATATGACATTGTGCTACTAGTCAACATGGATTCTACCTAATCCAATAATTGTAAATGTTGAGCCAACTCTATTTGCATTGAGTTGTGTTTGGGTCCTATCTTGCATAGAGGATTGGGACGAATAGTAGTGTCATATGGGTCACTTATAGATTTGAGGTGATATTGTAAGTAGGTGGGTCTTGCATTATATAAGCATGTCACTACTCTTGTGTTAGGGGCGAGTCCTACCAATCGATACTATAAACTGGACTAGTCGATTGAATGTGTGACTTGTATGGTAGCGCTATACTTGCAAAGATTGTGAGTTAGCGAGAAGAGATCTTAGGATCTAGAGTTTGTTGAGCATTTTGCCTATGAGATATCTATTGTGTTGCCACATATTGCTTTCATAGTTTCAATAAATATTGTCAAGTTTAGAGTTCCATAATTTGTGCATGTGCAAGTGTGTTTGTTGTGCATTTTCTACATAGTATTTTGAGTCCGCATGGTCTAATGTATCCTATGATGGGCCCCCTATGCATGATTGTATTAGATGTGTTTTCACGTCAAGAATTTATCTATGTAGGTTGTTGCATTCAAACCTCAAGTTCTATGAAGCCTAACCCTCATTTGATGGAAGAGGAAAAATGGAATCCATCATGGTAAAACAATATGCCCATATCTCCTTTTTGGAGTAATATTAGGAAAACTCGTGAAGATATGATTCTAATCGCTTTTGGGTAAGGCCTTTATGGTCCATCTCGGGCTCATCAAAGATGAATACTTTGTGAGTCTCTGGTGTCACTCAGATTTCACCTTGAAATCTGTGACTACCCTATCCGAAATTTTTCGTACTTTTAAAATAATGGGTCATTTTGTGTTTTTATTGCCTGAAAGTTCTTGTATTGCGTCAAGATAATCCTAAAGAGCCATATTAGCCTTTTTCGCCAAATACCCAGATGCCCAAAATTGTTTTATTCTGTCGTCGGGATTTGTCTGCGGGAAATTTGTATTTAATTATTTTGAGCCCCGTATGAGGCTATTTGCGCTCTGTTTTAACTCTATTATGAGTGAATATGTTATTATTCCTATGTGCCAGAAGGGTTTTAACTTATTTTAAGTTTTGGGCTTTATTTGTAACTTTTGGCAATTTTTCGTGTTTTTGTGGTGTCCCGTTTCGTTTTCTGTGAAATTTCTCTGGAGCAATTCCTTTGCCGGGTAAGCCCGATTTTTGGCCTGGAGCAGCTGGAAAACATATACGCACATTATGCCCGGAGGAAGTCGCCATCGGAGGTCTGGATCACTGGGAAAAAGCGAAGTCGTGCACAGAAAAGCCCCTGCGGGGATGGGCGCATTTTTGGAAAACAAAGGATTTAAGCTGCGATGGGAAAAATATAAGCCACAGGCAGGGTGGGAATTTTATACCTGCCTGGCAGGGTACTTTTTCCCGTGTTATAAAAGTCACTTAAGCTGCAGTGGGAAAAATAGAGGCTGCAAGTGGGTGGGAATTTATTACCTGCCTTGCAGGGTAAAAATTCCCATGATATAATAAAAGGAAAGTGACTTAAGTGAAATCATGGGATTTTAGTGCCTGCCTTGCAGGGTAAATAATCCCATTGTCAAAGTCAAATCACTTAAGTGGATCACGGGATTTTGGTGCCTGCCTTGCAGGGTAAAGAATCCCATTATGAAAAAATTCTTAAAAATAGAATTACATGTGCAAAAAAGTGTGCCCCCTTTGGTGAGAGAATAAAATGATTAAATTGATTATTTTAATTAATCTTTCCTCTCAAAAAGTGCGCCCAAGCTTGGAGGAGGTCAACAAGTCAAAGATGGAATAAAAGAAAGGAATTAAATTCATTAAATTTAATTTATTTAGTGGCTGCCCTCTTCCTCTCAAAAAGTGCGCCCCATTTGGGTATTATTTAATGTTTTTTAAAGCATTAAATTAATTCCTATTTTCAGTGGCTATGGTCAAAGCACACTGTGAAGCTTAAGTGAAGTGCTGTGTGAAGGATTAAATTGGATTAATTTAATTTATTGGATGGCTGTCCTTAAACATGCTATTTTTAAAAGAGAAAAACATGATTTTTAATTAATTAATTGCCTTTAATTGTTAGGGCAATTATTAATTATAGAATTATGAAGGTTATATAAGCATGGGCAGCCATATGGGTGAATTATTTAATTCACAGGTAAAGAATTGCAGCCAAGAGGAAAAGTGCGCCCCCATTAAAGGAAGGATTTTGTTCAGACAAAGTGCTAACAAGGCTAAAAGCTTCCAGATTTGGCGCATGCATTAGAGGAGGTTGATCTTTGTCTGCATAATTGTTTCCACAGGTGTTACAGGAGCTCAGGTGTTGATTGAAAGGATTTATGCTCTCTTTATGTGCAAATTAAACACCAATTTTTGGGGCAGCAGGCTTGAAAAGTGCAGATTTTTATAATTTAAATTCACTATTCATGCTCCGGTGGCCATTTTTGTCTGAATAAATTGCAGGAATTCATTACAGGTGCTTTACAAAAGAAAAGGAGTTTTTATCAATGTCAAATACATTGCAAATATCCTCCGAATCTGAAGAATTGTCCAGATCTGCACCAGTATTGAAGAAATCCGGCCAAGTTAGAAGAAAAAGAATTATTCAGACGAAGATAGACAAAGCTATGGCGAAGGGAGATGAAAAAGAAAGCACGATGGAGTCATGCATTGCTTCCAAACTTGCAGACATAGGAGACACAGATCTAGGCCCGAAACCTCTTGCTGATTTGATTGATAGATCCAGAGCGGGAAAGACTTCACTCATGCGTGCGGTCAAAAGCAGTGGAATTATCCGAGCTGCAGCTTTTCCATGTACAACCCAATTGCCAGAGTTCGTGATGGAGTGTGCTAGATCTTATCATCCTTCATCCAGATCAGTGCGTGATGCTTCGGGAAAGACAATAATTCGTTTGGACGCAGAGTTCATCAATTATTGTTTGAAGATTCCAGTGCGAAAGGTGGTGACTTCTATTAGCATTCAGGATGCTGACAGTAGGTGGGAGAAGCATAGAGCTGATTGTGTGAGCATCATGAATAGCCGGTTCATGAAGAAGCCTAGATCCCCTTCAAAGTTCCCGAGAACTCTTCCACGGTCCAATTTGGTGCAGGAGGCAGATGATGTCGTCAAATTGCTATGCAGGATGAATGGCGAAGCGAATGCCTACACTTTCCGTACATGGATGTATGCTTTCATCAGGACCATTGAAATCAACAAGGTTGATTCTATAATCAATTGGTCGGAAATTATTAGCAGCAACATCGGTGAGCAACTTCGGAACGTGAAGCGTACTTTCAGCTTCAAGATGACTTCATACTTGGTGTATGCTGCAGCTTCACAAGGTGTCTTTTCCAAGCTGGATAGATGTGGTGTTCTTTCCAAAGACCCCATTTTTGAGTGCTACCCGCAGCTCTTTGCACCTACAGGTGAGAAAGACTTCAAAGTGATCAACGATGACTTCTTCTACGATTTCATCTGCAGGCTAGACAAAGACTTGAAGGCCAACAGGGTAAGCAAGGAAGCGTGGGAAGCCGTGTCCAAGATTGGCAGTCTATTCATTCAATTTGCAGATTTCACATACCTCAGGGTTACGAGCTTTTCTGGAGAACCAATAAAGATGCCCAGGTACCCGAATGATAGATTGATCACCATGGAGCTGAGCAGGCAACTTGTGGAGTTACACGACCTTTAGTCAAAGCGGCACAAGTCTACGGGCTTCTTCCCAATCACCGTGGGATATTACAGCTGCATTAGCATTCATAGAGCTCGAGGGATGGAAGCGCAAATGTTATCCGAGTATGAGCAAGAGTTCTTCCCTGCACGGCTGAACTTCGATCCATTTGGAGTAGCCAGGAAGACAATCTCCCAGCAGTACGCACATGTGCCTTCGTTAGAAGATTTTTGGATGAAGTGCGGAAGTGAGTACGAGGTCAGAAAGAGAGATTTCAGCAGGCTGTCAGCAAAGCAAGTGTTCGACTTTGGACTAGCGCGGATACCTGCGGATCTTAAAGATGATGGGAATGTAATACTTGACACTTACCATCAAATGGGAGGAGATAAAGCCATACTGCAGAATAACATGGGAGGCTGCAACACAATTGAAGAAAGATCGAGAGCCGTGTTGGTGAATACTTCAAACTGGTTGCTGACGAAGGGATATTGCCTTGATGAAGCATTGATGAATCAAATCACGGGCAACTTCGGCACAGGAGATTCCCTCAAGCGAAAGCATGAAGGAGAAAGCAGCAGAAGGTCCGAGAAGTTGAAAGTACACAGAAGATCTCAAGAGAAAGAGAAGATCACTTCTACGACCATAGCTTTGACTCCGGCTTCTCCAGTACCCAGTACTTCACCAACTATTGCACCGCAGCAGCAGGACGTTTCCATGCCTTCATTGAATCCGGCGACGTTCGTCTTCTCTCCTCAGCCACTTCGTTCATCACCCATTCCAGAGGAGATGTTGAAGCTGCAGATGGCAGAGTTCGAAAGAGCTTTGTCCTTGGATGATTCAGAGGATGGCAGCCATAACACTGTGGCACTTTCTGACGGAGAGGATGCAGAGCGGGAGATGGTAGTGCACTCAGCGACTTCTCACTCTCCGAGAAGTAATTTCTCGGAATGGTTGGCTTTGCAGTTGGTTCCAGAAGCGAGAATGGAGATGAACTTAGAGGAGCACGACTTGTAGCTACTCCAGGATCTGAGCAGAAGAGACAGAAGGCCTAAAGTTGCTAAAGCAACTTCTAGGTTGATCATTGAGAATTCGGGAGAGAAGTTTGCTGAGATATCAATTCCGGCAGAAGGAAAGATAGAGGAGGAGCTCACGGCGGAAGATGTGACAGTGACCAAAGTACCACTCGGTCAAGCCACCACTGAAGGATTGAAGCAGGACACGCAGACATTGATAGACGCTTTATTCCTTAGGCTTGACAGTGAAAAGGCGGAGAAAGAAGAGCTGCAGAAGCAAGTATCTCAATTATGTGAGATCATAGCCAAGGTTGCTAAACCTTCCATTCAGCCCATTTCAGAGCAGGTGAGTGATCATCTTATGCAGGAAATGGAGGACGCAAGCAATCAAGTAAAGGCTATTGACGAATGGAAGGATCTGATTATTCGTCAAGCTTCTGTACAACTTGGGGAAGTGCCGAGTCCGCTTTAAAGGTTATGAACGATGCAGTGAATCAACTAAAGCGGTGATGGAAAACGTAGAAGGCATGAATACGATTGCGAGAGAGTAACTGAGTATTTTGGCGAGATCAATAAGTGCGAGAGATGTATTGATTGCGGAATGTTGTACTGACGGATCAGTCGAGAAGGGGAAGCAGCTAGAGTTTGCAGTATCTTTCCGCTTGGAAATCTGCAGAGTTTTGCTGAAGAGGATGCAGGCACTTGAGAGTAGAACATCAGATTTACCAGACAGTATCATTTCTTTCACTGAGGAAAGAGTGGACGGAGGTGTTACTTCATACGTGCGGATCGTTTCTAGCAGAAGTGCCTGATTCCCTGGAAGGTTCTCTTCTGATGGTACAAAAGAGAATTGATAAAGCTACCAAGCCTTTCACGATGAATTCTATCAGTAGACTGGTGGCGCTGCAGGCAGACATTGCGAGGTTTGGGCCGAGTTTGGAAGAGGTGGAAGCGTGCAACAAAGTGTTGAATGAAGGGTTGTTGCAATTCAGGACAGAGAAGGAAGCAGTGGCTAAAACAGATGGAAAGATGCTGAATTACATGTTCGACAAGTATATCCGATATCAGAACAAGAAGAAGACATAAATGTTACAGCTGGCATGACTTCTTCTATTCTTTCTTCTTCTATTTTCTATGTTCTGGATGAAATTGTAAAACTTTAAGTTATTGGTTTTACTGACCATTACTTTAAGTCATGTGGAACCATTCTATTAGTTAAGTGATACATGTGTCACTTAAGAAGAAGTTAGTTGAGGATGATTGCCAAATGTCATCTTTACTTGTTGTTCATGCTTTAGTTCAGTTTGAGTCTTCTATTTGTACTTTCCCTCCTACATTCTATAAGTAGGAGAAGAACCTCCGGTTAAAGGATGGATCAGAATTTGTAAGCAGCAATCCTGAGTTCTAGACTTTGTGCTGAATTCTTGATAGCAACTTGGAGCAAAGGAATACAAAGGAGCAGGTTTCCGGAGAACTTTGTGTCACGGTGTACTGTGTTTCTTGCTTTGAATCTTAGATCTCTTGATAAACTTTGTGTTATTTTAGATCTAGATCTAGAGCTGCCTTTGTTTTATAATTCTGTGTGTTCATATCTATTAAGTTTCTTCTATGTGCATGTAATTAGCTCTGCTATCTACTAATTGGGATGCACATCTTCCCCATTTCTTCTCTGTATTTCCTTTACTTCTTTCTTCTATAACTTTCCTTTCTTAAACAACTGCTTACTTGCTGCAAAACTTCTTAGTTATGGTTCATGAACTAAGTGGTTAAAGTAAAACCCCTGATAGATAATAACACATTTTTATTGACAAATCTGACACGGGAGCCTCACCAGTTAAATGAGGGAGATTTATCTCATGACTGCCTAGGTTTGATGCTATGCAGAAAATCTAGCCAACAGATCTCCCTCCTCCTATGTGTAAGTTTTCATCAAGCCTCTCACCGAGGTTGATCAGTCTACCGTCTTATGGAGACAAGACATTAATTGAAGAGAGAACGAAACATGTGTTGGCTAATACTTTTTATTAATTTTGAATACAGCTATATAATTTACAGAAAATAGTTACGAGGGCCTGTACAAAAGATTCAGAAGATGTACTGGGGAAAATGCAAAACAGATTACATTTTTACTAAACAAATCAGCAGGGCAGCCAAATCAGAATAATCTTTGGGGTCAAACTACTTAGCCTCTTTAAGCAACAAATGTCCTTTCACAAGCAATTGCATTCTAACTTCACTTTGCCAAGCCTGCCAAAAATTCTCCAACGTGCCCACCGACTCTCGACAAACATAATTGCATCTGAGTTTCCAAAGGATAAAAAGGACTGATACCCGCATACAATGCCATATACTTTTGAAAGGACCACGAATCAGCATGCTTGAATCTCCCAATAAAGCTGCTCTCTAATGAAGATTTCCCTGGAAAATTACTGCCATTCTAGTCTGTATTGCCTCTCACAAAGCTTTGACAAATGGGCAATCCCATAATAGGTGTTTAATGGTTTCAAGTTTAGCACAATAGGGGCATAACCCATTTGTAAGGCCACTTTTTGATAATCGGGCTTTAGTAGCCAGCCTTGTAGGCTACTTTTATTGCCCAAACATTGTGCAATCTATGTATCCATAAAGATTCAACATCAAAGCAACCTAGGATTAAGGATAGGTGCCAAGAGACATTTCGGTGTAGCAGCTGATAGAGTTAGTGTGCATCATATTGATAAATGGGATGACCATATATCCATCGCCAGTCTCTCTAGATGGGGCCTTTCAGTTCTAAGTTTAACTTAAAGACATCTTCAGGAGGGAGAAGGCTTTGAATATCCTTGATGACTAGCTGATCTACAATGGATAATGCAAAGTCTCTAGCTAGTGTCTTCCACTCTTTCCAATCACGTGCGTTGGCATCCCATAGGTCCTTCCAAACAAAAATTCCTTTTTCGCCCGGTTTAAACCTAAAATTGGGGGATGTGGCTATGGATTGGATGCGACTGAAGTTTCCAAGACCAAATGGACCTGTTGGCTAGGTCCCATCTTGTTCGAGCCCTTGCTACTCTCCACGTGAGCAATCCTGCAACTTTTTCCCAGGCATTCCAAATACTACGAAGAACATATGAACCATGGGGCTAGAAATTGTTAGGATCCACAATAATATCACATAGTTCAAATTTACCTCTCACCTTGCCTAAATGATGTGCTGAAAGGATTCTATGTCTCATTAGGATTTGCTAGGTTGAAGCTCTTTCCAGACAACGAGTTATCCATTTTGCTGACAAAATATACCCTTGAGTAATAATATCTCTCAACCCCAACCCTCCTTTCTCCTTAGGCATTATGCAAATAGACCATGGTACCATAGGGAGGCCTCTAGCACCACCATACTTTTCCCAAAGAAAGGTTCGCAACATCTTTTCAAGATGGAGAAACCGAGTTCTAGAAGGAAGCCAACATGAGACATAATAAATATGGGATACTTATGTTTATCAAAAGCAAAGGTTAGCTTGAAACTTCTGCAAGACCCAATCCCACATATTAGAGAAAGGTCTAGTGCGATTGGTATGCCTAAGTACACGACAATGACGTGTATCCTCCAAGGACAAAAGTCCATTATGATGGGATCCCCAAGGATGTGTATCCAACCCAACAAACCAAAATTCCGTCTTATGGTGACTACCAATGGCACCATACGCTTTGCAGAAGGTATCAAAACACTCCCTTGCACAAACTATGGAACTTGGTGTTGCTTGGATGAAGAGGAGTGAATCATCAACAAACTGGTTGAGCATCCGGGAACCATCTCGGCAAGTATATACCTTTAACCGTGTTCTGTGTGTGTAGGTTTTGGCCAGCAAATATCCTGGGCACCAATAATGAGGACACGATAAGGAGCAAGTGATAACCTTGTCTTATTGACCGCTGTAGTGTAATCTGTGGCGAGAGCACATTGTTGATAGCAACAAAGGATGAGGTAAATGAAAATAAAGTATCTATCAACGAGTCCAAGATTGCTGATGCACAATTGCTAATTTCTCAAGTCAGTAAGGGACATTTTTCGTTCATGAGATCCACCTTCAAAAAGCAACCTGGTTTAGGGCTAGTCTACCTCACGTAATATGTCAAAACTCAACAACATGTGTAGTGTAGGAGTCAATGGCTCGGTGACGATGAAGATCTCAAGAAGTTAAAGACATTGAACTTGCTTTATAGTGGCAATGATGAAACTCCATCTGGAAAGAGGATGATAATTATCCCTCTAAAGCACCTTGAGAAGAATAATAAAACTCCTCCAACAAAGGATGCACATGATTTAGGTAACCCTACCAATTTCCCCAATAAAGATATTTCTTGTACTTTTGATATGGCTGATTTGTTGTCCGATGTAATGAACTCTCGAATAAAGTCCCATGATAACCTCCACTCAACATAATGCCAAATGTAAATGCCCCTTGTCCTTGAAATATGTTGTTGAGATTCCTTTTGTTACCCAAATATCCCCTTTTGACACAAAAGTACCACCATCCATTTACCAAGATGTCCATATCCTCGTAATGCCAAATGTAAATTGCCCCTTTTTCTTGAAATATTTTGTTAAAATTCCCTTTTGGCGCAAAAGTGCCACCATCCATTTACCAAGATGTCATTATCCCAAGAGAAAAGTAAGACAATGTCCTTGATCAAGGATCGGTGTTAGTGTAGACACCCAAATTGGGTAATTTGGCATTTGACATTGGTCATTTGGCTCATATCCCTTAGTCATGACTTGTGTGCACCATAAAGCTTCAAAAGATCATCCTACTCTTTTTAAGGCTTACAAATACTTCCTATTTTGTTCTTTGACACCTACGGGACTAATCTCATTGCTCACATACATCTTACACTTCTTGCTGTGCTCTTCCATATATCCACTTGCATATTCTATCCTCCTAGATAATATCGTATGTGGCTGGACAAAACCATCATACAGCTTCTAGCCCTTGTCCTACGGTTGTGTCCTCTTTATGCAAATGGTCAAATTTCGTATGTTGATCCTTGTTCCCTTTCATAGGTTAGGCTTAGTGTGAAATTTATTTTGTGGAATGGTACAAAAGTAAGTTAAACACACTCATTTACTCACTTGGTGATTACTTGGTCACCACTTGAGAACTCCGCTACTTGACAAGTACGAGGCACTACTTGGTCTTCATCTCTAAATCTTAAGCAAAGCTGCCCTAAACTTCCCTATTCCAAGAGTAGGCATTAGGAGCAGGCCCTACATAAATATGAAGGACTCTAAGTTCAGCCAATTTCATTCCAAGCCAAGTCAAGAGCATCTCAAGGCAAGTCAAGCTATCAATATTAAGTGTCAAAAGAGCCAAATTTGTAGTTGCATTCATATAGTTACATCAACACAATTGCATTTCCAATAGTTGGAAAACTACATGGGTTTGATGCCTTTTTGGAGTAGTGCTACGTAGGCGGTGTGGGGGTGCCACAACCAAATTGCACGAGCCCTTATTATAGGTCCTTTTAAGAGAGCTAGGGTTTGGAGGAAAGAATGTTGATTCTAGGGGTTCCCGTGCATCTTTTGAGCTAGCGATCACACATGAGGGCATATATTTATTTTTTGCACACGCTCACAAAGTCAAATTTGCGTAAGGCATCAAAGGACATAATCGTAGACTTTGAACAATATCTTCATACTTTAGTGTTCGAACTCTTGCTATGTAATGTCCCCAAATGGACATTTTTCGACCCTAGATGGATTTCCAGCAAATCCCAAATAAAATTGCAAGTGGTAGAAATTATACAAAAATAATTAAGTGCAGATCTGAATTTCTATGGGAAAATGTGACTTGCCTATGGGTGTAAAATAGCCTCAAAACACCTTCAAAAATTATGAAATTAAACCTGTAGCTAGCCTTTGAACTATCAAATATGAAAATACTTATATTTTTTCCAAATACTGAAAATCTGATTTTTAATTGCAGAAAAACAGCCGAAACTTCAAAAATTCATAACTCAGAAAATACCCAACAATTTTTGACAAATGATAGCTCAAATTGAAGATAAAATCACAAGCTTTCCAATGATACCAAAATTAGAATTTTCCAATGGGTGAAAGACACCCAAAACAAGCTCGGAAATCTGGAAATGTGTAGATGAAACCCTAGTTGTACCCGAAATCAACAACCACCATTCGTCCCTCTTGGAAGGCCCTAAAACAAGTCTTTGGAAAACACAATAGAATCTTGAAATGCAATGGAAAACACAAATAAATCCTTAATCTTCAATGGAAACCCCTGAATGGAGAATCCTTTCACAAGAAAGAAGAGTTTTTCGTTCCTCTTTCTCTAATCCTCAAGAGGGTTTTTGTCCTCTAGAACTCAAAGCTCGAGACAAAAAATTTTGGATTTTTATAAAATAAAAGAGATGCTTTACAAAGCCAAGCACACTTGCTTTTATAAGCAATCTTGGCTTAGTAGCCACCCACAACCACCAATCAAATGCCTTTTCCCACATTTAATTCTTTTTTGGCATTTATTTCTTCCTCAACATGGGTCGCATTTTTCCCCTAGGGGAAATAAAACATAAAGTGACCTTTTCTTTTTCTTTTTCTAATTTCACTTTATCTTTTCTCTTTTATTTTTATTAAGTCTATAATAAATTAATATAAGTGCTTTTTATAATATTTCTTTTTTTATGCACTTTATAATAATTTATTAAGACTATAGTTTCCCTTTTTAACACCCCTTAGCCATCGGGAAACAAAATTGGGCTAAGGGTCTTCGATCGGGAAGGGGATATTACAATCCTCCCTTCCCCAAATTGCTTGCCCTCAAGCAATTGCAACTCTTACACCCAAGTGCCATATGCAACAAATAAAACATGTTGTAGTGCTCCACAAGTCTTGATCCTGTACCTGTTAAATGAGAGAGCTCTTGCCAAAATATATAGCTCATAGACATGAACTTGGATCAATGGTTCAACATACTCCATATAGTAAACTTCATCCTCTATCTTATCATGCTTCTCATGAGGAAAATAAATCTGAATATGCAACAATAAATAAGACATTTTATCATTCCTTTCATACCTTGCAATG